>JBBGZY010000412.1:177500-1377500 GCA_037952925.1 Lithobates clamitans | reverse complement strand
AGACCCAAAGGGCCTGGTAATGGACTGTGGGGGAATACCATGACGTTTTTTTTCAATTACTTTTATCTGTATTGCCGCGACCCGACAATTCATTATAGCCGCGAGTAGCGAGGCCATTTTTAAAACTTTTTTTTGCATTGATACATGTCCGCTGGGGCAGGACCCGGGTCCCCAAACACTTTTTATGACAATAACTTGCATATTAACCCTTAAAATTAGCAATTTTGATTTCTCCCATAGACAATTCATTATAGCCGCAAGTAGTTTTAAATGACTTTTTTTCCTTTAGAAAAGTCATTTTGTGCAGGGACTGTTTTAAACATGGGAAAAATGCGCCACTTTACAGGCATACTATAGACACCCCCAGGTACGAAATTTAAAGGAATATTTCACTTTTATTGTTTCACTTTAAGCGTTATTAAAATCACTGCTCCCGAAAAAACGGCTGTTTTTTAAAAAAAATTTTGCACTCATACATGTCCCCTGGGGCAGGACCCAGATCCTCAAACACTTTTTATGACAATAACTTGCATATTAACCTTTAAAATTAGCACTTTTGATTTCTCCCATAGACTTTTAAAGGGTGTTCCGCGGCTTTCGAATTTACCGCGAACACCCCAAATTGTTCACTATTCGGCGAACAGCCAATATTCGAGTCAAACCCGTGTTCGACCCGAACATAAAGCTCATCCCTAGTACACACCAGTGCAAACTGACTGAAAACTGACTGGAACTGACTCCATTGGTGTGAACTAGAGCCATTGGAATACATGAAAAACACTGTGCATGCATTTTTAGTGCAGAAAAAAAGCGCACAGAACTACATCTGGTGTGAACTGGCCCTTAAGGAGAAATGCAGTTTAAAACGAACCTACCCTAAGCCCTGCATCCACATTGTCCACTGAAACAGCTAAGAAAAGATTCTGTTTACTAAAATTATCAGTCATAAAACAAAATTAAAAAATGATTTTTGTAACAGAAAATTAATCTATTAAGTGAAAACCTAAAAGTGACAAACATACATAAATTGAGGTAAAGTTCTATATGAACTACCATCTCAAAAAAAGGTGCAAATAATTATTGTTACAATGCTAGTAATACGTGAGCATAATAGCAATGCATATATTATGAAAGTTTTGCTATCAATCAACGGACTAAACACTATCAAAATACAATATTTGTTCTTTAGGTTTAAGGTATTGTACTTTCATTTGCTTCTGTTTATCGCCTGGTAAGTTTGGGGCTAGCATAAAGTTTATCTGTGTTGATCAAGCCTGTAGGCTGGACGTAGATACCTAATTTTTTTTTGATAAAAAAAAAAAAAAAAGGACTCGATTCCAAAATCTACACATGCGAGGTGGGTGGAGTAATCCTCTCCACTGTACCATTGTATTTTGATAGAGGGACTTTCCCGGTACTAACATAGCAGCATACATGCGGTAGTATGCTGCCAGGTAAGGAGAATTATAGTATTTCATACAATTTTCAGTTTTAACAGACGTTATGTGGTTTACAACACGTTACATTCAACATATCATCAATATAAATGCAAATCCAGGATCTGGCATTTACTGTAGTATTTACCAAATCACTCAGTATCTTATGATTTATTACCTTTTTAATTTTGAAAAGAGTGAGGAAGGATCAAAACCTCTGTCAAGTTTTTAACACTAAGGCTGGGTTCACACTATTGCGAATTGGATGTGGCTTTCTCCGCATCCAATTCGCATGTTAGGAGATTGTGACTGGTTCTCAATTTCTCAATGGAGCCGGTTCACACATCTTCGGAGCGAATTGTATAGGTGTCCTGTGCACCTTCTGGGCCATTTCAGGTCCGAATTCAGCCAAAAATTAGAACTAATGGAAAAGAAAGTCACAAGTAGGGATGAGCTTCGTGTTCGGTCGTTCGCCGAATTACGAACGTTATGGGCCGTTCGCACCAAATTCGAGTGGCGTGTCACGGCCCATAATTCACTGCGGCATTGCAGTGCATTGCTGGCTGATGATTGGCCAAGCATGCACTATGACCCGCATGCTTGGCCAATCACAGCGCCGTGTGTACAGAGAGCCGTAATTGGCCAAAGGCAGGGAAGCTTTGGCCAATTATGGCTCAGGGGGTTTAGTACACGCCCCACACTATATAAGGCCGCCTGCACATTGGCCCTGTGTAGTGTGGAGAGAGATAGATAGACAGAGAGACAGTGTCATTTGATTTAAGTTAGGTAGAGTAGGCAGGTCGAGTCAGTTAGCTGAACTTACAGTGTATTGTGTATATATATGCATCCCAGGTGTTGTGTGTGTATGTGTGTGTAAGTGTATATATATATATATATATATATATATATATATATATATATATATATACATATATATATATATACTGTATTCAGTTTAGCTAGATCCTGTTCTTCTCTTCCTAATATACTGACAGGCAGTCAGGTGTTATTACAGTATTTCCAGTTACTGTACTGTGTACCCTGCACAGTTGCACCTACAGTATAACTACCTAAAGCCAGGTGCTGGTGTAGGCTCTTGACATATTTCCAGTTACTGTACTGTGTACCCTGCACAGTTGCACCTACAGTATAACTACGTGAAGCTAGGTGCTTGTGTAGGCTCTTGACATATTTCCAGTTACTGTACTGTTTACCCTGCACAGTTGCACCTACAGTATAACTACCTGAAGCCAGGTGCTTGTGTAGGCTCTTGACGTATTTCCATTTACTGTACTGTGTATCCTGCACAGTTGCACCTACAGTATAACTAACTGAAACCAGGTGCTGGTGTAGGCTCTTGACGTATTTCCCGTTACTGTACTGTGTACCCTACACAGTTGCACCTACAGTATAGCTACCTGAAGACAAGTGCAGGTGTTCTCATACTAATAATACTACAGGCAGGCAGTTGCTTCTGCTAGCTGCAGTATAATCGGTGTATATATATGTATATGTATATATATATATATATATATATATATATATATATATATATATATATATATATACATCCCAGTTTTGTGCAGCTACATCTCACTGCAGGCCAATAGTATGTCTGGAAGGCCAACAAGGAGAGGCAGACAGTCACAAGCTGTCATGAAAGACGTCCTGTTAGTTCAACCGTCGGCGGAAGATCGGTTAACAGAACTACTGTCAGTAGAGCCAGAGGACGCGTTCGGAGGCGCGTTGGCGCGAACGGACGCATGCGGGTGCGCGATGATACGAACGGGCACGTACGATCGGTACTCGGGCGTGCACGTGTGCACGCGGCAGCGCGCAGACGTGCAGTGTGACGGCTTTTGGCGCCATTAGGCATATTTAAGGGTGCCTGTCAGCATGCTTCCTTGCTGTCCGGTCTACAGCATTCCCTGTGACCCTAAGCTTTGCTTTCCAGTATACCTGTTTACCTGATTCCTGTTACCCGGCTTGTTCCTGACTTCTCCTGTTTGCTGCCAGTCCCCGACCTCGGCTTGTCTGACGATTCTCCTGCCTCATCCTTCAGTTATTACCTGCCTGTCTGTTGCCGACCCGGTCCGTGCCCTGACTACTCTCCGGATTCCGTTTTGTACCTGCTCTGCCTGCCTGTGTTTGACCTGGCCTGTCTGACTTTGCTAGTGCTTCCAGTGGTACTACAGAACACCTCCCTGCTGCCTGCTTGTTCGTGGGTTTCTGCTAGCTACAGTGCCTCTCTATCCAGTCAACCGTTCCAGTGTTCCTGCCAAGAGTTCCGGTTCATCTACCAGTTGTTCCAGTGTTCCAGTTGTACTACAGAACACTTCCCTGTTGCCTGTTGTTCCTGAGTTCCTGCCAGTGGATCCAGTGTTCCTGTCAGTCCTCCTGCTGCTGCACCAGAGGTCCGGATCTACTCTACACCTGCCACTTGCCAAGCACTTGTGGCCCCCTGTGCTCTTGAGTCCCTGTCTTCTCTATCAGGGGCTCTCGAACCAGAGGCACACGAGAGGCTACTCCTTGCATTCTGGGCTCCACCACCAGGTACGTGACAATACCGGACAGCCATGTCTGAGCCCACGCAGGGAACCTCTCCCATGGATGAACTCTGCCGCCATCTTGCTGGACTTACCCAGGCAGTAAAGAGCCTACAAGAAGGCTACACCCAGCTGGAAGGCCGAGTCCAGGCCCTAGCAGCTTCTACACCTCCAGTATCCGGGACTTCTGCTTCACCATCAGTGGTTATGTTGCCGCCTGAACCCAGGGTCCCCACGCCTGAAAGATTTTCGGGTAACCGGAGCAAATTCAGGTCCTTCCGCAACTCGTGTGAGCTCTTTTTTGCCCTTCAACCAAGGACTTTCTCCCTGGAGGCCACCAAGGTGGGGTTCGTGATCTCGCTGCTGACCGGCGAGCCCCAGTCCTGGGCCCATCGTTTATTAGAAAAGAAGGATACCTCACTTGATACCCTGGATACCTTCTTTCGGGCTATGTCATCATTATATGAAGACCCACAGCTGACCGCCACGGCAGAGGCAGCCTTGCACACCCTACAGCAAGGCCGCAGACCTGTTGAGGACTATGTGTCAGAATTCAGACGCTGGAGTTCCGACACAAACTGGAACAATGCCGCCCTACGGTATCAGTTCCATATGGGCCTTTCAGAATTCTTGAAGGATGAACTAGCCCGAGTGGGCATTCCTGAGACTTTAGAGGACCTCATAGACCTTTCCATCCAAATAGACAGGCGCTTGAGAGAACGACATACGGAGCGATCTTCTGGTCCTGCTCGTCCTGTCTGGATGCTGCCCCGGGTGCCTAGTTCTCCCCACTCCGCTCCTCCAGCTTCTACTACCATGACCTCAGATACACCGGAACCAATGCAGCTGGGACTTTTACGGCCATCCCTCACTCCTGAAGAACGTCAACGCCGTCGGGCTGGTAACCTGTGCCTATACTGCGGGGAACCCGGACACTTTGTACGAACATGCCTGGCCAAGCTTCGTAAGTGCCTCTCTGTCTCTCCTGCTCTTACCCCAGCTGCACTGAATAATATGTCTCACCTGGCTGTTCCGCTTCTTTTACAGCTCCCAGGAGGGAATATACCAACCAGCGCTATCATTGATTCCAGGGCCTGCAGTGGCTTTATAGACTTGTCCTTCGCTTCCAGACATCACATTCCCATCCGGCCCAGGGCGAATGGCCAGATATAATTTCAGTATATCTGGCCGATGGTTCTACCCTCAGATCAGGACCAGTAACCCAGGAAACAGTACCCATGCTCACCACCATTGCTGGCACTTATCAAGAGCTACTTTGTCTGGATGTTATTGAATCTCCTCTATTCCCCATCATATTGGGCATGCCATGGCTCAAGGCCCATAACCGCAAGTTGACTGGGCCTCAGGGAAAATTGGGTTTCCCTCCTCTTATTGCCACCAACACTGTCTACCAGAAGTTACTCAAGCTCCCTGTGCCCTGTTGTGCATGGAAACTGATGCCGAGACCCGTTAAGTTGTACCCGAAGTCTACCATAGCTTTCTGGACGTTTTCAGTCAAAAAGGGGCCGAGACCCTTCCTCCCCACCGGCTATATGACTGTCCGATTGAGCTTCTCCCAGGGGCAGAAATTCCTTTTGGTAGAACATTTCCTTTGTCAGAGTTAGAACTAGGAGTATTAAAAACTTACATTGACGACAATCTAAAGAAAGGTTTCATCCAACCTTCCACGTCCCCGGCAGGAGCAGGAATCTTTTTTGTGGAAAAGAAAGACTATTCCTTGCGCCCTTGTGTAGATTATCGGGCACTCAATAAAATCACGATCAAGAACCGTTATCCCTTACCATTAGTGCCAGAACTTTTTCAGAGGCTGGGGTCTGCAGTAGTGTTTTCTAAGTTAGATCTTCGTGGTGCCTACAACCTTGTCCGCATTCGCAAGGGAGACGAATGGAAGATTGCTTTCCGTACCCGGTTTGGGCACTTCGAATATTTAGTCATGCCTTTCGGACTTTGTAATGCTCCTGCTACATTTCAGCATTTTGTAAATAACATTTTCAGAGACTACCTTGACCTGTTTGTTGTTATTTATCTAGATGACATTCTAATCTTCTCTTCTTCCCTAGTTGAACACCGTGAACATGTCAGAAACGTTTTGAACCGACTTCGCCTGCACGGCCTTTACGCCAAGCCTGAGAAATGTGTCTTCAAGCAGGAGAGTATTCAGTTCCTTGGTCTTATTATTTCTGTGGAAGGCATCAAAATGGACCCTCAGAAGGTCTCTGCCATTCTGGACTGGCCCGCTCCTACTGACAAAAAAGGGATTCAACGTTTCGTGGGATTTGCGAATTTTTATAGAAAATTCATCAAGGGATTCTCCACCATCATTTCTCCCATTACAAGATTAACCCAACAGGGCCTCAAATTCCACTAGTCTACAGAAGCTCAGATGGCCTTTTCT
Source organism: Lithobates clamitans (assembly GCA_037952925.1). Taxonomy (NCBI): domain Eukaryota; kingdom Metazoa; phylum Chordata; class Amphibia; order Anura; family Ranidae; genus Lithobates; species Lithobates clamitans. Next base: position 1,371,102 of record JBBGZY010000412.1, on the reverse strand, counting down.
ACACTGAAGGATCTGTTTGTCTCAGCCTCAGTTTAAAAACATCCTGATTCCACGTTACCCTACATCCTGGAGGTGGACGCCTCAGAGATAGCGGTCGGTGCAATACTCTCCCAAAGACAGGGGCCTAGGGCTCTTCTGCACCCAGTCGCTTTTTTTTCCTGTAAATTATCGGAAGCAGAAAAGAACTATGACGTGGGTGATCGAGAATTGTTAGCGATCAAAGCTGCGCTGGAGGAATGGCGATACCTGTTAGAGGGAGCAGCCCACCCGATTCTTGTTTATACAGATCACAAGAATCTAGAATATTTAAAGACTGCCAAGAGGTTGAAACCACGACAGGACAGATGGGCACTGTTCTTTACTAGATTTTCTTTCCATATTACCTACCGTCCCGGGTCAAAAAATATCAAGCCTGACGCTCTGTCACGGATGTACAGTGATTCGGAAGCACCTTCTCCGCCAGATACCATCTTGTCCTCAGGGAACTTTCTGTTACTCCAAGGGGATCTACTGTCCCAGATCAAGCAAGCCTCCAGGAATGTTTCCTCTCCACCTGATACAACCCTACAGGCCAGAGATGATCTTCTGTGGTTTAAGGATAGGATCTTCGTACCTCAGGAGGTGCGAACGGCAGGTCTTAGTTCTTGCCATGACCATATGTTAGCCGGCCATTTCGGAGTACATAAAACATCTGAACTTCTTCAGCGCACGTTCTGGTGGCCATCATTAAGAAAGGACTGCAAGGACTATGTGGAAGCATATGTCACCTGTATCCAAAATAAAGGTAGCAAGTCTAAAGCCTGGGGCCTGTTAAAACCACTAATCTGTCCCGGAGAAGCCATGGAGGATGATCTCCATGGATTTTATTGTCGAGTTGCCACCTTCTGAAAACTACACTACGATCTTCGTAATAGTGGATAGATTATCCAAGATGGCACATTTCCTACCAATGAAGGGTACCCCTACTGCTGCTGAAACTGCCAGGACATTTATTAAGGAGGTGGTGAGGCTTCATGGCATCCCTGCCAATATTACTTCTGATCAGGGGGTACAATTCACCTCCAGGTTTTGGAGAGCTCTTTGTGAACCCTGAAAATTGATCTTGCCTTCTCTTCTGCCTATCACCCCCAAACAAATGGCCAGACGGAGAGAACGAATCAAACGCTGGAGCAGTATCTGCGCTGCTTTTCCTCGTTCTCCCAGGATGATTGGGCTCCTCTTCTTCCCCTTGCCAAATTTGCATACAACAACTCTGTTCATTCCGCTACAAAACAAACACCATTTTTTGCAAATTATGGGTTCCATCCTCTGTTCTTGTCCACTAACATTCCGGAGTGTCCAGTACCAGCTGTTCAAGAAAACCTAAACGTCTTCGAATCAAATAATAAGCTTCTGCAAGAGACTATGGCAAGGACCCAGAACTACAACAAAGAGGTGTTTGACAAGAGGAGAAGGGGGGAGCTTGATCTTAAACCTGGAGATTTGGTTTGGCTATCCACTTTGAATCTAAGATTGGCTTGTCCTTCCAAAGAATTGGGTCCCAAGTTCGTGGGTCCTTTTCCAGTGACAAGAAAAATTAATAATGTGGCCTACGAAATAAAGCTACCAGAATCATTCCGGATTCACCCAGTCTTTCATGTTGCTCTACTCAAACCTGCAGTTCCTGATCCTTTTGTCAACCGGAGGGTCAATCCCCCTGAACCCGTGATCATTGACGGAGAAACCGAATATGAGGTTGAGTCCATTCTGGATTGTAGGAAGAGACGTAATCAAGTCCAGTTCTTGGTAAAATGGAAGGGGTATGGGCCTGAGGAGAACTCCTGGGAGCCGGAGTCCAACATCGATGCTAGGAGGTTGATTCTTGCCTTTAAAAGATCTCATCCAAGTAAGATGGCACAGTTGGGCATCCAGAGGCTGCCCCTTGGGGGGGGCAATGTCATGAAAGACGTCCTGTTAGTTCAGCCGTCGGCGGAAGATCGGTTAACAGAACTACTGTCAGTAAAGCCAGAGGACGCGTTCGGAGGCGCGTTGGCGCGAACGGACGCATGAGGGTGCGCACTAATACGAGCGGGTGTACGCGGGTACACGATGATACGAACGGGCGCGTACGATCGGTACTCGGGCATGCACGTGTGCACGCGGCGGCGCGCAGACGTGCAGTGTGACAGCTTTTGCCGCCATTAGGCCTATTTAAGGGTGCCTGTCAGCATGCTTCCTTGCTGTCCGGTCTACAGCGTTCCCTGTGACCCTAAGCTTTCCAGTATACCTGTTTACCTGATTCCTGTTACCCGGCTTGTTCCTGACTTCTCCTGTTTGCTGCCAGTCCCCGACCTCGGCTTGTCTGACGATTCTCCTGCCTCATCCTTCAGTTATTACCTGCCTGTCTGTTGCCGACCCGGTCCGTGCCCTGACTACTCTCCGGATTCCGTTTTGTACCTGCTCTGCCTGCCTGTGTTTGACCCGGCCTGTCTGACTTTGCTAGTGCTTCCAGTGGTACTGCAGAACACCTCCCTGCTGCCTGCTTGTTCGTGGGTTTCTGCTAGCTACAGTGCCTCTCTATCCAGTCAACCATTCCAGTGTTCCTGCCAAGAGTTCCAGTTCATCTACCAGTTGTTCCAGTGTTCCAGTTGTACTACAGAACACCTCCCTGTTGCCTGTTGTTCCTGAGTTCCTGCCAGTGGATCCAGTGTTCCTGTCAGTCCTCCTGCTGCTGCACCAGAGGTCCGGATCTACTCTACACCTGCCACTTGCCAAGCACTTGTGGCCCCCTGTGCTCTTGAGTCCCTGTCTTCTCTATCAGGGGCTCTCGAACCAGAGGCACACGAGAGGCTACTCCTTGCATTCTGGGCTCCACCACCAGGTACGTGACACAAGCCAATAAAAGAGGTCAAGCAGGCTCTATGTCTAGAGGCAACAGTGCTGGTTATGGACATCGTGCATCCTCATCAGCACGTGGCCGTGGGACATGCTTGGCCTTTTTTTCGGCAGCTGGCCGTGTTGAGCCGAAACACGCAGAAGACTTGGTCCAGTGGATGACCAAGCCATCCTCATCCTCCTCATCCTCTCTCACCCAGGCTCAGGGTACTTTGTCTGGCAAAGCAGCTGCCAATGCGGCCTCTTCCCTCGGCTCAATGGCATCAGTGACTCCTCCCTTAGCCCCACCATGTCCTCCTGAGGAGTCCACCGAACTGTTTGACCACAGTGTTGGGTACATGCTCCAGGAGGATGCCCAGCATTTTGAATGCTCTGATGATGGTACTCAGCTAGAGGAAGGCAGTAACGTGATCCCAGACAGAGGGTGTGCCCACGAAGGACAGTAATCTGGCAGTCATGTTCCCCCTGCTGCAGCATACTGCCAGGTTTTCTCCAGTGATGAGGAGGGAGGGGATGATGAGGTCACTGACTCCACGTGGGTGCCTGCTAGGAGAGAGGAGGAGGAGGCACATCACCAATGAGGCAGGATGCTCTCCAGGGGCCAGCCTAAGGGCAGCACACTGACTGCATCACACCTCAGAGCTCCGCATGTGCAGGGCGCTGCTTTCTCTGTGCATTATTCCAAAAGTTCTTTGGTATGGGCCTTTTTTGAGACGAGTGCATCAGATCCCACCGCTGCTATTTGCAACATATGTCTCAAGCGTATCTTGTGTGGCCAAAACATCTCCCACTTGGGCACCACATGCTTGACCAGACATATGTTGACCTGCCATGCAGTTCGTTGGCAAGCGTACCTAAAAGACCCACACCAAAGAACAAAGAGGACCTCTCCTTGCTCCTCATCAGCTGGGATCTCCAACCCCACTATGCCTTCAGTCCTCTCTGTGACCTGCACTGAGAGGAATGAAGGTGTAGAATTAGGTGTGTCACAGTCAAGTACTTGGGGGCAATCTGCTATCGGTACACCGACATCAGATTGTACCAGGCAAACTACCCTGCCCCAGCTGCTGTACCACAGAAAGAAGTTTGCTCCCAGCCATCCACATGCCCAGCTGTTGAATGCTAGCTTGGCAAAATTGCAGGCACTTCAACTGATACCTTTTCAGTTGTGTCACATACCTGGTAGGTTTTGAGTGCAGAGAGAGGCCTCCCCTACGGCTCCCACTCTCGTCCCTCTGGAGTGGAGACAGAGGACACGGGAGTAAGGAGTGGTATGGGTGCCTGGCAGGATCAACAGTCACCAGAAGTTCAGGAGTGGTGGAAACCTCTGGAACCAGGAACTGAAGAGAAGACTGGAGACTGGAACGCAGACTGAACCAGGAACCACAGCAGGTAAGTAGGCAGGATCTGGAGCACTGGACCGGAACCATGAACAACAGCAGGTAGCAGGCTGGACACTGGAGTGCTGGACTGGAACCAGGAACAAGCAGCAGGTAACAGACTGGATACTGGAGCGCTGGACCGGAACCAGGAACAACAGCAGGTAGCAGGGTGGACACTGGAGTGCTGGACTGGAACCAGGAACAAGCAGCAGGTAACAGACTGGATACTGGAGTGCTGGACCGGAACCAGGAACAACAGCAGGTAGCAGGCTGAACACCGGAGTGCTGGACTGGAACCAGGAACAAGCAACAGATAGCAGGCTGGATACTGGAACGCTGGACTGGAACCAGAAACAGCAGCAGGTAACAGACTGGTAACCGGTATCATGCAGAGGAGTAGTCAGACAGGCCGGTGGTCGATATCAGGCGGACAGCAGAGGTACCAGGGATCAAACAGGAGAATGGTCAAGCAAGCCAAAGGGGTTAGATGCAGGCAGATAGCTGGATAGTCACAACAGGAAGCCGGGTCAGATAACAGAAGGGTTTCAGATCAGATCAGGTATGGCACACGGAACGCTGTAGAGAAGACAGCAGGGATTGAGTGTGACAGGCAGGTTTAAATAGCCCGCCTGACGCCAACGGGAGCGCGCACGCATGCCCGTGCCTGACAGCACCCCGGAGCGCGCGGGCATGCGTGGTAGTGCCCGTGGCCGTGTTTCAGTGCGCCTGGAGCACCGATTACTGGCAGGATCTTCATGACAAGTTAGTAGACCCTGCCCCCTTCTGTTAGTTTTTGGAATGTGTGGTTCTTCAGTGGCAGGTTCCCAAATGCCACTTTTTCTCACGGATGACGATTCCGGCTCTCTACCAGCATGTGGAAGGCAATGTCTTGGCCTCGCTGGACAGGGCGGTCAGCGGTAAGGTGCATATTACCGCTGATTTATGGTCCAGCAGGCATGCACAGGGACGTCACCTAAGTTTCACGGCGCATTGGGTGACTCTGCTGGCAGCTGGGAAGAATGCAGGACAAGGTGCAGTAATGTTGGAGGTTGTTCCGCCAAAATGCCACTACTGGTGATTCTGACACACCTCTCTCCCCAACCCCCTCCTCTTCTTCCTCCATGGCCTCTTCCTGTGTTTTGTCCTCGGAACCAGCGGTGCTCTGTAGGCGTTCAAGGGGCTACGCAAGTACGCAGGCCAAAAGATGCCATGCGGTGCTTGAGCTGGTGTGCTTGGGGGACAGGAGCCACACTGGGGCAGAGATTATGTCAGCTCTGCAGGGGCAGGTTCAGAGGTGGTTGACGCCACGCCAACAGGAATGGTGGTTTGCGACAATGGCACCAACCTCTTCTCTGCCCTCCGACAGGGACAACTGACCCATGTGCCCTGATTGGCTCATGTCCTTAACTTGATGGTGCAGCGGTTCTTGGGCAGGTACCTGGGCTTACAGGATGTCCTGAGGCAGGCCAGGAAAGTCTGTGTGCATTTCCGCAGGTCATATAATACCAGTGCCCGGCTGGCAGACCTCCAAAAGGAATTTAACCTGCCCAAGAACCGCCTAATCTGTGACATGCCCACCAGGTGGAACTCAACGTTGGCCATGCTGCAGCGGCTGCACGCGCCATCAATGAGTACCTGTGCGACTATGGCACCCGGACAAGGTCAGGGGAGCTTGTTTTTTTTTCCCCACGCCAGTGGGCCATGATGCATGTACTGTCCTGTCACCATTTGAGGAGGCCACGAGAATGATGAGCAGTGACAGTGCATGCATCAGTGACACTGTCCCCCTTGTCCACCTGTTGGAGCACACGCTGCATGGAATAGTGGACAGGGCACTTGAGGTAGAACAGAGGCAGGAAGAGGATCACACAGGAAGAGGAGGAGGAGGAGGATTGTGTCAGCATAGAGGTGGAGCCTGGCACTCAGTATCAGCAGCAGTCTTTAAGGGATCATTTACAGTCCCAAGAAACCCATGGACTTGTACGTGGCTGGGAGGAGGTGGCTGCGGATCATGTCGTCCTTAGTGACCCAGAGGACTCCGGACCGAATGCCTCAGCAAACCTACGCTGCATGGCCTCCCTGATCCTGCAAAGCCTGCGGAAGGATCCTCGTATGCGTGGTATCAAGGAGAGGGATCAAAACTGGCTGGCAACCCTCCTTGATCCACGTTACAAGAGTAAGGTTGCAGACCTTATCTTGCCGTCGCAGAGGGAGCAGAGGATGAAACATCTTCGGGAGGCCTTGCAGAAATGTTTGTGCAACGCGTTCCCAGAGACTGGGAGGTTACAAACTCCTGTTCCTGGACAATGTGTTGCTGAGGCTTCGGTCAGTCAAAGAAGGAGTGGCGGAGAAGGTGGCCGTCTGACCGATGCGTTCAGACAATTTTTTAGTCCGCAGCACCAAGGTATGATCGGTTCCAGCAACCATTGCCAGCGTCTGTTTTACATGGTGCAGGAATACCTAGGGGCAAGATCTGACTTGGACACCTTTCCCACCGAAAATCCTTTGGGTTACTGGGTGGATCACTGGCCAGAGCTTGCACAGTATGCAATTGAGCTACTGGCCTGTCCTGCATCCAGTGTTCTTTCGGAACGCACATTCAGTGCTGCTGGAGGCTTTGTAACTGATCACAGGGTGCGCCTGTCCACCGTCTCGGTCGATCGACTGACCTTCATAAAAATGAATCAGTCTTGGATCACCACCAGATACCAAGCACCTGATGCTGATGTAACCGAATAATAGGATTTTTAAATACAGCTTACCTGTAAAATCCTTTTCTTGAGAGTACATCACGGGACACAGAATATTCATTACATAGTGGGTTAGATAGGCACCATCGGTGATTGGACACTGGTTAACCCCAATTAAGGAAAATTCCTCCCCTATATAACCCCTCCCATACGGGGAGGACCTCAGTTTTATAGCAAAGAAATAGGTAACCACAGTAAAACCCATAGAAGGGCGGGAGTTCTGTGTCCCGTGATGTACTCTCAAGAAAAGCATTTTACAGGTAAGCTGTATTTAAAAATCCTATTTTCTTGATCATACATCACGGGACACAGAGTATTCATTACATAGTGGGATGTCCCAAAGCAATGCTCATTTGAGGGGAGGGAGACACAGATCAGGAAATATAGACCGCAAACGGACCAGAGGAACTAAACTGCAGCCTGCAGTACACTGCGCCCGAAGGCGGTATCCTCTTGCCCTCTTACATCCACCTGATAGAATCTGGTGAATGTATGGACTGAAGACCAAGTCGCAGCCTTACAGATCTAAGCCATGGAGGTCTGGTGATGCACTGCCCAAGAAGCACTAACAGCCCTAGTTGAGTGCGCTTTCACATGAAAAAGAGGAGTCTTCCTCTTTATATCATAAGCCTGAAAAATAACCTGTCTAATCCATCTAGAAAGAGTGGATTTCGACGCTGCTTGGCCTTTCTTATGGCCATCTGGCAGAATAAACAAACAATCAGTTTTTCGTATCTGAGCGGTTGCCTGCAGATAGACACTGACTGCTCTAACCACATGAAGAGTATGCAAAGATTCTTCCTCCACGGACTGTGGATCTGGAAAAAAGGATGGTAGGATTACATCTTGATTCAAATGGAATCCTGAAACCACCTTGGGTAAGAAGGAACGATTAGGACGCATAACAATCCTGTCCTTGTGAATAATTAAATATGGCTCTTTACAAGAAACAGCTGCCAATTCTGATACTCTCCTAGCAGAGGATATGGCTATCAAGAAGACTCATTTTTTAGTCAAAATCGCTAAAGGAGCCAGGTGCAGTGGCTCAAAGGGTTGTCCCTGTAAAGCCGACAACACCAAATTCAAATCCCATGGGCATACTGGAGGTTTGACTGGCGGATTCAACCACAGTGCCCTCTGAATAAAGACCCGGACCAGGGAATGTGAAGCAATTGGCTTCTGAAAAAATACAGACAAAGCCGAAATTTGGACTTTGATAGTGCTCAAAGCCAATCTCATTTCTAGGCCTGACTGAAGAAAGGTCAAGATTCTGCTAATCATATACCTTCTAGGATGCCATCCCCTGGGTTCACACCAGGAAACATATGCCTTCCAGATTTTGTAGTAAATAAGCCTGGAGGCCGGCTTTCTGGCATTGACCAGAGTGGAATGGTCTGACTCAGAGAGCCCACGGTCTTTTAAAATGTGGGTTTCAGCAGCCAAGCTGTCAAATTAGGACTTCGTAAAGCAGGGTGGCAAATCGGACCCTCTGTGAGCAGATCTGGCCTGAATGAAAGGACACAAGGCCTGCCCACTGCCATCTTTATGATCTCTGCATACCAAGGTCATCTGGGCCAAGCCGGGGCTACTCAAAGGACCAACTTTGCTTCCCTTTTGACCCGTCCCAGGAGGAACCGTGTAAGAAGTGGGTTCGGAGGGAAGGCATACATTAGATTGTACTGATCCCATGGGATTGTCAGAGCATCTGACCCCTGAGCAAGTACATCCCTTGTTCTGGACACAAATTTGTCCAGCTTCCTGTTGAATCTGGACGCGAATAGATCCACATCTGAGCAAAAAAGGGGGTAAGGTAAAAGAACTATGACACTTTGTAATTTAAGTATGACTAGTAGCAGACTGAGGGTTGGGTCCATACAAGTCTGCATATGATTTGAGACACCTGCTAACACCAATCAGTAATAGGTGTGTTCCTCGGAATTCAATGCAGCATATAACAAAAAGGGGGGAGAGGAAGTGAATTCATGAGTAGGGAACAGGCAGGAGTCAATGTGAATTTAAGTACTATTTAATGAAAAAAGACTCACAATATACACCAATCCAGAAAATATCCTGATAACTCAGGTACCATCACCATTAAAAAGACCTAACAGTCATGTGCGGACACAGATGGCCACCAGTCACAACCAACCACTCATGATAAATATTAGAAGTCATTCACTATAAATAAACATCCATGATATCAAGACATAGAACATATATGCAAGACATTATTGGAAGTCCAAATAGCATGGAAGAAGGGATAGCAGATGATTGAGTAGATGTTTGGGTAGTAGTGACAACAGAACTTGATCAACACTGAATAGTGGTATGAAAAGCAAGACTAGCCGTTATGAGGGGGGACTGTGATGTCGGGGGGCCTTGGTGGAAAGGTCCGTGAAGGAATGAATGGATGACACCGCAACCGCTGCGGGGTGCAGGTATATGTGGACTGACAGGTCGGAGCCTCTCTAGGCCGGGGATGGCTCACAAGGCTGCAGACCAAAAGGTATGGATGGAACGTGCAGGCAGCTAGGATAAGAGAGGTAGGATTAATGGTAGGCTGACACTGTGGGACGGAAGCCAACTACCACACACGGTGAGTAACTGAAAATGACAGTCCCGAATCAGGGATACAGTAAGGGAGGATCTCACCCGGTGTTGTTTGCCGTCCAGGTCAGGAAAGAAGGGTTGCAGCTGTCACCATCTCCTGTTTGTGGAATTCCTTTTTGTGGGTGGTCCAATCCAGTGGGGAGTCATCCAAGGAGTGCCTCAGTCGTGAGTAGCAAGTAGGCAGTGAGAGTGAGTGAACTCACATTGGTACTGCATATAGAGTCCGGGCAGCTGAGGTAGCAGTCTCCCCCTCGGCTAGTTGCTGTGGCAGGATTCAGGCAGCCGCTGGTCTCGCGGGTCAGTGTGATCAGCGTGATCAAGGCTGATAGGTGGATCTGTTGGTCAGCAGGCACTCCTTGGATGACTCCCCACTGGATTGGACCACCCACAAAAAGGAATTCCACAAACAGGAGATGGTGACAGCTGCAACCCTTCTTTCCTGACCTGGATGGCAAACAACACCGGGTGAGATCCTCCCTTACTGTATCCCTGATTCGGGACTGTCATTTTCAGTTACTCACCGTGTGTGGTAGTTGGCTTCCGTCCCACAGTGTCAGCCTACCATTAATCCTACCTCTCTTATCCTAGCTGCCTGCACGTTCCATCCATACCTTTTGGTCTGCAGCCTTGTGAGCCATCCCCGGCCTAGAGAGGCTCCGACCTGTCAGCCCACATATACCTGCACCCCGCAGCGGTTGCGGTGTCATCCATTCATTCCTTCATGGACCTTTCCACCAAGGCCCCCCGACATCACAGTCCCCCCTCATAACGGCTAGTCTTGCTTTTCATACCACTATTCAGTGTTGATCAAGTTCTGTTGTCACTACTACCCAAACATCTACTCAATCATCTGCTATCCCTTCTTCCATGCTATTTGGACTTCCAATAATGTCTTGCATATATGTTCTATGTCTTGATATCATGGATGTTTATCTATAGTGAATGACTTCTAATATTTATCATGAGTGGTTGGTTGTGACTGGTGGCCATCTGTGTCCGCACATGACTGTTAGGTCTTTTTAATGGTGATGGTACCTGAGTTATCAGGATATTTTCTGGATTGGTGTATATTGTGAGTCTTTTTTCATTAAATAGTACTTAAATTCACATTGACTCCTGCCTGTTCCCTACTCATGAATTCACTTTCTCTCCCCCCTTTTTGTTAGATCCACATCTGGTGTTCCCCACCTTTGACATATGGTTTGGAATATGTCGGGGTGTAGGGACCATTCTCCTGGGCATAATTGCCGACGCCTTAAGAAATCCCCTTGCCAATTTTCCACTCCTGGGATGAATACCGCAGACAGGCAGGGAACATGGCTTTCTGCCCATGCAAGAATGCGATTCACCTCCCTTTGGGCATCCAGACTTCTGGTGCCTTCTTGGTGATTGATGTAAGCCACAGCCGTGGCATTGTCGGATTGTATATTGTATATGCCTGTAAGACCAGTCCATGAGGGCCAAGTAAATTGTCCGAATTTCTAGAATATTGATGGGCAAGCGTCTCTCGGTTGCAGACCCTGCGTGCATGTCTCTTCCAGAACTGCTCCCCAGCCTGTCAGACTGGCATCTGTGGTTACGATCTTCCATTGTAGTGGAAGAAAGGCTTTGCTTTTCAAAAGATTTTTGGTTCGTAACCACCAATTGAGGCTTCTGCGTATCTTTGGGGATAGGCACATCGGAAGATCCAAGGCATGAGTCTTTTTGTTCCAAGCTGCGAGAATGCTTCTTTGCAGGGGCCTTGAGTGAAACTGGGCAAAAGGAACAACCATCTTTCCTAACAGACTCATACATAGCCAAATGGATGGACTCTTTTTGCTTAATACTAAGCGGACTAGAGCTCTTACGGCCTTGACCTTTGGCTCTGGTAGAAACACCCTGCCTTGAGCGGTGTCTATGATCATCCCTAGACACTCCAACCTTGTTGAAGGTTGCAAAGAAGACTTTTCTAGGTTGATTATCCAGCCTAGTATTTCCAAATGTCTTACTGTCTTGAAGACAGCGCGGTTCAGGTGTGCCACTGATTGCTCTATGAGTAGCAAATCGTCTAGATAAGCTACCACAGTTATGCCCTAAGCTCTTAGATTTGCTAAGAGAGGGTCTAGAATTTTTGTAAAAATTCGAGGAGTTGTAGCGAGACCGAAAGGAAGGGCCACAAACTGGAAATGGCGCTGGTCTACCGCGAACCTCAGATATCTTTGGTGAGCGGGAAAAATCGGCATATGAAGATATGCATCCTTGATATCTATTGATGCCATAAATTCTCCCCCCTGCAGGGTGGAGACCACCGAACGAATTGACTGCATTCAGAAGGATCGAATGTGTAGAAACTGATTCAGATCCTTTAGATCTAGGATGGGGCTGACATCTCCATTTGGCTTTGGAACGGTGAAGAGATTCGAGTAGAACCCTGAACCCTGATCTTTTGGGTTCATTTCTACTATCACTCCCTGGGATAGTAAGCGATCTAAGGCCAGTAGCAGCAGTTCTCGCTTTACTGGATTTTTGGAAACTCTTGACCTTAGGAAACAAGCTGGTGAAAGCTCTAGGAACTCTATTTTGTAACCTAGAGATACTGAAGAGACCACTAACTTGTCTTGAACCTCTTCCTGCCAGGCTCCTGAAAACTGTAGGAGCCTTCCCCCCACTTGCTTGAGTGGGGGCGCCCCTTCACAGGGATGTTTTGGGGCTCTGCTTGGCAGGCTTTCGTCCCCAAGCATTTTTCTGCCCTTGGGTGTAAGCCTGGGTCCTTCCTCTGAAAGTAGATTGGGAAGGCCGTCGCCACTGCTTAGAGCCTGATGTTCCAGGGGAAGGAGAAAGAGACCGTTTGAATGGTGGACGCTTACTCCTCTTGACTGGTAGGAGTGTAGATTTACCACCTGTAATTTTTTGGATAAAATTATCTAGGTCATCCCCAAATAGGCGTTCCCCCTTTGAATGGGAAGCCAGCTAAATATCTTTTGCATGAAAGCTCTGCTGCCCAACTTTTAAGCCAAAGGGAACTGCGCATGTGTACCAACAGGAAAGATAAACGAGATGCTTGCTGGGCAGAATCCAGAATGGCATCAATCATAAAACACAGCACCTGTGGAAGGTCTGCATAGTTCTCCACTTCCTCACTGGGAAGGAGGCCAAGCATTTGCTTAACCTGTTCCTTGAGGAATTAACACAAACCCACAGTTGCGACTTTTTATCAGTTGGATCTTTAAACACCTGAGCATTGTCCAGAGGACAGGTCAGGTTTTTGTTCACACAAGAGACAGCCACATCCACTTCTTGGTGAAGCTTTCCTCCAGAGGATAAAGCATAGAAAACCTTTTAGGAGGTGTAAACAGTTTATCGGGATGTCCCCACATCCTCATACAACAATTTATCCATTAAAGGATGAATTGGAAAGGAAAAGGCAGTCTGTGGGATTCTTCTGACCCCCAGGGAAGAAATAGAGGATGTAGCGGCCTCAGCAGAGGGCATTTTAAATGTGGAACGCACTAGTTCAGTATAATACTGGACCTGCTTCTTGAGTGCCTGAGAGGAAGAAGCTCTCTCCTCTTCCTCTGAATCCTCAGACTGCTCTTGATCCCTATCTCTGAATAGGGATCTCTCCTCATTGTCAGAAGAATCATCTGAAAGAGAAAGTGCAGCAGAGGGAGGGGATCTACCCCTTTTTCTGCTATCTTTTAAGGAAGCTGAAATAAAATTCATAATTCTTCCCTCAAAACCCTCCAATGTAGCCCTATGGGAATCCTCTGTGACATACGCTGGGGCTGTAACATTAGGAGAGGCTGCAAAACCTAACAGGGGCACTGACTGATCCTGTGAGGCTGGCTCCAGTCTTGCAGGGGGGGGGGTGGTAATCTGCAGGCATCTTTAGGACCCCTAGACACAGGCGGTGACTTTCTTGTGCCTTTGTTACCTCCCCCCGAGACCCTCTTATGAGGAGACATAGTCCCAAGCTACAAAGCAGAGGTACTAGTACATATGCAATCACTGTTGTGCTAAAAGTCTCACAATATACATATATGCTTAATACTGCACAACCTGATGCCTGAGTAGGTGTCTAAGGATTAGCCTGGATCTGACCACTTTAGGATGCTCACTGCCCACACTCTGTGTCCATCTGTTTACAGAGCTCTTAACGCTCTGGGCTTTTAAATTAGTCACCTGGCGTCTGCACACCTGCAGTGGAGGAAGTGAGCGGATTGGACACCAGCTTCACTGAGTGTGTATCTGAAAAGCACGTAAGTTTGCTCCTTACTCCCTCTAGTGGTGGAAATAAGGTAAGACATGCAAAAACTCATTGAAGAAAATCGATTTGTAATATAAATATATATATAGGATTAACTTCTCTTACCTGTCCCCGCCGCAGGAATTGCTGAGAACAGACAGTTTCCAGCCTTCACCCATCACGGCGGGTAGCGTTGTGCCAGCCTTCAGGGTTTTTTGGGTTCCTACTCAGAGAAATCTCTTACCTGTAAAAGACTCTGCCAGAATCGTTCATGCCACTGTTTTAATAGTACACCAAGCCTGGTTTTCTCAGAGCCCAGTCCTCCAGAGACTTACAGGCAAAACCTCGCTTCTTCGGATGATGAGGCCCGGGTACCATACCATCTTGGGAGTCAAAATATCGGCCCGAGATATGGATCCGGTCAGCATAGCCCTTTAAGCCCCCGCAGGGACCAAACTGGAGCTTTCTTCACAGCACATGTTTTTCGTGACCAACCACCTTAAAAACTGAGGTCCTCCCCGTATGGGAGGGGTTATATAGGGGAGGAATTCTCCTTAATTGGGGTTAACCAGTGTCCAATCACCGATGGTGCCTATCTAACTCACTATGTAATGAATACTCTGTGTCCTGTGATGTATGATCAAGAAAAATGTTTTTTGAACTGTCAGATCTCTTCAAGACTGCTTATGCTGATGCTGAGTGACTATCCTGTTATTCTGAGTGACTATCCTCTTCCTCCACAATGATCATGCTGATAGCTTGTAAGAATATTTTTGTTTCTGGGCGCCGCCACTGTTTAACAGGGGTGTGTAATTACAATTTTTGATGCAATTCTTTGCAGCAGGGCTCGTTCCTGTGCTCCAACTAGAGTATCTGTGAGGGGTTGCAGTGTTGTGGCACCAGCACCAGTGCCTAAGGCCCAATTTTTCAGCCCCTGTTTAACAGGGGCGTGTAATTAAAATTTTTGATGCAATTCTTTGCAGCAGGGCTCGTCTCTGCGCTCCAGCTAGAGTATCTATGAGGGGTTGCAGTGTTGTGGCACCAGTGCCTAAGGCCCAATTTTTCTGTCCCTGTTCAACAGGGACATGTAATTAAAATTCTTGATCTAATATTTCAAAGCAGGGCCCGTTCCAGAGCCCACCAAGAGTAACTGTGAGGACTTACAGTATTGTGGCACCAGCACCACCACCATAACCAAAGGCCCAATTTTTCTGCCCCTGTTCAACAGGGGCATGTAATTACAATTCTTGATCTAATATTTCACAGCAGGGCCCTGTGAGGGCTTACAGTGTTGTGGCAACACCAACACCTAAGGCCACAATTTCTGCAGAGTATATAGGGCAGGCCCCTACTTTCAAACATCCAACTTACAAACGACTCCTACTTGCAAACGGAAGGAGACAACAGGAAGTGAGATGAAATCTACCCCTAGGAAGGGAAATTCTGTCCTGTAAGAGTTAATAATGGAAAAACGTTTCTCCTTTCCACTGATGCCTCATCACCAATCCTTGTTTCAATAAAAAACCCAAATTTTCTAAAAACATTTGTCATTGTGACAAAGTGAGGTGAAATCTTCTGAAGAGGAGCACAGACAGCAAAACAAATGTCACAGGGGTGATAACCCTTCCCTATGTTTTCCAAAAAGCTTAAAAATAGATTTTTTGGCTGGAGCTACACTTTAAAAATGTACCAGTTCAAAATTACAAACAGATTCTACTTAACAACAAACCTACAGTCCCTGTCTTGTTTGCACCGCCTGTATACTGCTGTTCAGAGTATATAGGGCCTGGGGGCCCCACGCCTTTCCTTTTTTTAATTTGGGTGCAGGGTTCCCCTTAATATCCATACAAGACCCAAAGGGCCTGGTAATGGACTGGGGGGGGTAACCATGCTGTTTGTCTCACTGATTTTCATCCATATTGTCGGGACCCGACATTACATTAAAGCCGCAAGCAGTTTTAAATGACTTTTATTCCTTTAAAAATGTAATTTTGTGCAGGGACTGTTCCAAGCACGGGAAACATGCGCCACTTTACAGGCATACTATAGACACCCCCCAGGTACAATATTTAAAGGAATATTTCACTTTTTTTTTTTGCTTTAAGCATCATTAAAATCACTGCTCCGAAAAAACTTCAGTTTTTAAAACTTTTTTTTGCATTGATACATGTCCCCTGGGGCAGGTCCCAGGTCCCCAAACCCTTTTTAGGACAATACCATGCAAATTAGCCTTTAAAATTAGCACTTTTGATTTCGAACGTTCGAGTCCCATAGACTTCAATGGGGTTCTAACGTTCGTGCGAAGTTTCAGTCTGTTCTGGTGCGAACCGAACCTGGGGGTGTTCGGCTCATCCCTAGTCACAAGTGTTCCACTTTATTGAGATGACCAACGTCTGCACCCAACACAAATTCAAGGTGGGCATTGATATAAAAAAATTATTGAGTCTCCGCTTCTGTTCGCCCTGTCGTTGGAACCTTTCCTGCGGACTGTACGTGCACATCCAGAAATTACAGGGGTAATTATGGGAGAGACGCAGCAGAAAATAGCAGCATATGCAGATGACATGCTGTTTACTCTCACCAATCCAGTAGTCTCCCTGCCCAACCTTCTCCAAGAGTTTAAATCTTATGGTACCATATCTAATCTGAAGATCAACTTTAGCAAATCAGAGGCTATGGGAGTGGGGATCCCCCCGCGTCATTTAGTTGCCCTACAGAATAACTTTAAATTTAAGTGGACCACCACAGCTCTAAAATATCTTGGTACATACATCCCCCCAAAATTATCCCAAACATTTGACCTAAACTTCCCTCCACTTCTAAACTCGGTCAGATCCCTTCTCTCCACTTGGAACACAGGTCTACATTCCTGGTTTGGTAGATGCAACATCCTGAAAATGTCCATCCTACCAAAATTCCTGTACCTGTTACAGGCGTTACTGGTCCATATACCCTCGCATTATTTCACCCAGACTAGTGCCCTTTTCTCTAAATTTATCTGGGCACATAAGAGACCCAGACTCAATAATTGACTAATCACCCTACCTAAAACATATGGAGGTCTTGCAGTACTGGACCTCCATAGGTATCAACAAGCAACCCACCTGACTAGACTTATCGATTGGAACCGCCACCAAAACACGAAGCTATGGACACACATAGAACAGAGCCAGTGCCCAGTACCGTTAAACAGGGCCCCCTGGTGTCACGTCGTCTTACCGGAAAACGTAAAGAAGCACCCTTTGATAGGGGTTACCATACGTACCTGCGCATCGCTCTTTGCTCGACTACACCTCGACCCATCAGTTTCCCCATTACGTCCAATAATGGGCACTCCTGAATTTAGCCCGGGGTGTTTCGATCGAATCTTTAGGTCCCTACGCAACATGGGCCTTTCGCAAGCATCCCACTTCATTACAAATGGTAAGTGGGTCTCGGCTACGGACCTTATGCGACCGGAGGGCCCGTTCCGTTTAGATTTCTGGAGGGCTCACCAACTTAGCCACTTCCTTAGATCTCTCCCTTCGCCGACACAATTTATACGAGTGTTGTCCACCTACGAATTGTACTGCACAGAAGAGGGTGACCTACCCCATTCGTTGTCACTGACATACCAGCTGATAAACAACCCCCCAAATAACTTCCAACTACCCGCGCTTGAAACATGGGAAAGAGACTTACAGTGTACCCTTACATCAAAGCAAAAACAGAACATTTTACACTTTACATTTAAGTCCTCAACATGCACTAAGACACAGGAAACAAATTACAAAGTACTCACCAGATGGTACAACACACCCGCGAAGCTAAAGAAATTCTTCCCATCCTCATCAGGTCTCTGCTGGAGATGTGGCGAAGAATTGGGTACGATCCTTCATGTGTTCTGGTCCTGCCCTAGGCTGGAACAGTTTTGGAGATCTATTCAACAGACCATACAAAAGTTCACAGAACGCCACGTCTCAGCTGACCCAGCTGTCTTTCTGCTTCACGCAACCACAATGTCCAGAAAGGCATACAAAAAATCCCTGACCCGTCATCTCCTAGATGCGGCAAAGGCGTGTATTCCACTTCTCTGGAAAACGACCAGGACCCCAAGTATGGGCATGTGGCTCAGGAAAGTGGAGGAAGTTAGAAACATGGAGGATCTTATCCTCACGGCACGTAATCAAAAAGAGCTGTATGACAAAACCTGGACAAGATGGATGTTATTTATATTTTCGGATGAGGGACGTGATCTTCTATCAGACCCAGGAAATACGGCAGACGGCTAACCAATAGCAACAGTCACAGGACATAATGGGTTGCCGAATCCGTGTGTCCCTTTTCCCTCCCCCACCTGACCCACCTCCTTATCTCCCTCTCTCTCTACCCTTGCTCCTCTCCTTTTCTTTGCCTTTCATTTAATTTTTTCTCTTCAACTTTACTGTAAAGATACTTTATCTTGGAAAATGGAAAATGGTGGGGAAAAAAAAAGGGCCTTTCAACTAGATATGAGTAATAAAACAGAGTGGTATTTCTTCACATGTCCACAGTCTTTTTGTTTTTTTTCTTTGCTGCTCTGTAAAGGACTCTGTATTGGACGTTGTTATTAATATTTTGTTATTTGCATTGATGATTGAGGCTGCGCCCTCGTTGCATATTTATGTCCAAAATGTATTACTTGGCCCTTGGCCTTCCTGCACCTGAATAAACTTATATTTGAAAAAAAAAAAAAAATTATTGAGTAAGATTACCGAAGAATTTTACTGAGTCATTTTGAAAGACCAGCCTGTTACATAGAGGTGGATATACTAAAACTGGAGAGTGCAAAATCTGGTGCAGCTCCGCATAGAAACCAATCCACTTCCAGATTTTTTGCCAAACCTTAAAGTGGATGTAAACCCAATGTCATCCTTTCCAAACTACTGCCATAGGGGTTATCTATAAGGATATACCTGCCTCCTGCATGTATCTTTACCTGTCAAATGTCTCCCCTCAGTCTGTTATGAGAAGTGAAAAACTGCAGATTCTGTGGGTGGGTCTGTTGTCTGGAGCTCGGTGGGTGGAGTCGTGATGTCAGTAGACTCCCCGCCCACCTCTACACTCCCCTTGTCAATATGCATTTTTTCCTGTGTATTTCTTACGCTGAACTTGGGGGTGTGTGGAACAGCCAATCCTTGCAGAGCTGCTGAAGAAAGGAGTGGGGGTGGGAATTAAAAAATAATGCATGTCTTAGGCTAGTGCACGAGATATGTAAATCACCTGTCACTCACAGCAAGGGGGAGGATTTGACAAAGTTTTCCTGTTTGTTAAGTTTTATCTCACTGAACAATAAAAGAGGATTGCTCAGAGCTGGGTTAACTCTTTGTGGCAAGACTGGGCTCAAATGATAGGAAATCTTATACTCTACATTATGACATAGAAAAAAAAAATTTCGGGTTTACATCCACTTTAACCACTTCCGGACCAGCCGCCGCAGTCTTACTGTGGCAGGTTGGCTCGGCTGGGCAAATCGATGTCATCTTACATCGCTTCACCTTTTGGCCACTAGGGGCACACGCCCACAGCCGATGCGAGTCCCCGACGTACGTGATGACCGCTGGGTACCAACGATTGCTTGTGACAGAGCGAGTAGCGGGATCTGTGTGTGTAAACACACAGATCCTGGTTCTCTCAGGGGAGAGGAGACAGATCATGTGTTCATACTAAGTATGAACACCGATCTCTCTCTTCCCCTAGTCAGTCCCATCCCCCCTACAGTTAGAACACACCTAGGGAATACAGTTATCCCTTAAACGCCCCCTAGTGTTAACCCCTTCCCTGCCAGTGACATTTATACAGTAATCGGTGCATTTTTATAGCACTGATCGCTGCATAATTGTCAATGGTCCCAAAAATGTGTCAAAAGTGCCCAATTTGTCCACTGCCATATCGCAGTACCGATAAAAATCGCAGATCACCTTCATTACTAGTACAAAAAATATAATAACAATAATAAAAATGCCTTAAAACTATTCCCTATTTTGTAGACGCTATAACTTTTGTGCAAACCAATCAATATACGCTTATTGCGATTTTTTTTTTTTATCACAAATATGTAGAAGAATACATATCGGCCTAAACTGAGGAAAAAATTAGTTTTTTTGAAAAAAAATGTGGGATATTTATTATAGCAAAAAGCAAAAGATATTGTGGTTTTTTTTTTTTAATTGTCGCTCTACTTTTGTTTATAGTGCAAAAAAAACCCACAGAGGTGATCAAATACCACCAAAAAAAAGCTCTATGTGTGGAAAAAAAGGATGTCAATTTTGTTTGGGTACAGTGTCACACGACCGCGCAATTGTCAGTTAAAGCGACGCAGTGCCGTATCGCAAAAAACAGCCTGGTCATTGAGCAACCAAATCTTCCGGGGCTGAAGTGGTTAAAGGAGTTGTAAAGGCAGAAGGTTTTGTATCTTAACCGCTTGCCGACCAGCCGCCGCAGTTGTACTGCGGCAACATGGCTCGGCTGCACGAATCACCGTTATGTTACCTCGGTAACATAAATGGCCACTAGGGGCGCTTGCGCACCACCAGAGGCGAGCGCACGCCCCCTGCTCACTCCCCGAGCTGATGTGAAATGAGATAGGCTGTCAGTACATCAGGTGTGATCAATTTTCAGTGATAGGCACCATAGCTTGTAGACTCTAGAACTTTCACAAAGACCAAATAATATACACTAATGTGGGTTATTTTTTTACCAAAAATATGTAACAGTATAAATTTTGGCCAAAATGTATGAAGAAAAATTACTAATTTGCTAAATTTTATAATAGAAACAAAGAAAAATTGGCCCCCATAGCAGTGCCTTGGGATTGTAAATAAAAAAAGGTGTGGTCAAACTCGAAGTAATTATGTTCAAAACAAAATTGTGTGGCCTTCGATATAAAGTTTGCCTGTCTGGGATTAATGAGAGGCAGTGGCGTAGCGTGGGGGGTGCGGAGGGGACCGTGGCCCTGGGCGCAACATTTAGGGGGACGAAATCCCATGCCAGGTAGTGTGTGTCACTGACGGCTCTGTCCCCCTAATGTTTACTTCCTGTGTCCCTGCAGGCACCCTGTGATTCAGTAAATGGTGTCATGTGTGCGGTGGCCATGGCCTATCCGCAATCACGGCAGAGGCACTGGCCTATCTGTGATCACGGTTGCTCCTGGAGTCCCGCCTCCGCCTAGCCTCCGGAGCGATGTAATGGCTTTACCTCCTCCAGGCTCCCCCTCTCATCCGGACTGATGTGCTGTCTTTACCTCCTCCAGACTGAAGACACAAGCTGCAGGTGAGGTCGTAAGAGTTGGGTATTGTTGCTGGCCTCTGGGGTTGTGGAGAGGGCGCAGCCAGAGAGAGGTTAGACAAGCAGATAGAGTCAGTATAGGAATACTGTAGTGTAGTGGTCAGTGTAGTGATCAGTGTCGTGGTCAGTGGACAGTGTAGTGGACAGAGCAGTGGTCAGTGTAGTGGTGGTCAGCGCTGTGTAGTGGACAGAGCAGTGGTCAGTGTAGTGTAGTGGACAGAGCAGTGGTCAGTGTAGTGGACAGAGCAGTGGTCAGTGTTGTGTAGTGGACAGAGGAGTGGTTAGTGTAGTGGACAGAGCAGTGGTCAGTGTAGTGGTGGTTAGTGTTGTGTAGTGGACAGAGCAGTGGTCAGTGTAGTGTAGAGGTCAGAGCAGTGTAGTGGTCATTGTAGTGGACAGAGCAGTGGTAAGTGTAGCGTAGTGGTCAGTGTAGTGGTGGTCATTGTTGTGGACAGAGAAGCGGTCAGTATAGTGGTGGTCAGTGTTGTGTAGTGGACAGAGCAGTGGTCAGTGTAGTGTAATGGACAGAGCAGTGGACAGAGCAGTGTAGTGGTCAGTGGACAGTGTAGTGGACAGAGCAGTGGTAAGTGTAGTGTAGTGGTCAGTGTAGTGGTGGTCAGCGTTGTGTAGTGAACAGAGCAGCGGTCAATGTAGTGGTGGTCAGTGTTGTGTAGTGGACAGAGCAGTGGTCAGTGTAGTGGACAGAGCAGTGGTCAGTGTAGTGTAGCGGTCAGTGTAGTGGTAGTTAGTGTTGTGTAGTGGACAGAGCAGAGGTCAGTGTAGTGTAGTGGACAGAGCAGTGGTCAGTGTAGTGTAGTGGACAGAGCAGTGGACAGAGCAGTGTAGTGGTCAGCGTAGTGGACAGAGCAGTGGTAAGTGTAGTGTAGTGGTCAGTGTAGTGGTGGTCAGTGTTGTGTAGTGGACAGAGCAGCGGTCAGTGTAGTGGTGGTCAGTGTTGTGTAGTGGACAGAGCAGTGGTCAGTGTAGTGGACAGAGCAGTGGTCAGTGTAGTGTAGTGCAACAGGCAGTGTAGGAATTGGGTAGTGTAGTGGTCAGGGTAGTGGACAGGAAGGTTACTGTAGTGGTCAGGTAGGTTAGTGTTGGAATCATTTAGGTTACTGTAGTGGTCAGTGTAGGAATCAGGCCGGTCTGTACTATTTAGGGATGAGCCGAACACCCCCCGGTTCGGTTCGCACCAGAACCCGCGAACGGACCGCAAGTTCGCACGAACGTTAGAACCCCATTGACGTCTATGAGACTCGAACGTTCGAAATCAAAAGTGCTCATTTTAAAGGCTAATTTGCATGGTATTGTCCTAAAAAGGGTTTGGGGACCCGGGTCCTACCCCAGGGGACATGTATCAATGCAAAAAAAACTTTTAAAAACGGCCGTTTTTTCGGGAGCAGTGATTTTAATGATGCTTAAAGTAAAAAAAAAAAAGTGAAATATTCCTTTAAATATCGTACCTGGGGGGTGTCTATAGTATGCCTGTAAAGTGACGCGTGTTTCCCATGTTTAGAACAGTCCCTGCACCAAATGTCATTTTTAAAGGAAAAAATCTCATTTAAAACTGCTTGCGGGTTTAATGTCATGTCGGGTCATGGCAATATGGATGAAAATCAGTGAGACAAACGGCATGGGTACCCCCCAGTCCATTACCAGGCCCTTTGGGTCTTGTATGGATATTAAGGGGAACCCCGCACCCAAATTAAAATAAGGAAAGGTCCCTATATACTCTGAACAGCAGTATTGAGGCGGTGCAAACAAGACAGGGACTGTAGGTTTGTTGTTAAGTAGAATCTGTTTGTAATTTTGAACATTTTTAATGTGTTTAGCTCCAGCCAAAAAATCTTTTCTAAGCTTTTTGGAAAACATAGGGAAGGGTTATCACCCCTGTGACATTTGTTTTGCGTCTTTCCTCCTCTTCAGAAGATTTCACCTCACTTTTTTGTCCCAATGAAAAATGTTTTTGGAAAATTTGGGTTTTTTTGTGGAACAAGGATTGGAAAGCATCAGTGGAAAGGAGAAATTGTTTTCCCATATTAACTCTTACAGGAGAGAATTTCCCTTCCTTAGGGGTAGATTTCATCTCACTTCCTGTTGTCTCCTTCCGTTTGCAAGTAGGAGTCGTTTGTAAGTTAGATGTTTGAAAGTAGGGTCCTGCCCTATATACTCAGCAGAAATTTGGGCCTTAGGTGTTGCTGTGGCCAAAACACTGTAAGCCCTCACAGGGCCCTGCTGTGAAATATTAGATCAAGAATTGTAATTACATGCCCCTGTTGAACAGGAGCTGAAAAATTAGGCCTTAGGCACTGGTGCTGGTGCCACAACACTGCAACCCCTCACAGACACTCTAGTTGAAACGCAGGAACAAGCCCTGCTGCAAAGTATTGCATCAAAAATTGTAATTACACGCCCCTGTTAGACAGGGGCTGAAAAATTGGGTCTTAGGCACTGGTGCTGGTGCCACAACACTGCAACCCCTCACAGACACTCTAGTTGGAATGCAGGAACGAGCCCTGCTGCAAAGTATTACATCAAAAATTGTAATTACACGCCCCTGTTAAACAGGGGCTGAAAAATTGTGCCTTAGGCACTGGTGGTGGCGCCCAGAACCAAAAATGTTCTTACAAGCTATCAGCGTGATGATTGAGGAGGAAGAGGATAATTACTCAGGGATAGTCACTCAGCATCAGCATATGCAGTCTTTGAAGGGATCTGAGATTTCAAAAAAAATTATTCGGTTACATCTGCATCAGGTGCTTGGTAGCTGGTGGTGATCCAAGACTGATTCATTTTTATGAAGGTCAGCCGATCGACCGAGTCGGTGGACAGACGCACCCTGTGATCGGTTACCACGCCTCCAGCAGCACTGAATGTGCGTTCCGAAAGAACGCTGGATGCAGGACAGGCCAGTAGCTCAATTGCATACTGTGCAAGCTCTGGCCAGTGATCCATCCTCAAGACCCAGTAACCCAGAGGATTTTCGGTGGGAAAGGTGTCCAAGTCTGATCTTGCCCCTAGGTATTCCTGCACCATGTAAAACAGACGCTGGCGATGGTTGCTGGAACCGATCATACCTTGGGGCTGCGGACCAAAAAATTGTCTGAACGCATCGGTCAGACGGCCACCTTCTCCACCGCTCCTTCTTTGACTGACCGAAGCCTCAGCAACACGTTGTCCAGAAACAGGAGTTTGTAACCTCCCAGTCTCTGGGAACGCATTGCACAGACCTTTCTGCAAGGCCTCCCGAAGATGTTTCATCCTCTGCTCCCTCTGCGATGGCAAGATAAGGTCCGCAACCTTACCCTTGTAACGTGGATCAAGGAGGGTTGCCAGCCAGTATTGGTCCTTCTCCTTGATACCACGAATACGAGGATCCTTACGCAGGCTTTGCAGGATCAGGGAGGCCATGCAGCGTAGGTTTGCTGAGGCATTCGGTCCGGAGTCCTCTGGGTCACTAAGGACAACAACGTCCGCAGCCACCTCCTCCCAGCCACGTACAAGTCCATGTGTTCCTTGGGACTGATCCCTTAAAGACTGCTGATGCTGAGTGCCAGGCTCCACCTCCATACTGACACAATCTTCCTCCTCCTCCTCCTCCTCCTCCTCGTCCTCTTCCTGTGTGATCGGCGGGCACGCAGGAACACTGTCTGGATAAAGGGGGCCTTGAGAGCTAAGGAAGTCCTCCTCTTCCTGCCTCTGTTCTGCCTCAAGTGCCCTGTCCATTATTCCACGCAGCGTGTGCTCCAACAGGTGGACAAGGGGGACAGTGTCACTGATGCATGCACTGTCAGTGCTCACCATCCTCGTGGCCTCCTCGAATGGTGACAGGACAGTGCATGCATCCCTGATCATGGCCCACTGGCGTGGTGAAAAAAAACCAAGGTCCCCTGACCCTGTCCTGGTGCCATAGTCGCACAGGTACTCATTGATGGCCCTCTGCTGCGTGTGCAGCCGCTGCAGCATGGCCAACGTCGAGTTCCACCTGGTGGGCATGTCACAGATTAGGCGGTTCTTGGGCAGGTTAAACTCCTTTTGGAGGTCCGTCAGCCGAGCACTGGCATTATATGACCGGCGGAAATGCACAGAGACTTTCCTGGCCTGCCTCAGGACATCCTGTAAGCCCGGGTACCTGCCCAAGAACCGCTGCACCACCAAGTTAAGGACGTGAGCCAAACAGGGCACATGGGTCAGTTGTCCCTGTCGGAGGGCAGAGAGGAGGTTGGTGCCATTGTCGCAAACCACCATTCCTGCCTTAAGTTGGCATGGCGTCAACCACCTCTGAACCTGCCCCTGCAGAGCTGACAGAACCTCTGCCCCAGTGTGGCTCCTGTCCCCCAAGCACACCAGCTCAAGCACCGCATGGCATCTTTTGGCCTGCGTACTTGCGTAGCCCCTTGAACGCCTACGGAGCACCGCTGGTTCCGAGGAAGAGGCCATGGAGGAAGAAGAAGAGGAGGGGGTGGAGGAGAGAGGTGTGTCACAATCAGCATTTTGGAGGCGTGGTGGCGGAACAACCTCCAACACTACTGCACCTTGTCCTGCATCCTTCCCAGCTGCCAGCAGAGTCACCCAATGCGCCGTGAAACTTAAGTAACGTCCCTGTCCATGCCTGCTGGACCATGAGTCAGCGGTAATATGCACCTTACCGCTGACCGCCCTGTCCAGCGAGGCATGGACATTGCCTTCCACATGCCGGTAGAGAGCCGGAATCGCCTTCCGTGAGAAAAAGTGGCGTTTGGGTACCTGCCACTGAGGAACCGCACATTCCACAAACTCACGGAAGGGGGCAGAGTCTACCAACTGAAAAGGCAGCAGTTGAAGTGCTAGCAATTTTGCCAAGCTAGCATTCAACCGCTGGGCATGTGGATGGCTGGGAGCAAACTTCTTTCGGCGGTGCAGCAGCTGGGGCAGGGAAATTTGCCTGGTACAATCTGACGTCGGTGTACCAAAAGCAGATTGCCCACAAGTACTTGGCTGTGACACACCTAATTCTACACCTTCATTCCTCTCACTGCAGGTCTCAGAGAGGACTGAAGGTCTAGTGGGGTTGGAAATCTCAGCTGA
The DNA here is from genome assembly GCA_037952925.1 of Lithobates clamitans. Lineage (NCBI taxonomy): Eukaryota > Metazoa > Chordata > Amphibia > Anura > Ranidae > Lithobates > Lithobates clamitans. Next base: position 1,344,886 of record JBBGZY010000412.1, on the reverse strand, counting down.
TGAGGAGCAAGGAGAGATCGTCTTTGTTCTTTGGTGTGGGTCTTTTAGATACGCTTGCCAACGAACTGCATGGCAGGTCAACATATGTCTGGTCAAGCATGTGGTACCCAAGCGGGAGATGTTTTGGCCACGCGAGATACGCTTGAGACATATGTTGCAAATAGCAGCGGTGCGATCTGATGCACTCGTCTCAAAAAAGGCCCACACCAAAGAACTTTTTGAATAACGCGCAGAGACTGCAGCGCCCTGCACATGTGGAGCTTTGGGGTGTGATGCAGTCAATGTGCTGCCCTTAGGCTGGCCCCTGGAGGGCATCCTGCCTAGTTGGTGATGTGCCACCTCCTCCTCCTCCTCCTCCTCCTCCTCCTCTCTCCTATCAGGCACCCACGTTGAGTCAGTGACCTCATCATCCCCTCCCTCCTCATCACTGGAGCAAACCTGGCAGTATGCTGCAGCAGGGGGAGCATGACTGCCAGATTGCTGTCCTTCTTGGGCACCCCCTCTGTCCGTGCTCATGTTACTGCCTTCATTGAGCTCAGTATCATCATCAGAGCCTTCCAAACGCTGGGCATCCTCCTGGAGCATGTACCCAACACTGTGGTCAAACAGTTCGAGGGAATCCTCATGAGGACATGGTGGAGCTAGGGAAGGAGTCACTGATGACATTGAGCTGAGGGAAGAGGCCGCTGCTTTGCCAGACAAAGCACCCTGGGCATGGGTGAGAGAGGATGAGGAGGATGAGGACGGCTTGGTCATCCACTCGACCAAGTCTTCCGCATGTTGCGGCTCAACACGGCCAGCTGCCGAAAAAAAGGCCAAGCGTGTCCCATGGCCACGTGCTGATGAGGATGCACCGTCTCCACGACCAGCACTAGACACAGAGCCTGCTTGCCCTCTCTTATTGGCTTGTGACTGTCTGCCTCTCCTTCTTGGCCTTCCAGACATACTAATGGCCTGTAGCTGCACTAAGCTGGGATAGAACACCTGTAATTTTCTTCAGGTAGCTTTATATACTGTAACCAGACAAGCCTGCCTGTCAGTAGGAAGATAACACGAACGGATCTAGCTGAACACTGTGAGCAGGACGCACTGTACTAAATGTAAATAGTCTAGCTGCCTGACCGTGGTACTAATAGGATCAAAAAGAACACCTGTAATTTTCTTCAGGTAGCTTTATATACTGTAACCAGACAAGCCTGCCTGTCAGTAGGAAGATAACAGGAACGGATCTAGCTGAACACTGTGAGCAGGACACACTGTACTAAATGTAAATAGTCTAGCTGCCTGACCGTGGTACTAATAGGATCAAAAAGAACACCTGTAATTTTCTTCAGGTAGCTTTATATACTGTAACCAGACAAGCCTGCCTGTCAGTAGGAAGATAACAGGAACGGATCTAGCTGAACACTGTGAGCAGGACGTACTGCACTAAATGTATATAGCAGGAACGGATCTAGCTGAACACTGTGAGCAGGACGCACTGCACTGAATGTAAATAGCAGGAACGGATCTAGCTGAACACTGTGAGCAGGACGCACTGCACTAAATGTAAATACCAGGAACGGATCTAGCTGAACACTGTGAGCAGGACGCACTGCACTGAATGTAAATAGCAGGAACGGATCTAGCTGAACACTGTGAGCAGGACGCACTGCACTGAATGTAAATAGCAGGAACGGATCTAGCTGAACACTGTGAGCAGGACGCACTGCACTGAATGTAAACAGCAGGAACGGATGTAGCTGAACACTGTGAGCAGGACGCACTGCACTGAATGTAAATAGCAGGAACGGATCTAGCTGAACACTGTGAGCAGGACGCACTGCACTGAATGTAAATAGCAGGAACGGATCTAGCTGAACACTGTGAGCAGGACGCACTGCACTGAATGTAAATAGCAGGAACGGATCTAGCTGAACACTGTGAGCAGGACGCACTGCACTGAATGTAAATAGCAGGAACGGATCTAGCTGAACACTGTGAGCAGGACGCACTGCACTGAATGTAAACAGCAGGAACGGATGTAGCTGAACACTGTGAGCAGGACGCACTGCACTGAATGTAAATAGCAGGAACGGATCTAGCTGAACACTGTGAGCAGGACGCACTGCACTGAATGTAAATAGCAGGAACGGATCTAGCTGAACACTGTGAGCAGGACGCACTGCACTGAATGTAAATAGCAGGAACGGATCTAGCTGAACACTGTGAGCAGGACGCACTGCACTGAATGTAAATAGCAGGAACGGATCTAGCTGAACACTGTGAGCAGGACGCACTGCACTGAATGTAAACAGCAGGAACGGATGTAGCTGAACACTGTGAGCAGGACGCACTGCACTGAATGTAAATAGCAGGAACGGATCTAGCTGAACACTGTGAGCAGGACGCACTGCACTGAATGTAAATAGCAGGAACGGATGTAGCTGAACACTGTGAGCAGGACGCACTGCACTAAATGTAAATACCAGGAACGGATCTAGCTGAACACTGTGAGCAGGACGCACTGCACTGAATGTAAATAGCAGGAACGGATCTAGCTGAACACTGTGAGCAGGACGCACTGCACTAAATGTAAATACCAGGAACGGATCTAGCTGAACACTGTGAGCAGGACGCACTGCACTGAATGTAAATAGCAGGAACGGATCTAGCTGAACACTGTGAGCAGGACGCACTGCACTAAATGTAAATACCAGGAACGGATCTAGCTGAACACTGTGAGCAGGACGCACTGCACTGAATGTAAATAGCAAGAACGGATCTAGCTGAACACTGTGAGCAGGACGCACTGCACTGAATGTAAATAGTCTTGACCAAAATTCGAGACTATCTATCCACCAACGGACTGCCCCCCCTGACTGAGGACCAACTAGCAGACCTAGAATCCCCCATCACCACCACGGAACTTGAGTCCACCATTAAATCTCTACCCAACGGGAAAAGCCCAGGTCCTGATGGATTCACTATAGCTTATTATGCCAAATTCTCCCCGCTCCTGATGAACCACATGTGTAAATACTTCAATTCCCTAGTAAAAGGATGCAAAATCCCATCTGAAGCTCTCTTAGCACATATCTCGGTTATACCGAAGGAGGGTAAAGACCCAACTGTCCCACAGAGTTACCGCCCCATTTCCTTACTAAATACGGACGTCAAAATCCTAGCGAAAATCCTGGCAAACCGACTGAAACACCTTATCCCCCTTATAGTTCACTTAGACCAGACGGGTTTTATTGTAGGACGCGAAGCTCGAGACAACTCAATCCGTGCGATTCAACTTATACATTGGGCTAAAACTAAAGATGTACCCCCCCCCTACCTAATACTCTCCACCGACGCCGAAAAGGCGTTCGATCGCATAGATTGGTCTTATCTCAGAGAGGTCTTAACCTCAATGGGGTTGGGCCCAAATATGCTAGCTTGGATACTGGCCCTTTACTCGGAACCTTGTGCACAGGTTAAGGTTAATGGGATTCTCTCATCCAAGTTCCCGATCGGGAACGGCACGAGACAGGGGTGCCCGCTCTCCCCCCTCCTCTTCGCCCTGGCCTTAGAACCACTGCTTCGTAGAGTGAGAGCAAATACAGATATCACAGGGCTGACGGTGGGTACTGTGGAGCACAAACTCTCAGCCTACGCAGATGACGTACTGTTCCACCTAACCAATCCCCTGATCTCGTTGCCGGTCCTGATGCGGGAACTCAAAAACTTTGGTACACTTTCTAATTTTAAAATCAACTACAATAAATCGGAAATTCTACCTGTCAACCTGTCTTCCTCCATGACAAACAGCTTAAAAGCAGCATTCCCTTTCACATGGACTAAATCTTCTCTACGCTACCTAGGCATACAACTGACAGACAGCTTTGACACTCTATATTCCACAAACTTCCCCAGACTTTTGACAGAAATCAAACAAGACTTAACACACTGGACAAAGACAGCATTCACATGGATAGGCAGGACAAATATAATAAAAATGAACGTACTCCCCAGAATTCTGTTTTACATGCAGATGCTTCCCATACGCCTCCCCAAAACCTTTTTTAAGCAAGTATCCAACTTGATCACCACCTTCATTTGGAATTCAAAGAAGCCACGAATTGCTATGAAGGTGCTGAGACGTTCGAAAAGATACGGAGGGCTGGGGGTCCCGGACTTACAGAGATACTGCCAGGCTATTGCCCTACAGAGGACTCTAAATTGGCACTTCCATGGACATTCCAAACTTTGGGTGACCATGGAAAAATATATGGCGGGCAGAAACTTGTCCTACGCCCTGTGGCTCTCACGGGAACACAGGGGACTATCAGATTCTACGTCCCCATTAACGATATCTACGCTGGACACATGGGACAGAGTAAACAGAAGGTTGAACTTAGCCCCCCCTGTGTCCCCGTTGGCCCCATTGGGTGGATTCCTCTGGTTTGCACCGGGGGAACGCGCAGGTTTCTTTGATGCCTGGGTAGACGACAAGAACGCCAGCTGTGGCAAGCTACTGAGAGGTGGGAAGCTTCTGCCTTTTGAGTCTCTGGGAAATAGACCAGGTAGCCCACACCTAAATTTCTGGAAGTACAGGCAACTACACCACTTTTTTGCAGTACACGGCAACTCTATTAGAGACATCTCAACACTCTCGCCTTTTGAGGGACTGTTTATACTGGAAGAACCGGTCCCACATATGATTTCTGAACTTTATCAATTACTGGGGTCCTCGGCCTCGGCCTCTAAACCTACCTATATAAGAGCATGGGAGACAGACCTTGGGAAGGAGTTCTCCGAGTCTCAACTAGCATGTATGTACCAATTCACACACTCCAGCTCGCTGGACTCTAAAATGCAAGAGACAAATTACAAATTACTAGCACGTTGGTACAGAGTCCCATCCGACCTGGCGCGGATTTATCCTGCTAGCTCGGATCGGTGCTGGCGGGGATGCGGAGGCCGAGGTACCCTCCTGCATTTGTGGTGGGAGTGCCCACGAATAACGACATATTGGCTGATGATTAAGAACCAGATCAAAGATATCCTCGGGATAGAGATCCCCTTTTACCCGGAACATTTCCTCCTGCATGTCCCCCCTGTACCAGTTAGTCGCTACAAAAAAAGCGCACTACCCCATTTGCTCAACGCAGCTAAGCGCCTACTGCCTATCTTCTGGAAGAAAGAGCAGATTCCGAGCAAAGAGGAGTGGATATGCAGGGTTAATGCAATAAGGGAAGCAGAGGAATGGGTGGCAGTGGGCAAAAACACTACAGTTAAGCACACAGCCATATGGTCAATATGGCAAGAACACTTCCATGATACTTCCTATGTACCCTCTAGCCTGGACATTTCCCTACTAAAATTGGCGGATCCCACATTGGGCCACTGAGCCCACCCTGAGCAGCTCCCACCATGGTTTCTCCTTAGGACTGAAAGGTAGACTGCACATGGACTTAGATGCCTTTGCCTGAACCAAGGGGCTGCCTGGGGGCGCGTGGTCCGGAGTGGGCGATCGGAGAAGCACGAGCGAACAAGGTTTGACCCTATCTACCCCTCCCTACCCCACCCACCTTCCCCACTACTCCTCCCCCCCACTTTCTATTCTTTCCTCTTCTTACCCCTACCTCTCTTACCCTATCAAGTGATATTATATACAGCACTGCTTGTTGATTGTATAAGAGTATAGTCTCCCAACATAACCTACCGGTTAAAATTGAAGAAAGGCTGCTCACCTGGCCGGGGGGGCCGAGTGGGCGGGGACGGGCCCGCGGTTCCGAGGGCGCGCCGGGGGAGGACAGGTGGAGGCCCCGTGCCCCCCTCCTCCGGAGGACGTGCCCAATGGTGGATCCGGGCGGTCCGCGGCTTACCTCTCCCTGGTCCGGAAGATCATTTTCGCTCAGGTTGGAGGGTCTTCGGTGGGCGGGGGCTACTGCTGGTCGCCGCCCCCGGGGACCTGTAAACCTCAATGTAGCATATACTGGTACCAATCACGAGATCAGTCCTCACGGTCTCAACAGGAAATCTTAACACAGCCCTAGACTATCCTCCCCCTCCTCCTTATTCTTTATTTTATTGTATTCTTGTTAAATATAAACTTGCTGTTTACGGCTAATGTTGATATAAGAAAGTCTGTCACTAACGAATTTGTACTGAACTGTACTTGTTGAGATGTGATGGACAACAATAAAGAGAGTTTAAACAGAATGTAAATAGTCTAGCTGCCTGACCGTGGTACTAATAGGATCAAAAAGAACACCTGTAATTTTCTTAAGGTAGCTTTATATACTGTAACCAGACAAGCCTGCCTGTCAGTAGGAAGATAACAGGAACGGATCTAGCTGAACACTGTGAGCAGGACACACTGTACTAAATGTAAATAGTCTAGCTGCCTGACCGTGGTACTAATAGGATCAAAAAGAACACCTGTAATTTTCTTAAGGTAGCTTTATATACTGTAACCAGACAAGCCTGCCTGTCAGTAGGAAGATAACAGGAACGGATCTAGCTGAACACTGTGAGCAGGACACACTGTACTAAATGTAAATAGTCTAGCTGCCTGACCGTGGTACTAATAGGATCAAAAAGAACACCTGTAATTTTCTTAAGGTAGCTTTATATACTGTAACCAGACAAGCCTGCCTGTCAGTAGGAAGATAACAGGAACGGATCTAGCTGAACACTGTGAGCAGGACACACCGTACTAAATGTAAATAGTCTAGCTGCCTGACCGTGGTACTAATAGGATCAAAAAGAACACCTGTAATTTTCTTCAGGTAGCTTTATATACTGTAACCAGACAAGCCTGCCTGTCAGTAGGAAGATAACAGGAACGGATCTAGCTGAACACTGTGAGCAGGACACACTGTACTAAATGTAAATAGTCTAGCTGCCTGACCGTGGTACTAATAGGATCAAAAAGAACACCTGTAATTTTCTTCAGGTAGCTTTATATACTGTAACCAGACAAGCCTGCCTGTCAGTAGGAAGATAACAGGAACGGATCTAGCTGAACACTGTGAGCAGGACGTACTGCACTAAATGTATATAGCAGGAACGGATCTAGCTGAACACTGTGAGCAGGACGCACTGCACTGAATGTAAATAGCAGGAACGGATCTAGCTGAACACTGTGAGCAGGACACACTGCACTAAATGTAAATACCAGGAACGGATCTAGCTGAACACTGTGAGCAGGACGCACTGCACTGAATGTAAATAGCAGGAACGGATCTAGCTGAACACTGTGAGCAGGACGCACTGCACTGAATGTAAATAGCAGGAACGGATCTAGCTGAACACTGTGAGCAGGACGCACTGCACTGAATGTAAACAGCAGGAACGGATGTAGCTGAACACTGTGAGCAGGACGCACTGCACTGAATGTAAATAGCAGGAACGGATCTAGCTGAACACTGTGAGCAGGACGCACTGCACTGAATGTAAATAGCAGGAACGGATGTAGCTGAACACTGTGAGCAGGACGCACTGCACTAAATGTAAATACCAGGAACGGATCTAGCTGAACACTGTGAGCAGGACGCACTGCACTGAATGTAAATAGCAGGAACGGATCTAGCTGAACACTGTGAGCAGGACGCACTGCACTAAATGTAAATACCAGGAACGGATCTAGCTGAACACTGTGAGCAGGACGCACTGCACTGAATGTAAATAGCAGGAACGGATCTAGCTGAACACTGTGAGCAGGACGCACTGCACTGAATGTAAATAGCAGGAACGGATCTAGCTGAACACTGTGAGCAGGACGCACTGCACTGAATGTAAATAGCAGGAACGGATCTAGCTGAACACTGTGAGCAGGACGCACTGCACTGAATGTAATTAGCAGGAACGGATCTAGCTGAACACTGTGAGCAGGACACACTGCACTAAATGTAAATAGTCTAGATAGAAGATAACAGGAACGGATCTAGCTAAACTGAATACAGTGTATATATATATATATGCAACACCTGGGATGCATATATATACACAATACACTGTAAGTGCAGCTAACTGACTGACTGTTCTGCCTAATCTATCTAACTCAAATCAAATGACACTGTCTCTCTCTCTCTCTATCTCTCAGCACACCGGAACACACACTACACAGGGCCGCCGTGCAGGCGGCCTTATATAGTGTGGGGTGTGTACTAAATCCCCTGAGCCATAATTGGCCAAAGCCACCCTGGCTTTGGCCAATTACAGCTCTCTCTACTGACGGCGCTGTGATTGGCCAAGCATGCGGGTCATAGTGCATGCTTGGCCAATCATCAGCCAGCAATGCACTGCGATGCCGCAGTGAATTATGGGCCGTGACGCGCCACACGAATTTGGCGCGAACGGCCCATATCGTTCGCAATTCGGCGAACGACCGAACAGCCGATGTTCGAGTCGAACATGGGTTCGACTCGAACACGAAGCTCATCCCTAGTACTATTGTAGGAAGGGAAGGGACTCAGGGACTGCTAAAAGCCTACAGGTTAGGGGGCGTAAATTACTTGCCTTGACCCGGGCGCTGACAACCCACGCTACGCCACTGATGAGAGGGTCCTCAGAGAGAAAATGTTCTACTGCTCTGAGGCCTAATTCGTGGAGAATGGAAATGTATAAAGATGTAGCATCCAGGGACACCCACAGATATGTGGATTCCCACGTGTATGGTGAAAGCTTTTGCACTTAACATTATATATATCTGTTTATGTTATCTTGCACATGCATTAGCGCAATTCCTTCTATTTTTTATGTTTTCCCACAATTGATGTTTATTGTCAGGATTGCAGCTTTTCAACGATTCATTGTTTATTTGGTCTATAGCGCAGTTTTATTCTCTTTTTTTCTATGGTGAAAGCTTGTCTAGTAAATGAGTACTGTCTCTGATGTATGATGGGAGACTTTGTGTTATGGGCTGAAGAAACCGGTCAATGTACATGGAGAAGCCGCTGGCGATACTTTCCATTGCGGCTACTATGGGTCGGCCTGATGGATTGTGTTGGTCCTTATGGATTTTGGGTAGATGGTAGAAGTAAGGGGTTTTATGAAAAACCCTAATATGGAATGATAGTTCTGCTTTGGAGATGATATTCTCCTGTGAGGCTCTGTTAGCTATTCTAGTGGCTTTGAGTACACTTTGGGCCCAATTTGGACATTTTCACTTAGGGGTGTACTCACTTTTGTTGCCAGCAGTTTAGACATTAATGGCTGTGTGTTACACTGTTATACAAGCTGTACACTTACTACTTTACATTGTAGCAAAGTGTAATTTCTTCAGTGTTGTCACATTAAAAGATATACCGTATTTATCGGCGTATAACACGCACCGGCGTATAACACGCACCTCAATTTAGGAGGGAATTTTAAGGAAAAAAAACTTTTAGGAGGGAAGTTGAAGGGAAAAAAACTTACATTTAAATGCCCATCATTGCAGCCTTCTCAGTGCAGCCTTGCCCCAGTCCAGCCTTGTCAGTGCAGCCTTGTCAGTGCAGCCATGTCAGTGCAGCCATGTCAGTGCAGCCATGTCAGTGCAGCCTTGTCAGTGCAGCCTTGTCAGTGCAGCCTTGTCAGTGTAGCCATGTCAGTGCAGCCTTGTCAGTGCAGCCTTGCCAGTGCAGCCATGTCAGTGCAGCCTTGCTAGTGCAGCCATGTCAGCGCAGCCATGTCAGTGCAGCCTTGCTAGTGCAGCCTTGCTAGTTCAGCCATGTCAGTGCAGCCTTCCCCAGTGTCCAGTCCAGCCTTGCCCCAGTCCAGCCTTGCCCCAGTCCAGCCTTGCTGAAGCCTGTGAGCTTCAAAATCGCCTGTGAGCTTCAAAATCGCTCCTCGGCTCTTCTCGGCGGCTCTCGTTTACTTTCGGTTTCACTCGGACGGTGAGCGGAGCTATCCGAAACTAGCCGAGTATACTCGGCTAGGTTCGGGCGGCGCTCGAGTGAAACCGAAAGCCGCCGAGAAGAGCCGAGGACCGGCACTGCGTATTTCGGCGCCGGCGGCGCCATTTTCAAATCGCGGTCAGCGATTTTTAAATTTTGACAGCTCGGATCGCAGGGGATCGGCGTATAACACGCACCCGCGATTTTCCCCTGATTTTAAGGGGAAAAAAGTGCGTGTTATACGCCGATAAATACGGTAATAAAATATTTACAAAAATGTGAGTGGTGTACTCACTTTTGTGTGATACTGTGTGTGTGTGTGTGTGTGTGTGTGTGTGTGTGTGTGTGTGTATATATATATATTAAATGCATTATGATTCATTATGACATGTAAATAATGCCTGCATTTAATAATTTATTCATAATTTTATGTAGAGTGAAGTGTGAATTTCTAAAATAACTACAACTCAATTACAATTAAACCCAGTTCTGAAGAAGCCGCATGCCCTTGCAAAGAAAACAGTTGTATTCTACATCTTTGTAATTGCTTTTCCCCATTATTTCCCCCACTCTCTCCCCCCATATTTTCAGAAGAATGGAGAGGGTATAAAGTGATTTAAACCACTTGCCGACCGTCGTGCGCTAATGTACGTCCTAACTTTGAGGTCGGATATCGTTGTTATGGCAGCAGCTAGCTGCCATAACCCCGGTATCACAGTTTTTGGCCAGCTGTCGGCTACAAGATAAAAGTGGTCCCTGTGGCGGATTCCCCGCAAGATCACTTTTATCGGTGGCGGGAGAGGGCCCCCCCTCCCGCCGCAATCCGGTGCCCTTCGCCATTTACCGGAGCCGTCAGTAGCGCCGGAGGCGATCGTGTCCTGTCAGTGGCTGTGCATGGAGACGAGTGAGGGTAAGATGGTCTCCACCCGTCTCCATAACACTGCAGGGCCTCTTAAAGGCACATTTTTTCAATGTCATTTTTTCAAATGACATTTTTTATTTCATTTTTTTTATTGCATTTAAGTCCAAATATGAGATCTGAGGTCTTTTTGACCCCAGATCTCATATTTAATCGGACCTGTCATGCTTTTTTCTATTACAAGGGATGTTTACATTCTTTGTAATAGGAATAAAAGTGATCCAATTTTTTTTTTGTAAACAGTGAAAAATTAAATAAAATAAAAGTAAAATAAATAATAAAAAAAATAAAAATGTTAAAGCGCCCTGTCCCGACGAGCTCGCGCGCAGAAGCGAACGCATATGTGAGTAGTGCCCGCATATGAAAATGGTGGTCAAACCACACATGTGAGGTATCGCCATGACCGGTAGAGCGAGAGCAATAATTCTAGCCCTAGACCTCCTCTGTAACGCAAAACATGCAACCTGTAGAATTTTTTAAACGTCGCCTATGGAGATTTTTAAGGGTAAATGTTTGACGCCATTCCACAAGCGGGCGCAATTTTGAAGCGTGACATGTTGGGTATCAATTTACTACGCGTAACATTATATTTCAAAATATAAAAAAAATTGGGCTAACTTTACTGTTGTCTTATTTTTTTATTCAAAAAAGTGATTTTTTCCAAAAAAAAGTGCACTTATAAGACCGCTGCGCAAATACGGTGCGAAAAAAAGTATTACAATGACCGCCATGTTATTCTCTAGGGTGTTAGAAAAAAAACAATATTTAATGTTTGGGGGTTCTAAGTAATTTTCTAGCAAAAAAAACTGTTTTAAACATGTAAACACCTAAAATCCAAAACGAGGCTGGTCCTTAAGTGGTTAAGGTAGGCTCCGGCAAAATAACCCCAGCTTGGAGCTATTTATTGCGGTTACACATCCCCACTTGTAACTGACCCTTTAGAATGGTGAAAAGTTTTCAAACTAATTTACAGATCTAAGAGCTAAATTGACAAACAAAAAAATGTTTTACATTTGTTACAAAATGTTCCTTCAGGATGTATATTTTTGATTTAGATGAATGTAGCCAACAGACTCCTTGGCTGTTTAATAGCCAAACTTATTGGTGTCTTTATTAGCATGTAAAGTTAAACAAGGGGGCAGCGTTGTGGAAGGGGACACATGACAAGATGTTTAGAGCTGTGTAAAAGCCTCATGATTTCTCAATCTGAAAAAATTACTGTTATAAAAAAATATTCACATATATTCCAGATGCTTGCACGAACAATTAACGTTTTGACCCATTTTCTTAAGGGAAGTAGAAATGTCTGGCAATAGGTTAGGCAGAAACTTTTCAGCGGAAATTGTTAGACTTGTGCACTGCCAAAAAATTTGTTCATTTTCGTTTCATTCGGTTTTTTTTTTGTTTGTTTTGTTTTTCGGGTCATTCGTTATGATCGCAAGTAGTAAATTCGTACATTTGTAAATTCGTACATTTGTACATTCGTAAATTTGTACAGTCATACATTTGCACATTCATACATTCGTAGATTCGTAAATTTGTACATTCGTACATTCGTAAATTCGTACATTCGTAAATTAGGAAGTTCAGAAATTTGGAAATTCGAAAAACCCGAAAATCTGAAATAGTAACTAACTATTAAATTATAGGTATTGTAATTTCCTTTCAAATTTGGCTGTTAGTGAACGTAACAAATACGAATTTATCCAAAGTTACGAATTATCCGAAATAACGAATGCAAACAAATGGAACGGAACAAATTAATAATAAATAATAATAATAAAAAAGTTTTTATTATTATTATTATTGTTATTTATTATTATTAATTAATTAAGTTCTATTCGTTTGGATACGGCATTCGTTATTTCGGATAATTCGTAACTTTGGATAAATTTGTTCCGTTTACTAACAGCCAAATTGAAAGTAAAATAAATTACAATACTTATAATTTAATAGTTAGTAATAGTTAAGTTATTATTAGTTAATTATTTCAGATTTCTGAATTTCCGAATGTACAAATTTACGGATTTACTAATTTACGAATGTACGAATTTACGAATGTGCGAATGTACAAATTTATGAATGTACGAATTTACAAATATTCGAATATTCAAATTTCCGAATATTCAGAAAAATTCGTTAAACGGGTTTTTGTTAATTCAGATATTTCCGAATCAACGAATTTGTCGAAATTTGTTAAAAAGCTAATTCGGAACGAAACTAATTGCACATGTCTAGAAAGTGTTATTACCATTGTGTTCTGACAATTGCAAGTGCTCATTATTTCTCTTTTTTAACACCTGTGCAAGAGATGTAAAATGATAAGTAGCTACTTGTGGTTTAAAAAAATATTAACAGTACCTAAGTAAGAGATTATTAAAGGAGAAGTAGGGCCAAAGCTCTTTTGGTCCTACCTCTCCTGTAGTACATAAGAGTACATTTCGTTTTTTTCTCCTGATCCAGACTCTGATGAGATCCCAACTTTAATTTTGGAATCCACTCAGATGCCTGGACCAGCAGCTGGCTAGGCCTCTCTGCACCAATGAGAGCCTGAGACAAGTGCTCCTATCCCAGCCAAAGCCTGGCGCTCTAGCGAGCACCAGAGGGGCAGAGCTGAGCTGGTTTTTGTTTTTTAAACCCATGCTTCTCTTTTAATGGAGCATGTGACATAACCCACTGTCACTGTGTGTTTTGGAGGGGGCTGTGGGCTGGCCTCCTTCCCACAGATTTTGGCCCAGAAGAGACTGAGAGACTTAGGGACAAATGGCATTGAGATAATGTAATGTAATGCTACATACCTTCTCCCCCCCCCTCTTGTTGCTGTGTTTAATTGTGTTGGGTCATGGCACATAGACAAAGGTCTGGAGACACCTCCCAACAGGGAATGTGTAAGGAGGGGCTGCCAGCTTATCATAATCCCTTTATGTGTTTCAACTGTAGTTGTTTGAATATACAAGTGTTGAGTTTCCATTGGTTCTTCCTTGTCCCCTACCCCCTCTATGAAAAGGCTAAGGGGAGTGTCCCTAACTGTGTTTAAAAGTGTATGTTTGGTACTTAATAAGAGTTTATGCTCTGCATGTTAAACTCTCAACACCTGTGTGGCTTGTCTCGCGATTGAGGGGTTAAGGGCTGGTTATGGCGAGTCTGCAGGCTGCGGGTGCGTTTGGAGGACAGGAGACACAGGTCTGACGGAGGTTCCCATACGAGGTATCCGAGATCCATCACAGAGCACTTTGGGGCACTTTTGGGAGTGCCCCACATGTTTTGGGGCTTGTAGGAGGTCTGGCTTAATGTAAACCTGTCAAGAATCTGTACAACTTCAGTGAAATCCAAATGTCAAAACCATTGGTAGATTCACAGCAGAAAGCAGCTGAAGGCATGTGCAAATCTCAATATTTGCTTTAAAAGTTACAGTTGGTTTCACCCCTCCCACCTTCCAAGTTTTATCATTGGTCCTTTAATGTGATGGGAAACTTTGCTTACCAATTAGGTGGCTCAGCTGGTGTCAGAGGGGTTACATAGTTAGTCAAGGTTGAAAAAAAGACAAAAGTCCATCTAGTTCAACCAATAAAAAAAAAAAAACATACAATTACACAATCCTATACCGATAGTTGATCCAGAGGAAGGCGAAAAACCCCAGCAAAGCATGATCCAATTTCCTACAGCAGGGGAAAAAATCCTTCCTGATCCCCCTTTTTCTGGATCAACTGTGGGTATAGGATTGCATTTATGGAGTTTTTCTATCTGTTTTTTTTTCAATGGTTGAACTTGACGGGGTTGTGTCTTTTTTTTTTCAACCTGAATAACTACAGTATGTAACTGTGTTGTAAAGGCCCTGCCCCATAAGTCACAGTTGTGTCTTAATTTATATGTGGTCACAGGTGTCGGTGACATGAAAAGTGGCTCCATTGGTAATGTATCTTGCAGAAGTTTCTGATTTGGCTGCAGAATTCACCATGTCTAAAAAATAACCATTTGCTTTCCCAACATTTATGATCATGAAACACTAGATTCATAGGGCTGCCTGTAAAACGCAATAGCTGATAGTTACTGTTTTTTTAGACTAAGCAAATTAATTCACACTGGCTAGTTATGTTAGACTATACAATTATATAGAGTTACTGTCATTTTTTGCTCTGCTTTTTTAATGTCTATAAACTGATCTATATTTTTTCCTAAAGTAGAATTATAGGCAAAACTTTTTTTTTTCATTTTGGATAGAGTAAGGGAGGGTTATAACTCCTGTTGTTCTTTTTTTGCCATCTGTGTTCCATTGGGCAGTTTTGCCTTCATTTCCTGTCCCATAGCAAAAACAGGAAGTGAGAGGAAATCCCTGCAAATTAAGGAAATTTCCTGGAGACCCCCAGGTCACCAGAACTAGTGTCTCCATTGGAAGATTTCCCCTCTATTACTTTTCTGAGGACAGCTCAAAATGTGTGCTTTTCTTTTACTTTTACTTTCAATGCTAAAGTTAAACAGGACAAATAGTGAGGATGAACTTCCTTAACTGCTTGCCGACCAGCCGCCGCAGTTTTACCACGGCAGAATGGCGCGGCTGGGCGAAACAACGTTACCTTACGTCACTTCCCCTTTGGGCCACTAGGGGCGAGCGCACGCCCCCCGCGGCATGTGCCTGGAGCCAATGCGAGTGCACGGCTAGTTCGATAACCGCCGGACCCCCGCGATCGCTCATGACAGAGCGAGAACTGGGATCTGTGTGTGTAAACACACAAATCCCGGTTCTTTCAGGGGAGTAGAGACAATCGTGTGTTCACACTAAGTATGAACACCGATCTCTCTCTCCTTCTAGACAGTCCCATCCCCCTATAATTAGAACACTCCTAGGGGACACAGTTAACCCCTTGATCGCTTCCTAGAGTTAACCCCTTCCCTGTCAGTGACATTTATATAGTAATAAGTGCATTTTTATAGCACTGATCGCTGTATAATTGTCAATGGTCCCAAAAATGTGTCAAAAGTGTCCAATTTGTCTGCCAATATCGCAGTCCTGATAAAAATCACAGATCGCCGCCATTACTAGTAAAAAAAAATAGTAATAATAAAAATGCCATAAATCTATCCCCTATTTTGTAGACGCTATAACTTTTGCGCAAACCAATCAATATACGCTTATTGCAATTTTTATTACCAAAAATATGTCGAAGAATACATATCGGCCTAAGCTGAGGAAAAAAATAGCTTTAAAAAAAAAAAAATGAGGATATTTATTATAGTAAAAAGTACAAAATATTGTGTTTTTTTTTAAATTGTCGCTCTTTTTTTGTTTATAGTGCAAAAAATAAAAACTGCAGAGAGTTGTCAGTTAAATCGACGCAGTGCCACATTGCAAAAAATGGCCTGGTCATTGAGCAGCCAAATCTTCCAGGGCTGAAGTGGTTAAAGGAGGCATAGACCATACACAGTGCACTGCAACATGTGGTAATGCAGAATTGTTGAGAAGGTGCATCATAGTGCACTTTCATTAAATAAGTGTTATTATGGAGCATTTTAGAGGAGCACAAGTGGAAGAGGGGTGTCAGCATTAGGAGGGAGACAAATAAGGGGGAAAACAAAAGAGGGAAGCCACAAAGAGGGGGGTCATTGGTCAAAAACTTTCACTAGAGCCCATAGTTCTGTATCTAATCCAATGTCTGTGGTCAAATCCTTCAGTACATTTTGCTAACTGACAGCACGGCATTGATAGCTAGGCAGCCTGCTTCAGCACCTACAGTATACTGCTGAAGTAGTTGACAGTACATTGCCAACGGACATCCACTGTTCTCATGCTATGCTTTCCCAGTGGTGTAAGCCAACAACTCATTAAATAAAATGACATTCTGCAGCCCCTAGCCTGCTTTGACCATGCCCTCTTGTGCTTCATAGTGCACTCATAATACATTTATACCTAGCATTTACAGTACATTAACTGAACTGCACTTGTGCTTCTTCTGTCATCTTACCCACTTTGTTCAATCATAGCTCAGTTGTTTCGCATTTGGTTGACATGCTTTCTCTGCTTTGGCAAATGGTGATGATACATTCGGGGGCTGAAATTACACATTAATTACACGTTTTACACAACTGAGCTTCAAGACCCGTTTAAGTCTAACGGTCCTTTCCATTTATGCATTGCCCTAAATTTGCAGTACAAAAATGTCCAGATGATCACTGATGATATAGACAGTCATATATTTACACATGCTTCCTCCCCATCAAAAGACAGTTCCCTCAAGCTGTTCTTCATCACCAACTGTGCAGCCGCAACCTCACTGAGGCCAAAACTTACATTACAGGACCATTGGTTCTGCGATTTATGTGATGTTTTTGAGGGCTTGCCCACATACCTGGTCAGGAGAAGAGCAGAGAGGTACACCAGCTGCCACAGAAACAAGGTGTAGGGTAATGCCGCGTACACACGGTCGGAATTTCCGACAACAAATGTTTAATGTGAGCTTGTTGTCGGAAATTCCGACCGTGTGTAGGCTCCATTGGACATTTGTTGTCGGAATTACCAACAACAAAAATTTAAGAGCTGGATCTCAAATTTTCCGACAACAAAATCTGTTGTCATAAATTCCGATCGTGTGTACACAATTCCGATGCACAAAATTCCACACATGCTCGGAATCAAGCAGAAGAGCCGCACTGGCTATTGAACTTCATTTTTCTTGGCTCGTCGTATGTG
Source organism: Lithobates clamitans (assembly GCA_037952925.1). Classification (NCBI taxonomy): domain Eukaryota; kingdom Metazoa; phylum Chordata; class Amphibia; order Anura; family Ranidae; genus Lithobates; species Lithobates clamitans. The sequence goes on along the minus strand of JBBGZY010000412.1, from coordinate 1,327,431 downwards.
TTTTACGTCACCGCGTTCTTGGCGATCGGAATTTCCAACAACATTTGTACGACCGTGTGTATGCAAGGCAAGTTTAAGCCAACATCCGTCGCAAATAAATCCAGGATTTTGTTGTCGGAATGTCTGATCGTCTGTACGCAGCATTAGTGTTTGTCCCTATTAGACTGCCTAGACTAAACTAATTTTAGATCATGTACAAGGTGGTGTTAAAAGGTTTTAAGACTAGTTTTGTAACACGCCAACAGATGGCAGCACAAGGCTGCACGCACAGTCACAGGGAGCACCAACCTTCATAAGTCAGTGTGCCAAAAGACATCATCCTGTGTAAATTAGGAGGTGTGCAACTGGTGCTATTTTTTTCACTGCTATTTCATCATAGACAGTTAGAACAGTTAGAACAAACATGAGTTTCTCGCCAGAAACAACATAATCTCACTTCCGAACCCACCCTACTCACCAGATTTGGCTCCAGTGGACTTCACCCTCTTCCCGAAGATGAAGCTCCAGCTCAAAGGTCGCTGTTTTGACACCATTGCGGAGATTCAGCGAGAATTGCAGAAGGTGCATGAAACACTTAGAAAAGAAGACTTCCAGGACACATTCCAGAAGTGGCAGGAACGCTGGGAGCATTGTATTGCTGTGCTATTTTGAAGGTGATAGTGTGTAAACGTAGATAAATAAAGTACTTTCTTGTAAACAGAGCTAGTCTTAAAACTTTTTGATACCACCTCGTATATGCTGGGGCTAGAGATTGGCAGAACTCCTAAACAGGGGCAAATTTCTGCCCTGAACTGCGAACTCCATTGAATTCTATGGGAACCGAACATGAGAAATCAAAAGTCCCCATTTTGAAGGCTTATATGCAAGTAACTGGCCATAAAAAGGGTGTGGGGGTGAGGGTACTGCCCTAGGGGACATGTATCAATCAGGGCTTAGAATGCACTGTGCAGTGTGCAGTGCATTGCAGGGCATTTGGCGGGGCAAGCACCCACCAAACGCCCTGCAAATTCAGGTGCAAACATATGCTCGGCCCAAACTGTTCACCAAACTCTAGCTGGGGCTACCATTTTTATTATTGCCACAAGTCCAGGGTAAGACTATAAAGCTTATTTACTGCTTGTTAAAATATGCAAATACTTGAATGTCTATAGTCTGGCTACAGGTTCACATGAAAACTACAATCTGTATATGCTCGCTAACTTATCAAAGCTACAAACAGAAATACAGATTTCATATGCAGACAAGGGTGACTTCTCACAACCTGGCATACACAAAGCAAAGTAGTGTTTATATGCACCCATACCCCCCCAACTATCTGAGATGAGAAAGAAGGATGTTTTTAGTACAACATTAGTCAGCAAAAGATACACCCCCAGTTATTTTGACAAAGAAAAGGTATTATTCAAAAAACAATTGGTCAAACCAAATTGTAGTTTGCAGTTGCTTTTTTCAAAATATAAATTCACTAATTTAGAGGTTGGATGAAAAGTGTAAAAGTAAAGTATAACCCTTTTGCTAAATAGTGCTTTTTTATAGAGGGTATGACTAGGAATTTGGTCCAAACCCATAGTCACCTAAAAATGGAAGGAAGCTATCAGTGCCGACATAATGGCCCTAATATGGCTTCATGAGCATATTAGCTTAATGTTATATGCATCAACTCCAACAGCTGATTGGGCCGGTACTGACAGCTTCCTTCTGAGTTCAGATAGAACTGAAGCTCTTCCCTAGTTATGACAAACAGCCCCCCTTGGTCCAGAGCAGTATCTTGTATGGGATTAACTTGCTGCCTAGATTGTGGTGGTTTATGAGATATATAAAAATATATAATATAAATATAAATTTGCTCTGGGATGAGTCAGTGTGAAGTGTTTTGGAGAGAGACTACATGTGCGTTGTTCTGCAACGGCCTACAGGTCTAAGCAGACCGAAATATCTCATGTTTTTGTTGTATACTGTATTGTCCTGACACAGACCAAACTATTTTGTTTTATGTGTGATATGAATGAATAAACTACCTCACCGCAAACTCTCTGGCTGAGCCTGACCCCTACAAGATCTTTACATCAGGCCAAAAATTGATCATGGAGGAAGAAAGAGGGGCAGAGGGGTTTGGTTCAAAAGGAGGGATTATCCTTTCAAATAATGCCGCGTACACACAATCGGAAATTCCGCCAGCAAAACATAGATGAGAGCTTTTGGTCTGAAATTCCGACCGCGTGTATGCTCCATCGTACTTTTGCTGGCGGAATTCTCGCCAACAAAAGTTTGAGAGCAGGTTCTCTTTTTCTCGTCGGAAAAAGTTCCTATCTGAAATTCTGTTCGTCTGTATGCAATTTTGACGCGCAAAAAACGACGCATGCTCAGAATCAAGTATGAGACTGAAGCGATCGGTCTGGTAAAACTAGCATTCGTAATGGAGATAGCACATTCATCACACTGCAAATTATTGGATCTTTTAATGCAGCGCATTCTTTTGTTCTTTATAATGCTAGAATAATGAATTTGGTTTGCTGCTGATATTCACACAGAGTTCTGACAAACGTATTTCTTTCTTATTTCTCGTGATCTCCTGAATAATCTTTTTTTGTTTTTAAAGCCGGATCTCCAAATTAATGTTTAGAATTATTTTTTATAGTCATCTTTTTTTTTTTTTTAATCAAGCTCTCCTGTTTTTTTGATTATTTTTAAATTAATTCCATAATGATCTCCATAATTTTTTTTTTGTGTGTGTCAAGTTTCCACAACAACATTATTATCTTGGTTGGTTGGTGTCCCTTGTTAATTTGACATTGTATTTTTGAAATGTACCTGCCTACTCACAAAGTATCCTATTTGAAGAAAGACATAGGCAAGTTTTTTCACATAAAAAAAATCTCCATTTATTCAGGCTCATAACAAAATAAAGAGGAAAGCAACACTGGAGAAACTGCTTGAATTTGCGAAGCCTTTGTACCCCAGGGCACACATCAACTCTTTGTAAATAAAAATTGGTAGCCTGAGAAGCCCATATAATAGGGAGCACAATCTGGTCCAGGACTCCCAGAGATCAGGAACAGCAGCAGATGACATATATGTCCCCAGGCTGTGGTACTACAACAGCCTGCGTCTTCTGTCAGACCAGACTGAACCCAGGCCATCACTTTCATGTCTTCCCTGCAGCCTTCCCTCCACGCTTCCCTGCAGCCTTCCCTGCAGCCTTCCTTGAAGGCTATGGCTCTGGATGTGTGGACTTGTGGCAGGAGGAGGATGGGCGAGATGGTGGACATCTTGAAGTGGGCCGACTATGATGGGAAGTATGGACCTTACCTAAACCCAAATGTGAGAAAGGCTAAGATCATGTCTAAAATAGTGAGAAGTCTGCACAGGAATTTTGGGGTATGACGATCTAAGGAGCAATTGAAGAAATGCTGGTCAGACCTGAAATTGAGGGAGCACGATCAGTACAGAAGGATCAAGAAACTGTTTCTAAAAAGAAAGTACTTGTTGTGTGTTCCTATTATTATTATTACTTGCATGCTGCTCCATGTGCTTTTCTTTTCTTTTAAATGGCTACATTCATGTTCATGGGCACAGTAATCGGTCGCAGCAAACATCGTTTGTTTGCCAACTAAATACCATGTTTTTGGCAGGTACAGGGTTAACTACATTTGGTCATGCTAATTTGTATTAAAAGAAGTTTAGGACATTGTTGTCTAGATGTGTTTGAAACTAGAATGAATTGCAAACTTGATTTGGTGTAATGTAAGGAGAGGACACTCAGCAGCTGTTTACACATCTGGACTCAGGAGCACTAGTGTGGGACACCAGAACAAACTTTTTAGGATGTCCCACACAGGTACTCCAGTGGATACTTGGGGTGTCTCCATGTATGAAACTTATCCAAAAAAGGTAAGTATTCCAGCTTTGGTAAGGGAAAAAAATCTTCTGCTTGGAACTCTGCTAAAACAGGCAATTGTACCCCACTTCCAAGCAATGTTTCATATTCCTATTTCTGGCCTCAAATATCAGTGTGCTAAATATACCTTTTGTTTCATTCTCATAGGAGAGAAAAGACTCGGGACATCTGAGAACACCAGGAACCCCCCACCTCCCAAAGAAGGGGAACAGAGGACACCACAACCTCAGGATGTGGAGGGAGGAGAGGTGGAAGAAGTGGTTGAAATTGTCGCAACAGGTCAGTGTCTGACTCCACAGATTCAGGTAATAGAGGTATGCCTGCATATTTATAATACATGGTGTTTATTTTTTCTTTTAGGTGATGTGCATGTTGTGGAACAACAAGCTCCTCATTTCACCAGTGCAAGTGCACAAATACTAATCCAGGAGATGATGGTGTGTAGTCGGGATTTAGACATCATGAAGCAAAAACTGAAGAACATGACTGATGTATTAGGGAGAATCTAAATAACAACTAATTCCAACATTTTAGATTTTTTTGGACCAATTATGAAAAATTTTGGTCACATTTTAAAAGCCAAATTTTGAAGATGCACACAGTGTGTCAACATGTGCTATCTGCCATAGGGGGATATCAATGTAGGCGTTTTGTGGGTGCAACCCCTTCCTCGCAACTCAAGTAGGTGAGAGGAAGTGGTTTCACCCCCAAAACACGTCCATTGATCCCCCATGATGGGAGATAGCACATGTTGACGTTAGGCATGGGATCAGGAGGGAAATCCCCAGTTTGTCTCCCAATTTGTGTGTATCTTCAGAATTTTGCTTTTACAGGGGTGACATCACCCTATCTGATGAAGGCAATATCAACACATTTTTGACACTATAATGTCTGATATTGCCTTCGGTTTTTAATGTTGAACTTTGTAAGTTCCTGAGTTGTGTATGTTATGTTTTGAAACATGCCTGTTTATGTACTAAAAAAATTTTTCAAGGTAAAACTTTAAAAAACCAAGATGTTGTTTTTTTTACCCAAAAATGTTTTAAAATGCACATGTGCATGTGCACGGAGTAAAAGGTTTTATACTCAACAATGTGGGACTTCTTCTTTCATTGCTCAATACCAGTTTTGTATTAAGTTGGTGATTACAGTGACAATTGGTGCTATTTAATAATGGAAAAACCACTTGGCACTACAAGTGCACTAGGAGAACAGCTAACAGAAACACAAGCAGTAAATCAAAATCAAGATTTTATCAGATACATTTTTTTTTTTTTCAAATAGAAAATATTTTCAAATTTGCTGGCATAGCAATGGCCCCCCTACCCGTAAAATAATCAACATATTTTTGCCGCACTTCACAGGCGCTTTGGGGAGGCAAGCCAGGATGGCCAGCTTCCAGGGCCGTCAGTGTATTTTCAGGAAGTCTGGCCTCAAGCCCAACTGAGGCAACATAATTAGGAGCATTTCTCTTTAAAAAGTTGTGAAGTATGCAGCATGCTAGAATTATGTGGTTCTGTTTGTACTCCACCATAATAATTGCCATAAGAAATAAGCAGAACCGGCTGGCCATTATCCCAAAGGCATTCTCCACGACTCTTCTGGCTCTGGCCAGCCGGTAATTAAAAACCCTCTTCTCCGGGGTGAGGGTCCTCTGGGGGAATGGCCTCATCAGGTGATCACCCAGACCAAATGCTTCATCAGCAATAAAAACAAATGGGAGTCCTTCAACGTTCTCTTCTGCAGGTGGCAATCCCAAGCCACCACTCTGGAGACATTGGTAGAACTCGGTCTGGGCAAAGACTCCACCATCCGACATCTAGCCATTCTTTCCCATGTCCACATAAAAAAATTCATATGTCGCCAACACCACCGCCATCAACACGATACTATTGAAACCCTTATAATTAAAATAGTATGACCCCGAGTGGGGTGGTGGTACAATGTGGACATGTTTCCCATCGATTACCCCTCCGCAGTTAGGAAAGTCCCACAAGGAGGCCACAGTCTGCCATTCCTGTGGCGCTGAAGGAAACTGTGGAGTCAAAAAAGAAAAAAATATTAGTACTTTTGCACATAATTGTAAGCAAGCAAGCAGATTAGACACAAACATTCTTGGTCAACATCAGTATAACATTTATTTTAAGGAGTATTTAAAGACAAAAATATAAGGTCCACTTATCAGATTCCTCACCCCCCTCTGATTGCCCATTGGAAAAATTTTAGGGGGGAGGGTTATAAATGAGATTGGGACCCCCAAAAAAGCCTCTGACACTCTGCCTGAATTTAAGGACAACAATAACATTTGGACACATTTTAGGGGGTGTTTAGGGTAAAGCACTACAATGGAGCTGACAAAATACATTGTTAAGTGACTAGGCTAGGTGTACATGGGCCCAGGATAGCATGCTGGGGAGGTTAGTGAAGGCAAATATGCATGTAGACCAAAAAAGGAGCATTAAAAGCTTACAGCATGCATGGACACAAAGGAGACATTCACAGCATATTACAATCATGGTAATTACTGAATGATGAAAGAAATACAAAACATTAGCATACATTAAATACATAGAATGTGATGTTAAAGGAGAAAACTTACCCTAATATAGTCCTTCTGCAGGACCTGAATGATGGCAGAACAGGTCTCTGGAATAATGATCCCCAGAGCCTGGAGGGAGATGCCTGTAGAGAACTTGAGGTGCTGTAGACTTCTCCCTGTCGCCAAGTACCGCAATGTGGCGACTAGCCTCTGTTTGGGAGTGATAGCTTGCCACATGCAGGTGTCCTGCTTCGTAATATAAGGGGACAGCAAAGCCAACAGACGGTGAAAAACGGGGTCTGTCATCCGGAGAAAATTCCTGAAATCATCAGGGTTATTCTCCTGGATCTCCCGCAGCAAAGGCATATGAGAGAATTGGTCACGCTGGAGTAACCAATTCTTCGTCCATGAACTCCTCCCCGCCCTGTTCATGGACTGGGCTTGGGTCAAAGCACGAACCCCAACACCAAGCCCCTGCACAGCACGAACTCTATCACGAGTACGAGAAGAGCGATCTGAAAATCAGAAACAAGTGGACAAGAACGCACTGCAGAACAGATACAAACTGACTACACGCACTGAAAACCAGATACAAACCCACAAGCACAAACTGAAGAGCAGAAACGATCTGAAAAGCACGAGGCTGAAAAGCGCTAATTGTCTTATACCAAACGTCTACTAACACGAGATAAACACGAGATTAGCAGAAGGAGCCCAAAGGGTGGCGCATTGGGTATTGAACTTCCCTTTTATAGTGCCGTCACCGCGTTCTTGATGGTCGGAATTTGGTGTGACCGTGTGTATGCAAGACAAGCTTGAGCGGAATTCCGTCGGAAAAACCATCCAAGGCTTTTCCGACGAAAACTCAGATCGTGTGTATGCGGCATGAGGAACAGATATGTCTTTCATCTCCAAAGTACTCTAAGGGCTTAATGGATGCTCCATAAAACATGGCAACTGAAACTTTTGGAGCTTGAAACTCTCTTTTGGTAAGGCATTCGCATTTTTTCCAATGCCGTTTTGTTCATCCTTCACCAGAGCTAGTTATTTTGGCTGTCATATCAAGGATGGATTTAGAAGACTCTCAATCCAATGAGGCAGCACCACTTTAAAGACTTCACAATACCTGATACAAGGGAAATCCTACTATGGTGGTACCTGAAAAATTATTGCTATAATATCATATAATATATTTTGCTGACAATTAGACTGCATACTAGCTGTTGCTTGTTTTAAAGAGTATAAAGGCTGCCATTACTGGTAATGCTAGTTGCTTGGCTGTGTCCGCCTTCCAAATTCTCTCAGTCCAAGACCCACAACAAATAAATTAGCTATTTCAAAACAAGAGATCATTATTGGCGGCCTGTGCATTTCTCTCATGAGAGGTTTTCTTGAAAGATAATCATTTGTATCTTGTGCATGAAATCTACATCTAAACATGTATGTGGTTTCTGCATGACTGCTTCTCTTGTCCTTCAAATAAATGAATAGTCATGTATAGTAGCTTACAGTGACAGGAAAAATGTATGTTTAGTCCTGTCTGCCCATTGTACCTTTATTAGAACACATCTTAATCCTTGGGTTTATCTAACAATATTCACATTTTAAAACACTGCAATTCTTTCTACTGTGCTTGTTCTTCGTGATGTCCTCTTGAGCCTTTTGTGAAAACCTTGCCAAGCTTTGTCACAGCAGATGGCACGAAAATAGGTGCTTGAAAAATAAGGATCTAACAGTTTGTGGTTTGAGAAACATTCTTACAGCCACACCTCCAAGCTGTATAAACCACTTTAGCTGGCACGGAACACTGCACAGCAGTAGGGCTAAATCCTAGGGATAACTACATTCATATTGCTGGGAGGAGCAGTCCATTCCTCTTTCCTCATACTCTAGTTATATAAACACACAGTTTAGAGAGAGTAACCTTAGAGCAAGATGCCAGTTTACTACAGGAAAAATGACTATTTTTTTCTCCATGAAAAAATAATATTCATGGGCTCTCCAAACATTGAATTTTTTTTACATAACTTATCGTTAGAGTTCACAATTTCAAATAAACTTCAAGGCAAATGTACACTTTATCAAATCACAGAATTATTAGATAAAATGATCATGTTATAAGGCCCTATATATGAAAATATATATTTTCATCTTAGCACAAAGGACAAATTCAATGAGACTGCAAGCTGAATTTAGCAAATTGAAGTGTGATCGGTGCCTTTTTTTTAAATTCTAATCTTTGTGGAATTAGAGCTGGATTTATAGTTGCATCAAGCTCTACAATTTTGTATATGGGTCTTGCTTGCCTGGTTGGAAAGCAGAGTAAAACTGTAAATGCTAACCTTATACATTACACGGTTGACTGTTGAATTAATTTAGATTTTATTCTACAGAATTTGTTACTTTTATTAGGATTGTTATTATTACATATCTAGGTCTTCTTTTTTGTTGCTCCTTTACCCTGGAACATTCTTCTGCATCCATCAGGTATTCAATATATATAAACAAGTGAGCCTCTTACCTCTTGGAGCCTCTGTATACTGCACGCATTGCACACATTGGGGACGCACCAATAAGTTGTATGTTTTTACTGCAGTCATAAAAACACGTATGGAACAGTTTTTGGACCTAAGATATAGATCTACATAAAACATTTAAGGACCATTCACATCATGGCATTGTGATAATATTAATTTTACAACACATTACATGACCTTACTATTTTGTAACACCCCACGGACCTAAACAGTGAAGCATATTGTATTTATGTACATTGTTTTTTGTGCAAGTGTTTACTTCTTTCCCTCTTTAGTTTTGTTTTATGTGTGTCTTTATCAGGGCCGGGACATCATGTGAGGGGGAGAGTCCTTGAGGCGACTCAAGCTGGCAGGAGTAGTGACAGGAGAATCACTACTCCTGTCAGCCTAGCGCATAAAGTGACAAGCTGAATCTGGAGTGCAGAAGAGAGACAGGAAAAGGTGTGAGCAGTGCTCTCTCTCCCCTCCAGCTCCTCCTCCTGCCACTGCAGCACTACTGCATCGAGACTGTCAGATCGGGACTGTGCAGGGTTTGCTTACCCGCCCCATCTCCTCCCAGCAGAGAATGGTGTGGGCAGGGAGTGGGTAAGCAATCTGTAAAGTCCCGATGTGACAGTCAGTGGTGTCCCCAAGCTGTCATCCCATATCCCTGCAGCAGCACCATCTCTCCTTGCCGGCTGCCTGTCAAAACTATTAAGTCAGCCTGCCCTAGGCTCCTTCTCAACTCTAACGTGTCAAGATGAGGAGGAACCTAGCTGTAAGGACATCAAATAGTCATCTGCTGTGCTGCATCTGAAGCCTGTGTGTTTAAAGGAGAGGGGGGGGGGGCTGCACTGGGGACATGGGGGGAAGAGTAAGAAGCATTTGTGCTGGGGATGGAAGTGTGCTAGGAGGGAGAAGAGGAGGATTAATGCTAGGTGGCGGGGGGATTATGTTCTGGGAGGATATGTGCTAGGAGGGAGGATTGAGGGGGGAGAGGTTTTGTGCAGGGGGGTGATTTGGAGGGGAGGATCTGTGCTTTAAGGGATGATTGGGAGGAATTTGTTCTGGGAGGGGTAGAGGATTTGTGTTAGGATGGGTGATTTGTTGAGGCGAGGGGGGTTTACTAGGAGGGGAAATTTAGACGTGGGAGGATTTGAGCTGGGGGGGGTTGGATGCCAAAGATTTGTGCCTGGAGGGTGATCTCAACAGGATTGGGGATATGCACTGGAAGGAGGGAAAATATTTAATTTTGTTTGGGGGAAATTTTGGCTTGGCAGATTAGTGCTTAATTTTTTGTGGGGAAGGGGGGGGGGGGGTTGCTGACACTAGGAATGAGCTTCAAGTTCGAGTCGAACTTAGGTTCAATTCAATTCGAACATCGGCTGTTCGACCGTTCGCCGAATTGCGAACATTATGGGCTGTTCGCACCAAATTCAAGTGGCGCGTCACGGCCCATAATTCACTGCGGCATCGCAGTGCATTGCTGGCTGATGATTGGCCAAGCATGCACTATGACCCACATGCTTTGGCCAATCACAGCGCGGTAAGAACGGACAGCCATAATTGGCCAAAGGCAGGTTGGCTTTGGCCAATTATGCCTCAGGGGATTTAGTACATGCTCCACACTATATAAGGCCACCTGGAAGTTGGCCTTGTGTAGTGTGTTCCGGCTTGCTGAGAGAGAGATAGAGAGAGACAGTGTCATTTAATTTGAGTTAGAGCAGGCAAGCCAGTCAGTTAGCTGCAGTCAATGTATTGTGTATATATATGCATCCCAGGTGTTGTGTGTGTGTGTATATGTAATATATATATATGTATATATATATATATATATATATATATATATATATATATATATATATATATATATACACTTTATTCAATTTAGCTAGATCCGTTCCTGTTATTCTCTTCCTAATATACTTACAGGCATGCAGCTGCAGTGTTTTCAGTCAGTGCATTGTGTATATATATGCATCTCAGGTGTTGTACATTATATATATATATATATATATATATATACATACATATACATATGATGTGGAGATGCCCAAAATTGGTTAGATACTGGCCTGAGATCCTAAAAACAATCAACATAACTGCCTATTTAGGGCAGCCCAAAAATAACTGCTGCCCTAAATAGGAGAGGCGATAACGAAAAAACAGTCCCCAGAAGGGAAGCTATGAGAGAGCAACGAGAAGGGAAGTAAGCTAGGAACAAGGTGTGCTTTAAAATTGTTTAGTTCCAAAAGGGAGTGGTGTGGGGGGGGGAAGGGTACATACAATAGAAAACTAGCATATCTGTCAAGTGCAATAGCAGTAAGTTAGTACGAGGCCGGTCGGCCCTATTGTATATGCTGTGTTTAATATTTTGTACTGTTGCAAATAACTCAAATAAAGAGAATTTAATTGAAAGGAGAGGGATCATTACCGGCTGGCAACCCTCCTTGATCCACGTTACAAGGGTAAGGTTGGGGACCTTATCTTGCCATTGCAGAGGGAGCAGAGGATGAAACATCTTCAGAAGGCCTTGCAGAAAGGTTTGTGCAACGCGTTTCCAGAGCCTGGGAGGTTACAATTTCCTGGTCCTCCTGGACAACGTGTTGCTGAGGCTTCGGTCAGTCACAGAAGGAGCGGTGGAGAAGGTAGCCATCTGACCGATGCGTTCAGACAATTTTTTAGTCTGCAGCCCCAAGGTATGATCGGTTTCAGCAACCATCGCCAGCGTCTGATTCACATGGTACAGGAATACCTATTATTATTATTATTATTATACGAGATTTATATAGCGCCAACAGTTTACTCAGCGCTTTACAATGTATAAGGGGGACAACACAATTACAGTACAGTTCAATACAAAAGGTACAGGAGGGCCCTGCTCGTAGAGCTTACATTCTAAAGGAAGGGGGTGGTGGTACAAAAGGTAATAGCTGCAAAGAATGATTTGATGGGGGTGGCTCAGGGACAGTTATGTGGGTGTGGGATAGGCTTCCCTGAATAAATGAGTTTTCAAGGATCTCCTAAAGGTGGACAGGGTAGGGGCTGATCGGACATACTGGGGCAGGGAATTCCAGAGGATGGGAGAGGCTCTGGAGAAGTCCTGAAGGCGAGCATGGGAGGAGGTAACAAGGGAGCTAGAGAGCAGGAGGTCCTGGGAGGAGCGAAGGGGGCGATTTGGGCGATATCTGCAGATGAGGTTGGTGATGTAGATGGGGGCGATGTTGTGAATGGCCTTGTATGTTATGGTTAGCATTTTGAATTTTATACGGTGGGGGAGGGGAAGCCAGTGAAGGGATTGGCAGAGAGGGGCGGCAGTCACGGATCGATTAGTGAGGTGTATTAGTCTAGCAGCAGCATTCATAATAGACTGAAGGGGGGATAGCCTGCTTAAGGGTAGGCCATTAAGGAGAGAGTTGCAATAGTCGAGGCGGGAAATAATCAAGGAGTGAATAAGTTGTTTTGTAGTGTCATTAGTCAGGAAGGGTCGAATTTTGGAGATGTTGCGGAGGTTAAGGCGGCAGGATTTAGCCAGTGATTGGATATGGGGGCTGAAGGAGAGGTCAGAGTCAAGGATTACACCCAGGACTCTGGCATGTGTGGAGGGACCAATGGTTGTGTTGTTGATATTAATGGTGAAGTCACAGGAGGGGGACCGTGAAGGAGGAAATATAACAAGTTCAGTTTTAGAAAGATTAAGTTTGAGGAAGTGGTGTGACATCCATACCGATATGTCATTCAGCAAGTTTGAGATCCGTGAGGAGATAGTGGGGGTGAGTTGGGGAGTGGAGAGATAGATCTGTGTGTCATCGGCATAGAGATGGTATTGGAAGCCATGGGAGGTGATCAACTGGCCCAGGGAAGAGGTATAGAGTGAGAAAAGGAGAGGCCCAAGGACAGAGCCTTGGGGTACCCCAACAGAAAGAGGAAGGGGAGCGGAGGAGATGGAGTTGTAAGTGACGCTGAAAGTGCGCTGAGATAGGTAGGAGGAGAACCAGGATAATGCAGAATCACGGAGGCCAAGGGAGTGTAATTTGCTGAGGAGCAGCAGGTGGTCAACTGTGTCAAAGGCAGCAGAGAGGTCTAAAAGTATGAGTATGGAGTAGTGGCCATTGGTTTTGGCAGTTATTAGGTCATTGGTGATTTGTAGTAGGGCAGTTTCAGTCGAATGTTGTAGGCGGAAGCCAGACTGTAGGGGGTCGAGAAGGTTGTTGTCCGTGAGGTAGCGACTCATTTGGTCATGAACAAGGCGTTGGATGAGCTTGGAGGCAAACGGGAGAAGGGAGATAGGTCTTAAGTTATTCAAACAGGTGGGGTCTAGTGAGGGTTTTTTGAGTATGGGGGTAACCAGTGCATGTTTGAACGGGGAAGGAAAGGTGCCGGAGGAGAGGGAGAGGTTGAAGATGTGGGTTAGGGAGTTGAGGATAGAGTGAGAAGGTGGTCGCAGCAATTGAGAGGGGACAGGGTCCAGGGGACATGTAGTGAGGTGGGCCATGGAGAGGAGTTTATCAACTTCTTCTGTGGTAACTGGGCAAAAGGAGGAGAGTATTGAGTGTGGTGTTGGACCTGATATGTTGGGTAGGGGAGGAATTTTAATGCTGGATATCTCCTTGCGAATTGTGTTGATTTTGCTATTGAAGTGGTTGGCAATATGTTGAGCGGTAAGCAAGTTGGTGGGAGGGGGCAGTGGGGGGTGAAGTAAGGAATTAAGGGTAGAAAAGAGTTGAGTTTGAGATCCGTGAGGAGATAGTGGGGGTGAGTTGGGGAGTGGAGAGATAGATCTGTGTGTCATCGGCATAGAGATGTTATTGGAAGCCATACCTAGGGGCAAGATCTGACTTGGACACCTTTCCCACCGAAAATTCCTCTGGGTTACTGGGTCTTGAGAATGGATCACTGGCCAGAGCTTACACAGTATACAATTGAGCTACTGGCCTGTCCTGCATCCAGCCTTCTTTCGTAACGCACATTCAGTGCTTCTGGAGGCTTCACCGATCACAGGATGCGCCTGTTTATCGAATCGGTCAATCCGCTGACCTTCATAAAAATGAATCAGTCTTGGATCACCAGCTACCAAGCACCTGATGCTGATGTAACCGAATATTTTTTTTTTTTAATGTGAAATCCATCAAGACTGCCTATGCTGATGCTGAGTGAATATTCTGTTATGCTGAGTGACTATCCTCTTCCTCCTCAATGTTCATGCTGACGGCTTGTAAGAACATTTTTGGTTCTGGGCACCGCGACCAGTGGCTAAGGGCCAATTTTTCTGCCCCTGTTTAACAGGGGCATGTAATTACAATTTTTGATGCAATACTTTGTAGCAGGGCTCATTTCTGCGCTCCAACTAGAGTATCTGTGAGGGGTTGTAGTGTTGTGGCACAAGCACCAGTGCCTTAGGCCCAATTTTTCAGCCCCTGTTTAACAGGGGCATGTAATTACAATTCTTCATCTAATATTTCACAGCAGGGCCCGTTCCTGTGCCCACCAAGAGTAACTGTGAGGGCTTACAGTGTTGTGGCAACACCACCACACCGTCCACCACCAAAGGCCCAATTTTTCTGACCCTGTTCTACAGGGCCATGTAATTACTATTCTTGATCTAATATTTCACAACAGGGCCCATTCCTGCACCCACCAAGAGTAACTGTGAGGGCTTACAGTGTTGTGGCAACACCAACACCTAAGGCCCAAATTTCTATATAGGGCAGGCCCCTACTTTCAAACATCCAACTTACAAACGACTCCTACTTGCAAACGGAAGGCGACAACAGGAAGTAAGAGGAAATCTACCCCTAGGAAGGGAAATTCTCTCCTGTAAGAGTTTCACTAAAAAACCCCAAATTTTCAAAATCCAATTGTCATTGGGACAGAAAGTGAGGTGAAATCTTCTGAACAGGTGCACAGACAGCAAAACAAATGTTACAGGGGTGATAACCCATTCCCTATGTTTTCCAAAAAGCTTAAAAATAGATTTTTTGGCTGGAGCTACACATAAAAAATGTACCAGTTCAAAATTACAAACAGATTCTACTTAATAACAAACCTACAGTCCCTGTCTTGTTTGCACCGCCTGTATACTGCTGTTCAGAGTATATAGGGCCTGGGGGCCCCACGCCTTTCCTTCTTTTTATTTGGGTGCCGGTGTTCTGCCAAAAAAGTTACTCTCGGCGGATAAGGACCCCCATCTACTGCGCAGTAGGAGCCGGCGGAAATAGCCGAAGCGAAATACAGAAGAAATCAGCTGTACACGGCACTTTTTTATTCCCCCTCTAGGTCCACTTGGATGGTGGGGCTTCAGCCTGGACCTAGGCGCCGTGTACAGCTGATTGAAGATTTTCATCTTTGGCTATTTTCCGCGGCTCCTGGTCATTCGTACTGCGCAAGCGCAGCGCTTGTGCAGTACAGGGGGAACTTATCCGCCGAGGGAACTTTCTCGGCAAGACACCGGGTTCCCCTTAATATCCATACAAGAGGGGTTGGTAAGGGGCTGGTAATGGGCTGGGGGGAGGGGTTCTCCATGATTTTCATCCATATTGCTGGGACCAGACATGACATTAAAGCCGCAAGCAGTTTTAAATGACTTTTTTACCTTTACAAATGTCTTTTTGAGCAGGGACTGTTCTAAACACGGGAAACACGCGCCACTTTACAGGCATACTATAGACACCCCCAGGTATGATATTTAAAGGAATATTTCACTTTTATTTTTTCACTTTAACTACTTCAGCCCCGGAAGGATTTACCCCCTTCCTGACCAGAGCACTTTTTACAACTTGGCACTGCGTCGCTTTAACTGCTAATTGCGCGGTCATGCAATGCTGTACCCAAACGAAATTTGCGTCCTTTTCTTCCTACAAATAGAGCTTTCTTTTGATGGTATTTGATCACCTCTGCCATTTTTATCTTTTGCGCTATAAAAGGAAAATACCGAAAATTTTGAAAGAAAATGATATTTTCTACTTTTTGTTATTAAAAAAATCCAATAAACCCAATTTTAGTCATACATTTAGGCCAAAATGTATTCAGCCACATGTCTTTGGTAAAAAAAAAATGTCAATAAGTGTATATTTATTGGTTTGCGCAAAAGTTATAGCGCCTATAGCGCCATTTTCTGGAATTTACACAGCCTTTAATTTATGACTGCCTATGTCATTTCTTGAGGTGCTAATATGGCAGGGCAGTACAAACCCCCCCAAATGACCCCATTTTGGAAAGTAGACACCCCAAGGAAATTGCTGAGAGGCATGTTGAGCATGTCGAGCCCATTGAATATAATTTTTTTTGTCCCAAGTGATTGAATAATGACAAAAAAAAAAAATTACAAAAAGTTGTCACTAAATGGTATATTGCTCACACAGGCCATAGGCATATGTGGAATTGCAATCCAAAATACATTCAGCTGCTTTTCCTGAGTACGGGAATACCACATGTGTGGGACTTTTTGGGAGCCTAGCTGCGTACAGGGCCCCGAAAACCAATCACCGCCTTCGGGATTTCTAAGGGCGTAAATTTTTGATTTCACTCCTCACTACCTATCACAGTTTTGAAGGCCATAAAATGCCCAGATGGCACAAACCCCCCCCAAATGACCCTATTTTGGAAAGTAGACACCCCAAGCTATTTGCTGAGAGGCATGTTGAGTCCATGGAACATTTTATATTTTGCCACCATGCCTCTCAGCAAATAGCTTGGGGTATATACTTTCCAAAATGGGGTCATTTGGGGGGGGGAGGTTTGTGCCATCCGGGCATTCCATGGCCTCCGAAACTGTGATAGGCAGTGAAGAGTGAAATTAAAAATTTACGCCCTTAGAAATCCTGAAGGCGGTGATTGGTTTTCGGAGCCCCGTACGCGGCTAGGCTCCCAGAAAGACCCACACATGTGGTATCCCCATACTCAGGAGAAGCAGCTAAATGTATTTTGGGGTGCAATTCCACATATGCCCATGGCCTGTGTGAGCAATATATCATTTAGTGACAACTTTGTGCAAAAAAAAAAAAACATTTTGTCTTTTTCCCGCAACTTGTGTCACAATATAAAATATTCCATGGACTCGACATGCCGCAAATAGCTTGGGGTGTCTACTTTCCAAAATGGGGTCATTTGGGGGGGTTTGAACTGTCCTGGCATTTTATGCACAATATTTAGAAGCTTATGTCACACATCACCCACTCTTCTAACCACTTGAAGACAAAGCCCTTTCTGACACTTTTTGTTTACATGAAAAAATTATTTTTTTTTTGCAAGAAAATTACTTTGAACCCCCAAACATTATATATTTTTTACAGCAAATGCCCTACAGATTAAAATGGTGGGTTTTCATTTTTTTTTTCACACAGTATTTGCGCAGCGATTTTTCAAACGCATTTTTTGGGGAAAAAACACACTTTTTTTAAATTTTAATGCACTAAAACACACTATATTGCCCAAATGTTTGATGAAATAAAAAAGATGATCTTAGGCCGAGTACATGGATACCAAACATGACATTCTTTAAAATTGCGCACAAACGTGCAGTGGCGACAAACTAAATACATTTTTAAAAGCCTTTAAAAGCCTTTACAGGTTACCACTTTAGATTTACAGAGGAGGTCTACTGCTAAAATTACTGCCCTCAATCTGACCTTCGCGGTAATACCTCACATGCATGGTACAACTGCTGTTTACATTTGACGCCAGGACGACGCTTGTGTTAGCCTTTGCGCGAGAGCAGGGGGGGACAGGGGTGCTTTTTTTTTTATTATTATTATTTTTTTGCTTTTTTATCTTATTTTTAAAAAATATATATATAGTGTAGCGCTATGTGTATAAATAAAAAATATGAGAACAAAGGATTAGGTTCGAGCCATCTTTCAATGGCCAGAAAATAAACAAGGAATACTTCAAAATTGGATGAAAAGTGACTCAATACAAAAAGTGCGCTATATGTTACAAAATGACATGTAAAATATAATAATAATAACAATACACCAGTGAGATATGAGAACAAGACCAAATTATAAATGGATAAGAAATCAACCAAAAAAGTCCATAAATATTTAGAAATTGTGTTCCTGATAAAAATCAAAAACCACCCCCAACAGTCTCTGAGGATTAACTGATGAAGACAACAACAGAATATTTCTGGTGGGTGAGAAGGTAAGACACCAAATGAAATGTGACGTCTGAGTATGTGACAGGACCATCACCATAGCATCTGAGGAGGCTTACCGGAAGCAGGGGACTTGAGAAGACATACGTCTTACAAGTCTCAAAAAGCTACTGTAAAGAATGCGGCCGGTGTCTTGTCGAATACAGTCCCCTATCCAAAAGTGTCCGCCCTGTACTGCGCAGGCGCAGTACGGAGGACAAACGAGACGCCGAAAGTCTCCGAAGTTCAACAGCTGATCGTCAGCTGTACACGGCGCCTGCGCATTTATTCTTACCCTATGTCCAGGATCATTCCAGGATCATTCCCTACTATCCAAGTGGACATAGAGTTAGAATAAATAGTTGCCGAGCGCAGCGAGGCCGTGCCCGAAGCGTGGCGAGCGAAGCGAGCCCGCGAGGGGCCCTCTTACACAGCCATCGCTAACAAGTGCCCGAGCGCCGTGTACAGCTGATGGTCAGCTGATCAACTTCGGACATTTTCGGAATCTCCTTCTCCTCCGTCCCGGACACTATATGATAGGAGGACAGTTTTTGTCAGAACACCGGCCTCACCTAAGGTCCGCCCACATTACCGCCCACATTACCAAAGCCAAGCCAAGCATCTCGTCCACAGCGGCATGTATACTTCCTGTATGGAGAGCCGTGATTGGACAGAGAGGGCCGGAACTAAGTCACAGCGCTCTTTAGTTAGTTAGAACTTAGTTCCGGCCCTCTCTGTCCAATCACGGCTCTCCATACAGGAAGTATACATGCCGCTGTGGACGAGAGGCTTGGCTTGGCTTTGGTAATGTGGGCGGTAATGTGGACGGACCTTAGGTGAGGCCGGCCGCATTCTTTACAGTAGCTAATAACGTGAGATCTGGGGGCGGGGTGCGATGGCGCCCCGACCTATAGGATCTACTGCCCAAAACGAGGCTTGGTGCGCCGGCGGACTTCCTTTCTGTGAGTTCCGCTACTGCGCACGGCCCCAGTGTCTGGCTGAGTATAGGGGGCGGAGCGTGAAGGCGCTCTGTCCTATGGGATCTGGCCGTGCCGAGAAGGAGGCTTGGTTTTTATCCCGAACACTTCCGGATCGGCCGGCCATAACGTCAGCACTATTTTACATTTATTTCTGATCCTGAAGTTTAGGGCCAGTGGTATAAACACCGCTTATTGTACTGTTTATATGATATATTTTACATACATTATATATACACTAATTCGAGAACCGGAAGTGACGTCAGTCGGTCACTTCCTGGGTTGTGACACTCCCAGTGGGGGTCATTTCTAGTTTAAATAGCGGTGGGATAGGGGGGGTCCACACCCCAGATGAAGGCTTGTTAGCCGAAACATGTTGGGTGGACCCCCTATGATCACCGCGTTTGATACTATTTGAGCTGTTTACGATCTTATATCATGTGAGTGTTCCTTTTTTTATTGTTCTAATAAATGCATGCTTTTTAAACGATATCATGCCATGTGAGTTTTTTTTTTCTCTCATGGTTTTTAAATAAACATCCGGTTGGCCTGCTGATACGTCTGGACGGTTGAAGCTGTCGACAGATCTTCCCTCCCCCCTATTTGAAGTTGTGGATACCCGATGATCCATCTTGCCAGCCCTGGCGGCTAAACAAGCTTTTTGAGACTTGTAAGACGTATGTCTTCTCAAGTCCCCTGCTTCCGGTAAGCCTCCTCAGATGCTATGGTGATGGTCCTGTCACATACTCAGACATCACATTTCATTTGGTGTCTTACCTTCTCACCCACCAGAAATATTCCGTTGTTGTCTTCATCAGTTAATCCTCAGAGACTGTTGGGGGTGGTTTTTGATTTTTATCAGGAACACAATTTCTAAATATTTATGGACTTTTTTGGTTGATTTCTTATCCATTTATAATTTGGTCTTGTTCTCATATCTCACTGGTGTATTGTTATTATTATATTTTACATGTCATTTTGTAACATATAGCGCACTTTTTGTATTGAGTCACTTTTCATCCAATTTTGAAGTATTCCTTGTTTATTTTCTGGCCATTGAAAGATGGCTCGAACCTAATCCTTTGTTCTCATATTTTTTATTTATACACATAGCGCTACACTATATATATATTTTTTGATTTACTTACTTCTATCTTTGTCTTAGAGGTGTGTTAGTCGCTTATTGTGTAACTACCTTTATAACACCATTGGAGCAGCGCTGTACTTACTCCCCATTTGATTCCTTATCTTATTTTTAAACTGTTCCTTTCATTTTTTTTATTTTTTATCATTTTTATTGTTATCTCAGGGAATGTAAATATCCCCTATAATAGCAATAGGTAGTGACAGGTACTCTTTTTAAAAAAAATTGGGGTCTATTAGACCCTAGATCTCTCCTCTGCCCTCAATGCATCTGACCACACCAAGATCGGTGTGATAGAATGCCTTCCCAATTTCCCAATGGCGCTGTTTACATCCGGCGAGATCTAAGTCATGAAATGCTTGTAGTTTCCGGTTTCTTAGGCCATAGACATGTTTGGAGCCACTCTGGTCTCTGATCAGCTCTATGGTCAGCTGGCTGAATCACCGGCTGCATTCTCAGGTTCCTTGTTGGGACAGGAGAGCCAGAGAAAAACATGGAAGACGGTGGCGGGGGGGCATTCCCTCACACTGCTTGTAAAAGCAGTCTAGAGGCTAATTAGCATTAGGATTGCTTTTTCATGAAAGCCGACCGCTGGCTGAAAAAAATGATACCAAGATGATACCTAAACCTGCAGGCATCATTCTGGTATAACCACTCAAAGTCCAGCAACATACCAGTACATTGCTGGTTCTTGTTGGGCATATATTGTAATCTTTTGTTTTCATGCAGCCTGTGGGCTGAATGAAAAAAAAGAGATTGATCGGTGGGTATGCCCACCATTAGAATACCTCCCTTCATCCACCCACTTCTAATGATGGGCATACATGCACCATTTATATATGCCGAAGCATGGGAGCATCCTCCCGCAAAAGGTAGGAGCAAATCGCTCATCCGCCCCTGCTGCCCCCATGCTGCAGCATATATCACCTCCACTGGAGTCACGGCTTTATATATCGTGGGAGCAAACGCTGTTGCTGTCAGGATAAATAAATCCACGCTGCAGCTGAATGGCGTACCTGAAGACAAAAAAATGGTTAACAATAAAACACAGTAAACGATAAAATATAAAAAATTGCATACCTGAAAAGCAAACATGATAAAACATAATAACAATAAAACATTGCAGAAAAGAATACAGTAAAAAAAACAGAACAATAGAGAGAGAGAGAACAATAAAACGACAACTATTTTTGTTTTTATCTTATATATTTTTTTGTGTTTTTTTTTTTTTTTTGTAACTGTAACTTTTGTAACGCTGTACGCTACGCTAATACTCAACTAGTGTATTGTAGCGTTCAAAACATTCACCAATGCAAAGACCAGGATTGTCAGGACAGGAGGGACAATAATAGCGGGTGTCACGACGGGCCTGTGTTTGTCTTCTTCTTGGTGGCAGCGGGACACTACTTGTGCTTGCCACCTCCCCAGCTTGAACTGCACTTATGGGACTCGCCACGTCGCCAAGTGTTACTGCAGTGCTGGTTTGACTACGACCGGGGTGTACTAGGCTGCTGGTGCTTGCCAGTTCACCAAAATGCTTCACAAATGCCAGTGATCGATCGATACTGCACTTGGGTGGGCTGGGCTGGGCTGGGCCGGGCGGAGGGGCAAAACGCAGGTGCTAGCAGGTATCTGGGCTGATCCCGCTAACACTACGTTTTTGGGAACCCTAAACTGCTGGGGACGCTAGTATAGATCTGATCGGATCAGATATTGATCCGTTCAGATACTATACCACTAAGGGAGGTGTATGCTGCGTGCGTGGGTGTTAGCGGTACTGGTGCTAACCTGACGCTGCCTGGGGCGATGCAGACCCTATCTGACCCTAAAACCTAACTTATATCATCGCCGGGCGATCAGGGGGCTAAACCTTTATTCGGTAATAAACGGCGGGTGCCCTGACACTATAAAAAATAAACGAACTAACCAGCGCCACCCGTAACAGTTATAGGGTGATCACTGGTGAAAGGGTTAACTAGGGGGCAATCAAGGGGTTAAAACCTTTATTAGATAGTATATGGGGGTCCCTGACACTATAAAACGCTGACGGCGAACCTATATATTTACCTCCCTAACTAGCGTCAGCAGTGACACTAATACAGCGATCAGAAAAATTATCGCTTAGTGACACTGGCGACGGGGGGTGATCAAGGGATTGAAACTTTATTAGGGGGTGTTAGGGGGGTATCCTAGACCTAAAGGGGGCTACCCCTAACTGCCCTACCACACTAACTGTCACAAACTGACACCAATGCAGTAATCAGAAAAAAAAAAAAAACTGCTTGGTGTCAGTGTGACAGAGGGGGGGGGGGTGATTGGGGGGTGATCAGGGGGTCATCGGGGGGTGATGGGGGGTGTAATGTGTGCCTGGCGTGTTCTACTGTGTGTGTTGTGTTGTGTTGTGCAACTCACTCAGACGTCTTCTCTCCTCGGCGCCGGAACAGAAAATACCGAGCCGAGGAGAGATGACATCACTTCCTCTGCTGCTGTTTACTATACAGCAGCAAAGGAAGGATTTCATTGGCTGGGAGCGATCGCGAGGGGGGGGGGCCACGAATAGATGGCCTCCCCCTCACCTCTCATCGCTCCCGGACAGAAGCCGTCTGCCTCGGGCACCGGGGGGGTCCGATCGGATCCCCCGCCCGCGGAAGGCAGATCACGTACAGGTACATTCTGCCGACATATATCGTCGTGAGGCGGTCGGCAACTGGTTAAACATCATTAAAATCACGCCCGTTTTTAAAACTTGGTCCCCAAACCCTTTTTAGGACAATAAATTGCATATTAGTCTTTAAAATTCGCACTTTTGATTTCTCACATTCGAGTCCCATAGACTCTAACGGGGTTCGAAAGTTCTCGCGAACTTTTGGTCCGTTCGAATGTTGTGATGTAAACCGAACCGGGGGGGTGTTCGGCTCATCCCTAGCTGACACATATTCCTTATACATATTGAAAGGAGAGGGCACAGTTTGGCATCATTGCCCCAGGGCACTTGATGACCCTGTCCCAGGGCACTTGATGACCTTGTCCCTGCACTGGTCTTTGTGACTGGAGTGGCTACATCCTGGTTTTTCAACATATGATGCAAGCAGAACTTTCTCAGAGACATACACAAAAAGTGCAACTTTTTTATTAAGGTACAAGAATTTAACAGAATATGTAAAAAGGAAATCAAGGGTGCAAAAATTCAAAATGAACGACAGATCGCAAAAAATAGTAGGACAAACCCCAAAAAATTATTCAAATATATTAATAGTAAAAAGGTCAGGTCTGAGCATGTAGGCCCTTTACAAAATAATCTAGAGTGGGTGACTGGGGACAAGGAGAAGGCTAATTTATTAAATACTTTCTTCAGCTCTGTGTATACAAAAGAGCATGGGGAAGTTCATGTCCATAATGGGGGTGGTATTGACACAGCCCACAATGATCCACAATGGCTCAAAAGGGATATGGTCCAGAAATATTTAGACAGAATAAAGGTGGATAAAGCACCTGGACCTGATGGCATCCACCCACGGCTCCTAAAAGAATTGAGCTCTGTAATTTCAAAGCCATTGTATCTAATTTTTAGGGACTCATTAATGACGGGAATAGTACCGCTGGATTGGCGCAGGGCGAACGTGGTGCCTATATTTAAAAAGGGATCAAAGTCTTTACCAAGTAACTAGGGATGAGCTTCGTGTTCGAGTCGAACCCATGTTCGACTCGAACATCGGCTGTTCGACCGTCCGTCGAATTGCGAACGATATGGGCCGTTCGCGCCAAATTCGTGTGGCGCGTCACGGCCCATAATTCACTGCGGCATCGCAGTGCATTGCTGGCTGATGATTGGCCAAGCATGCACTATGACCCGCATGCTTGGCCAATCACAGCGCCGTCAGTAGAGAGAGCTGTAATTGGCCAAAGCCAGGGTGGCTTTGGCCAATTATGGCTCAGGGGATTTAGTACACACCCCACACTATATAAGGCCGCCTGCACGGCGGCCCTGTGTAGTGTGTGTTCCGGTGTGCTGAGAGATAGAGAGAGAGAGAGACAGTGTCATTTGATTTGAGTTAGATAGATTAGGCAGAACAGTCAGTCAGTTAGCTGCACTTACAGTGTATTGTGTATATATATGCATCCCAGGTGTTGCATATATATATATACACTGTATTCAGTTTAGCTAGATCCGTTCCTGTTATCTTCTATCTAGACTATTTACATTTAGTGCAGTGTGTCCTGCTCACAGTGTTCAGCTAGATCCGTTCCTGCTATTTACATTCAGTGCAGTGCGTCCTGCTCACAGTGTTCAGCTAGATCCGTTCCTGCTATTTACATTCAGTGCAGTGCGTCCTGCTCACAGTGTTCAGCTAGATCCGTTCCTGCTATTTACATTCAGTGCAGTGCGTCCTGCTCACAGTGTTCAGCTAGATCCGTTCCTGCTATTTACATTCAGTGCAGTGCGTCCTGCTCACAGTGTTCAGCTAGATCCGTTCCTGCTATTTACATTCAGTGCAGTGCGTGCTGCTCACAGTGTTCAGCTAGATCCGTTCCTGCTATTTACATTCAGTGCAGTGCGTGCTGCTCACAGTGTTCAGCTAGATCCGTTCCTGCTATTTACATTCAGTGCAGTGCGTCCTGCTCACAGTGTTCAGCTAGATCCGTTCCTGGTATTTACATTTAGTGCAGTGCGTCCTGCTCACAGTGTTCAGCTACATCCGTTCCTGCTATTTACATTCAGTGCAGTGCGTCCTGCTCACAGTGTTCAGCTAGATCCGTTCCTGCTATTTACATTCAGTGCAGTGCGTCCTGCTCACAGTGTTTAGCTACATCCGTTCCTGCTGTTTACATTCAGTGCAGTGCGTCCTGCTCACAGTGTTCAGCTAGATCCGTTCCTGCTATTTACATTCAGTGCAGTGCGTCCTGCTCACAGTGTTCAGCTAGATCCGTTCCTGCTATTTACATTCAGTGCAGTGCGTCCTGCTCACAGTGTTCAGCTAGATCCGTTCCTGCTATTTACATTCAGTGCAGTGCGTCCTGCTCACAGTGTTCAGCTAGATCCGTTCCTGCTATTTACATTCAGTGCAGTGCGTCCTGCTCACAGTGTTCAGCTAGATCCGTTCCTGCTATTTACATTCAGTGCAGTGCGTCCTGCTCACAGTGTTCAGCTAGATCCGTTCCTGCTATTTACATTCAGTGCAGTGCGTCCTGCTCACAGTGTTCAGCTAGATCCGTTCCTGCTATTTACATTCAGTGCAGTGCGTCCTGCTCACAGTGTTCAGCTAGATCCGTTCCTGCTATATACATTTAGTGCAGTACGTCCTGCTCACAGTGTTCAGCTAGATCCGTTCCTGTTATCTTCCTACTGACAGGCAGGCTTGTCTGGTTACAGTATATAAAGCTACCTGAAGAAAATTACAGGTGTTCTATCCCAGCTTAGTGCAGCTACAGGCCATTAGTATGTCTGGAAGGCCAAGAAGGAGAGGCAGACAGTCACAAGCCAATAAGAGAGGGCAAGCAGGCTCTGTGTCTAGTGCTGGTCGTGGAGATGGTGCATCCTCATCAGCACGTGGCCATGGGACACGCTTGGCCTTTTTTTCGGCAGCTGGCCGTGTTGAGCCGCAACATGCGGAAGACTTGGTCGAGTGGATGACCAAGCCGTCCTCATCCTCCTCATCCTCTCTCACCCATGCCCAGGGTGCTTTGTCTGGCAAAGCAGCGGCCTCTTCCCTCAGCTCAATGTCATCAGTGACTCCTTCCCTAGCTCCACCATGTCCTCATGAGGATTCCCTCGAACTGTTTGACCACAGTGTTGGGTACATACTCCAGGAGGATGCCCAGCGTTTGGAAGGCTCTGATGATGATACTGAGCTCAATGAAGGCAGTAACATGAGCACGGACAGAGGGGGTGCCCAAGAAGGACAGCAATCTGGCAGTCATGCTCCCCCTGCTGCAGCATACTGCCAGGTTTGCTCCAGTGATGAGGAGGGAGGGGATGATGAGGTCACTGACTCAACGTGGGTGCCTGATAGGAGAGAGGAGGAGGAGGAGGAGGAGGAGGAGGAGGTGGCACATCACCAACTAGGCAGGATGCCCTCCAGGGGCCAGCCTAAGGGCAGCACATTGACTGCATCACACCCCAAAGCTCCACATGTGCAGGGCGCTGCAGTCTCTGCGCGTTATTCAAAAAGTTCTTTGGTGTGGGCCTTTTTTGAGACGAGTGCATCAGATCGCACCGCTGCTATTTGCAACATATGTCTCAAGCGTATCTCGCGTGGCCAAAACATCTCCCGCTTGGGTACCACATGCTTGACCAGACATATGTTGACCTGCCATGCAGTTCGTTGGCAAGCGTATCTAAAAGACCCACACCAAAGAACAAAGACGATCTCTCCTTGCTCCTCATCAGCTGAGATTTCCAACCCCACTAGACCTTCAGTCCTCTCTGCGACCTGCAGTGAGAGGAATGAAGGTGTAGAATTAGGTGTGTCACAGCCAAGTACTTATGGGCAATCTGCTTTTGGTACACCGACGTCAGATTGTACCAGGCAAATTTCCCTGCCCCAGCTGCTGCACCGCCGAAAGAAGTTTGCTCCCAGCCATCCACATGCCCAGCGGTTGAATGCTAGCTTGGCAAAATTGCTAGCACTTCAACTGCTGCCTTTTCAGTTGGTAGACTCTGCCCCCTTCCGTGAGTTTGTGGAATGTGCGGTTCCTCAGTGGCAGGTACCCAAACGCCACTTTTTCTCACGGAAGGCGATTCCGGCTCTCTACCGGCATGTGGAAGGCAATGTCCATGCCTCGCTGGACAGGGCGGTCAGCGGTAAGGTGCATATTACCGCTGACTCATGGTCCAGCAGGCATGGACAGGGACGTTACTTAAGTTTCACGGCGCATTGGGTGACTCTGCTGGCAGCTGGGAAGGATGCAGGACAAGGTGCAGTAGTGTTGGAGGTTGTTCCGCCACCACGCCTCCAAAATGCTGATTGTGACACACCTCTCTCCTCCACCCCCTCCTCTTCTTCTTCCTCCATGGCCTCTTCCTCGGAACCAGCGGTGCTCCGTAGGCGTTCAAGGGGCTACGCAAGTACGCAGGCCAAAAGATGCCATGCGGTGCTTGAGCTGGTGTGCTTGGGGGACAGGAGCCACACTGGGGCAGAGGTTCTGTCAGCTCTGCAGGGGCAGGTTCAAAGGTGGTTGACGCCACGCCAACTTAAGGCAGGAATGGTGGTTTGCGACAATGGCACCAACCTCCTCTCTGCCCTCCGACAGGGACAACTGACCCATGTGCCCTGTTTGGCTCACGTCCTTAACTTGGTGGTGCAGCGGTTCTTGGGCAGGTACCCGGGCTTACAGGATGTCCTGAGGCAGGCCAGGAAAGTCTGTGTGCATTTCCGCCGGTCATATAATGCCAGTGCTCGGCTGACGGACCTCCAAAAGGAGTTTAACCTGCCCAAGAACCGCCTAATCTGTGACATGCCCACCAGGTGGAACTCGACGTTGGCCATGCTGCAGCGGCTGCACACGCAGCAGAGGGCCATCAATGAGTACCTGTGCGACTATGGCACCAGGACAGGGTCAGGGGACCTTGGTTTTTTTTCCCCACGCCAGTGGGCCATGATCAGGGATGCATGCACTGTCCTGTCACCATTCGAGGAGGCCACGAGGATGGTGAGCACTGACAGTGCATGCATCAGTGACACTGTCCCCCTTGTCCACCTGTTGGAGCACACGCTGCGTGGAATAATGGACAGGGCACTTGAGGCAGAACAGAGGCAGGAAGAGGAGGACTTCCTTAGCTCTCAAGGCCCCCTTTATCCAGACAGTGTTCCTGCGTGCCCGCCGATCACACAGGAAGAGGACGAGGAGGAGGAGGAGGAGGAGGAGGAAGATTGTGTCAGTATGGAGGTGGAGCCTGGCACTCAGCATCAGCAGTCTTTAAGGGATCAGTCCCAAGGAACACATGGACTTGTACGTGGCTGGGAGGAGGTGGCTGCGGACGTTGTTGTCCTTAGTGACCCAGAGGACTCCGGACCGAATGCCTCAGCAAACCTACGCTGCATGGCCTCCCTGATCCTGCAAAGCCTGCGTAAGGATCCTCGTATTCGTGGTATCAAGGAGAAGGACCAATACTGGCTGGCAACCCTCCTTGATCCACGTTACAAGGGTAAGGTTGCGGACCTTATCTTGCCATCGCAGAGGGAGCAGAGGATGAAACATCTTCGGGAGGCCTTGCAGAAAGGTCTGTGCAACGCGTTCCCAGAGACTGGGAGGTTACAAACTCCTGTTTCTGGACAACGTGTTGCTGAGGCTTCGGTCAGTCAAAGAAGGAGCGGTGGAGAAGGTGGCCGTCTGACCGATGCGTTCAGACAATTTTTTGGTCCGCAGCCCCAAGGTATGATCGGTTCCAGCAACCATCGCCAGCGTCTGTTTTACATGGTGCAGGAATACCTAGGGGCAAGATCAGACTTGGACACCTTTCCCACCGAAAATCCTCTGGGTTACTGGGTCTTGAGGATGGATCACTGGCCAGAGCTTGCACAGTATGCAATTGAGCTACTGGCCTGTCCTGCATCCAGCGTTCTTTCGGAACGCACATTCAGTGCTGCTGGAGGCGTGGTAACCGATCACAGGGTGCGTCTGTCCACCGACTCGGTCGATCGGCTGACCTTCATAAAAATGAATCAGTCTTGGATCACCACCAGCTACCAAGCACCTGATGCAGATGTAACCGAATAATTTTTTTTGAAATCTCAGATCCCTTCAAAGACTGCCTATGCTGATGCTGAGTGACTATCCCTGAGTAATTATCCTCTTCCTCCTCAATCATCACGCTGATAGCTTGTAAGAACATTTTTGGTTCTGGGCGCCACCACCAGTGCCTAAGGCACAATTTTTCAGCCCCTGTTTAACAGGGGCGTGTAATTACAATTTTTGATGTAATACTTTGCAGCAGGGCTCGTTCCTGCATTCCAACTAGAGTGTCTGTGAGGGGTTGCAGTGTTGTGGCACCAGCACCAGTGCCTAAGACCCAATTTTTCAGCCCCTGTCTAACAGGGGCGTGTAATTACAATTTTTGATGCAATACTTTGCAGCAGGGCTTGTTCCTGCGTTTCAACTAGAGTGTCTGTGAGGGGTTGCAGTGTTGTGGCACCAGCACCAGTGCCTAAGACCCAATTTTTCTGCCCCTGTCTAACAGGGGCGTGTAATTACAATTTTTGATGCAATACTTTGCAGCAGGGCTCGTTCCTGCGTTCCAACTAGAGTGTCTGTGAGGGGTTGCAGTGTTGTGGCACCAGCACCAGTGCCTAAGGCCTAATTTTTCAGCTCCTGTTCAACAGGGGCATGTAATTACAATTCTTGATCTAATATTTCACAGCAGGGCCCTGTGAGGGCTTACAGTGTTTTGGCCACAGCAACACCTAAGGCCCAAATTTCTGCTGAGTATATAGGGCAGGACCCTACTTTCAAACATCTAACTTACAAACGACTCCTACTTGCAAACGGAAGGAGACAACAGGAAGTGAGATGAAATCTACCCCTAAGGAAGGGAAATTCTCTCCTGTAAGAGTTAATATGGGAAAACAATTTCTCCTTTCCACTGATGCTTTCCAATCCTTGTTCCACAAAAAAACCCAAATTTTCCAAAAACATTTTTCATTGGGACAAAAAAGTGAGGTGAAATCTTCTGAAGAGGAGGAAAGACGCAAAACAAATGTCACAGGGGTGATAACCCTTCCCTATGTTTTCCAAAAAGCTTAGAAAAGATTTTTTGGCTGGAGCTAAACACATTAAAAATGTTCAAAATTACAAACAGATTCTACTTAACAACAAACCTACAGTCCCTGTCTTGTTTGCACCGCCTGAATACTGCTGTTCAGAGTATATAGGGACCTTTCCTTATTTTAATTTGGGTGCGGGGTTCCCCTTAATATCCATACAAGACCCAAAGGGCCTGGTAATGGACTGGGGGGTACCCATGCCGTTTGTCTCACTGATTTTCATCCATATTGCCATGACCCGACATGACATTAAACCCGCAAGCAGTTTTAAATGAGATTTTTTCCTTTAAAAATGACATTTGGTGCAGGGACTGTTCTAAACATGGGAAACACGCGTCACTTTACAGGCATACTATAGACACCCCCCAGGTACGATATTTAAAGGAATATTTCACTTTTTTTTTTTTACTTTAAGCATCATTAAAATCACTGCTCCCGAAAAAACGGCCGTTTTTAAAAGTTTTTTTTGCATTGATACATGTCCCCTGGGGTAGGACCCGGGTCCCCAAACCCTTTTTAGGACAATACCATGCAAATTAGCCTTTAAAATGAGCACTTTTGATTTCGAACGTTCGAGTCCCATAGACGTCAATGGGGTTCTAACGTTCGTGCGAACTTGCGGTCCGTTCGCGGGTTCTGGTGCGAACCGAACCGGGGGGTGTTCGGCTCATCCCTACAAGTAACTATAGACCTGTTAGTTTAACTTCTATAGTCGGGAAGATACTGGAGCGTTTAATAAAAGACCACATAGACGAGTTCTTGCTGGAAAAAAACATTTTAAGCAACAGACAGCATGGGTTCATGAAAGACAGAAGTTGTCAGACAAACCTGATTTCTTTTTATGAAGAGGTAAGTAAAACCTTGGACAGAGGGGTGGCTGTGGACGTGGTTTATTTGGATTTTGCAAAAGCGTTTGATACAGTTCCGCACACACGGCTCATGTGTAAGTTAAAGTCTACAGGCTTGGAAATATCAGTTTGTAAATGGATAGAAAACTGGCTAAAAGACAGAATTCAGAGAGTAGTGGTTAATGATTCTTACTCTGAATGGTCTAAGGTTATCAGTGGTGTACCCCAAGGTTCAGTGCTGGGACCCTTACTCTTTAATATCTTTATAAATGATATTGGGTCTGGGATCAAAAGTAACATTTCTGTCTTTGCAGATGACACCAAGCTATGCAGTGGAATAACGTCCTTACAGGATGTCTCCAATTTACAAGCCGACCTCAATGCACTGTCTAATTGGGCGACTATGTGGCAGATGAGGTTTAATGTTGAGAAATGTAAAGTTATGCACTTGGGGGCTAAGAATATGCATGCATCATACATGCTAGGGGGAGTACAACTG
This sequence comes from Lithobates clamitans, assembly GCA_037952925.1. Taxonomy (NCBI): domain Eukaryota; kingdom Metazoa; phylum Chordata; class Amphibia; order Anura; family Ranidae; genus Lithobates; species Lithobates clamitans. The sequence continues at coordinate 1,296,116 of JBBGZY010000412.1, read as the reverse complement.
GGGGAATCTGTAGTGGAGAAGGATCTGGGGGTTTTGGTAGATCATAAGCTCAATAATAGCATGCAATGCCAAGCTGCGGTTTCCAAAGCGAGCAAAGTTCTTTCTTGTATTAAGAGAGGTATGGACTCCAGAGAGAGAGATATCATTTTGCCCCTGTTCAAATCATTAGTAAGACCTCATCTGGAATATGCAGTTCAGTTTTGGACACCAGTTCTCAAAAAGGATATCGGGGAACTGGAGAAAGTGCAGAGAAGGGCAACCAAACTGATAAGAGGCATGGGGGAGCTCAGCTATGAGGAAAGATTAGAGGAACTGAATTTGTTCACTCTTGAGAAGAGGAGAATAAGGGGGGATATGATCAACATGTTTAAATATATAAGGGGTCCATATAGTGAACTTGGTGTTGAGTTATTCACTTTACGGTCAACACAGAGGACAAGGGGGCACTCTTTACGACTGGAGGAAAAGAGATTTCATCTCCAAATACGGAAAGGTTTCTTCACAGTAAGAGCTGTGAAAATGTGGAATAGACTCCCTCCAGAGGTGGTTCTGGCCAGCTCAGTAGATTGCTTTAAGAAAGGCCTGGATACTTTCCTAAATGTACATAATATAACTGGGTACTGACATTTATAGGTAAAGTTGATCCAGGGAAAATCCGATTGCCTCTCTGGGATCAGGAAGGAATTTTTTCCCCTGCTGTAGCAAATTGGAGCATGCTCTGCTGGGGTTTTTTGCCTTCCTCTGGATCAACTGTGGGTATAGTATCGGGTATATTGGATTGTACGTTTTTTTGTTTTTTTTTTGTTTTTTGTTTTTTTTTTATGGTTGGACTGGATGGACTTGTGTCTTTTTTCAACCTGACTAACTATGTAACTATATGTAACTATGTACAGTCATTATGGTACGTATACATTATGTTTTTGGTCATGATGTTATTTAAAGTCCAACTCCAACCAAAACTTCTTTTAGCTTCTTTTTATACAGTATCTCACAAAAGTGAGTACACCCCTCACATTTTTGTTATTTTTTTATTATATCTTTTCATGTGACAACACTGAAGAAATGATACTTTGCTACAAAGTAGTGAGTGTACAGCTTGTATAACAGTGTAAATTTGCTGTCCCTTCAAAATAACTCAATACACAGCCATTAATGTCTAAACCGCTGGCAACAAAAGTGAATACACCCCTAAGTGATAATGTCCAAATTGGGCCCAAAGTGGCAATATTTTGTGTGGCCACCATTATTTTCCAGCACTGCCTTAACTCTCTTGGGCAAGGAGTTCACCAGAGCTTCACAGGTTGCCACTGGAGTCCTCTTCCACTCCTCCATGAGGACATCACGGAGCTGGTGGATGTTAGAGACCTTGCACTCCTCCACCTTCTGTTTGAGGATGCCCCACAGATGCTTAATAGGGTTTAGGTCTGGAGACATGCTTGGCCAGTCCATCACCTTTACCCTCAGCGTCTTTAGCAAGGCAGTGGTCGTCTTGGAGGTGTGTTTGGGGTCGTTATCATGTTGGAATACTGCCCTGCGGCCCAGTCTCCGAAGGGAGGGGATCATGCTCTGCTTCAGTATGTCACAGTACATGTTGGCATTCATGGTTCCCTCAAGGAACTGTAGCACTCATGCAGCCCCAGGCCATGACACTCCCAGCACCATGCTTGGCTGTAGGCAAGACACACTTGTCTTTGTACTCCTCACCTGGTTGCCGCCACACACACTTGACACCATCTGAACCAAATAAGTTTATCTTGATCTCGTCACACCACAGAACTTGGTTACAGTAATCCTTGTCCTTAGTCTGCTTGTCTTCAGCAAACTGTTTGCGGGCTTTGTTGTGCATCATCTTTAGAAGAGGCTTCCTTCTGGGATGACAGCCATGCAGACCAATTTGATGCAGCATATGGTCTGAGCACTGATAGGCTGACCCTCCCCATCCCTTGAAACCCCCGCAGCAATGCTGGCAGCACTCGTACGTCTATTTCCACACCTCCTTTCCAGCAGGGCATGGCTCACAGGCACATACCATGTGTTGGTTAAAATAAAATTTTCTTTATCTTAACACAGGGCAAGCATCAGACAATTTCATCTTAAAGAAAAAGCCCATGCTTTCGGTTCCCAAAGTCTCAACATGAATCAAAATAACTCACACTTTTTGAATCGAAATGGATATGGTTTATCTCCTCTATTCATTATTTACCCTTCCCCCTCACCCTCACTCTTCCCTTGTACTGAGAGGAGGGCTCAAAAATTATCTCTCCCTTGTGTTCCTGTACTCCTTGACTTGTTTCACCTGGGAAGGAACCAACCAACTCCAATTTCTGTTGGTTACAGTCCAGCTGGAATGAATAGCTTTCTGTGGAATTTCAGAATGCATATTCCAGCATTTTTAGTGAACTATAGATTACTTTATCCACCAATCCTGTCTCCATCTTACAAATCCACACCCTTTTTTGAACCCATTGGAATGGACACCTTGCCCAAACATACAGTGGAGTGGGTTTATAACAATGCAATCTGTTGGCGCTATATAAATCCTGTATAATGATAATGTGTAATAATGCATCTGCATTACCCTGTAACTTTCCCACTCTGTGATTGCAGAACAAGAAACAAATGTATTACCCTTGCATTCCTTTCTTTGGCTCATCCATTTCTGGGGCATAAAGTTTGTAATAGGTCGGAAATGTCAATCCAACAATACCTTAGTGATTCCAGCACCCGCTTAATGGCTAAGCTCCTCTCACCCACAATGCTGTAATTTCTCACCACAGCAGAGAAATTCCTACTCGGGTAATTCACTGCGTATTCCTTTACATTTACAATTTTGGAAAACACAGCAATTCACACATCAGACACAGGCTACATTTCGTTTCTGAAAAGTCCTCTCTGTCTCATTAGTCCACTTGACCAATACAGGCATCTTATTTCTTGTTAAATCAGGCATCATGATCAGGTGCTCAAACAGTAGAGAAATTGGGAACCATGTCTTTTATCCCTAAGAACATTCTGACTAATGTCCATGAGATTTTAGGTAAATGGCTCTCCCAATCTCTATTAAAGATGACCACATTGTTCTAATACGTGGCTCCATATCATTAGTGCTGCTGAAGTAAGTGGTCCATCATACAATGGAATGCGACAGGCATTTTGAAAACTGGTGAGGCGTGTTTTTGTAATGAAATAGACCTTCAAGGGTAGAGAAGGTAGTTTTCTCTTCAGAACTTTTCATACTTGTCAATACTCCTTGGTTAAGTCTAGTGTGGTGAAGTATCAGGCTGGGCTAAGCCTTTCAATCAGCTCATCTAATTACAGCAGGGAATAAGCATCAAACGTAATAACTTCATAAAACCTTTAGAAGTCATTACAAAATTTTAATTTGGTTTTGGAACAATATATATCAGAGTACTCCACTCACTTTGAGAAGATCTACTATGCTAATACTATACTATACTAAAAATACTAAAAGTCCAGCATTTAGTTTTATTTCTTCAGAATTAACTGTTTTATGTGCTTCTCAAATTGGATTTGACGCCAGGTGTACAAGTACTTCAGGGGTAGTTAGAATTAAATGTTTAAGGATTGTGAAATAACCAAGCAAACCATGCTAAAAAAATATCTGTTTCAGTCTAGAAAATCTTTTACTTCATGTTTGTAAGGTTCTGAGAGGGTTTCTCTCAGTTTTACTGGTGGAGTGCCATTTTTTACCACCTGTGGGCCAGTGGGAGGAGCAAAGATTACTTTCTTTCTTACTTCCAAGGTCTGATCAAATTGACATGTGTGATTGCTCAGGCTTCGACTTTCCAGGCTGATACACCCTGTAATTTACTTTCCCAACACATTCAACTATTCATAGGGGCCCTGCCACTTTGCAAAAAACAACTTTTCACCTTGACTATGAAAACTTGGGATGAGGTTCATGTTCGCTGCTACCAGGGGTTCGTAGCAGATCCAGCAGGTTTGAAACTTCTTTGTAACCATAATGCACTGCTTGACATTTTACTGTGGCCAGCTGGGTTACAATGTCTGATAATTGGGGCTTTGCTATGTGCCAGCCTCCTCACGATTAAATAGTGGGTTCCCAACAGCCTTTAATCAGTAGTTAATAGAGTTTTGGACATTCTGTGTAGAGAAAATTAGTTGTTATATACAGTGTTATACTGTATATTGTGCTAAATTATTCTGAATTGCAGTGTGATGGGTTATATTCTTGTGTAACCACATTTTCACAGCTCAGAAACCCAATAGTTCATTTTAGGACTACCATTTTGTGTGTGTTAAAACGGTAATTGCTGTGTATCTGCTGCTGGGAATAATGCAGGATGGGGCACAATGCTGGAGCTGGTAGTGCTACCACATGTCTTGTCCAATGTGACAATGGTACTACCCTGCTGGCTGTCCTTTGCCTGAGAAAAACCTTGCCTGGCACATGTCATCATTCTGGTGGTGAAGCAGTTCATTATATAGTATCTTGGCGTCCAGGAAGACCTTTGTTAGGCCAGAAGGGGCTGTGGCCACTTTAGGTAGGCATACCCAGCCCTGGCTCCCCCAGCATAAATGCAACACTAACATAGGCTGCCTGCCAACTGCCTCACCTGTGACACCCCTATGTTCAGGACATAAGCGCTGGTCTTGCTGCAGAGGCTGCACCAGCAGCAGCAGCATGCCATCAATGAGTACCTGGGTGATTATGTTACAAGGACCCACTCTGGGGAGTTGGGATTCCTTTCACCACATCAATGGCTGAATTAGGAAGAATGCAGAATTTTGGCACCATTTCAAGAGGTGATCAAAATGATGAGCCACAACAAGGAACTGGTGATACAATCCCCTTTGTGTTTCTCCCGGAACACACAATCTGTTCCCTGATACATCGAGCACTGGAAGCACATTACATGGGAGAAGAGGAGGACTTGCTTCTGTCTCTTGGCTACAAGGATCCTTTGAGTGCTGCTTCTTTCTGTAGCAGAGGCAGGGGAGGAGGAATATGAGGTTTAGGAGGCTTGTGGTGAGGAGGAAATGGAGCAGTCTTCAAGGGGAACAGTTAACCCATCTTAAAACCCAGATATTATACATTTGTGGGGTGAGATTGTTGAAGACAGTGTTGTGGAAGACAGGGTCCTCTGCTGCAGGCAATTTGTGACAAATGGGGTCTTGCTCAAATGAGTATGCAAGGACCAAAGAGAGGAACCACTATTGGGTGGCCACCCTATGGGATCCCTGATACAAGGGTAGAATGGCCAATCTACTGCCGCCATCCCAGAGGGAGCCAAGAAAGTGTCACTTTGAGGAATTATTCTGCTGCATTTTCTAATGGTGGCAAGATCCCCTCTGATGGCAAACATGCCTCTGATCCCTTAAAAGAGCAGTGGTGTGGGTGCTTCCTCAATATCACTTTTTAAAGTTTTTATACCACAGAGATAGGCCTGACTGCAGACAACACTGGCAGGCAGCACCAAAACCACAAGACCGCTGACTACATCGGGCCCCGGGCTGATGTGGTCACCTTCAGAAATGATGTCCATGCTGCATTACTGCCTGGGGCATGCACAGTATGTGCTACAGTTTTTGGCTTTAACCTACAGCCAGTGTGCTGTCTAATGCCGCGTACACACGAGCGGACTTTACGGCAGACTTTGCCCGGCGGACTTTTCGACTGACTTTATGACGGACTTTCTGAATGAACGGACTTGCCTACACACAATCCACCAAAGTCCGTTGAATTCGTACGTGATGACGTACGACCGGACTAAAACAAGGAAGTTCATAGCCAGTAGCCAATAGCTGCTCTAGCGTGGCTTTTTCTCAGTCGAACTAGCATACAGACGAGCGGACTTTTCGACCAGACTCAAGTTCGATGGGTAGATTTAAAACATGTTTCAAATCTAAGTCCGTCCAACTTTTGAGAAAACAAAGTCCGCTGGAGCCCACACACGATCAAATTGTCCGACAAAATCCCGTCCGCCGGGCAAAGTCTGACGTAAAATCCGCTTGTGTGTACGCGGCATAAAAGTGTCTTCAGGATCGTAGAAGATTTATTTATAGAGAGTTAAAACGGCCTGTCCCCTGACAGCACGGACCAGCTCTTGGATTACCAATGAGTACAAAACCCCTGCTGCTGATGATGCAGACAAAAAACTTTTACTGTCATCTGTCTGTAAAGGTGCCAAACAGTGTTTCTGTAGCTGGCCTTCAGCTGACAAATTTCTACTGTTTGCTAAATGGAAAATTCTGCTTTGGGCCTTGAAGTATGCAGCCTATTCCAGTTCTGCAGCACTGAGAAATATTTGTAGCTATTGTCACAGTTTCCATCTTGTGGTTTTACCAACCTGTTACATACTCTCCAGCCACTGTACAATATTTTTGGCTATTTTCTCTCAAATAATACAATCTCATGTTTATTTCAAGATAAAACCTACCTTGTCCTACATCTTTAATAATTGTGATGCTTTAACAATATTTTTTTTGAAGTGTAAGTTCTCCTATAGCTTTTAGATCTATTGTTGCTACTACTTCTAACATTCAATTCAGGTCTCTTATCATTAGAGAAAAAAGAGGTGTCACAGTGAAAACTACCTGGTACAGCCTTTTTTCAAGTTTAAGTGAGTCAGATTGGAGAGCTGTTGTATTTAAGAAAAACTAAATGTAAAAGTTAAAAAACAATTTACACATCCAAAGTATGTGGCACCAGAATATGGTTTTGTTGACCGAGTCTGTGAAAATCGTACTGTTCTGTAACTCCACATACAGCCTAAAGGCATCCCCCAAGCATGTAATTGTTAAATGTCCCCCATAGCAGAGCCCAGTTTTCCATGCCCTTTTTTTAACAACAGCTTGTCTTGAAAATGCCCAGATATTAGTATCAAGATTTGTGCCAAATAGATTTCAATGGATTTTGCTGCTAGGTGTCATGACAGTGCAATAGTGTTCATGTCTGTTGGCTCAACTTTCTGTTGTGTTCAGCTTAGAGGCCAGTCGCTGTTCACCTGCATGCTTAAGTAATCTTCCCTCAAGCATGGCTCCACCCCAGCCTCTAATTAGGAACACTATATTAACCTGTGCACTGCAAGCCAAGCCTTGCTGATCAATATTGTGTATTTGGCTTCCGTGTGTTCGTTGTTGTGTGTCCTACGTCTGATCATGTTTACCGACCTTGGCTTGTTCTTGACTGTCCTCGTCTGCTTCATATCCCGACCTTTGGTGTGTTCTTTGACTATCCCTATCTGCTTGTTTCCCTGACCTTTTGGCTTATCTCCTGACTATCCTTGTCCCCTGTCCAAGTCTGCTGCTTCTTTTCTCTCCTCCAGTAGTTTAGCGTGAGCTGGGAGACCCTGGGTGCCGTGACCTGGAGCCAGACTGCAGCGAAGTCCTTCCCCACCACCAGGGGCCCTGGTGAACACCCGCTGGCCCTTAGATTCCGCACCCTGGGAAATCTCATGCTCTAGCTCCCAGTGCGATCCGTGTTGGTGCTCCAGAGTACCTGCTTTCCTGAATCACCCAGAGCTCCATCCACAGCAGTCAGCCGTAGGGTCCATTACCTCAGCGGTGCACTCCTGACCCCAACAGTGTGCATCTGTCACCTGGCCTCAGGTGACCTGACAGTCTGATCAGCCATGGACCTGGCTGATGTGCAGCTACCCGCTGATGATCCGTGGCAGGGCATAGTCCGCAGACTCAAGACCCAGGAATCTAATCAGACTCAGGTGATGCGATTCCTCCAGGATTTGGCTTCCCACTTTGAGCAGCTTCAGGCCTCCTCAGATTCAGCAACCTCAATCACAATCGACGGCTGTACCTATTCCGGTCACAGTCACAGCCACACGTTGAGTTGAGCTGTAACAATGAGGCCTTAGTTGCAACCTTTTTACATGGCCTCTCTGACTGAGTGACCGAGTGAAGGATGAATTAGCAGGATGAACCATCCCCGCCGGCCTGGACGATGTCATCACCTTGTGCAACCAGATCGATATTTTCTTTCAGGAGAGGTCCCTAGAAAAATGACGCCAGCAATCCCTGGTCCCTAGTCAGCCTGAGCTCCCCTCCCTTCGTCCTGTGGAGCATCTTCTGCTAGCTGAGGACCCTATGCAGCTGGACCGGACCAGGCTGACCCCTGAGCAGAGGCGTCGCTAGGGGGTGGCTATTGGGGCTATAGCCCCGAATCTCTTGCCGCAAGGTCCCTGTCTAACCAGCGGACTGCGGCCGTGGCTGCAGGGGGCAGGCTGGCTGCATGAGAGAGGCGGAGGAGAGGAGAGAAGCAAGCGGGTAGACGAGCAGAGATGACATCATCTCTCTCCAACCGCTCCACATTAGCGCTCTTCACAGCCGGGCCTCTTCAATGTGGGAGCGAGGTGCAGAGAGATGACATCATCTCTCACTGCCCGCCACACATCAGTGCTCTTCCACCATCACAGCATGGTGGGGAGGAGGCCACGTGCTTCCTGTCATCGGTGGAGCTCCACTCTGCAGCCAGACCCCCTTGCTTCAATGTGGGAGCTGCAGCGGGTAGCAGCGAGATGATATATCATCTCTCACTGCCGCCTCACATTACCGCTCTCCTGCCCTCACTAAATGGACCAGTGCTGCCAGCCTGCCACCAATGCAACTAAAATGCACATTTGGTGGCACTGGCTGGCACGGCAAGTTACAATCCACATCGGTTGGCAAGTGACAATCCACATCTGGTGCCAGGTGATGTGGCAAGTGACAACCCACATCTTGTGGCAGGTGACGTGGCAAGTGACAATCTGCAAATGGTGGCAGGTGACGTGGCAAGTGACAATCCACATCTGGTGGCAGGCGACATGGCAAGTGACAATCCACATCTAGTGGCAGGTGACGGTGGCAAGTAACAAGCTACATCTGGTGACAGGCGATGGTGGCAAGTGACACACTGCATCTGGTGACAGGCGACGGTGGCAAGTGACACGCTGCATCTGGTGGCAGGAGATGTGGCAAGTGACACGCCCAGGGCTCCCACTGATTCTGCATTATGGTGAATTGTACCACTTGCTTACCACCGGTGTGCCCCCCCCCCCCGGCCTGCAAAAAGGTTGACAACCGCTGCTATGGGCTCTAGCCCCAGATCTTTTGTAGACCTAGCAACGCCCCTGCCCCTGAGGTACGTGCTAGGTGCAGAACTCTTGGCCTGGGTCTCTATTGTGGGGGCAGGGGTCATTTTCGTGACTCCTGCTCACTTCGTTCGGGAAACCCTTGGGTCTAATACATCTGGAAAGTGGAGTATTGGACCCAGAAATATCACCTTCTCGTCTTCTTCTTTCTGTGTTCCTTCATGTAGGCACTTCCTCTCAATCGGTCTTGGCATATCTGGTTTTCAGGGCTGCTGGCAATTTCATGGACTGGAGAACTGCATCTTCCATGAAGCTTACCCTTTCACCCCTCACCACACCACTGGTGGTCTTGGCAATTGATGGCACTGTTCTTCCAGGGGGCCCTATTTGCTTCCAGACTCTCACTGTTAAGATGTCAGTAGGGATACTCCACCAGGAGTGGATATCCTTCCTTATCCTACCTAAGGCCTCAACTCCCATCATATAGGGCCTTCCTTGGCTACAGCTCCACTCTCCACATGTGGACTGGACTTCTGGGCAGATCCTGGCTTGAGGTCCCTCCTGTTTTTCGTCTTGCCTACTCAAGGTTGCCCCAAAGGAGAGACTTCCAGTTGCAACCACATCTGTATCTTCTGCTCTTCCCATTGCATATAGCGATTTCCAGGATGTGTTCTACAAAAAATAAGCTGAGGTGCTTCCTCCTTACAGGCCCTTTGACTGTGCTATCAACCTTGTTCCCGGAGCAACTCTGCCCAGGGGCTGTACCTACCCTCTGTCCATTACAGAGACCCAGGCCAAGTCAGAGTATGTCACTGAGAATCTAGAGAGGGGGTTCATCTGGAAATCCTCATTGCAGTGGCAATAAAAAATCGATACCCCTTAATATCTGAACTATTGGACAAGTTGAAAGGTGCCTCCATTTTGTCCAAGTTGGATCTCAGAGGTGCATACGATCTGATCCGGATACGGGAGTGTAACGAATGGAAAACTGCGTTTAACACTAGGGATGGGCATTACGAATACTTGGTTATGCCTTTTGGTTTGTGTAATGCCGCAGCTGTGTTCCAAAACTTTGTCAACAAAATTTTCAGGGATCTGCTGTATCAATTTGTTGTCATCTATCTCGATGACATTCTCATCTCTTCGGAAAATCTGCTTGTCCACAGAAACTATGTCCGGATTATACTGCAGCGCCTTAGAGAGAATAATCTGTATGCCAAGCTGGAGAAATGTTCTTTTGAATGTTCTGAGGTCCTGATTTTGGGATGCTTTGTCTCTAGTTTGGGTCTTCGTATGGATCCTGGAAAGGTCTCAGCCATTACCAACTGGCCTCTTCCTGCCAGCCTCAAGGCCACACAGCGCTTTCTTGGGTTCATTAATTATTATAGGCAGTTCAGTAGGAACGACTCTTCCATTGCTGCGACTATTATCGCCTTGACCAAGAAGGGTGCGAATACCAAGGACCCCTGAAGCTGTCTCTGCATTTCACGATTTGAAACAGGCCTTTGTTTCTGGCCCTTTCTTGAGGAGACCTAATCCCGGGGATCCATTTTTTGCTGATCTGTGACAGTACCCCTCCCTCTTATGAGGTCCCCTACACATCCAAACCAAATGTGGGGCTGAGACATCGGTGGCAGGAACCCAAGCCCTCTCTTCCAGACCATAACCCTTCCAATCAATAAGATAGAGTAGCCTCCCTCGGGAGTACTTGGAGTCCAATATTTCTTTAATCTCACACTGTACCATGGTATCAGCCACAGGAGTGGGTTGAAAAGAAGGGCGAGAGAACCAATTGAGGACCAGTGGCCTGAGCAGGAAGACATGGAAGGCATTGGGTATCCTGAGATGAGAGGGCAGACGGAGCTTGAAAGCAACTGGATTGATCTAACGGAGAATAGGAAATGGACCAATGAAGCGAGGGGCAAATTACATTGAGGGCACCCAAAGTCGGATGTGCTTGGTAGAAAGCCAAACTCTCTCGCCAGGCAGGAACTTAGGAACTGGACGGCGATGACGATCTGCTGCCGTTTTATGCCTGGAAGCAGCTAGATGAAGATTCTCAGAGACTTCTTTCCAGATTGAGTTGAAGGACCTTTGGGTTTCAGCTGCTGCTGGTACAAGAGGAGAAATGGGAACAGGAAAGGGAACAGATGGATGCTGCCCGTAAACAGTGAAGAAGGGAGATTTTCCAGAATTGGCATTGGAGTGGTGGTTTAAGGCAGACTCTGCCCAGGGCAAAAGGTCCACCCAGTCATCTTGGTGGGCTGAGATGAAGGCACGGAGAAAATGTTCTACATTTTCATTGACACGTTCCGTTTGCCCATTGGACTGGGGATGAAAGACAGATGAAAAATCCAATTTAATCCCAAAGGAGCTGGCCAAGGCTCTCCAAAACTGAGCAGTAGATTGAACTCCTCTGTCAGAGACGATGTGTGAAGGCATCCCATGAAGATGTAAGATCTCCTTAATGAAAGTTGTGGCAAGTCTGTTAGCAGAAGGTAGGCCTGGGAGAGGAATCAAGTGACACATTTTGGAGAACCGATCCACCACTACCCAGATGACTGTAGAACCAGTTGAGGGGGGCAGATCTGAGATAAAGTCCATGGAAATACAACGCCAAGGTATATCGGGAACTGGTAAGGGCAAAAGCAACCCAGCAGGGGCGGACGTGGAAGATTTGGATAGTACACAAACCGTACAAGCTTGAACGTATTCCTTGACATCCTTACGAAGAGAAGGCCACCAGTAATGACACTGAAGAAGATCACAAGTACGAGGTATGCCAGGATGTCCAGAGAACTTGGAGTCATGTGCCCAAGCAAGGAGTTTGGGACGAAGTGCGGGAACTACAAAAGTTTTACCTGGAGGAGGCTGCGTAGACTGAGTAGTGGCTAGAATACGATGAGGAGGGATGATGGGACCAGGATCTTGGTGATTCCCAGAATCGTTGACATCAAAGGACCTGGACAAGGCATTGGCTCAAAGGTTTTTGGCACCTGGACGAAAAGTTATGTTAAAGTTGAAGCAGGCGAAAAGGAGGGCCCAGCGAGCTTGACTTGGGTTCAAGCATTTCGCGGATTGTAAATACTGCAGATTTTTATGATCAGTATAGATGGTGATATAATGGGGAGAACCCTTTAGAAGATGTTGCTATTCTTGAAGAGCTAGTTTATTAGTGAGTAGCTCACGGTCCCCAATGGTATAGTTCTTTTCCGCATCAGAAAACTTCTTGGAAAAAAATTTGCAAGGCTTAGACTTGCCCTTCTGAGCTTGGAGTAGGACGGCACCAACTCCTACAGAAGAGGCATCAACCTCCAAAGAAAAGGATTTCGTAATGTCCGGACGTAGGAGAATTGGGGCGGAGAGGAAAGCTGCCTTGAGTTTGAGGAAAGCATCAATGGCTTCAGGGGACTAGAGTCGGGCATTGACACCCTTGCGGGTGAGAGATGTAATAGGGGCCACCAAGGTGGAGTAGTTATGAATGATTTGGAGATAGTAATTGGTGAAGCCCAAAAAGAAGCCCACTCAGAGATGGCCCTAAGTTTGGCTGGGTCCATGAGGAGGCCTTTTGACAAGATTATGTAGCCTAGAAATGGAACTTGTGTTTGTTCAAATAGCCATTTCTCCAATTTTGCATACAGACAATTGTCCCATAGACGCTGTAACACAGCTTTCACATGAAGACGATGGGTAAGTGAGTCTGGTGAGAAAATAAGAATATCATCCAGATATACAATAACACAGACATACAGAAGGTCGCGGAGAATCTCATTAACCAAATTTTGGAAGACCACTGGGGCATTGCATAAGCCAAAAGGCATCACAAGATATTCATAATGTCCGTCCCTGGTGTTAAAGGCGGTCATCCATTCATCTCCTCCCCGGATTCTTATTAAATTGTAAGCCCCGTTAAGGTCCAGTTTGGTAAAAATATGAGAATCTCGCAGTCTGTCAAATAGTTCCGAAATTAAAGGAAGAGGGTATCGGTTCTTCACAGTGATGGCGTTAAGGCCTCTGTAGTCTATGCATGGACGGAGTGAACCATCTTTTTTTCACTACAAAGAAGAACCCGGCTCTGGCAGGTGAGTTTGATTTCCTGATGAAACCCTTTTGCAGGTTTTCCCGAATGTATTCAGACATGGCTTGTGTCTCGGGGATAGATAGAGGGTAGACTCGGCCTCGGGGAGGAGAGGTCCCAGGTAAAGATTAATGGAGCAGTCATAGTCTCTGTGAGGAGGAAGGCGATCAGCGGACTTTTTGAAGAAAACATCTTGGAAAGACTGATATTGGGAAGGCAACATGGGAGTTGTGGAGGTCTCAGCCAGAGGAATGGAAGGAGGAGGTAGCACCTTGGAAATACATTGTTGCTGACACGGAGGACCCCAAGCCAATACTTGTCCAGAATTCCAGACAAGATGCGGGGAGTGTTTCTGCAACCATGGAAGGCCCAGGATGATGAGACTGGAGGATTTAGGCAGAATTAGGAGATCTCCTCAGCATGCAAAACCCCAATGCATAAGACAATTGGATGGGACTCATAGGCAAAAAGGAGCCATCTACTGCGGTCACAGAGAGGGGTATAGCCAAGGCAACAAAGGCAATGCCCAACTCGGAAGCTAAAGATTGTTCAATGAAATTCCCGGAAGCACCAGAGTCCACGTATGCAGAGAGTTGATAGGCATTTTGAGTCCAGTGGATAGCCACAGGAAGGGTGAAACGAGGGGAGCAGACACAATTAAAGGATCGGTCTAGATCACCTCCCTCCAAGAGACCTAGACCCTGGAGTTTCCTAGACGGACTGGACAGGAGTTCAAAAGATGTCCTTTATCGCCACAATAAAGGCACAAGCCCAATTCCATGCATCGGGCACGTTCCTCGGGAGTAAGGCAAGTTCGCCCAAGCTGCATAGGTTCTTCCCACGTGTGAGAGGTTGAAGACGGAGAGGGTTCCACAGGTCTTTGGACTACCTGTGTTGGACGGCCAGCAGGGGAATGATTGGATCTGCATTTCTCCAGGGCCCGCTCCTGGAAGCGAATATTTATTTGAATGCTCAATGCGATTAAATCATCCAATGTGGTAGGAAAGGTGCGTCCAGCGAGTTCATCCTTGACACGCTCAGCTAGGCCTTGCCAGAAGGTAGCAGTAAGGGCCTCATTATTCCATTTGAGTTCAGCGGCCAGCCTACGGAATTGAACTGCATTTTGGCCGACTGTCCTTCCTTGCTGACGAAGACGAAGGAGGACCCCAGCATCCGAAGACTCTCTGCTGGGCTCATCAAAAGTTTTCCGGAATGCATCCAAAAAGAGCTGGAGGTCGGAGGTGATAGAATCATGTGATTCCCAGAGTGGGGAGGCCCAAACTAGAGCATCACCGGAGAGGAGAGAGATGATATATGCGGCTTTGGTGTGGTCAGTTGGAAAATGGTGGCTGGAAAGTTCAAAGTGGATGGAACATAGATTAATGAACAAGCCTTAGGGTCGCCAGAAAAACAAGTGGTGGCGGCAGATGAAGGCAGGGATTGCCAGGTGTAGCAGGTAACACGGAAGCAGCTGAAGCAGAAGCAGGAACGGGAGGAGCAGCGAGTTGCAGGTGATCGAGACGGGAGGCAAGATCCTGAAGAACCAGCATTATTTGCTTTTGATTTGCTTGTTGGGAGTTAAGTCTCTGAACTAGATGTTGCATTTGATCCTCGGTCAGTGGCCGACTTTCAGAGGCGCTCATGGCTTGAGCAAACTGTCACGGTACTACTTACAGTGATCCCACAGGCTAACAGGTGACACGGGATCCCCCAGGGTGTGGAGTCTAAGGGCCAGCTGGTATTCTGCCAGGGACCCCCTCACGAGGGTTTGGGCTTAGCTGCGTGCTGACCCCAGGTCATGACCCCCAGGTTCACTCTGCTCGCTAGGGAAGTACCAGAAGACACTGTCAGACAAGCATGGATGGATGAAGCAAAGGAGAGCCGGATAGCGAGCCAAGGTCAGGGCAGGCTGCAGACAACGTAATCAGGACAAGCCGAGTCAGTACACAAGAGATCAGTTCACGAGAGGTCAGATTAAGGCAGGTTACACAAAGGGTGCTTCAGAAACAAATGTTGCTCAAGCAACCAGAATTAGTCTGAGAGGGATTTAAATAGAAAAGCACATGAGGGGCTGGACAGAAAGTAGCAGGAAGGAATCATATATTAAGCAACAGGTGAAGCTGGCGTCACCCATAGCTGCAGAGTGCAGCAGAGCTGAACACAAGCTAGTGGAACAACAGGTGCCAGCCGGCCTACAGCAGTAAAGGTGAGACACAGATCAGCTCCGCAGCTGATCTGTGACACTCCCATCAGTGTCATTTATTGGAATTGTATCTAGCAGACAGAATTTTTTTGAGTTTTATCTCGCCAGGAGATTTTTGTTGACTAATTTTATGCTTTAATTGTATTAACATTATTATATATAGACGATTTGTGTTGCATATTATACATGGTATATATCTATTCTTTTACATACTGTATGTCAGCCATGAAGAGGAAATTCTGTTACGTCCAAAATGCGTAAAGCTGGCCATCCACTATATGAAATTTGCTTAGTGGGTGGTCCTAAGGCTCCCCTGCTTTGGTGGATTCAGGCAGAAAATTGTGGGCCGAACAAAGGCTGCATCCATCAGATGCAGCTGCTGTTTGGGTAATTTAACAGAAAAGGCTGACTGTCAAAATACAGTAGCCACAAAGGGAGCTTCATCCATCCCCACTCTATAGCATGAATGGAGATATCTGTTGGATTTTTTTTTGTTAAGCCCACAAGCTGAATGAAATATATGTATGTGTATTGTCGGCTAGTTTTAGCCATTAACTGATTAAAACAAGACAACATTTTTTACACCTACCAATATAATTGGTTTCGCTTTTTTGGCACCCCTTTGAATCTTTTCATTCTTACAGCTGGTCACCCATCTGGTGATACCATCATTTAAATGAAAAATTCTACTGGTTAAGTTGCACCCCCAGGGGACTACAGGAGCTTGGGGATTCAACTTGCCAACAAAAACGTTAAAGAGATTTGTTTTGAGTGGTAATAAAATTGTTCATTACCAATTATTTATTTATTTTTTGCAACAAACCTTTCCTCTAGTCCTCTTGCTTTCACAAGTAAACCTGCAATCGCTCCCATAGATTCTTATCGCATATGGACAGCTGGTGCAAAGCCATGTATCAACTCTTTAACGATCCACTTGGCTCCAAGCTGTAAAACTGAATAGCAATACAGGGATGTGTGGTGTTTGAGGAAGATGTAGGGGTGATTGTTGGTGGAATAAGAGGCAGGTTTTCAAAAAATGATACACAATAGCTGCCACAGGCAGCCAGCTGTCTCTGATTGATTTTCTTTTTCATAAAACCGCCTCATGATGTATGCAGCCCCTTCAGCCTATTGAAATGCTGCCAGAGTCGAGTCAAAAAGGAAGGGAAGCCCATATGTGGATTTGGGGAAGGGGTTAAAAGAGAGACGAGACAAAGCCCTTTAAAAAGAGCCATGTCATGATTCAGCTTTCAAGACTCAGCTGCTTCCAATGTTTATAAACAATGGTGTAGGCTGTCATGTTATACAGTCACCATTTAGGTGCAAAGAAAAGAGCTTCTACAAAATATTCATGTTTACATTTTTCAATAAAGCCATTAGCGCACATGAGCATGGCCGCAAAAAACACTGAGTTGTAATCAGGTAATCTGCCAATTGAAACAATTTCTCATACTCTTTCCTGTTCTTTCTGAAGAAAATGGCAGAAACAAACCAGACCCCTTGCAGCACTGTGGTTCCTAGTTCGGATCCTGGTCAGAACACTATCTGCATGGAGTTTGCATGCTCTACCGGTGCTTGTGTGGGTTTTCCCGGGTACTCCAGTTTCCAACAATGCTCCAAAGACATGCTTGTAGGTTAATTTATATGAATAAATAGGTCCTCTATCTCACATGGATACATATACACATACTAAATAAGGCTAATTTGGAAAGGGTCCAACTAATAAGGATGAGCTTGCCTTTGTTTGGACCTGGGTTCAGGTCCAAACCTGCAGGCCAGCTGTCATTCTTGGTCTAATGAGCTGTAAGTAAGGGATTTTCCACCCCGCAGCTGATGTTACAAAGGGGTGGGGGTGTTCATGATATCATTGACCAAATATGGCCACATGGTAAATGCATTGACCTTATATGGCCATGTGGCATCCTCCTTCCTTTGTAACATCAGCTGCGGGACAGGGAATCCCCAATCCCCAGCTAACTGGACCATGAATAACAGCTGATTTTCAGGTTTAGATAGGAACTCGGGTCCAAACAAAGTCAAGCTCATCCCTAAAAAATGGATCCTTTTCAAAACGGCCCTAGTATGTGTGCATGTAAGATAGGAAACTTAGCTTGTAATCTTCTTGAGGAAGGTGTGTCATATAATATGGAAACTGTTCCGCATGCTCTGTTTCTATCTTGCACGATCAAGGCCATTTCAGGTTGTTTTATAATCAGTGCTCATGTTCATACCCATGGGGAATAATGGCACACAAAAGTGTGCCAAGTTTGGTATGGGACAGGCATTATTGTTATTAGCTGGACTTAGAAGATAGGCTGGAAAAGCTCTAGGCAGCTGGAAAATTGTCAGTGAACAGAGTCTGTTTTCAATGAGATGCAGGCACTGTTTGGTTATTTTAACAGCTGGCGGGGCCTAAATTTGACTTGGTATCAGCCCCTTGCAATCCACCGTACAGCAGCAGCTAGACTATAAGAGGGTGAAGCAGCTCAGGGAGCCAGTCAGTTGTGCTACAGTGCTCAAATACTAAATAGATGCTAGGGTGACTGAGATGAGCTCATTAGTCTGCTTCTTCTTTCACTGTCCAGTCACAGTCTGGGGGAGGGAAAAGATACCTAAACCCCAACTCTGGGCAAAAGAAAAAAAATAACCTTGCAGTGGGCCCCCCCTCCCCAGACTGTGGGGGTTAACTGTTCGTTAAGTCTAGGGGTAAAGGGATATGGACTAATACTTACTTTACTCCTGTAGGCTTCCCTCATCCTATAACCTCTCCAGCAAAACTTCTTCTCTAAGGCACGTCCTGCGGTTGCATGCCTGCCTCCTCCTGCATGCCTACCCTTGCATTGTACATGTTGATGCCAAGGGACCGCCCGCATCCCATAGCCGAGCAAAGTGATGAAGTGGGGGTGTAAGGTGAAACCAATACAGTGACTTCATCTCACTCCTAGACCTAATGAGTATTTAACCCTTGCAGGGAAAGGGGAGATGTCTGGCGGGGCTGTCCTGTGGATAAGAGCTGTGTAAATCTCAGGACTGGATGGACAGTAATACAAACCCTTTCGAAGGAAAAGCATCTCCCATATATGAATTCCATATGTGTATTTACTGTAACGTTTTGCCTGCAGTTCAACTTTAAAGCTCCTATCAGTTTATTTTTTCGTCTGCGTTCTGTTGGGAAGATTTCCTAGCAATAGCTGTCCCAGAAACGCAATAGAAATTAGGTGTCCCCATTAAAGATCCTCACCTTTCATTCTGGTGACAGCTATAAAATTTGGATCTCCCATCACTTTGCACCTTGACAAAGTGGTAACCAAGACAAATTAAAAGGCTGAATTTGCCCAGCGGGGACACAGACAATAATTAAAAAGTAGACAGTATTGTCTTTTCATATTGTAGCCTATACCATCACTTCAATCGCTCACAAAAATAGCAGAGTAAACTTTAGCTAGTCATACACTGATGTATCAACCAGCCTGCTGAATGAAAAAAAAAAAAAAATCTAACAGATTCCTCTATCCACGTTAAACAGCACAGGTAGATAAATCTCCCACTGCAGCTATTGTATTTTGACAGCTGGCTGTCAAAATAACTGACCAGTGGTTGCATCTGATTGGATTTTCTAACCGCTTCCTTTGATCTTTTAGTTGAAGGATGTTTGGTATGAGGGGAGCAACAGGGCCACACACTGAGCAAAATTCAAAATTTTCATCAGGACTCGAAATTTGTATAGTGTATGGCCAGTTTATTTATAATATACTTTCAAAGTCTACATTAGCTTTCTTTTTTAAAGCTTCTAAAGCCAAAACTTTGGTGAGCAGCTAAAATCCCTGGCAGACTTTTTTTGCTGTATTTATCTCACTTTTGAGAGATTTCATCTAACTTAAGCTGATAATGCATACATAGAATCAGAAGACTGAACAAATAAAATCAAACAGATTCCTCCATTCATGCTAAACTGTTGCGCAGAGCAGGTAAGTATTACATTTTTGTTGTTTTAAAAAAAATAATTAAAAACTTAATAAAAATGTAATGTTAAAAAAAAAAAAAAATCGAAAGTGTACAATCACTTTAATCCGACTGGTCAGAAAGTGAACAGAAATGTCCTGACTGGACACAGATGGCAGTAGGGGTTAACCATTCTCTACTCCAAAAAAACATAATTAAAAAAAAAGATTTGGCTTTTTACTAATTCTTTTTTTTTTTTTTTTCAGTTGGGCCCCAGGAGCTTTTGGACATAATGCTCTGGTATGCAGAGCATATCAGCACATTATGGCAGACTTACCTGGCTAGTAATGCCCTCCAGCACTGCACTGTCAGTGCTTCTGTCTGTCACGGGTGCTGGCATCTTCTCTATGTCTTCCTTTCAAATTTTAAAGTGATTGTAAAGTCTCTTTAAAAAAAGTTTGTTTTTTTTCAATAAAAATAACAAACATCTTATACTTACCTGCTCTGTGCAGTGGATTTGCCCCAATCCTCCTCTTCTCGGGTGCCTCTTCGGTGCTCCTGGCCTCTCCCTTCTGTTGAGTGCCCCCACAGCAAACTGCTTACTATGGAGGCACCCAAGACAAGTCACAGCTCCCTGTGTCCATTCAGACACAGAGCTGTGGCCAAGCCCCACCCCCTCTATCTCCTAATTGGCTGACTGACCTTGATTGACAGCAGTGGGAGCCAATGGCGCCACTGCTGTGTATCAGCCAATCAGGAGGGAGAGTCTTGGACAGCCAAGACACTTGTGGACAATGCTGGACAGAGATTTGGGCGGCACAGTGGCGCAGTGGGTAGCACTCTCGCCTAACAGTAAAAAGGGTCGCTGGTTCAAATCCCAACCACGACACTACCTGCCTGGAGTTTGCATGTTCTCCCTGTGCCTGCGTGGGTTTTCTCCGGGTACTCCGGTTTCCTCCCACACTCCAAAGACATGCTGGTAGGTTAATTGGCTTCTGTCCAAAATTGGCCCTAGTATATGAATGGGGACCTTGTATTGAGGGTAGGGACTGATGTGAGTGTGCGATGTACAGGGTTAGGGACAAGAGTCAGGGTTGTAGACACACACTCACTCAGGTTGAACTGGATGGACTGGTGTCTTTATTCAACCTTACTAACTATGTAACTATGTAACTATGTAAGATGGGGCTCCGGTAAGTATTAGGGGGTTGCTACCATACCTCCCAACACTCCCGGATTGGGCGGGACTTTCCCGCATTCACACCTCTGTCCCGCCCTGCAGGTGCATTATCTCGCATAATTTTGTTGATTATGTGATAGGTCCTGGCTCAGTAGGACCTGCAGCAATGTGAGGGATTGGTGGACAAGCTGGCTGGACGTGCACTGTGCAGTCAGGAAAATCGTGGTGTTCCCGGGCGTCAGCGCGGCGCTAGGGCGCGCGTGTGCACGTGCGCGCGTACGGGCGTGCGCGCGTTCGCGATAGCGCCGGTTTGGCCCTAAAGTGCACATAAAAATCCCCCTGTGCCCCTGGCACATTGCTGCTCCGTCTCAGCTTGTGATTTGTGTAAACCTTGAACCTGATTTCTGTTACCCATCTGACCCGGCTTGTTTGACTATCCGTCCTGCTCCTATCCGACCCGGCTTGCCTGACTACTCTTCTGCTACCTGCCTGATACCGTTGCCAATCTCCGCCTGCCTACTGACTCTGCCTCTGCCTGCTGTCTTTGCCTGTTTCATACCCGTGCTGACCCGGACCATCTGACCCTGCTTGTGCCTGCTGTTGTCCTTGCTGTTGCACCTTCAGCTCCAGCTCCAGCGATCTCTGCATCTACAAGTGTTCCAGTGTGCTGCCTCCAGTGTCTACCTGATCTGCAGTCCAGCCATCCCTGAGGGATCTCTCATCACCTCTGCTCCAGAGACTCCGCTCTACAGGCACTCCTACCCCACTGTGCTCAGGAGACCACTGTCCCCACTCCAGTGGCTCCTGAACCAGCGTTGTATGAGAGGTCTTCTCCTACAAGTCAGGCTCTACTACCAGGTACCTAACAGGCCCGTTCCACTTCACTGTCACATTATGTCAGGGGTACTCAGCCGCTGGCCCGCGTGCCACATGTGGGTATAGCTGGCTGGCTTGCTGTCTCCCAGGGTCGGTTTAACTGCCTTGGGGACAGCAGCAGCTGCCAGTCATACTCGCCCTGGAGGACAGCAGCAGCAGCAGCAGCCAGCCATACCACCCTTGGGGACAGCAGCATCCTCGAGCCATACTCGCCTGGGGGACAGCAGCAGCAGCCGCTAGCCATACTCGTCCTGGAGGACAGCAGCAGCCACCAGCCATACCTGCCCTGGGGACAGCAGCAGCCGCCAGCCATACCCGCCCTGGAGGACAGCAGCAGCCGCCAGCCATACCCGCCTGGGGGACAGCAGCAGCAGCCGCCACCAGCCATACCTGTCCTGGGTGCCACAGCAGCCGCCAGCCATACCCGCCCTGGAGGACAGCAGAAGCTGCCAGTCATACCCGCCTGGGGGACATCAGCAGCAGCCAGCCATACCCCCCCCCCCGGGGGACAGCAGCAGCAGCTGCCGCCACCCATACCCACCCTGGGGGGCAGCAGCCACTGCCAGTCATACCTACCCTGGGGGACAGAAGCAGCAGCCACCGCCACCCGGACCTGCCCTGGGGACAGCAGCCGCCAGCCATACCCACCCTGGGGACAGCAGCAGCCACCAGCCATACTCGCCCTGGGGGACAGCAGCAGCTGCCAGCCATACCTGCCCTGGGGGACAGCAGCAGCCGCCAGCCATACCCGCCCCGGGGGACAGCAGCAGCAGCTGCCGCCAGCCATACCCACCCTGGGGGGCAGCAGCAGATGCTGCCAGCCATACCCGCCCTGGAGGACAGCAGCAGCCGTCGTCACCCATACCAGCCCTGGGGGACAGCAGCCGCCAACCATACCCACCCCGGGCACAGCAGCAGCCACCAGCCATATCCGCCCTGGAGGAGAGCAGCAGCCATGAAGATTGAGGTCAATTTTTTATAAATTCAAACAGCAATGGACATGTCTGTTTTCTACACTGGGCTGCTTTCAAACTGATCCATAGGTGCAGCTGCGGGTTGCCTGCACTGAGCCTAGACTTCTGTTATTAACTGCAGGTTTGGTGCGCTTTCACAAAGTGCATCCATCACACCTGCAGTATATAGTAGAATTCTATGGCAACCAACCTGCAGGAAAGCCACAGGTACACTGCGCTGCACCCACAGTGTGAGTCAACCACAGTGCATCAGTGTGAAAGCAGCCTTAGGCCCCTTTCATACAATAAGTCCAATCGGGTCCACCGGTCTGTTTTTCAGGTGGACCCAATCGGACCCTTCATTCACTTCTATGGAGTGGCAGATTTAAATGGATTTGTGTCTGTGTACACTTGCCTACCTCCAATCTGATCCGCTAAAAAAAACAGAAGGAGATCTGTTCCCTTCCGTTTGTGTGGATCAGATCAGAGGGCCCATAGAGTAGAGCAGGCTGTGTCCATGTCTGCTCTGTCCAGGTTACTCTTATTTCTGCTGCCCAGGCCCTCTGTGACTCCCCTGCCCCCCCCCTCCCCCCGTGCTGCTGGCTTCCCCTTCTCTCCTGCAGGAGCCTATGGCTTCTATGGAGGATGTTTCAGGATGGAGAACTCGGTTTACTATGCTTCAGTGTGTGAATGGACAGAAAGACAGCACAGAGCTCTTCCTGTTCATTCATTCTGTATAGCTGATGCTGCAGAGATGGAGATTTAGGTCTGTGTCTTCAATCACGTCTCTGTTTCAAAAGTGAGGCATCAGGGGTCTGTTTAGACCCCTGATATTCCACCAGATGCCCCCCAACAGGGCTACTAAAAAAACTTGAAAAAAATTATCAAAAAATAAAATTGTAAATAAAAAAAGTTGGTTAAAAAGAAAACTCACCCTGTCTACACACCATCCACTGACCTAATGACACTGTCCACTGCCCTACTGACACTGCCCACACACCATCCACTGCCCTACTGACACCGTCCACTGCCCTACTGACACTGTCCACTGCCCTACCGACACCGTCCACACACTGTGTCCACTGCCCTACTGACACTGCCCACACACGTCCACTGCCCTACGGACACTGACCACACACCATCCACTGCCCTACTGACACTGCCCACACACCATCCACTGCCCTACTGACACTGCCCACACACCATCCACTGCCCTGACACTGTCCACTGCCCTACCGACACCGTCCACACACTGTGTCCACTGCCCTACTGACACTGCCCACACACCGTCCACTGCCCTACGGACACTGCCCACACACCATCCACTGCCCTACTGACACTGCCCTACTGACACCGTCCACAGCCTTACTGACACTATCCACTGCTCTATTGATACTGTCCACACACTGTCCATTCCCCTGCCGACAATGTCCACTGCTCTAGTGACACCGTCCACTGCTCTTCTGACACCGTCCTCTGCTCTACTGACACCGTCCTCTGCTCTACTGACACTGTCCACTACTCTACTGACACCGTCCACTTCCCTACTGACACCGTCCACTGCTCTACTGACACCGTCCACTCCCCCATTGACACTGTCCACTGTTCTACTGACATCGTCCTCTGCTCTACTGACACCGTCCACTCCCCTATTGACACCGTCCACTGTACTACTGACACCGTCCACTGCTCTACTGACACCGTCCTCTGCTCTACTGACACCGTCCACTGCTCTACTGACACCGTCCACTGCTCTACTGACACCGTCCACTCCCCTACTGACACCGTCCACTGCTCTACTGACACCGTCCACTGCTCTACTGACACAGTCCACTGCTCTACTGACACAGTCCACTGCTCTACTGACACCATCCACTCTCCTACTGACACTGTCCACTCCCAACTGACATCATCCACTGCTCTACTGACACCATCCACTGCCCTACTGACACCATCACTGCTCTACTGACACCATCCACTGCTCTACAGACACCATTCACTCCCCTTCTGACACTGTCCACTTTTATGGTAGGCTAAGTTTATATTTTAACTGTGACATTTTGTTTTATTATATTTTTTTTCCCTATTTTAGGCCTTGCTGGGTAATTTCTAGAAAAAAAAAAAAAGGGCGCCAAACCCTGGTGATCTTTTTCATTTTGTTCAGATTGGTCTCTTGCCTACCCCTGCTCCAGAGTAGTCAAAAGATTTTGGAGAAACTGTCCACATTTTGACATACTGTTCCTCCAAATTCTTTTGAATGATCCTCTCAATATGTAAATAAAGATCTGAAATGATTCTTTAGACACTTCGAGTATCTTGGCATGGAAGTGGCAGGTGATAGTAGGGGAGGCCCAGGTCAACTTTTGCATTAACCTTCTGTTTAACCATGTTCATTAAGCCCCTCCCACTGTTAAGTTTGACCACACCCACTTATGCTTTAGTGAGCATAGCATGTGGACGTAGCGTGTCGCCGGTCGCTTCCTCCCTTAAGTGTCCCTCATTCTGAAGTTCAATAGTTGGGATGTATGTTGCTACACACAGAAGGCTTTTTATCTTAATGCATATAATGCATTAAGATAAAAAAAACCTTCTGACTTTACAACCACTTTAACTCTTCGGCCGCGATGACGTCACTCCTGCGCATGCGTACAGGCGTCACATCAGTACAGCAGAGTGGTGTCTTAAAGAGGAGTTCCCATTTAAAAAAAAAAAAATTAAAAGTTAGCAGCTACAAATACTGCAGCTGCTGACTTTTAATAATCGGACACTTACCTGTCCCAGGGTCCAGCGATGCGGGGGATAGAAGCCCCGCTCATCTCCCCCTCCGTTCGGTGGCGCCGGCATTGCAAATGTGGGCGCCCGGCTGTGGCTTCACAGCCGGGCACCCACTGCGAATGCGTGAGTGGCGCCACATGCCGTGATTGGCCGTACAGTCATCTGGGACCTGTATGTGTCCCAGATGATTGACAAGAGGGAGGGGGCAGAGCTGAGCCCTTCCTGCTCCGAGGGGAAGTGATGTCACCATCCAGGCACTGAAGGAGGCAGACTACGAGGGACCCCCTAGCAACAGCCATTTAGAGGTGAGTTAAAAAAAAATTTCCAAATGTTTTTTTTTTGGAACGCCACTTTAACCCTTTCGCTGTCAGGTCCGTACGGACCTTCAACACTGCCCCCCAGATGGCCAAGACCTCTTCTCTCCCTCTCTTATAAGCTCATGGTCACTTCAATGACCATAAATTTATAGTAGAATTGTTCAGACTCTGCTAAACAATTCTATAACTCTGATCAACAAATTACAACCCGCTGATCAGAGTTATTAACCCTAAATATGACCGCCCCCCCCGCTACCACTTCCCTGTCCCAAGCCTCTCCACCCCCGCTGCTCCCTTCCACCTAAAACTGCTCACGCCACTCTCCTTTCCTATCTCCTTCACCCCCAGCACTAAGTACCCCCCTCTCCACCTGATCCGACCCCCCCCCGCAAATTGGATCCCCTGCAGCTACCATCATAAGCCGGCATCCCTCCTCTGCCACTCCTGCCAGCTTCAGGTGCTGCATGGGGCTTGGGGGGTCTAGATGTGTCCCCCCCAATCACCCCCCCATACCAGCCCCCGCACCCCCCGAATCCATCCATGCTGGGGAGGCGACTCCCCTTCCCTCCCGCAGCCTGCAGCTTCTACTCCAGTAATCTGATAGGCTGGGGATCGCGGCGGGGGGAGAGGGGGGGGAGTAGTGCGGGTGCGGGGGATGTTTGGGCTTGGGGGGGCTTGATAAACATGTGTTTACCATCCCCTCAGTGTAGCACCCTGGGCGCATGCAGCGATCTCTATGATCACTCCTATATGCCCACTGACATCTGATAATAGTAACCGTGAGTGTTACTATGTATCAGACTGTCTGTCAGTTTATTAATGAATGGAATCTCTATACAGATTCCTTATTTCATTCAAGTAAAGTGATACAGAGAAAAGGACTACCTTGATCTTCAGTCCCTTTCTTTGTCTCAAAAAAAAATAGATATGGGGTTCTGATTTTTTACCAAAGACTCCCCCCCCCCACCAAAAAAATAAAATAAAATATAACTGTAAAAAAAAAAAAAAAAAAAACCCTAGTAAGACCAAGTGACTTTTTTGGGGGTTAGCAACCCCCCAAGGTCCGCCCGCACCCAGCCTCTCCACGGTGACAGCCCCCCCCCCCCCGCACTCACCCCTCCATGGCGACGGTCTCCCCCCGCACTCACCCCTCCATGGCTTCCTCGGGAGAAGCCTGAAGACCATAGCGAATATTAATTCGCTATTGTCACAAGTGGGTGGGTTCGGGGTGCAATGATCTGCACCCTGAGCCCAACCTTTTTTCAAGCCAATTAGAGCTTCAGGATCTAATCATGTGGCTCGAAAAAAAAAAAACTCATACTAACATATAAGTCAGGCGCCCCTGATGGACTAGCCAGTCCTGGTAAGACTCCTTTCACATGGAGCAGACTCTGTCAAGCAGATCCGCCTGTTAAGCAGGGGATCTGTCTGCTGATCCCAGCTGAGCAGACGGATGACAAGCCTGTGTCCGCTCTGCCGATGCAGAGCAGACACAGAAACAGCTCGCTGTTCTCTATGGGGCAGTTGAATGGCAACGGACTTCCTGTTCATTTCCATCGGATACCATCCGATCTGCTAGATGGATGGGGAATGGAATCCCCATTCGTCTGTTTTTAGCGGACTGGACTGGATCGGATGAAGGCGGGTGTAAACAGACACATGTCCATTTATATCAGTCTCTCCATAGAGAACAATGGGTGGTCCAATTGGGCCCGCCTGAAAAGCAGGCAGGCAGACCCTATCAGTCTGCCTGTGTGAAAGGGGCCTAAGGCCTTCTTCACACAGGGCATACACAACGTACCTTTATAGGGATGCACAGGTGTTCCGTGCATCTCTGTGCAGGCAGTCCCAATTTTACATCCATGTAGGTCCGCATGCATGTCCCTGAGTTCACATTGTCTGTACTTGCACATTGTCATGTACCCACACCCACACGGATGTCAGATTGGGAACAGCAGCTATGCCTGTGCAGCTGTTGCATCCCAATTGACATAAATGGGACTGCCTGTACAGGGATGCATGGAACACCTGTGCATCCCTGTGCAGGTAAACATGGCCCTCCATGGGCATACACTTTAGTATGCCATGTTGTAATGGAAATTTGTACGTTCTGTATATAATTGTATTGTATTTTGTATGTATTGCACACTGCCCTCACTGTGCACACAGCACTAATAATGTTTTCGAAAGAATGTTTACATTCTTTTGAGTCCTGATTAGAATTAGCCTGCCTATGTAACGCCCTTGTTACCATAAACGTACAATTGTAATATTAATGTGATACCTACGTAATCATGTGCATAAAAACCTTCAATTGCGTCATAATAAAGCAGAACAGTTATTTGGAAAGATGCTGAGCGTATCTTTGTGTCTGTTCCCTACTGCAGTAGTTATTATTAATTTGGAACCACTAATCAATATGAGGATAGGAGTTGCCTATCATCAATTTAACCAAGTCACACGTGAACAATGCTTTAGTACTAATTTAGCAGGCATTTTGTAAGTTACGTTGTGTTTATGTGCAATATTAATAATTTTAGTCTAAGCAGGCTTGAAGGGTGCTCCTGGTGAGGATGGGTGCTGCATTTGGTCTGGCCGAAGGGCTGGGTTTTCCTGGCCTTCTGGCTAGGATTGGTGCGGTCGCTGTTCCTGTCAGTGTCTGGTGGAGGAGCCGGCTTTACTCTGGAGTGGACACAGGGTGGTGCTATGCAAATCTGATGGATTGATGGGGGCCTGGAAAGGCTAGTACCGGTGGATTCTGCTTTATAGTCGGGGGCTCTCCCCGGGAAAGCCTGGAAGGGCTCTCTATCTGGCAGGGATGGAGGGCCGCACTTGTCCGGCTGAGGGTCGGACATGAAAAGAAGCCCATGGTGTATGTGCCCCTGGAGTGGCAGTCCAGGGGTGCCGTACAATCATTGTGAGTGAGGGTCACTTTGATTTATGGCACCACGGTCACTGCACCATATCACACTTTTCTTCTACCTGCCTCCTGGGCTGGGCCTTTTTGCTGGGAATTTTTGATTCCTGGCTGGAGGGCCTGGTCTTTGTTTCACACAATGACCACTTTTCACTCTCCTCTCTACTTTATTTAAGCCCTTGTTTGTCACTTTTTGTATTTTTATGTTTGTACATGGTTTTTGCACGTGTGACTGGTAGGGTGTAGGTCCTTGGGCCTGCCCTGAAAGTCTTTCGAAGGGGTGGACATGGCCTTCTGGCTTGGTTCACTCTCTCTCATTGGGATCTCCCTTCGGGGGAGCCCCACCAAGTACTTGGGTGGGTCTGTTTTGGCAGATCCTCCAGAGGAGGGGTCCATCTGGTTTAGGCCAGATGAACCAAGTGTAAAGTACCCCAGTCCCCGTCTGGAGCCTCACGCCTCGGGGGATCAGGGTAAGGCCCTCTGATTTTAGAGGGCTACACCCATTGCACGCTTTTGTGTTTCACTCTTTATGTGTGTGCACATTTTTTTGGCACCGGGTGAAGTTTTTGAGTGTGTTTCACACGCCATGGGCTTTCAACAAAAAAAAAAAAAAAGTATAATTTTAGTGTATTTTCAGTGAAAATAGCGATATGATGAGCATTTGCGCAATTATTGCGAGGCCCAAAAAATAAGTAGCACTTTTTTTTTTTATTCTACAGGTCATGTGCTTTTAGAAAATGTCTAAATTGAAGGGTCTTTTCAAGTTTTGAAAACTGTAAGTGAAAAATGGTAACCAATGGATTATTAGAATAAATTGTTATTTACAGTTTTGTGTACCTTCAGTTTTCACCATTTCACAAAAAGGTGCAATTTAAAATGTACAAATATTTGTTATTTATTAACTCAATACAGTTTTAACTTTAAGGCCTCATGCACACTGGACGTTAAAATAACGTTATAAAAACGCCAGTAGCTTTGCAGTGAGTTTTTTAAAGTTTTTTTAACTGTTTTGCAATATTGTTTTTTAGCGTTTATTAGCAATGTGTTGTGTTTTTCAGCGTTAGCATATTTTATGAATATTTACTTTTTTGCGTATGTTCGATTTTCACCATTTTTAAAAAAGACGTAATGTAAAAATTTAAATCTTTTGTTATTTATTAAAGCGGAGTTCCGCCTAAAAAAAGAATTAAAAGTTAGCAGCTACAAATACTGCAGCTGCTGACTTTTAAAAGAAGGACATATACCTGTCCAGAGTGCCCGCGATGTCCTCACCTGAAGCCGATCCGCCCCCTGGGCTCCAGGATGAGGCGCCGGCATTGCTAGTAAGGGAATCAGGAAGTGAAGCCTTGCGGTTTCACAGCCTGGTTTCCTACTGCGCATGCACGAATCGTGCTGCGCGTTCTGAGTGGTCCCTGCTGTCTTCTGGGACCTGTGCGTCTCCCAGAAGACAGCTGGGGGGGATGGAGGAGGAGCCGGACATGGCGTAGATCGCCATGGATACTGCAGCGATCTTTCGCCGGAAGTGGGAGCAAATACCTGTATTAGACAGGTATCTGATCCCCCTTGAAAGGTGCCAAATCTGACACCGGAGGGGGGGGGGGAATCCGGACAGCGGAAGTTTCATTTTTGGCTGGAACTCAGTTTTAATTCTATACAGGCTAAGATTTAAATTTAGTAGGGATTTAGCAGGAATTTTATAAAATTAGCTGTGTTTTTATCGGCTAATAATGATTTTAGTGTATTTGGGGGTCTTTCGCAAATTCGGAAAGCTGTAAGGGAAAAATGAAAACCTTCACATTTTTAGAGAGATTTGGATATTTACACTTTTGTGTCTGTTCAATTTTCACCATTTCGCAAAGAGGCGCAATTTAAAAATTACAAATATTTGTAATTGATTAACTCAAAGCGCTGCGTAAACTGTCGGCGCTATATAAATCCTGTATAATAATAATAACTCAATACAGGTTAAGCTTTTATATTTAGTATGAATTGTGTAAAATTTGCTGTGTTTTTATCTGCTAATAATGGTTTTAGTGTATTTTTTGCAAATGTAGTGGTTTAATAAACATTTGCGCAAATACCGCGGGGTCTAAAAAAAATCAGTAGCACCTTTTTTTATTCTACTGATCATGTACTTTCAGAAAATATTTGGTTTGGGGGTCTTTTACAAACTCTGAAAGATATAAGTGCAAAATAAAAAAGCAAAGGAAAAATTGCAAAAATGGTCTGGCCACCTGAATGTAAAAAATGGAGAGCAGGGCCTGGCAGGGAAAGGGTTAAATGTAGTAAGCGCAGTGTACACAAATGCTGACAGTCAGGGAGGAGAGTTTATGACAGAAGAGACCAATATGTTTTTAGGTTTATTTGCTTAAAATACAGTCTTCTTTATTGACCTCTCCTCTCCTCTACCCTGAATAGGAAACAGCTAGTAAATGCTGTAAAAAATAAAGATTTGTGAGTAAAAAAATTGAGGCACAATGACATCACAGTTACAACGTATATGCATACCATAGTTGTATAAAACCAATAACAGGCCAGATTTCAGTAGTATGTTTACCTAGTGTAGCAAGCCATAGCAATCAATTTATTTTTTTTAGCTTACCAAAGTCACATTATCACAGTTCGGGCTTGTTTACTTGCAGACATCCTCAGCATCCATGGTGGATCACTTTTCAGAGGCATTTGACAGGTAGCGTTATGCTGCCTCCTGGACAAAGCTTGAAAGCCCACTGCGCCACAAACGCATGCATTACACGCGATTGCATCACAGCCCCAACCACTTGAATAGGTTGTTTATGGTGGTGGTACTGCCTGCCATACGCAATCTGTGTTGTATCTTTGTTTGTACCAACATGTCCGCCAGCCATGTTAACTTGCGGGCTGGGCGGTCAGTAAAACTGCAGCTCAAATGTCTATTTCTTCTGCCACCTGGGTAAATGTGACTCTACTGCCATTACCCACAATATGTCCATCTTACCCTACTGTTAAACTGCCAAGAAACTACTCAAACAAGAAAATATAGGTATAAAATGCATATAGTTTACTTTTTTCCATTGCCAGAAAAGCAATATTCTGTACATTAAGTTTTTTCGCAAAAAAAAAAAAGAAAGAAAGCACAACAACAAAAACATACAAACAGAATAAAATATGGTAAAGAACTGTACATGCATAGTTATTGAACACATACTTTTTATCTCTCCAAATGGAGACATACGTATAATCTCTATAACCGTTTTGTAGCCAATATTATGGCTTAACATTGGAATATATCCAACACGTTATATAAATATATAACTTAACTTTATGCTTTATGTTACATAGTTGCTGTACATAATGGTGGTATATATATATATATATATATATATATATATATATATATATATATATATATATATATATATATATACACACACACACACACACACACACACACACACACACATATATATTATAAAAACAGTGCAAAAAACATGATTATACAAATGCTACATATAAGGTTTGTACATGTCTATTGATTTGCATAAGCTACAACTGGGAATGTAAAATGCAACAGCAGTGGCATGCAATAAACCATGGAACCAATCAGATGGGATCTTTTTGGTTGCCAGAGTGTAAAGCTCACTACTAATTTTTGTAACTTTTATAATAAATAAACCAAACAACCTGTGTTGTTAAACAGCTCCTCAAACCCAGAATTTTTGGGAGGTATCAGTTGCCATGCAGGAGAAACCAGCAAAAACACAAGCACTGCATTTCTGATGTCTATGGAACCAAAAACACAACCTGCTTCAGGCAAAAAAAAGTCCCTGACTCTTTCCAAAAAACATTCCAGTTGAAAACGCACAGAAGTGAACATGACTCATATGAAATCATGTTAAATAGACTGTAGTGCATTACTGCAAAAAACTGAAAATGCATAGCTGTGAACCCGGCCTTCAATCCAACAACTATGTAGTACAGAGACCTGCTTGATTTGACGATGGATTATTTAGGTGTGTCCTTATATTACAGTTTTGGTAAATCTAAAGTAGATTGTACAATCAGATTGTATAGTGTATGGCCAGCTTAAGCCAAAGCCTGACCATACCCTATACAATCTGATTGTACATTCTCCTTTACATCTACGATCAACTATGTAGTGCATTGACCAACCTGATTTGATGACAGATTGTTTAGGTTTGTCCTCAGTTTTAGTAACTCTAAAGTTTAGTTCAAACAAATGATATAATATACGGCTAGTTTAAGAGGAGCTGTGAAGTTGGACAACCGATAAACTGTTGTCACCAGCCCTTCCAAATACAAACTGGCATAGATGGTAGTTACATTCACAGGCTAGGTCCAGACTGCCATACCAATCTGACTTTCTTCCCTCAGCTAAGTATAATTTTTTTTTTTTTTTGGTAATGGAACAAAAGATAGCATAAGCCTGTGGATAAGTATCACAGTGCGTGCAATACAAAGGGAGCTGGGAAAACGGCGCTCTGATAAGTCCACATTCCGAGCCAGACTAGCACCTCCCTGCGGCAGACGCAAGCATTCTCGATAAATCAGTCTTTTGCAGTCCAGCACATAGAGATCTCTTTTGCAGTCTCACTTTTCCCTCCTTGATCTGGGAAGGAGTACAGGAGAGAGGTGTTTACTTTTAAATTCTCTCTGGTCATTCGTTAAACAAACCTGCAACATTGAAGAAAAATACAGTTATTATATAAAAGGCGGCACACAGGCAGACACAGGCAGCAGTGTTATGGAAAAGGGCGAAACTAGTACAGCTCAATCTCTTCTTCCCTCGCCTTCTCTTCCAGCTCCCTGCCAATAGAAGACCCTGCCCTTGTTTATCTTGCGAACAACTCTGCCTCCCTTCCCCCACATTCTTCCCTTCTTGTAAACCCCCCCCCCCCTTCCCGCCAGTACAGCTTGTTTTGCAACTTTTTTTTTTTTTTTCTTTTAAAGAACTTTCCAAGGAGGAGCTAAAGAGATTGAGTAACTGCATGGAAAAAAAGAGCAAACTCCCACTTTCTACAACCAAAACAAGCTCACCAAGACAACTCTGCACTTTTGTAAATTGCTGTTATTCACCCCCACCCTACAAACTGAGCTGTCCTCAGGTCACACCGGTAATTTAGGCCCTATTTAGAGACATTCTGACGTTCTATAGGTCCACCACCCTGGATTACTCACCAAAGATTCATCTGATTTTTTTCCTGGGGGTCTGCTCCAAAGTGCAAATGGTGTTAACTGCTTTTTGACTGTCGATTTTTGTAACTTGCTGTCTTTTCCGCTTAGGGAAATAATCTAAAGGAAAATAAAAAAATAAACATTAATAGGGGGAAATAGAGGTACAAGTAGAAGAAATCAAATATCAAGCAGAATTGGAGCAAGTAATCAATATTTAGGAGAATACATCTGGTTGTCAAGACATTTTCATCCAAAATTTATCAATCATCAATCAAGTTCATATGGTAATTTAAACCAGCCTTCTATCACAAAACAAGGATCAAATGGATCAAGGCGGCCCATCTCTATATATACACACACATGTATATTGATATCGAACTGGCCAGAACTCTCTGTTTTTACAAACACAAGCTGGCTGTAATTTGTTGTAATTGTCCCAAAACAAACAAAGCAGATTTTATTTATAAGATTTTATATAAACAAGAAAAAAAAAGCACAAAAACAATAAAAAAACAACAAATAAACAAATCTGTGGCCAGAATAAGTGTTAGCACTTCCACTTAAACCAGCCAAGTTTATTGTGCCAACAACTATGTAGTAGTAGCAGTTGGTCACATTTAATTGGACTGTTGTAGCTTCTCCAAACCACTTCTTCAGGTTAGAGAAACTACAAAATGTCTCAAAATTACAGATTTAATCCAGTCAAATGTGACCAACTACTTACTAGATAGATCTTTAACATCACAGAACCAGTTTCCATTGAAAATGACTAACTACTACTAGATACTATTACAAATATATTCTATATTTCAGAATTAGTCCAGTTGAAAATGACCAACTACTACTAGATACTACTAGAAATATACCGTCATTAAAGAACCAGTCCAGTTGAACCTGACAAACTACTATTAGATATATCCTTAACGTCATAGAACCAGTCCACTTGAACATGGCCAACTACTACCAGAAATATAATCTACATTTCAGAACCTGTCAAGTTAAATCTGACCAACTACTTACTGCTAGATAGATCTTCAACGTCAAAGAACCAGTCCACCTGAACCAGACTAACTACCACTAGATATATCTTTAATGTCACAGAACCAGTCCAGTTGAGTGACAAAACTACTTCAAGATATGCCTTCAACATTACAGAACCAGTCCAGTTGAACATAACCAACTACCTACATATACATTCATAGTTACGAAACAAGTCCAGTTGAGTGCAACTTATACTAGATATATCTTTAACATTACAGAACAAGTCCAGTTGAGTGTGTCTACTACAAAATATACTTTCAACGTTACAGAACCAGTCCAGTTGAACATACCCAACTAACTACATATACATTTGATGTTTTAGAACCAGGCCAGTTGAAAGCAACCAACTACTACTAGATATATCTTTAACATTACAGAACCAGTCCAGTCGAGTGTGACTAACTACTACTAGATATATATTCAATATTACAGAACCAGTCCAGTTGAAGCTGACCAACTACTAACAGCTTTATCATGACCTGGATAAGCGAGAACATTCACTGACATACTTGCCAAGCTAGTCATTCGATCTGTTATAAAGCGGTGAGGGTTCTTCTTACCTGTGATAACCAGGCAGCTCTCTCTTTTCCTGAGCTGGGTTGATACTTTGCTTGGCCCTTTAACTCCCTGGCATCTCTTGACAGCCTTGTCTGCGTTCTCCTTGGCACATTTTGGGTTTTCTCGTGTGCCCACCGCTTCTGTAGGTGCATCTTCCTTGGTATCCACTTGCGTCCCTGCCAGCCTGGTGCACAGGGGGATCTGCTGCCTGCTCGCTGTGGTAGTGCTGGCAATGCACAGCCTGCTCTCCCTGTAAAAAGGTGGCATTTCCTTGCTCTCCAGGGGCTCCCAACAGAAAGTGCCCTTCAGGGGGGCACCGGCCTCGAAGTCAAAGTTCCATCGTTGACAGTCTGAGGCTTGTATCTCCTTCAGCTGCCTCTTCAGCTCCGATCGCAGCTCGTCGTGATCGATGGGGCCGAACAAGCTTCTACAGACGCCCCGACCGGCGGAGCTGAGTGCCAACCTGGGCAGCACCGACATTCCGTCCTCCTGCAGCGCGACGTTGAAAGTGGCCATGGCTCGGCTGGTAGGGGGACCTTATCAGTACGATGTGCGGAGCTAAGTATGATGTGTGGCTGTGTTTGGGCACGGCTCGGAAAGCTTATATAGAAACGGAGCGCAGAGTAGACGGAGAGAAAAAAAACTCAATAATAAGGAGGGGACTGAGAGAGAAAGGGGCGGAGACTGGCAGGAGTTTGAGGAAAACAGCAGTACAAGGCTGGAGATCCAGCCAACGGATTCTTTTTTTTCTTTTTTACCTTTTCGGTTTGGCAGAAGGGGCGGAGCTTCAGATCAGGTTGAAAAAAAAAAGAGATAAGCCCTCCCCTCTGATTGGCCCCCCTCCCTGCCTTCAGTTAAAGGGGGAGGGTGGAGGGGACAGTGTCATTGATGTGTATAGAGGATCCATCTGATCTGTCCTGTCTACCCTCCGGCTGCCTGTTATTCCATCTCAGGGATCTAATTTCCTTTAACCCTTTCTACAGTAACAGTGGTACAGGCTCAGGAGTGTGTGTGCTCCTTAAGGAAAGATACTTCATGGATGGGCTGATATACACTCAGGTGCACCCGGGGGCTTATTTTACAAGAGGAGATGGAAAATGTAATACCGAATACACACGGCACTGGATCACATGTGTACGGCATGTTTGCATACAGGTGCTGTACCCACAAGAGACACTGAGAAAGAAGCCCCCAACCCTCTTTTTTAATCACTTCAGCCCTGGAAGGATTTACCCCCTTCATGGCCAGGCCATTTTTGCGATACGGCGCTGCTTTACCTTTTGTGCGATCCTGCGACATTGCACCCAAATAAAATTGATGTCCTTTTTTTTCCCACAAATAGAGCTTTCTTTTGGTGGTATTTGATCACCTCTGCAATTTATTTTTTTGTGCTATAAACAAAAAAAGACTGACAATTTTGAAAAAAAAAAAACTTAGATTTTTTACTTTCTGCTATAAAAAATATCCAATAAAAAAAATGTAAAAAATAAATTGTCTTCATCAATTTAGGCCAATATGTATTCTGTTACATATTTTTGGTAAAAAAAAATCCAAAAAGCATATATTGATTGGTTAGCGCAAAAGTTATAGCTTATACAAACTATGGGATAGACTTATGGAATTTTTATTTATTTATTTTACTAGTAATGGTGGCGATCAGTCATTTTTAGCAGGACTGCGACATTGCAGCGTACAGATTGGACAACTAACTGACACTTTTGACGCTTTTTGGGGACCAATGACACTAATACAGTGATCAGTGCTAAAAAAAAATTGCACTGTTACTGTACTAACGACACTGGCAGGGAAGGGGTTAACATCAGTGACAATCAAAGGGTTAAGTGTGTTCCCTTTGAGTGCTTTCTAAAGCTCCATTCACACTAGCGCGTTTTTTGATGCATTTTGCATTTTGCAGAAATGCACGGGAATTTTTTAACATGGGTTCCTATGGAACATGTTCACATCAATGCCTTTTTGTTTCTCTGCATTTTTGGAAAGGGTCAGGGACTTTTTTTCATGCAAAATGCAGCGTTTTGCATGTAATAGAATTCAATGGACAAGCATCAAAAACGCAAGTGCACCGTTTTTGCAGCGTTTTTGATACATTTTTGGTGCGTTTTTGATGCGTTTTTGCCGTTTTTTTTTTTTTTTTTAATTTTTCTTTAAGACTAAAAAAAACTGTAAAAAAAAAAAACGCAAAATGCAAATCGCGGCAAAATCGCGGCAAAAACGCGGCAAGCATGAAAAAAAACCCTCCAAAAACGCTCAAAAGCAACATGCATAGGTGTGAATCCAGCCTAAGGCTGGATTCACACCTATGCATTTTTAGTGCTTTTTGCATTTTGCAGATTTGCACTATAGTCCATTTAACATGGTTTCACTCTAGTGCAAATCTGCAAAAAGCACTAAAAATGCATAGGTGTGAATCCAGCCTTACTGTTGGGGATGTGCTTTCAATAAAGGAAAACAGATCCGAGTTTCTGCTTAGCAGAAACACAAGATCTCAATTTTCCTCTCTGGCAGAATGGCGATCTGCCTTGTTTACATAGGCAGACTGCCATTCTACCTCTCCTCAGAATGATCCCGGGTGGCCGGCGGATATTGCATCCTCCAGACCCGCTGATTGGCTCCCGCTGTGTCCAATCAAAAAATCAAGTGCAGGTACGTGATTATGCACTTAAGGACAGCCTTGCTGCAGTAAATGTAGGTGGCGTGTTCCTTTTTTTTTTTATGGACATTCCGAATGAACGGACTTGCCTACACACAATCCACCAAAGTCCGACGGATTCGTACGTGATGACGTACGACCGGACTAAGACCGGACTAAAACAAGGAAGTTCATAGCCAGTAGCCAATAGCTACCCTAGCGTTGGTTTTTGTCCGTTGGACTAGCATACAGACGAGCGGACTTTTCGACCAGACTCGAGTCCATCGTACATATTTGAAACATGTTTCAAATCTAAGTCCCTCAAACTTTTGAGAAAACAAAGTCCGCTGGAGCCCACACACGATCCAATTGTCTGACGAAATCCGGCATGCCGGACCCAACATTCGACCCGTGTGTACTAGGCTTTAGGATGCATTTGCGAGGGCATTCAGCAACTGAGGAAATCTACTGATTCCTGCTGCTGGGTTTGACAGCTGAGAGAGGATAGCTGCTGCCGCTGAGCCCGTACACTTTAATGACACAAAGTGTGTCCACCCGCAATCGCCATAGGTAATTACTGGCTGTGCGAACAGGCACAAAGAGCTGCGGCTGGCTCTCAGCTGTCAAACCCAGCAACAGTAATCAGTAGATTCCTGCCATTGGTAATCACACCGTGCATATGCAGCCTAAAAGGCTAAAGCTAGGAACTGATTGGGTGCCACGCACAGCTGCTCCTAATTCTGTTTTCTCTAGTTTTAATAAATGTTCCTCAGTGTGTGTAGGCAACATTTAGAACCACCGCCAAGAATTTACTGTTGCTCTCCTGTACCTGCCCCTAGGCGACTGTGATTGTATAATATTGGTGGATGTAGTCTGTGTGCAAAATAAAATCTATCTAACTTATAACTAAAGAAAACTATTTTTAGAGAGGGATTAGAGCATCTGTCAGGTTTTTATTGCTATCTGTGTCCATGTTAGTGGATGAGGACAGAGAGCTGTCATTATCACAAGATTGCAACTTAAAGAGGAGCTTCAGTAAGGCTGGCCATACACGGTTCGAATCTCAGCCGGTTCAACAGCAGATTCGAACCGTTAATGAGCAGGCTTGATGTGCAAATTTGACCGATTGATCAACCTGGGTACAACCTGCCTCCTGGATTCTCTTATGATTATTGCTAGTGGCTGCTAGGGATGAGCCGAACACCCTCTTCTTCGGTTCGCAGCAGAACATGAATAATCAAGAGTGCTAATTTTAAAGGCTTATATGCAAGTTATTGCCATAAAAAGTGTTTGGGGACCCGGGTCCTGTCCCAGGTTACATGTATCAATGCAAATTTTTTTTTTTTAAACGTCCGTTTCTTCGGGAACAGTGATTTTTTTTAATGCTTAAAGTGAAACAATAAAATGAAATATTCCTTTAAATTTCGTGCCTGGGGGATGTCTATAGTATGCCTGTAAAGTGGCGCATTTTTCCCGTGTTTAGAACAATACCACAGCAAAATGACATTTTTAAAGGAAAAATTGTCATATAAAAATGATAGTGGCTGTAATGAATTGTCGTGTCTCGGCAATATAAATAAAACTCATTGAAAAAAAGAGCATGGGATCCCCCCAGTCCATTACCAGGCCCTTTGGGTCTGGTATGAATATTAAGGGAAACCCTGAACCAAAATTTAAAAAAAAAATTTGCGTGGGGGTCACACTAAAATCCATACCAGACCCTTCAGGTCTAGTATGGATCTTAAGGGTAACCCAGTGTCAAAATTTAAAAAAATGGCGTAGGAGTCCCCTCCAAAATCCATATCAGACCCTTATCCGAGCACGCAACCTGGCAGGCCGCAGGAATAGAGGGGGGGATGAGAGAGTGCCCCCCCTCCTTACCAGGCCACATGCCCTCAACATGGGGAGGGTGTTTTGGGGAAGCCCCCCAAAGAACCTTGTCCCCATGTTGATGGGGACAAGGGCCTCATCCCCACAACCCTTGCCCGGTGGTTGTGGGGGTCTGCGGGCAGGGGGCTTATTGGAATCTGGAAACCCCCTTTAACAAGAGGACCCCCAGATCCCGGCCTCCCCCCCTGTGTGAAATGGTAACGGGGTACAAGTACCCCTACCATTTCACAAAAAAAAGTGTCAAAATGGTAAAAAAGACAAGACACAGATTGGGACAAGTCCTTTATTAAAAAATAAAAAAAATAAAAA
This sequence comes from Lithobates clamitans, assembly GCA_037952925.1. Lineage (NCBI taxonomy): Eukaryota > Metazoa > Chordata > Amphibia > Anura > Ranidae > Lithobates > Lithobates clamitans. The sequence goes on along the minus strand of JBBGZY010000412.1, from coordinate 1,256,184 downwards.
TGTCCCAAGATGTCCATTCATTTTCTTCTATCATGCCGCCTGACGGACCGAAAAAGAAAAAAAAAAAAAAGCCGCGACCGAAACGCCTCCCCTGATGGGGGAATCGTGCAAATTTCTTTCCTGCAACCTATGGTTGCAGGAAAGAAATTTGCACCTTGTATAGCTGCCTAAGGTTTAAAAAACGGAAAATTGTACCGGAATTTTCCTTTCCTGGTGCCTATCCATTGCAGCATACAGGTGATAGAGCTCTGCCTCGACTCTTCCCTCAGGACTAGCGAATAGCATAAATTAAAGGCATAGTCCTTCCCCCAAAATTCTCTGTAGTATAGAATACCGAGGGTGGGTGAGTATGCTGCCATGGAAAGGCACCAGGAAAGGAAAATTACGGTAAGTATGATACAATTTTCCATTTTCCTGGTGCCTCCATGGCAGCATAACTAGCTGACATGGGTGGGATAATGCTTACTAATAAGTGTTTAATCAGAAAAGTACACCCTGTAGGCCTTCTGGATTAGCTTTACAACCCAAGATACCAGAGTTCTGATGGAAGCTTCTTTGCCTCTGTATTTACCGAATGGTACAAAGCAAAGTCTCTCAGAGTTTCTGAATGGTCCGGTGGCTTCTAGGTAGGCCCTGAGCACTCTGGAGATGTCCAGCTCGTGACAAGACTCTGAATCTGCGTCTGTAAATACTGGTAGTGCCCAGGGTTCCAACAGGTGGCTTGGAGTAGCGACCTTAGGTGTGAACCCCCGAAGGGGACGAAGTTCCACTCTGTCTGGGAAGAAGGAGATATGGTCGTCACCTATCCCTAAAGAGTGAAATTCTTCTGCCAGATGTAATGGCTAGCAGGAAAGCCGTCTTCAGTGTTAGGTTCCATATTGCTACCTGTTCCACTGGAGCAAAGGGATGGTCTTCAAGGACTAGGGACAAATCCCACTTAGGAAAAGAGCATCTGACAGGCGGCAAATCTTTAATACTCATCTGAGAAAAGTGACCAACAGCGGATCCTCCGCCCATCTTTTATTTGTTGTGCCAGAAATTGCTGCTACCTGCACTTTAAGGGAGCTCAGACCAAGCCCCAGATTAAGATCTGTCTGAAGAAAGCCCAAAATATTGGACGTAGAGGGGAGGATTGGATCAAAGCCATTCCCGGCAGCAAATGACAAGAACTTGCCCCAGATTCTTGAATATATAGCATTGGCTGGAGGTTTTCTGGCTTTAAGCAGGGTTGATATGACCCCTGGGGAACACCCTAGAGATTCAAACCTTCGCCTCTCAACTTCCAGATTTGAAGATTCAACTTCTGAGGGTTTGGATGAACTAGACTGGCCTGCGACAGAAGTTGAGGAAAAGGAGGGATCCTGATTGGAGAGCTCACACTGAGGCGCATGGCTAGAGGAAACCAGGGTCTCTTCAGCCAATATGGAAGTACTGCCACCACCTGGACTGACTCTCTGAGGAGCCTCAAGAGGAACTTGAATATTAATGGCCGGGGTGGAAAGTCATACGCCGTGGTGAACCTCCAGGGGCATGACAGGGCATCCACTGCTTCGGCTTGTGGATGCAGCAGTCGAGAGAAGAACCTGCCAAGTTTGGCGTTCTTCGGAGAGGCGAACAGGTCTACCTGAGGGGGATCCCTAGGGCTGGCAATCTGATGGAAGACTTGGGGATGAAGTGCCCACTGGTCGTCCAGGAAGTTCCTTGACAGCGTGTCTGCTTCCGTGTTCAACCTGCCCGGAAGATACATCGCTCTGAGGTGCAGGAGGTTCTTCTCTGCCCAGAGCATAATCATCTCTACCTCTCTGAGGAGTGATCTGCAGTGGGTGCCTCCCTGCTTTTACAGATATGCGACAGCTGCCCTGTTGTCCAGGCGTAGAAATATTCTCTGGCCTCTGATTTGAGATGCCAACGAAGTCAGCGCCAAGAATTCTGCCCTCATCTCCAAGATGTTGGATACCACTCCCTGGGTGGAACAGGACCATCTTCCCTGTATCCTGGTTTTCCCGCAATGGGCTCCCCAGCCTTGTCCGCTTGCGTCGGATGTAATTGTGATCAGGGGAGGGAGCCCAGGTGACGAGGTTTGGAGAGGTTCTCTGAAAAGGTCCATCAGTGAAGACTCCTGCGCATTACTTCCATCAGTAGGATTGTCTGAGAGAGTCGTTGTTTCTTCCACTGCGCCAAGAAACCCGTCTGGAAATACCTCAAGTGCCAATGGGCCCAAGGAATCAGGAATATGCAGGAAGACATTGTGCCAATGAGGCTCAGGCATTGTGAAGCCGTCAGATACGGGCTCCGGATGACCTTGATCATTCTCTGAATGACAATCCTCAACTTCAGAGGTGGTAATTACACTGTCCCCTCCTAAGTGTTGAACATTGCACCCAGGTAGATCATCTGCTGAGTCGGTGCTAGTTGACTCTTGTCAGAGTGTATCAGCCACCCTAGCTCCCTTAGTGACTGTAGAAGAATCTCCCGGTGATATACCAACTGATCCGGATTGCTTGCTAGGAGAAGGATGTCGTCTAAATAGTGGTATATCCTCAAGCCCTGCTCCCACAAGGGGGCCAGAGCGGATATTAGTATCTTGGTGAACACCCTGGGAGAGGTGCACAGACCGAAAGGCAGGGCTTGAAACTGTAGGTGGGTCTGTCCCACTGCAAATCTTAGGTACTTTTGAAATGCAGGTAGAATTGGAATGTGTAGGTATGCATCCTGCAGATCGACTGAGATCATCCAATCTGCTGGCTGGACTGCCTGAATAATTGTTTGCAGGGATTCCATTTTGAAGCTTTCAGGGCGGATGTACCGGTTGAGCCTCTGTAGGTTTATCACAGGCCTCCACCCACCTGTCCTCTTTGGCACCAGAAATAGGGTGCAGTAGAAGGCTGCAAAGCGCTCTGCCAAGGGAACCAGCACAGCTGCCCCCTGAAGCTAGAGCTAGAGTGATGTTATGAAATGTTTTAGAGCTTGAGCCTTCAGCGGAGAGGATTGAATCTCTGTTCGTTTGAAAGATGTCCGAGGTGGAGGATGAGAGAAATTCCAAAAGTGCCCCCAGTAGATTGTTGACAGAACCCAGGGGTCCTGACAATGGGCAGCCCAGACTGGAACCAAGAACCTTAGTCTGACTCCTACTGGGAGTGTCTTTGTTGATCTGGCGTCAAAAAGACTGCTTCTGCTCCTGTGGAGCCGTAAGGGCCTTATTCTTCCTGTTTAAAAAGGATGCCTGAGTGCACTTCCAAGGTCTTCTGTTGATAATCTAATTATATCCTCCTTGGGGACATCCTGATGTAAAGCCGTCTCAATATTTTCTGTCCAGGTCCTGATGGCATATGACACAGAGGTGAGGGCCATAGCTGGCTTACACGCTGCTCCCGCGGCTAAGTAGCTCCTCTTAAGGTCCAGGTCGATCTGTCTGTCTAGAGGATCCTTGAAGGAAGTGGAGTCCTCCATTTGAAGAGTTATATTGTTTGCAAGGCACACCACCGCGGCATCTACCACTGGCATGGAGTTTAGCGACTGCGTTTCAGACTCCGGTAAGGGGTATAGTTTTTTTTTTATAGTTTGAACCAGCCCAATGAAAGTTTCTTATCAGTCTTTGACAACTCATTTTGAATGACTTGACTAATCTCGCCCATCAAAGGGAAGAGAATCTGCTTCCTCTTGAGGAATGGGAAGTAACTTTTAGACTTTTGAGGAGGCTCTTCTGCGTCTTCCCAGACGATTGCATTCTTGACTGCTTGGATGAAAGGCTGCATCAAGGAATAACTGTACCCAGAAGGTTCTGACTCCTCTGAAGAGTCCCCCGAGGGGTCTTCAAGTTGTGAATCTCTAGCCGGTTGGCCTGACGGTGGCAGAGGGGTACTGACTGCTGAAGGACCGGGAACATTGAGTTCCGTATTCTGTACCTGGGACGTCTGCAGGACTAGCTGAGCGGGAACCAAAGCCGCGAGCTCAGAGAAGGAGTCCTTCATTGTTTGCTTGAGCAGATCCACAACTTCCTGACTCTCCAGCTCGCAGTTGGATGCATAGTCCCTAAAACAGTCCTTACAGACCAGTTTGTCCGGTAGCGGTGTAGCCCCACATGTCCAGCATTTCTTCTTTGTATAGGTTCTAGGAGAGGGGGATCGATTTCGTCCTCTGGATCTTGACCTTTCTGATCTATGGCGTGAAGAATGGGACCTACAACATGAAGAGCGGGACCGATGGTGTGAAGAGTGACACCTGCGGTCTGGGCTGTCATCATCATGGTGTCTTGAGGATTTTCTGGACCTCTTGGAGTGGGCAGGGCTACGATGTAAGAAATCCACGTTAGATCAGTGAGCGCACTAATTTTTTTATATATACTCACGTATAGTTTGTCTCATACCTGATTGAAGTGGGAGGATCTTTGTTACGAGACGAATGATTCATTACGGAGATAATAAATCACCACTCAGGAGAACTTGCTTTCAGGTGTGTGTTAGTGAATCCTTCAGAGGAGAGGAGTCCCAGGTGCTGGCTAAATGCAAATTGAAGCAGGGTTTGAAACAGGAAAATCTGGATGCCGCACACCGGATAAAGTTGAAAACATCTTCTTTATTGTAAAACTTGGATCATAAAAAACAGGACAATCAGGCAGTGGTATAGACACAGCTGACGCGTTTCGCGCTCTAGTTTGAGCGCTTACTCATAGCTATGAGTAAGCGCTCAAACTAGAGCGCGAAACGCGTCAGCTGTGTCTGTACCACCCGCCTGATTGTCCTGTTTTTTATGATCCAAGTTTTACAATAAAGAAGATGTTTTCAACTTTATCCGGTGTGCGGCATCCAGATTTTCCTGTTTCAAACCCTGATTCATTACGGAGTTGGGGAGAAGGATCAGCTGCGGAAATATAGTAAGATAGAGAAAGGCTATGGAGTCTTAAAAGAATAGTTAAATGTACATATATATATAATCGGGGGGCTTCAGTAACCAAAACTACAGTGTTTATCCTCATGACACAACACAGGAAGCACCTCCATGGTTAACAGAGGACGGAATTAAAATTAGACTTGAGAAACTTAACATTAATAAATCACCGGGACCAGATGGCTTGCATCCGAGGGTACTTAGGGAACTCAGTCAGGTGATTGCCAGACCGTTGTTCCTAATTTTTACAGACAGTCTATTGACTGGAATGGTACCAGCTGATTGGAAAAAAGCCAATGTAGCACCAATATTTAAAAAGGGCCCAAAAAACATCCCTGGGAATTACAGACCAGTTGGCCTAACATCAATAGTATGTAAACTCTTGGAGGGGATGATAAGGGACTATATACAAGATTTTAGTAATAAGAACGATATCATTAGCAGTAATCAGCATGGATTCATGAAGAATCGTTCTTGCCAAACCAATCTATTAACCTTCTATGAGGAGGTGAGTTGCCATCTAGATAAAGGAAGGCCCGTAGACGTGGTGTATCTGGATTTTGCAAAAGCATTTGACACAGTTCCCCATAAACGTTTACTGTACAAAATAAGGTCCGTTGGCATGGACCATAGGGTGAGTACATGGATTGAAAACTGGCTACAAGGGCATGTTCAGAGGGTGGTGATAAATGGGGAGTACTCAGAATGGTCAGGGGTGGGTAGTGGGGTTCCCCAGGGTTCTGTGCTGGGACCAATCCTTTGTTTATAAACGACATGGAGGATGGGATAAACAGTTCAATCTCTGTATTTGCAGACGATACTAAGCTAAGCAGGGCAATAACTTCTCCGCAGGATGTGGAAACCTTGCAAAAAGACCTGAACAAATTAATGGGGTGGGCGACTACATGGCAAATGAGGTTCAATGTAGAAAAATGTAAAATAATGCATTTGGGTGGCAAAAATATGAATGCAATCTATACACTGGGGGGAGAACCTCTGGGGGAATCTAGGATGGAAAAGGACCTGGGGGTCCTAGTAGATGATAGGCTCAGCAATGGCATGCAATGCCAAGCTGCTGCTAATAAAGCAAACAGAATATTGGCATGCATTAAAAGGGTGATCAACTCCAGAGATAAAACGATAATTCTCCCGCTCTACAAGACTCTGGTCCGGCCGCACCTGGAGTATGCTGTCCAGTTCTAGGCACCAGTCCTCAGGAGGGATGTACTGGAAATGGAGTGAGTACAAAGAAGGGCAACAAAGCTAATAAAGGGTCTGGAGGATCTTAGTTATGAGGAAAGGTTGCGAGCACTGAACTTATTCTCTCTGGAGAAGAGACGCTTGAGAGGGGATATGATTTCAATTTACAAATACTGTACTGGTGACCCCACAATAGGGATAAAACTTTTTCGCAGAAGAGAGTTTAATAAGACTCGTGGCCACTCATTACAATTAGAAGAAAAGAGGTTTAACCTTAAACTACGTAGAGGGTTCTTTACTGTAAGAGCGGCAAGGATGTGGAATTCCCTTCCACAGGCGGTGGTCTCAGCGGGGAGCATTGATAGCTTCAAGAAACTATTAGATAATCACCTGAATGACCGCAACATACAGGGATATGTAATGTAATACTGACACATAATCACACACATAGGTTGGACTTGATGGACTTGTGTCTTTTTTCAACCTCACCTACTATGTAACCTACTATATATATATACATACATACATACATACATACATACATACACACACACACACACATACAGGCGATGCACTGGATTGTTTTTTTTTTGTGTGTGTGTGTGTGAAGCTAACGGCACAGAGGACTCTACAGGTATCTCTCATCAGCCGGTAATCTCGTACCCTGCCCTGGGCCGCGCAAGCGTCAATACGGCGGCGAGGACGTTGACTGGTAACGCTCCCCTTCATACTAAGATGGTAAGAAAAGAAGGGAAAACACGCCTGTGCCCCCCTCCCCCCCCCACCTGGCGAACACCTGACGAATTGGAGCGCAGGGAGTGAGGAGCACTGATAATATGTCAGGGCAAATAACGGCCCCACCAAACTGACATCCAGCCTGGGGCAGTAAGTTTTACAAAGTTTTTCAAAGGGAAGGTTTTAATAAAGGCACAGTAAAAGTCAAGGGAAAGGGAGAGGGGAGGGGAAGAAAAGAGAGAGAAAGAGGTAGAAACAAAAAATAAAACCATCTGTATGCTTAAAAGAAAAAACACCAGCCTGGGAAAACAGGACCTTATCCTTCTGCGACTCCGCTTGCTTTCATCATGATATGCAATGGCAGACTGCATTCCTGTGAGGAAACTCTGCGAGAAGACCCCAAAAGATCCACAGAAGGGGTTCCATGTCTTATTAGCGCTGTGAGTGGCACAAGAACAGGGACTGCACAGGGGAAAGGCTAAACCTGGCGGAAGCTGCCAAAGGCAGAGGTATGGACGTACCGCTACTCTTCACCAGCACAAGAGGTATGAGGAAAAAAAGGAAAATGTTGGGGGAGGGACTATGCTTTTAATTTATGCTATTCTCTAGTCCTGAGGGAGGAGTCGAGGCGGAGCTCTATCACCTGTATGCTGCCATGGAGGCACCAGGAAAATCATTTAAAGTCATTAGCTACAAATACTGTAGTTGCTGCCTTTTAATAATAAGACCCTTACCAGCCCAGGAGTCTAGCACTGTCTTCACTTGGGCCAGTTCTTCGCCAGTATTCGGTCCCTGGTATCATCATGCTGACTGTGGGTGCGTGTTTTCACAGCCAGTTCACAATGCTTGCGCCGCACTGCTCCTTGCGAATGGTCCCGCAGCCTCCGTTCGATTGCCTAAGTGATCCCAGAGGAAGTGGGAGCGGGTACCTGCCAAAACTAGGTAACCTCTCCCCCCCCCCCCCACACACACACACACACAAAAGAAAAGTTTACAAAAAAATGAGTGTTTGGGAAGGGGGAGGATAAGCAGAAGTTCCCTTTTTAGGTGAAGTTCTGCTTTAAGCTGACCATTCACTGGTAAATTTTTAAATGAACATTCATAGGAACAAATGTACAAAATATCTCAGTATATTGGACGGCTTGACAAATGTCATTTAAAAGTACTTCAATTCTGTTTGCTTTTAACATTTGATTTTAGAACAAATTAATTTATTTCCTAAAAATGCTCGATCCTCCCCTTTTCTAATTCTCTTGTTGCTGTGCTTGCAAAATAAATGTCGATTTGTCCCCACTAATGATTAGGCAATCGAACGAACGTTCTTGAAATGAAAATTTTTGAATGAAATTCTACTGGTGTATGTATGGCCAGCTCTAGAAGCTGCTGTGAAAATCAATGTTTCCCTATTGGAGCCATTCTAACTGGTCCGACACAAGTGGGTCCGACTTTGAAAATGCTCCCTGTACAACTTTGGTCCGACTTTGATCCTACTTCAGCCCATTGACTATCATTGAAGTCGGATCAAAGTTGGATCGCTGTCTCGCATGATAAGACTTTGGTATGCGACTTGTGCTCAGATGATATTGAGGGGGAACTCCACGCCAAATTTTAAATAAAAAAACGGCATGGGTTCCCCCTCAAAGAGCATACCAGGCTCTTCGGTCTGGTATGGGTTTTAAGGGGCACTCCCTACGCCGAAAAAACGTTGGGGGGTTCCCCCCAAAATCCATACCAGACCCTTATCCGAGCACGCAGCCTGGCCGGTCAGGAATGGGGGTGGGGACGTCGTGTCAACATCGGAAGAAGAGAAGAGGGAAGAAGACGGCGGAGAAGACCGGGCCACCGCAGCAAAAGAGCCAGCAAAAGATAACGGAGGAGCCCGGCAGAAGATACCGGAGAGAGGGAGAAGAACCGGAGAGCGCGGAGAAGAGGCCGGAGAGCGCGGAGAAGAAGGAAGAGACCGCTGAGAAGAAGAAAAAGACCGCCGAAGTCGGAAGAAGACCCCCAGAGCTGCCTAATAAATTACTTTAAAAACCTGTCTAGTGTGTTTTTTTATTGACACTTTTTTTCCTAGGTGAATGGGTAGAGGTACTTATTCACATGGGGGGGCGCCCGCAGACGCCGACAACCAACGGCCAGGGTTGTCGGGAAGAGGCCCTTGTCCTCATCAACATGGGGACAAGGTGCTTTGGGGTGGGGGGCACAGGGCACCCCCCTGCCCCAAAGCACCCACCCCCCATGTTGAGGGCATGCGGCCTGGTACGGCTCAGGAGGGGGCGCTCGCTCGTCCCCACCCCCTTTCCTGACCGGCCGGGCTGCGTGCTCAGATAAGGGTCTGGTATGGATTTTTGAGGGACCCCCATGCCGTTTTTTCAGCGTAGGGGTTGCCTCTTAAAATCCATACCAGACCGAAGGGCCTGGTATGCTCTTTGAGGGGGAACCCATGCCGGTTTTTTATTTAAAATTTGGCGTGGAGTTCCCCCTCAAGATTCATACCAAACACAGTACCTGGTATTGGGGGGGATCCAAGTCGGATCCCCGTTCATTGAAAGTTGGACGCATGTCAGCTTCAAGTCGCAGGGCAAATTCAGATCCAAAGTAGGACGGCTGTCGTGTCGCACCAGTGAGAACCCGGCCTTAATCTTCACAATTCTATAACATTGTTTCCATTACTCTGCCAGGGGCACAAGCCGAAAAAAAAATCAATACACTTAGATACAATTTTATATTTTTATCCCACTGTGAAAAGGACTAGTGGTGTCATCGTGAATAACAAAATCATTAACTTTCATATCTGCTATATTTGGTCTATAGGAGGAGGCAGGTGCTAGCAGATTTTTTATTTTTGACCTATTGCTACTTTACTGTTGTAAACATAAAACTGTAGATAAAAATTGTGTTTTAGTACAATGTAAAATAATCTTTCATAACATTAAAGGAAAATAATTTCCTGAGTTTTCTAGCACAGGCTTCACTTTGGACCACTGACGTCTACCAAGAAGCAGTTGCAAAATTTTTTAGTAGATGACATCTACACTTCGGAGGGGATTTATTAAAACTGGTGCACATAGAATCTGGTGCAGCTGTGCATGGTAAACCAACCAGCTTGTAGGTTGTATATTCAAAGCCTAATTGAACAAGCTGAAGTTAGAAGCTGATTGGTTACTATGCACAGCTGCACCAGATTATACATGTTTTAGTAAATCTCCCCCCTTTGGATTTTAGAGCAGAACTTCACTTAAAAAGTGAAGTAATGCTGATTTGCTCTTTCACCCGGCCTGACTGAGTTTTTTTTTTTTGGGGGGGGGGGGGGGGGTAGTGGTGGTTACTGATTTTTATTAGTATCCTCTCCCACCCTCACAATTCTCGCCTTGGATGATGTTGCTTTCCCTGCCTTTTTCCCTCCCACAGTCTCCTGGGACATGTCACAGAAAATGCACACTCAAAGGGAACTGCCTGTAAAACGCAGATACAATTGCAGTACACCTGTGCTGCGGCCAAACCGCAGCTTACTGGTGTAAACCTAGCCTAAAGAGCTTCTGCGGCAGCTTTTCTATTCTGTTCTGCAGCTTCCTCTCAGTGTGTCCTAAGGAATATGTTACAACCATGACTTTGACTGGTTGCTCCAGTTTGTCAAGTAAATCAGACCCTATTAAATTAACAAGGGTGTGCTGTAACCCATGGCAACCAATCAGCTTTCATTTGTATAATTAAAGAAACCACTCAGATATCACTTTCCAAAAAAATCTATATACATATGTAAAGTGTAACTCTTTGTAAAGTGTAATTTTTTTTTAGTTTTTGGTTAGAGTGAGGGAAGGTTAGACCCTCTGTCATATTGTTATTGCTGTCTGTATGTCCACTGGATAGATTCACCCCACCTTTTTTACTAGTAACCATTGTCACTGAGAATGAAAGTGAGGGGAATTCAACATTTTAGAGTTGTTCCCAAAACAGGAGATAAGAGACAATGGTGACAACTGTTAAAGATGGCAGTTCAACTCACTTTGGGTGATTTCTTCTAACTTCCCGTTTTATCTCCGAGACAGGAAGTGCACAGAAATTTCCCTAATGGTACATGGCAGAACATAACCTGGTAAGGTATTTAACCTTTTCCTACTCTATCCAACACTTTAAAAAAAAAAAACTTTGGCTAGACTAAAGCTGGCCATACACCTATAGATTATCTGCAGATTTTCTATGGTTAGATAGAAAATGTGCAACAGATCTCTCCATGTTCGCTAAACGGTGTGGATGGAGGAATCTCCCACTTTTTCTATCTAACCATAGAAAATCTGCAGATAATCTATAGGTGTATGGCCAGCCTTAGGCTCCATTCACACTAGCGCGTTTTTTGATGCATTTTGCATTTTGCAGAAATGCACGGGAATTTTTTAACATGGGTACCTATGGAACATGTTCACATCAATGCCTTTTTGTTTCTCTGCATTTTTGGAAAGGGTCAGGGACTTTTTTTCATGCAAAATGCAGCGTTTTGCATGTAATAGAATTCAATGGACAAGCATCAAAAACGCAAGTGCACCGTTTTTGCAGCGTTTTTGAAGCGTTTTTGATGCGTTTTTGCCGGGGTTTTTTTGTTTTGTTTTTTTTTTTAATTTTTTTTTTTTTTATTTTTTTAAGGTTGTAAAAAAAAACTGTAAAAAAAAAAAAAAACCGCAAAACGCAAATCGCGGCAAAATCGCGGCAAAAACGCTGCTCAAAAGCGTGGCAAGCATGAAAAAAAAACCTCCAAAAACGCTCAAAAGCAACATGCATAGGTGTGAATCGAGCCTTACACTTTAAAGGCTCCAGCTGATTGATTTCTGTGGGATGGTGCACTCTTCACTATCATATAAGCCCCTATTTATATTAACTCATTATAAGCAGCAGAAGGCAGGCAGACTTTTCACTGTGAAATGATGTAATCATGCCCATCCATACTCCGAAGTCTCAATGTCATTGACCAAATGTGTCTGTTTTAGGTCATTGATGTCTCCAACTTCCCTGCCCCTTTGTTACATGTGGCTATGAGGGAGGGGAATCTAATACTGCAGTTGATTGAAACAGCAGCCTGCTGTTATGCTGGCACCGCCTTCAGTAGATTATTTTAGGGGGAAAAGTAGCAACCATTACAACTGAAATGCAGGTATGGATATTTCTGCATAGTCCAGCTTAGACCAAGATAACTATGTATATGCTATACCTGGCCACTGGCTTCTGGGTCCCATGTCAAATGGCTGCCCTGCTGCATAGAGTGGAGGGGGGGGGGGGGAGTTATGATGTCACAATATCCACCTCATCCAATTAGAGAATGCTTTGCATTCTTTGATAAAAATTGCTCGCTTGGCATAGGCACTGATCAGAAAATATGCTGCATTTTTCTCAACAAACGCAAAGAATTTTCTGATTGGACTAGGTGGAGATTGTGACATCACTGCCCCGTCTTTCCACCCTGCCCAGCCAGAAAACACTTTGCATTTGTTTTGAGTGTTTTCTGAATGGCACCTGTGCCAACAGAGCAAACTTCTGTGTTCACTAAGCAGAAGGGCAGCGCCGGCAGCCAGCGGCAATTGGCGCCTACTGTGGTGATTTCCACCTTCCGCAGGGATCAGCCATTTACAGCACAAACATACTTAAAGTGGTTCTAAAGCCTAAAGGTTTTTTACCTTAATGCATTAAGGTAAAAAACCTTCTGTGTCGCAGGATACCCCCCTCTGATATTTACCTGTGCAGCCTATCAGTGCCCATCAGTTACGCCTGTCAGTGCCCATCAGTGCCACCTAGCAGTGCCCATCAGTGCTGCCTATCAGTGCCGCCTATCGGTACCCATCACTGCTGCATATCAGTGCCGTCTATCAGTGCCCATCAATTCTACATATTAGTGCCTCCTCATCAGTGCCCATCAGTGCCACCTTATCAGTGCTAACTCATCAGTGCCCATCCGTGCCGCCTCATCAGTGCCTGTCAGTGAAGGAGAAAACAACATTTTATAACAGAAAGAAAACTTTTTTTTTTAATTTCGGTCTTTTTTAGTTTGTTTAGCAAAAAATAAAAACCCCAGTGGTGATCAAATACCGCCAAAAGAAAGCTCTATTTGTGGGAAGAAAATGCTAAAAATTTAGTTTGGGTACAGTGTTGTATGACCGCGCAATTGTCATTCAAAGTGCGACAGCGCTGAAAGCTGAAAATGTCCTGGGCAGGAAGGGGGGATAGTGCCCAGTATTGAAGTGGTTAAGCTGGCCATAGATGGATAAAAATTTGGATGGTTCAGCGGGGACAAGCCAAATTTTCATCAATCTATAGCCATTCCCACTGGAGAGAAGTCAAATCTAATGAGTGTGGCCGTTGGAAAATTTACATTTGATCAGCGCCTGCAGCCAATTGGAGTAGGAGTCCCCACTGTCAGAATACAATAGCACCTCACTTGTGTGGATAGGGGAATCTGCACTTTTTTTTTTTTTGATCTGGCTACTGGGTTTAAAAAAAAAACAAAAAACGATCCATTTATGGCCAATCTTACACTAATCCAGCAAAGTCCAATGTAACGATGTAAAAATAGCCATACCTGCAATCCAACTTTAAAAAAGTATTTTATAAAGTCGGTTTCCTGTTAGGCTAGCTGGTGCCGAGCCTCTGGTGTAGTCTGATGGCATGCACGGAAGAAGGACAAACAATCGACACAATACACCTGCAGTATTTGCAGGAACCGATAGCCTCCTCCTGGTAACTGTTATCATCTCTACAGGCCAACAGCATTCAAAAGAACAGATCGCTCTTTAAAAGAAGGCAACTTTCTAATTCTGGTTATTGTGGGTAATAAAGTCCGGATTGCTAACAACACAATACATTGTGGTGTTTGTACATTAACGGCTACTTTTCTTTATTTGCTCAGCTCAGAGCCTCACGATCGAAGGCCATCTCCTAGCAGAAACCTTGAATCTAATACATACATATATACAAGTCGCTCCCTCTGTGGAGGAGGCCGAAATGTAATTGGAAGCTTGCAAGAACACAGCACGTTCCTGAAGGCTAGTGCGTGTGCATGGGGTGGAGAAAAGGGAATAAAAGCATATTTAATGAGCTGGAAAGAGGATATCTCCTCAGCAGTGCAATAGAAAGGCCTGAAAAGGCACATTTGGCACAATGCTAACCATAGCTACCCCTTTCACTCCTAGGCTGAAAAAGAAATGCAAACATTACACAGGGTAGCAGTAGGGGAAAAAATCCATTAGTTTCACCTTGTCATTTGCTCCAGTTACTGCTGAACCTAAAAGCCTATTGCGTAAAATTTAGACACACACAATCCTTCCATGCCAACGAGTCCTACCCCCTCTCTCTTTTAAACCTAACCCTTTCACCTCTGTCAAAGACTTTTGTTGACTGGGTAAAGGGTACCAATGACCTGCAATCAACATTTAACCCCAGGTTTTGAAAGCTCTTTTTGGGTATCCACATGTGACAGATGGACAGGGGACAAAGCAGGACTTGAGTGACCCTCTACCACCTCCTTTTGTCTTTATTGGCAATGTTAGGCAGATGACCCAGTGGTCATCTCAGTTTTGACAGGTCTATAATACAACTTACTTAATTTATGGCTGTTCGATCGCAGATTTACAAAGGCACAACCATGGCAGGAAGAATTTAAAATAGTGAAATTCCTTTAATACCCCCACTTACAATAATTTGTGGATTTCTGCTTTAGTTAAAAAACGTTAGGAGTCATGTTGTGATTTTGCTTTTCACTCAACGCATAGCTAAACCTAAAATCCAAAATGTAATATAGTGCAGCTTACAAGTCTTTACATGTGGTGGCTGCATTTGTTTTCTTTTTTTGGCTTTTATCCATTTTATTTTTCACCTGGTGATCCTCCCAATAAGTCTGTTATGTTTCATCTTCCTTTAAACAACCAAACTGTCCAGGAAAAGGTGGCAGTTAGTACTACATACGAAGATAAACCATTTAACACTGACAGGGGTGCTTCCAATGGCCACACAAGCAGACGTTCTAATGAGCTGCTGGAGGTGATCCTGCCACCTTCTAAATGCCTATTTTTTTTCTCCTTTGCCAAATCACAGTTTATAATGAGGCTAATGCACCACAGCTGTAAGCCAAACATTTGGCTCACATTTGATGCCTGACCCCTTGACTTTAATGGCCACTCATCTGTCAACCTGCCATGTCGCATTAAAATTACCATGCCCACAGCATGTAAACAGCCTCCTTCAGTTATTGTTTAGCCTTAAGGTGGGAGGCCAGGGGCAGTAAAACCATGGCTCAGCCACCTGTTTTTTTTTTTACCACCCCCCAGCCACACGTGTGAAAGAGGCTGTATTTATTTCAAAAGGAATGGTTAAAAAAATGTAAAGTATATCTAAAGCAAGCTATACAAAATGTTTTGCTTTAAGAATGTTTGTCTGAGTTTCCAATCTCTAGTGGGGGTCAAATAAGTTTTCATTTTGGACCGCAGTTTTGAAACTAGCAGAATAGAAATTTTTATTCAATCAAATTAATTTCTAACATGGAATGTGTTTTTTGTTCAGTAAAGTGCATTCGTTCCAAAATCGAATGTTAAAAGGAAATTCATTTTGTAGTACTTTCGAATGACATTCCTCAAGTCATCAAATGTACTGAGAATTTTCATACAAATTTTCTACCGGTCCATGGTCAGCTTTAATTGACTAATTAATTGAAAATTACCCTCTCCACAGTTTGACAATGCTAATGTCCAAGGTTGGCAATTTTGCTCCACCTTAGATAGGAAGTGTGTTACTGGCCAGATCAGCAGGTAAAAATAAAGAAAATAAAGCATCAAACAGAAAACGAATGCTCTGATGACGCTTCCAGGGAGGAGCGAAATGCATTCGGTGGGGAATTCTGGTGATGTCACGTCCGATGTTTAGAGCACACACTGCGGAATTTGCGTTCCACTCAATGCACTGTTTAATTGGGCAACTGTGTGGCAAATGAGGTTTATTGTTGATAAATTTAAAAATGAGCACATGGGGGCTGAGAATATGCATGCATCATACATACTAGGGGGAGTACAACTGGGGGAATCCATAGTGGAGAAGCGGATCTGGAAGTTTTGGTTGATCATAAGCTTAATAATAGCATGCAATGCCAAGCTGTGGTTTCCAAAGCGAGCAAAGTCCTTTCTTGTATTAAGGTGTCCGTTTATGAAGCAGTGAAATCTATTCACTGCTTCATTCTCCGGCTTTTCTCAGAGGAGATCTTTCTCCTCTGTGTGCCTGTTTATGAAACTTTGTAGATCGCTTCTCCTTTGGAGGAGTGAAGTGATCTACAAACGCTTCAAACAGTGGAGAACGGCCCCTGATACTAGAATCTCGTGAGACTTTACGAAATTACAGCACCAGAAATTCACTGAAACACCAAGATGTCAGTTTATTAAGCAGTGATAAATTATCACTGCTCAATACATGGACAGATGGTGTGGTTAATGTTAATAAAATACTGCATTATATATATATATGTATACACACACATGTATATACTCACACATTATATATATATATATATATATATATATATATATATATATATATATATACACACACACACATACATATACACATTTTATATATATATATATATATATATATATATATATATATATATATATATATATATATATATATATATATATATATACACATAAATATGACAGGGGGACAACATGGTTACTGTCTTAGGGGCTCTGAACGAAGTAGAAGGAAGTTAAAAATCTTCCTCCTTCCCCCTCAGATCCCCCGGGATTCCCTCTTCAATCCCCGATTCTCCACCTCTGAGCTGGTGAATCGGCGAGGGTGAATTCTGACACCGATCGCCAGTGCAGCGCTGAGGTCGCAGCTTCATAAACTGGCCGTTACTGTGTCAGTCAATGAGGATTCTCTGTGTGCGGAGATCATCGGCAGGAGAATGTTTTCCAACACTTCTCCCCCGATTATCTCTGTTTCATGAACTGTTTATGGACTGTGATCAGCGGCGATCCTGGGGATCAGCGCTGTTCACTGCTTCATAAACGGACAGCTAAGAGAGGTATGGACTCCAGAGAAAGAGAGATTGTTTTGCCCCTGTTCAAATTATTAGTAAACCTCATCTGGAGTATGCAGTTCAGTTTTGGGCACCAGTTCTCAAAAAGGATATCAGGGAACTGGAGAAAGTGCAAAAAAGTGCAACCAAACTGATAAGAGACATGGAGGAACTCAGCTATGAGGAAAGATTAGAGGAACTGAATTAATTCTCTCTTGAGAAGAGGAGAATAAAGTGATTGTAATGGTAACATTCAAAAAAAATAAATAAATAAACATATCATACTTGCCTCCACTGTGCAGCTCGTTTTGTACAGAGTGGCCCCGAACCTGCTCTTCTGGGTTCCTCCGGCGGCTCTCGTGGCTCCTCCCCACATCTGGTAACCCCCTCCGAGAGGCGCTTCCCCGAGGGGGTTACCTTGCGGGCGCGCTCCCGAGTCCAGCATTCAGTGCCCATAGAGGCCGAATGCAGGACTCGGCCCCACCCCCCAGTGCCCACGTCATTGGATTTGATTGACAGCAGCGGGAGCCAATGGCTGCGCTGCTATCAATCTATCCAATCAAGAGCCGAGAACCCTGAGCAGAGAGACAGCACATCCCCGTGGGTCAAGTTTGAGGGTTCAGGTAAGTAAAACGGGGGGTCTGGGGGGGCGGTCACTGACAGATGTTTTTTCACCTTAATGCATAGGATGCATTAAGGTGAAAAAACACAAAGGTTTACAACCCCTTTAATGGGGGATATGATCAACATGTACAAATACATACTGGGTCCATATAGTGAACTTGGTGTTAAGTTAAGTTTAAGGCCATCACAGAGGACAAGGGGGCATTCTTTATGTCTAGAGGAAAAAAGATTATTTCCAAATACGGAAAGGTTTCTTCACAGTAAGAGCTGTGAAAATTTGGAATAGACTCCCTCCAGAGTTGGTTCTGGCCAGCTCAGTAGATTGTTTAAAAAAAAATGCCTGGATTTTTTCCTTAATATACATAATATAACTGGGTACTGACATTTATAGGTAAAGTTAGGGCTTTCCCCTGAATCAACTGTGGGTGAAGGATTGTTTATATGGGATTGTATGATATATTTTTTTTATTATTTATTGGTTGAACTAGATGGACTTGTGTCTTTTTTTCAACCTGACTAACTACGTAACTATGTTCCAAGCCAGCGTTGCATGCAATTGATCCAAGCATAAGATGTGTGAATGTTAAATCTGTTTTTAAACAATCTTTTTAATAAAATGGAATTATGCTATGGATATGGATTATGCTATGGATATCTCTTGCATGATAACATATACGAGAGACCCGTCACTCTGCTGGAACATATGAAGGAGTTGTGAATTCCCCATCACAGACATCTGAGGCTTGTCATTTTTCTAACAGGCACTATACTTATTGGGAGTTGATGAGTGAGGGCACATGAGGAAGGGAGCACAGCACTTTATTGCTTTTCATTGCACATCATTGGCACAAGAAAATTGAAGCACAAATTGCCCTTTAAAGGACTAATTCAATCGTTTGCACTGAATAGATGCACAGATATATGATGCACTATATGAACTTTAGCATTTTTTTTTTAATGAATTGATGTATTATTTTATTTATGCAGATGATTTCAAAACAATTTGCACAGAGCGATAATATGTAGTTTATCACAGGATTTTTATTGTTAGACAGTGCTGGGTTGACATGCACTATATTGCCAAAAGTATTTGGACACCTGCCTTTACACGCTCATGAACTTTAATGGCATCTTAGTCCATAGGATTCAATATTGAGTTGGCCCACCCTTTGCAGCTATAACAGCTTCAACTTTTCTGGGAAGGCTGTCCACAAGGTTTTGGAGTGTGTCTATGGGAATGTTTGACCATTCTTCCAGAAGCGCATTTGTGAGGTTAGGCACTGATGTTGGACGAGAAGGCTTGGCTTGCAGTCTCCACTCTAATTCATCCCAAAGATGTTTTATCGGGTTGAGGTCAGGACTTTGTGCAGGCCAGTCAAGTTCCTCCACCCCAAACTGGCTCATCTATGTCTCTATGGACCTTGTTTGTGCACTGGTGCGCAGTCATGTTGGAACAGGAAGGGGCCATCCCCAAACTGTTCCCATAAAGTTGGGAGCATGAAATTGTGCAAAATGTCTTGGTATGCTAATGCCTTAAGAGTTCCCTTTACTGGAACTAAGGGGCCAAGCCCAACCCCTGAAAAACAGCTTCACAACATAATCCCCCCTCCACAAATGGTTTGGACCAGAGCACAAAGCAAGGTCCATAAAGACATGGATAAGCAAGTTTGGGGTGGAGGAACTTGACTGGCCTGCACAGAGTCATGACCTCAACATGATAGAGCGCCTTTTGGATGAATTAGAGCGGAGACTGCAAGCCAGCCCTTCTCATCCAACATCAGTGCCTGACCTCACAAATGCGCTTCTGGAAAAATGGTCAAACAATCCCATAGACACACTCCTAAACCTTGTGGACAGCCTTCCCAGAAGAGTTGAAGCTGTTATAGCTGCAAAGGGTGGGCCAACTCAATATTGAACCCCACAGATTGAGATGCCAATAAAGTTTATGTGCATGTAAAGGCAGGCATCCCAATACTTTTGATAATATAGTATATCTTAACTTTAAAAAGGACACTGCACCTTTCACCGCAGCAGCAGTTTATATTACCATATATTACACTAGTACACACACCGCAGTGCTTGGACACTAAGGCTGGGTTCACACTGGTCCGACAAACGCTCCGACATTGGGAGCTCATGTCGCATGACGTGTGAAATGTAATGTTTCCCTATGGGAGTCGTCCTAACTGGTCCGACACAAGTCGTTCCGACTTTAGAAATGCTCCCTGTACTACTTTGGTCCGACTTTGATCCTACTTCAGCCTATTGACTATCATAGAAGTCGGATCAAAGTCGGATTGCCGTCTCGCATGATCCGACTTCGGCACGCGACTTGTGCTCAGATGATCTTGAGGGGGAACTCCGCGCCAAATTTTAAATAAAAATCCGGCATGGGTTCCCCCTCCAAGAGCATACCAGGCCCTTGGGTCTGGTATGGACCTTGAGGGGAACCCCCTACGCCGAAAAGGCGGCGTGCGGGGGGTCCCCCCAATCCATACCAGACCCTTATCCGAGCACGCAGCCCGGCCGGACAGGAATGGGGGTGGGGACGAGCGAGCGCCCCCCCCTCCTGAACCGTACCAGGCCGCATGCCCTCAACATGGGGGGGTTGGTGCCTTGGGGGAGGGGGGAGCGCTGCGGCCCCCCCACCCCAAAGCACCTTGTCCCCATGTTGATGAGGACAAGGGCCTCTTCCCGACAACCCTGGCCGTTGGTTGTCGGGGTCTGCGGGCAGGGGGCTTATCGGAATCCGGGAGCCCCCTTTAATAAGGGGGGCCCCCAGATCCCGGCCCCCCACCCTATGTGAATTGAGTATGGGGTACATCGTACCCCTACCCATTCACCTAGGGAAAAAGTGTCAATTTAAAAAAAAAAAACACTACACAGATTTTTAAAGTATTTTATTAGACAGCTCCGGGGGTCTTCTTCCGACTTCGGGGGTCTCTCCGGTTCTTCTCCGCGCTCTCCGGGTCTTCTGCCGGGCTCCTCCTCTCTCTTCTGCTCTTTTGCCGCTCTTTTGCTAAAGAGGAGGAGCCCGGTCTGCTGCCTTCTTCTCTTCGGGGGTCTCTCCGGTTCTTCTCCGCGCTCTCCGGATCTTCTGCCGGGCTCCTCCGCTCTCTTCTGCTCTTTTGCCGCTCTTTTGCTAAAGCGGAGGAGCCTGGTCTTCAATCTTCTGCCTTCTGCCCTCTTCTCCTGATGTTGACACGACGCTCTCTGGGGCTAGAATGCTCTCTGTGCGCTCTGCTCTGACTTATATAGGCGGTGACCCCGCCCTCTTATGCCGTCACAGTCCCTGGGCATGCTGGGACTGTGACGTTTTAGGGGGCGTGGTCATCACCCGATGACCACGCCCCCTGTATGCCGTCACAGTCCCAGCATGCCCAGGGACTGTGACGGCATAAGAGGGCGGGGTCACCGCCTATATAAGTCAGAGCAGAGCGCACAGAGAGCATTCTAGCCCCAGAGAGCGTCGTGTCAACATCAGGAGAAGAGGGCAGAAGGCAGAAGATTGAAGACCAGGCTCCTCCGCTTTAGCAAAAGAGCGGCAAAAGAGCAGAAGAGAGCGGAGGAGCCCGGCAGAAGATCCGGAGAGCGCGGAGAAGAACCGGAGAGACCCCCGAAGAGAAGAAGGCAGCAGACCGGGCTCCTCCTCTTTAGCAAAAGAGCGGCAAAAGAGCAGAAGAGAGAGGAGGAGCCCGGCAGAAGACCCGGAGAGCGCGGAGAAGAACCGGAGAGAACCCCGAAGTCGGAAGAAGACCCCCGGAGCTGTCTAATAAATTACTTTAAAAATCTGTGTAGTGTTTTTTTTTAAATTGACACTTTTTCCCTAGGTGAATGGGTAGGGGTTCGATGTACCCCATACTCATTCACATAGGGTGGGGGGCCGGGATCTGGGGGCCCCCTTATTAAAGGGGGCTCCCGGATTCCGATAAGCCCCCCGCCCGCAGACCCCCACAACCAACGGCCAGGGTTGTCGGGAAGAGGCCCTTGTCCTCATCAACATGGGGACAAGGTGCTTTGGGGTGGGGGGGCCGCAGCGCGCCCCCCTCCCCCAAGGCAACAACCCCCCCATGTTGAGGGCATGCGGCCTGGTACGGTTCAGGAAGGGGGGGGGGCGCTCGCTCGTCCCCACCCCCATTCCTGTCCGGCCGGGCTGCGTGCTCGGATAAGGGTCTGGTATGGATTGGGGGGGACCCCCCACGCCGTTTTTTCGGCGTAGGGGTTCCCCTCAAGGTCCATACCAGACCCAAGGGCCTGGTATGCTCTTGGAGGGGGAACCCATGCCGGATTTTTACTTAAAATTTGGCGCGGAGTTCCCCCTAAAGATTCATACCAAACACAGTGCCGGGCATTGGCGGGGATCCAAGTCGGATCCCCGTTCATTGAAAGTCGGACACATGCCGGCTTCATGTCGCAGGGCAAAGTCGGATCCAAAGTAGGACGGCTGTCGTGTCGCACCAGTGTGAACCCAGCCTTACACTTGAGAAAACGAATGCAGCCAACCACAACTGGTGAGCTGAAATATATTATGTTTTTTTTTTGGGGGGGGGTTTAGATTTGCTTTAAGTGACCTTTTAGATGTTGTTGTTATGTAAATCTGTCCTAGAGGAAAAGTAGGGCCAAAACTCTTCGGCAAAAGTGTCTGCAGAACCCTCCTTAAATGTTTATGTTTAGCTTTGCATAAAGTTGTATATCAAAGAGGAGCTAGTTTTAAGCAAAACTATATTTAATTATTTTTGGAGGAATACACAAATGCCCAAAACCCATACAAGGCAAAGCAACTTTACCTACACCAGCAGGAGTGAGGAGAAGAAGCCCTGTCTAAGTTGAAATTCATGTAGGGCAAGGAGTCTCTTTCTGCTCTCATGTGACAGCACTGGGCCAATCATTAAACTCTACTGCAGTCAGGTTACAGGAAGCAGAGCAACTCACATTGATCCCCATACCTAGGAGGTACCAAGTAGTTTAACCGCTTCTGGACCTGGCTAGCTACTGTCAGGGTACTCACCAGGGCCGAGATACTGAGAGCGGCTCCCCTTGCAGCTGAGTGCGCTATACCCCTGGAGGTGGCACAGAGGGTATCGGGCACAGAGAGGCACGGGTCGCCAGGCACTAGTAGGAGCCTGCGTGTTGAACTTCTGTCTGGTAGTAGTCCGTGCAGGGTACACCCGGACGGTGATCAGCAGAGGAATCAGACTGGGGCTCCAACACCTTGGTCCTGAAGTAGATAACTGGAACAAGTATGTAGAGAAGCCAGGGGGTCAAACACAGCAAGCCGGTAGGAAGGAAGTCCGTTTAAGCAAGCCAAGGTCATACACAGGAATCAATCAATAGGAGAGTCCAAGACAGGCCGGGGGTCAAACACTGGAGCAGGCAGTAGCGAAGTCTTTAAAGAGAAGCCGCGGGTCAAACACTGGAGAAGACTGAAGAGGAATCCGTTAAGCAAGCCGAGGTCAAGGTGCAGGAGAAGTTCAAGGATGGTCAAGGAAATCCGGGTCACAACAGGCAGGAGTCAATAGTAGAACAAGGAACAGGAACACAGAAGCTGAAATGACAAACCAGCAATAAGCCAGAGAGCTGGGCTGCCTTTTATAGGGCTAATAGGGGAACCCACGTGTGCGGCTAAGATGCGTACGTACGTATGTGCTTACGCCGTTTCGCCGTCCGCTGACTTGCACGTCTATGTGTGCCGTTACGCCGTGACGCGGTCTGCTGAATCGCGTACCCGCATATGCCTATTAGCCATTCTGCCACGCAGGCGTACAGGGAAATGCAGATACTGGCAAAGTTTCTGTTATTCCTCTGACAGCTACCCTGCGCAAAATCACGTTACTGTACGTGATCTCGCGAAGTACGGATAGCAGGCGCGCGGCGGGGGTGCTGATGCTCGTGACCGACAGGTGCGATGTCAGCCTGCCACGAGCGATCGTGACCAGGAGACACAGAACAGGGACCAGTGTGTGTAAACACACATGTCCCTGTTCTGTTCTGATAGGAGTGATAGATTGTGTGTTCCTATTAGCTAGAAACAACGATCTGTCACTTCCTGTAGTTAGTCCCTCCCCCTTCAGTTAGAATCACCTCCCAGGGAACATAGTTAACCCCTTCACCGCCCCCTAGTGTCAACCCCTTCACTGCCAGTGACATTTTTACAGTAATCAATGCATTTTTTTTAACCCCTTCACCGCCCCCTAGTGTAAACCCCTTCACTGCCAGTGACATTTTTACAGTAATCAATGCATTTTTAATCGCACTGATCGCTGTATTAAAGCCAATGGTTCCAAAAATGTGTCAAAATTGTCCAATGTGTCCGCCATAATGTCGCAGTCATGATAAAAATTGCAGATGGCCGCCATTACTAGTAAAAAAATAATAATAATAAAAATGCTATAAATTTATCCCCTATTTTGTAGACGCTATAACTTTTGCGCAAACCAATCAATATACGCTTATTGTGATTTTTTTTTACCAAAAATATGTAGAAGAATACATATCAGCCTAAACTGAAGAAAAAAATTGTTTTTTTATATATTTTTGGGGCATATTTATTATAGCAAAAAGTAAAAGACATGGCCGTCCACCTAAACTGACAGGCTGGGAAGGAGAGCAATAATCAGCCCATGGTAACTCTGGAGGAGCTTCAGAGATCCACAGCTCAGGTGGGAAAAACTATTAGTTGTGCACTCCACAATTCTGGCCTTTATAGAAGAGTGGCAAGAAGAAAGCCACTGTTGAAAGAAAGTCGTAAGAAGTCCCGTTTGCAGTTTGTGAGAAGCCATGTGGGGGTCACAGCAAACATGTGGAAGTAGGTTCTCTGGTCAGATGAGACCAAAATTGAACTTTTTGGCCTAAAAGCAAAATGCTATCCGTGGTGGAAAACTAACACTGCACATTACCCTGAACACACCATCCCCGCCGTGAAACATGGTGGTGGTAGCATCAAGTTGTAGGGATGCTTCTCTTCAGCAGGGACAGGGAAGCTGGTCAGAGTTGATTGGAAGATGGGTGGAGCCATATAGAGGGCAATCTTAGAAGAAAACCTGTTAGACTCCGCAAACGACTTGAGACTGAGGCGGAAGTTCACCTTCCAGCAGGACAATAACCCTAAACATACAGCCAGAGTTACAATGGAAAGATTTAGATCAAAGCATATTCATGTGTTAGAATGGCCCAGTCAAAGCCGAGAACTAAATCCAATTGAGAATCTGTGGCAAGACTTGAAAATTGATGTTCACAGACACCCTCCATCCAATCTGACAGAGCTTGAGCTATTTTGCAAAGAAGAATGGGCAAAAATGTCACTCTATAGATGTGCAAACCTGGTAGAGACATACCCAATAAGACTTGCAGCTGTAATTGCAGTGAAAGGTGGTTCTACAAAGTATTGACTCAGGGGGTCTGAATACAAATGCACGCCACACTTTTCACATATTTATTTGTAAAAAATGTTGAAAATCATTTATTTTCCTTACACTTCACAATTGTGTGCCACTTTGTGTTGGTCTATCACATAAAATCCCAATAAAATACATTTACATTATTTGGTTGTAACATGACAAAATGTGAAAAATGTCAAGGGGTATAAATACTTTTTGAAGGCACTGTATATGCAGATGTGCATTAGGTATCATGCACACTGGACATTAAAATAACATTATAAAAACACCAGGAGCTTTGCAGTGAGTTTTTCAACTTATTTGCAATAGCATTTTTCCGCATTAGCGTTTTTAGTGTTATTTTATTTATTTTTTAGTTTTTTTCCAATGGATCAAAAATGTCAAAAACGCTGGTGAGCCGCGTTTTTGAACGTTTATTGGCGTATATCAGCGTTTTTTGACATTAGAGTGTTTTTACAGCTGAAAACAGCTGATAAATGCCTCTCAGAGCCCACTAGTTTTTGTTTTTTTTTAAAGCCAAAAAACGCTGCAGCCAAAAACTGCTGATAACAGCCTATGTGTGCATGGACACATAGGATAACATGCTGGGGGGTTTATTGACTGTAGAAAAAAACGTCTGAAGCCAAAAACAGCTACTGTAAAAACGTCCAAAAACGTAAAGTGTGCATGAGGCCTTAAAGTCAACGTGTTACTTTGCCTAGCAAGGATAAAGCACAGATTACTTTCATGCTTCAAATAGTTGTGAACCCTGACTGAATGACATTTACTTTACTTTACAAATAATTACCTAATAAATACTTGTTAACGCCATTTTTCCTCTTTATTGCATCTTACTGCTGCTCTTTTTTTGCTGCACTCTTTCCAGCTACTTTCTGTCTACATGCATGCAGTCCAGCGATGACTGCATAGCATTTTTTGGGCAAGTTTCCTTTTGATGACAATATCAGACAATGCCTGTGTAATGTGGGTTTAAACGTCCACCTGTAGTCTATCAGAGGTCCATGTGGAAGGGTGACGAGATCACATCACAGCAAAGCATTACAACATTTCGGGGCCACACAGGACTCCCTTCATCAGGCACATGCCTGATTAAGGGTCCTGCATGGCCTTGAAATATTGCAATTCTTTGCTGTAATATGATAGCTTTAAAAACTTTTGGATTCTATTTGAAGATCCACAATGTGCATGCAATATATGCTTTAACCTTGTGTTGATACGGATTCTTAGCCGGCAGTTGCTACAGCACCCCCCTGTTAAAAACCATTTCCAGGGACATATGCAATGGGAATATTTTACTAGAAATGGGGGAGAGGAACAGATTGCCTACATGAACAAAGTCCTTTATGGTAAGTAGGGATAAACTTGGGCTTGGCTGCAGGTGTGGTGCAAATCCACGTTCCACCCAACCCAAAAGTCAGATGTCAGTGCCAGTCCAATGAGCTGTGGGCGGAAACAGCTGCACATACACAAAGGAGCAGGGACGTTCAAGACATCATTGACCCAATATTGCCACTAGGGATGAGCTGAACACCCCCTCTGGTTCGGTTCGCACCAGAACATGCGAACAGGCAAAAAATTTGTGCAAACATGCGAACACCGTTAAAGTCTATGGGACACAAACGTGAAAAATCAAAGCGTAAAATGTAAAGACTTATATGCAAGTTATTGCCATAAAAAGTGTTTGGGGACCCGGGTACTGCCCCAGGGGACATGTAACAATGCAAAAAAAAAGTTTTTAAAACGCCTGTTTTTTCAGGAGCAGTAATTTTAATAATGCTTAAAGTGAAACAAAAATGAAATAATCCTTTAAATACCATGCCTGGGGGATCCCCTTAGTTTGCCTGTAAAGTATTGCATCTTTCACATGTTTATAACAGTACCGCAGAAAAATTACCGTATATTTCTAAAGGAAAAAATGTCATTTAAAATTGCTCACGGCTGTAATGTATTGGCAATTTTTTTTTTTTTCTTAAATAATCTTTATTGACATTTCTTAGTTTACATACACCAATAAAAACATCCTTAGTTTCATATAAACAACCTCTGCGGGGGGAGGGGTCTTGCATTCCCCCCTTCCTCCCACTAGATCTAACAAAGTTTATCCAGTAGACGCTTTTATATGATACAATAAGACAGTAGGAGTCTATTTACCCCCAAACCCTCCCACCCTCCCCTTACCCTTGTCCTGCCCCAGGCCAAACCTTCCGTTATTCCTGACACCCTATACTTGCCAACCAGGGGTCCCACATCTTCTCAAATTTTTTAAGGTTCCCCCTTCTAATATATAGGGCTCTCTCTTTCCATATTACATCATCTACTGTTTTAACCCACTCATCAACTGTCGGGGGGTGGACTGATTGCCATCTCTGCATGATAAGCTTCCGGGCCTGGTAGAGGCATCTCAGAACCACTGTCTTAACTGCTATGTCCTCTCGGCTCCAGATCCTATATCCAAGTATGCAGAATCTGACCTCTGTCTCTAACGAGATTCCCCACTTTTCTCCAATAGAGCCCACTACCCCCACCCAGTACCGTACTAGTTTGGGACATCTCCATACCATGTGGATCAGGTCTCCCTCCTCCCCGCACCTAGGGCATTTGGCGTCAAGTCTTACGCCAAAGCGAAATAATTTCTTTGGGGTGTAATATGCTCTATATAGCAGCATTAGGTGGGAGAGTCTCTGTGCAGGTGAAACTGAAACCTCCTGACCCACCTCCAAGATTTCCCTCCATTGTGTGTCCGTTAGCTTTCCCAGATCCTTCTCCCACCCCTCCCTACAGCCAAGGTGCTCTGATCTAACAACAGCTTCCTTGCATAATTGCGTGTATATTTCAGAGATAAACCCTTTCCTCTTCCCTGGTCTAGTCACTCTTTGAAGTAGTACCGCATCTTCCCAAACAGGGGGACCTACCCTGAATTGCACCTCCAGAGCCGCTCTTATTTGCAGATATCTAAAAAATGTTTGCTTTGGCATACTGAATTCTTTTTGCAGATCCTCGAAAGTTTTCAATACATTCCCTCTATACAATTGGGATAGATAATTTATACCCCACCTCGCCCATTCCTTAAATTCCCCCATGGCCACAATCTCCTGCAGGTTTCTGTTGTGCCAGAGGGGAGCAAATTCTGTAAACCCAACATATCCCATTAAGGACTTCGTTGCTTTCCATACTTTTATTATTAGCTTAGTTGTGGGGCTGCTACCAGGTAGTGAATCTGCCTCCAGTGCCTCCGCCACAATTTTGTGAGGTGCCTCCAGCGTTAACAGGCTATTATCAGCGCAACCGCCCCCCAGATGCTGCAGCTGTGCCACCAAAAAGTAGCATCTCGGGTGCGGGAGAGCTATTCCTCCCTCTTTAGCTGGTAGCTGCAGGCTCTGGAGGCTGATCCTGGCCTTACCTCTCCTCCATAGCAAATCCCTAAAAAGTGAATCTATCTTTTTGAACCACTTTTTGTTCACCCACACCGGTGAATTGTGTAGCAGGTACAACAATTGGGGCAGCCAAACCATCTTAATTAGGTTGCCCCTACCTGCTACAGAAAGGGGCAGCCGGTTCCAGATATCAATTTTGCGCTCATATTTATCCATTAGTGGGACTAGGTTATCTAAAATAAACTGATTGGGGTTTTTTGACATGTTTATACCCAAATAGCGGATCGTTGAAACTATTTTTAAATGTGGGGTTCCCGGCAGGTCATGACTAATGGGTGCATCTAGCGGTAGAAGTGCAGACTTCCTCCAATTCACCTCCAGTCCTGATACATTACCAAACTTCTCCATTATATCCATTACCTGCCTAAGCGAGCCTCCCGTATCTCCAAGAAACAATAGGACATCATCGGCATACAGGGCTATCCTCTCCTCTCCTATTCTTCTTACAAACCCCTTGATCTTTACGCTGGACCTGATGTGAGTTGCTAGTGGCTCCATGGCAAGGGCAAAGAGCAGGGGGGACAGAGGTCACCCCTGTCTTGTTCCCCTCTCCAAGCATATTTTCCCCGAGAGGTCTTTATTGACCCTGACCCTTGCACTTGGGGTCTTGTACAATATTTTTATCCACCTTCTAAAACCAGGACCCAGGCCAAATTCCTCCAGCACCCGCCCGAGATATGGCCACTCCAAACTGTCAAAGGCCTTGGTTATATCCAGTGACAACACTGCTCTTGATCCCATATTCTCTGTCGGGGTCTGGAGGTTCATATAGACCCTCCTGATGTTCATGCTCGTGGTCCTATGGGAGATAAATCCCGTTTGGTCCCCGTGGATAAGTTTATATATAATTTTATTACGCCTGGCAGCCAATACCCTTGCCAGGATCTTGGCATCTGCGCACAACAGGGATATGGGTC
Organism: Lithobates clamitans; assembly: GCA_037952925.1. Lineage (NCBI taxonomy): Eukaryota > Metazoa > Chordata > Amphibia > Anura > Ranidae > Lithobates > Lithobates clamitans. Next base: position 1,226,939 of record JBBGZY010000412.1, on the reverse strand, counting down.
TGTATGCCGACGGGTCCAATGGGTCGCCCCCCTCTTTATGAAGCAAGATGATCTCTGTTTCGGTCATCGAAACAGGCAGACACCCTCCCTGAAGAGCCCAATTCAGCGTCTTTAGTAATTCTGGCAACAGGACCTTCCCGTACCGCTTATAGATCTCTACCGGGAGACCATCCGGTCCTGGAGATTTTTGGTTTGCCATTCCCTCTACCGCCAGTTGTACTTCAGCTAATGTAATTGGCGCATCCATACCCTCTCTATCCTCCTCGGTAACCCTCGGGATCCTTATACCCTCAAAAAAAATTTTCATGTCCTTCTCCTCGACAACCCCTTGCGACCTGTACAGATTTTTATAGTACTTTTCAAATATACCTGTGATTTCTGATCTCTGGGAGGATATCTCGCCCTTTGAGGTTCTAATTGCCGGGATCATCGAGGAGGAGGAGTTGGTTTTTACCAAATGGGCCAACATACGTCCCACACTTTCCCCCTCCCCAAATGTCCGTTGCTTCTGGAAGAGTTGTTTATTTTCACCCTTCTTCAAGACTGCTGCCCTATAGGTTTCCTGTATTCCCTCCCACTGTTTCTGCCTCTCTAGACTAGGGTTTGCTATGAATTGCTCCTCTGCCATCTCCAGTTCCTTCCTGATTCCCTCTTCCCACTCCCTTGCCCTTTTTTTAACCCCTGCCACCCCCTGGATCAGAATGCCCCTCAGGAATGCCTTCAACGTATCCCATTGTACACCCACTGTAGTTGAACCTTCATTAAGTTTTAAGAAGTCTTCCAGCTTCATTATTATCCTCTCTGGTTCCCCCATTAGCTCCAACCAATATGGGCTTAGCTTCCAAAACCCTCTAGCCTCCCTAACCCCTATGTCCAGTGAGGCCACCATCAGAGAGTGATCCGAGACCCCTCTCGGATAGTAAACTATATCTTTCATTAGTGGTGTTGCCTCCACATTCCCCAGGACCATATCGATCCTGGAGAAGGTAGAGTGGGAGGCCGAGAAGCAGGAATACTGCCTTGTTCCGGGGTTCTGGGCCCTCCATATATCCACTAAGCCTGCTTCCTCTAGAAATTGACCCAACCGGCCCCCTGCTACGCTATTTATTGGAGTTTTCGCTGGGTATCTGTCCAGCTCTCTGTTCAACACCTCGTTAAAGTCCCCCAGTACTATCACCGGGGTGTCTGTCTTATCCAGCATAAACTCCAGTAAGTTGTATAGAACTTCCAGTTTAAAAGGTGGGGGGATATAAATGTTAGCAATGACATACATTCTGTTTTCAATAGAGCAATATAGGAAGACATAACGACCCAACCTATCTATCCTGGTCTGTCTGCAGGAGAACATCACACTTCTTGTCACCAATATGCTCACTCCTCTAGAATATGAAGAGTGGACCGAATGGTATTGGGCTTGAAACCTCCTGCTTGGGAGACATTTCATCGTATCCTTTGTCAGGTGCGTCTCCTGCAAGCAGACCATGCCCACCCCCCTTAACTCCAGTAGTGAAAATATAGCAGCCCTTTTATTTGGGTTCCCCATCCCCCGTACGTTCCAAGAACCTATTTTGAGAACCTTAGACTGCATCAAACAGACCACGTGTTAGAGCTGGCCTCCACGAAGCCAAAAACCGACGTGGGTACCTTAAACTTAGTACGTTGTTTCATACCGGAGAATAACCTCTTTTTACCCCCTATATCTCCCAAAAAGAAAAAAAGAGAAAAACCCAAGAGGTAACTAAAGTAGAGATCCTCTGTTGCTACCATATTGTGCACTACATGTAAAAATGGTGAGCGAGAAAAAAGAAAGAAAAAAAAGGGAAAACAAACAAAGAGAGAAAAGAAAAAAAAAAAAAAAAAAAAAAAAAGGGGGTATTCCCTTAATTACCCCCTGTGCTTTGTGCTTTACGTCCTTTAGGGCTTCCTTGTTATTATATTCCCTTCTAGTGATCCTTCTAAGTGTCTGCATTTTCATGTTGTTTACATTTACCACACCTATGTTTAGTCCTACACCCCCCCTCCCCCCCTTCCCCTTATTTACCCCCACCAGTGCTATGTGCATGTTGGTTCCTACTATACCTTTACAACCCTTCCCCGCCTCCACTACCCCCCCCCCCACCAATCCCCCCCACCTATCCCACCCACCTCACCCCCCCAGTCCCTCCCACCCCTACCCCCCCTCTCCCCCCCCCCCACCTTACCAGGTTAGCCCCTGGGGCTCTATTCGTGACCGTCTCATATATTCCTTCCAATGTACCTCTTCCTAACATTCCTACCATTCCCACCATTCCCCCCCCTCCCTGCACCATTAGTATCCACATGTGCAAAATTTTAAGTGCAATACCCTCCTCCTCCCCCAATCCTAATCTACCATACACCCTCATTCTCCCTCTCTATACCAAGTTCATATTGCTTCCCACAGTACAGATCCTCTTATCTTCTGATCGAGCAGCCTAACACTCTGGGCTCCTTTCCTTGGGTTTCAGTCTCTGCTTGTTTTCTTCGTACCAGTGGGTTACCCCCCCCGGGGAGTCAAAAGAGAGAACCTCCCCCATTGCCTCAACCCGTAGCCTGGCCGGGTACAATAGGGCATACTTAACATCAAATTTTTGTAGGGTACGTTTAACCTCCATGAAGCCTTCCCTGCGTCTCTGTAACTCTGGTGAGAAGTCCGCAAAAAATGAGACCCTTGCACCGTTATACAAGATGAGCCCCTTCTCTCTGGCTTTACGCATTAAAGTTATCTTGTCACAATGGCTCAAAAATTTCATCAACAAGGACCTGGGGCGTCCTCCAGGGGGCGGAGCCCTGAAGGGGACCCGATGGGCTCTCTCAATTGCAAACTGTGGGGAAAATGCATCTCTTCCAAACACTTCTATGAGCCATCCTTCCAAAAAAGCAATGGGATTCTGCCCTTCACATCTCTCCGGGAGACCCACTATTCTTATATTCTCCCTTCTCAGGCGGTTTTCCATTTCATCCATTTTTTCGTTAATTCTACCCAGTTGTTCCTTCATAGCTTTGACATCTTGCTGTAGGGGAAAAACATCGTCCTCCACCTGGCTCACCCTTCCCTCCAGGCCAGTTATTCTATCTACTGCCTTTTGCAGTTCCTGCTTCATTAGAAGTAATTCATCCTTGATTTCTTTAATTTGGCAGCTTAACCCCTCCACTGATGCTCTGCAAGAGTTGATCGCTTGAAAAATTTCCCTCAGGGTTGGTTCTACCTCTGTAACAGAGGCCATTGCTGGTGGTGGTACCTGGGCTTTTTCCCCCGCCCCTAGGTTTTTATTAAGAGTTGGGTTTTTATGCCCCACTCCAGCTGGAGTGGAGGATGCCTGTCCAAGACTTTTCCTATCCCCGGTGGCCTTGGGTTGCGGAGCTTGCCCGTTCTTAATAGGGGTCTGTTCAGGAGTGTGTGCAAACCTCTCCAATTTTGCTGCAGCTGCAGCCGCCTGGTTCCCCTTCTCCTTTGCAGACCGTAACGACTGGGGCCCTAGGTTCTCTGTGTTGCCTGGCTCCTCCCCCCTCCTCCTTGACATTGCCATTGTTACCTTTATATACCTGGATTCCCAACACCACCAGTGGTAGACAAGTGGGGCACGGGGGAAACCAGGAAACCACAGAGGGGTTTAGCACAGGTAGATACTACCTCTTTACTGCAAGGTTCTATTTGCACCCCTCCAGTCCCAACTCAGCCAGTATGCGTGTTTCAACAGCTCAGAGAGACTTAACAGACTGGTCAAATAGGTCACAGCTGCCCGATCACTTCTCTCATTGAGCCACAGGGTAGTGTCCTTTAACTTTGACTTTGACTTTTAGCCTGGCATAGTAAACTGTGGTATATTAAAGGATCACAACTCTCTTTCACCAACAGTCCTCATGTTCATCCTATCCCCCAAGCAATAGCAGGTCTTATAGTCCACCAGATATTCAGTTCATCTGCAATCTGAGATAAATATTTTCCTCCTCCACTTTACCACCGGTTTGACAAGCAAAGAAAAAAGATAGAGTTCAATACCTCGTCCCGCCGGTCTTGACAATACACGCTGGTTTCTCCCCAGCAGCTCCGCCGGATCTAAGGCAAGTAATCACTTCTATTCCTGGAGCTCCTAGAGGCAGCAGATACCGTTTCAGCTCTTGGTGCACTGAGAGATCCACGGCTGGCGCTCACCAGACAGTTGATTCCCGTAGCTGGGCTCCGTCCCCTCCTCCCCGTTCTCGCGAGAGTTTCACTCGGCTCTCACTCGTACTGCACTTGTGCTTCTCCGGCTGGAAACAAGGAGAGCTTCGGGAGAGATCACCGTTTGTCCCGGGGGCACCGGAGGGAGACAGCGAAAATAAACCGGTCACCACAGCCCACAGCCTGCCTCTCACGTCTCCGATATAGGAGAAATATGCAGTGGCTAACCCCGGAGCAGTACATTCACAAAGACGGGGAGAGCGGCGTGGACACACACACTCACTCCACGCTGGCTAGCACCACCATCCACTTCCGGTCACGCCTCCCCCCCAATGTATTGGCAATTTACATAAAAAATCATTGAAAAAATAGTACCCCCAGACAAAAACAGATGTCTGAAAAATCTGATTGTGAAAAGGCGTTGCCTGACTGTCCTGTTCTAATGGGGAGGGATGAAGGTCTAAGTTATCTTGAGATTATGGGCTTGCACCTAATAAAATGTAACTCCCCAAGTCTAGGGTCAGGGGGCTGTAACTGTTACGAATTGGTATGTTGGGAGTTGAGATGGAATGTGCGAGGATGGTGCAGAATTAGCTGCATGTACCGGAATGGATGAAGTAATTGCCTCTGGGAAGCAGGGTGGGGATGGGGTTAGGTCTAGAACAGTCATGACTGGTACGTTATCAGATGAATTGATGCTGCTAACTGGGTTGGATGTCAGTGTGTGGGGGAGCGTGGAACTCAGAATGAGCCCATGTTGGGGGGGACAGGTAACCCTCTGTGGGTGCGGGGATGGATACCTATTTCTATTTTGTTTGTGTTTGTTGGATGTGGTGGATTTGTTACCCCTGGATTGCAGTTATTATTTGTGTTTTATGTATCATTGGACCTGCACCTTTCTGGAAGGCGCGCCTCCAATAAAACACTTGGCCTTTGCTGTAGTCAAAGAGGTCACCTTCCAATTTGTTGGTTTTCTTTAGAATGAGGTTATCCTCATCTTTCTTAACATTTTTATTTAGAACTTGTAACCACTTTGACGATAGACAGGAAATACTGCATTCTTGGATATGTGCTTCTGTTTCATTTGCTTGCTGTTGTGCCAACTCTAATTTCCTTTCCCTCTGCTGGACCAAGATTTTAATCCATTTTATAGTACAGAATTCAGCCAGTAGTCTCCATTCTTTGAGGAGGTCCTCGTCCAGGAAACTGCAATGTTTCTTGATCCGAAGACCTCTCGGGGTGATCCCTAATTCTTAATATTTTTTGAGAAAGGCTAAGTCCCACCATTGGGTATGTTCATACTGTTTGGCATCTTGCACTTGTAGGAAAGCTTTCCTCATGCGGATTTCATATATCTTAGTGTATGGCAGTTTTTTTTTTACATTTTGGCAGTATACAGTATCTCACAAAAGTGAATACACCCCTCCCATTTTTGTAATTTCTTTATTATATCTTTTCATGTGACAACACTGAAGAAATTACACTTTGCTACAATGCAAAGTAGTGAGTGTACAGCTTGTATAACAGTGTCAAGTTGCCGCCCCCTCAAAATAACTCAACACACAGCCAATAATGTCTAAACCGTTGGCAACAAAAGTGAGTACAACCTAAGTAAAAATGTCCAAATTGGGCCCAATTAACCATTTTCCCTCCCCAGTGTCATGTGACTCGTTAGTATTACAAGGTCTCTGGTGTGAATGGGGAGCAGGTATGTTAAATTTGGTGTTATTGCTCTCATTCTCTCATACTGGTCAGTGAAAGTTCAACATGGTACCTCATGGCAAAGAACTCTCTGAGGATCTGAAAAAAAGAATTGTTGCTCTACATAAAGATGGCCTAGGCCAGTGATGGCGAACCTTGGCACCCCAGATGTTTTGGAACTACATCTCCCATGATGCTCAACTGCACTGCAGAGTGCATGAGCATCATGGGAAATGTAGTTCCAAAACATTTGGGGTGCCAAGGTTCGCCATCACTGGCCTAGGCTATAAGAAGATTGCCAAGACCCTGAAACTGAGCTGCAGCATGGTGGCCAAGACCATACAGCGGTTTAACAGGACAGGTTTCACTCAGGAAAGGTCTTGCCATGGTCAACCAAAGAAGTTTTGTGCACATGCTCAGCATCATATCCAGAGGTTGTCTTTAGGAAATACTGTAGACATATGAGTGCTGCCAGCATTGCTGCAGAGGTTGAAGGGGTGGGGGGTCAGTCTGTCAGTGCTCAGACCATATGCCGCACACTGCATCAAATTGGTCTGCATAGCTGTCATCCCAGAAGGAAGCCACTTCTAAATATGATGCACAAGAAAGCCCGCAAACCAGTTTGAAGTGGATAAGCAGACTAAGGACATGCATTACTGAAACCATGTCCTCTGGTTTGATGAGACCAAAATAAACTTATTTGGTTCAGATGGTGTCAAGCGTGCGTGGCTGCAACCAGGGGAGGAGTACAAAGACAGGTGTGTCTTGCCTACAGTCAAACATGGTGGTGGGAGTGTCGTGGTCTGGGGCTGCATAAGTGCTGCCGGCACTGGGGAACTACAGTTCATTGAGGGAACCATAAATGCCAACATGTACTGTGACATACTGCAGCATAGCATGATCCCCTCCCTTCTGAGACTGCACCGCAGCTCAGTATTCCAACATGATAACGACCCAAAACACACCTCCAAGATGACCAGTGCCTTGTTAAAGAAGCTAAGGGTAAAGGTGATGGACTGGCCAAGCATTGTCTCCAGACTTAAACCCTATTGAGCATCTCTGGGGCATCCTCATATGGAAGGTGGAGGAGCACAAGGTCTTTAACATCCACCAGCTCTATGATGTCGGAATAGCAACTTGTGAAGCTCTTGTGAACTCCATGCTCAAGAGGGTTAGGGCAGTGCTGGAAAATAATGGTGGCCACACAAAATATTGACACTTTGGGCCCAATTTGGACATTTTCACTTAGGGGTGTACTCACTTTTGTTGCCAGCGGTTTAGACATTAATTGTTGTGTGTTGAGTTATTTTGAGGGGACAGCAAATTTACACTGTTATACAAGCTGTACACTCCCTAGTTTATATTGTAGCAAAGTGTCATTTCTTCAGTGTTGTCACATGAAAATATAGAATAAAATATTTACAAAAATGTGAGGGGTGTACTCACTTTTTTGAGATACTGTATATACTATACACAGCCCTCAAAAATTCCACTCGCCTGCTCGCATTTTGCAAGTGGAATTTAGTGCAGGGTGAGTGAGGAGCAGGGGTGGACCAGGCTGACCATTTCCTGGCTGAAGCGATCAGCCAGGAAACTGTCAGCCGGAGGACACAGAGCGGCAGGGCCAGACTGCCCTGGCGCTGCTTTGAGCTGAGCTGAGGTTGCAACTCTCCTCTCCCTCTCTCTTTCTTCTTCTCCTCTTGTGTATCACACACACAGCAGGCATGTCCCGCTGTGTGTCACGGAGCTGGGTCTGTGTTCGGCGGCGTGGTGTAACAAGGTCCCATCCCCCTAGATCGGCTTGTGTGATAGATTGAATCAGTGTTCCGCCTATGAAACAAGCCGGTCTAGGGGGGCGGGACCTTGTTACACCACGCCGCCGAACACAGACCCAGCTCCGTGAGACACCGCAGAACATGCCCGCTGGGTGTGTGATCCATCATCCAGGTGAGTCTGTATTGATGATGGGGCACAGTAAAGCTGCATTTGATGGGGCACAGTAAAGCTGCATTTGATGGGGCACAGTAAAGCTGCATTTGATGGGGCACAGTAAAGCTGCATTGATGGGGCATAGTAAAGCTGCATTGATGGGGCACAGTAAATCTACATTGATGGGGCACAGTAAATCTACATTGATGGGGCACAGTAAAGCTGCATTTGATGGGTCACAGTGAGGCTGCATTGATGGGCACAGTGAGGCTGCATTGACGGGCACAGTGAGGCTGCATTAAGGAGAACAGTGAGGCTGCATTGACGGGCACAGTGAGGCTGCATTGACGGGCATAGTGAGGCTGCGTTCATGGGCACGGTGAGGCTGCGTTAATGGGGGCAGTGTGGCTGCATTCATGGGCACAGTGTGGGTGCATTCATGGGCACAGTGAGGCTGCATTCATGGGCACAGTGAGGCTGCATTCACGGGTAGTGGGGCTGCATTCATGGGCACAGTGAGACTGCAATGATGGGCACATTGAGGCTGCAATGATGGGCACAGTGAGAGTGCATTGATGGGCATAGTGAGGCTGCATTCATGGGCACCGTAAAGCTTCATTTGATGGGCATAGTGAGGCTGCATTGATGGGCATAGTAAGGCTGCATTCATGGGCACCATAAAGCTGCATTTGATGGGCACAGTGAGGCTGCAATGATGGGCACAGTGAGGCTGCATTGATGGGCACAGTGAGGTTGCCTTGACGGGCACAGTGAGAGTGCATTGATGGGTACAGTGAGGCTGCATTCATGGGCACCGTAAAGCTGCATTTGATGGGCACAGTGAGGCTGCAGTGATAGGTACTGATATGCTTTATGTTAATATTGTTAAAGTTGTTAATATTTATTTTTGGAACTTAATTCTGCTTAAAACATTTAGGTGTCCGTTTATGAAGCAGTGATCAGCGGTGATCCCGAGGATCGCCGCTGATCACAGTCCATAAACAGTTTATCAAACAGTGATAATCGGGGGAGAACGTGTTTGAACTTGTTCTCCCGCCGATTATCTCTACACACGGAGAATCCTCATTGAATGACACAGTAACGGCCAGTTTATGAAGCGGTGATCTCACAGCTTCACTGGCGATCTGTGTCAGAATTCACACTCCCAGGTTCACCAGCTCAGAGGTGGTGAATCGGGGAGTGAAGAGGAAATCTGGGGGGATCTGAGGGGGAAGGAGGAAGTTTTTTAACTTCCTTATGCCTCGTTCAGACCCCTCAACACTGTAAGCATGTCCCCCTGTCATATTTATGTGTATACATATTTATACATATATACATATAATGTGTATATGTATATATATATCATGTGTGTGTATATACATGTATATATAGTGTGTGTGTGTGTATACATATGTGTATAATGTAGGGGGACACATTATTTTATTAACATTAATCCACGCGCCGTTGAGCAGTGATAATTTATCACTGCTTGATAAACTGACATTTGGTACTATAATCTCATAAAGTCTCACGAGATTCCAGTATCAGGGGCCGTTCTCCACTATTTGAAGCATTTGTAGATCTCTTCACTCCTCCAAAGGTGAAGTGATCTACACCGCTTCATAAACTGCACACAGAGGAGAAAAATCTTCACTGTGAATGCCGGAGAATGAAGCAGTGAATAGATTTCACTGCTTCATAAACGGACACCTTAACAGTGTAATTTCATGGGATAATTTACAAGGGTGTGTTTAGGGGTGGACTTATAGGTGGGGCAGGGGAGGGGTTTGGGTGGGGCAACTGGTGGCGAGTAACTCCTAAGGCCTGGCTAGTGGCTCAGGACTTCAAATATTGAGCCCTGCTGTACGGACTGCACTATATACTCTGCAGAAAAATTGGGTCTTAGGTGTTGGTGGTGGCAGAACACTGTAACCGCTCACAGTTACTCTTGTTGGGCGCAGGAATGGGCCCTGCTGTTAAATATTATTTAAAAAATTGTAATCACATGCCCCTGATAAACAGGGGCAGAAAAATTGGGCCTTGGATTATGGTGGTGGTGCCAGAACACTGTAACCCCTCACAGTTACTCTTGTTGGGCACAGAAACGGGTCCTGCTGTTAAATATTATTTTACAAATTGTAATTACATGCCCCTGTTAAACAGGGGCAGAAAAATTGGGCTTTGGGTGGTGGTGCCACAACACTGTAACCCCTCACAGTTACTCTTGTTGGGCGGAGGAACGGGCCCTGCTGTTAAATATTATTTCAAAGGGTGGCATGGCCAGGCAGCGGATGTAGCCAGACCCTCTTTCAGCTCGCTCCGCCGATACTCCAATCAAATATCCTGAGGATCCAATATACTCCGCTCCATACACGGCGTACCAGGTGTCTGAAGGTCCCCTGGCCACTACAAAACGGCAAAATCAGTCCAGGTCCATTGACCTCATGGGCCAAAATGGCGCCCTCGCGCAGCGCTCTGCAAAGGACATACACAGAAAAGCGGCTGAAAAGCTGTTCTCCATGCCGCTCTCCACAGATCCAGCAACCTCCTCCAGGACTCAGCTGGGGGAATATCGGAGGCTGATGGCACAGTGCCGCTAGAAGACACCAATGTGGCCGGTTTTACAGGGGACGCAGTAAGTACTCCAGAAGACACCCCTGCTAGGCCTAATATCCCCACCAGCCCTGATGTGGAAGGTAAGCCCACGCTGCTGGACATTTTTACGGCTGTAAACACTTGCAATATTTCTATAGCAGCCCTCACAGCTGAAATAAAGGGGGTAAAAACAGAAATAATCTTTCTACGCCAAGATACTCAAAAGTTAAAGGAAAGAACATCAGCCCTGGAGGGGAGAGTGCGCTCCGTAGAGGATGATATGGCGCCCATGCAGAGAGACCTTACATACAATAATCACCTGCTGACACAACATACTTCTCGCTTAGAAGAGTTAGAGAATAGGATGAGAAGAAATAATGTGAGAGCTATAGGTCTCCCTGAAAGAATGGAGGGGAAAAATCCTGTGGAGTTTATTGAACAATGGCTGATTAAGGCATTTGGCAGAGAGGTGTTTTCTCCCATGTTCACCATGGAACAAGCGCACAGAGTCCCTGCTAGGCCTCCTCCACCAGGAGCCCCCCCGCGGCCCTTCCTATTTAAACTTTTCAATTACAAGGACAGAGATGCAATTCTGCACAACGCCATAATAAAACCTGCTGCACTGAAAATGGATAATTCTAAAGTTTCCCTCTTCCCGGACTTCTCGGCGGATCTGCAGAAGCAGAGAGCCAAGTTTATTGATGTCAAACGTCGCCTCAGAGATCTTGATTTGAAATATGCTGTGTTGTACCCAGCCCATCTGAGAGTTGAGGTGATGGGCTCAGTGCAATTCTTTGATTCCCCGTCAGCAGCTACTGCACAATGGCTGGACCGAGAACAACAAACAATTCGTGAAGCATGCAATAGACGCCCGGCACCATCATGAACTATTGCACTCTAATGCCCTGTACACACGATCGGACATTGATCGGACATTCCTACAACAAAATCCATGGATTTTTTCCGACGGATGTTGGCTCAAACTTGTTTTGCATACACACGGTCGCACAAAGTTGTCGGAAAATCCGATCTTTCTGAACGCGGTGACGTAAAACACGTACGTCGGGACTATAAATGGGGCAGTAGCCAATAGCTTTCGTCTCTTAATTTGAGCATGCGTGGCACTTTGTGTGTCAAAACTGTCCACACACGGTCGGAATTTACGCGAATGGATTTTATTGTCGGAAAATTTTATAACCTTTTATAATTTTATAGTGTACTGTGTACCCTGCACAGTTGCACCTACAGTATAGCTACCTGAAGACAAGTGCTTGTGTTCTTCTTCTGATCCTTTTAATAGCACAGACAGGCCCTTGAAGTATTTACAGTTAGTGTACTGTGTACCCTGCACAGTTGCACCTATAGCTACCTGAAGACAAGTGCTTGTGTGCTTCTTCTGATCCTATTAATAGCACAGGCAAGCTCTTGAAGTATTTACAGTTAGTGTACTGTGCACCCTGCACAGTTGCACCTACAGTATAGCTACCTGAAGACAAGTGCTTTTGTTCTTCTTCTGATCCTATTAATAGCACAGGCAGGCTCTTGAAGTATTTAAAGTTAGTGTACTGTGTACAGCTACAGTATAGCTACCTGAAGACAACTGCTTGTGTTCTTCTCATCCTATTAATAGCACAGGCAGGCTCTTGAAGTATTTACAGTTAGTGTACTGTGTACCCTGCACAGTTGCACCTACAGTATAGCTACCTGGACACAAGTGTTTATGTTCTTCTTCTGATCCTATTAATAGCACAGGCAGGCTCTTGAAGCATTTACATTTAGTGTACTGTGTACCCTGCACAGTTGCACCTATAGCTACCTGAAGACAAGTGCTTGTGTGCTTCTTCTGATCCTATTAATAGCACAGGCAGGCTCTTGAAGTATTTGCAGTTAGTGTACTCTGTACCCTGCACAGTTGCACCTACAGTATAGCTACCTGAAGACAAGTGCTGGTGTTCTTCTTCTGATCCTATTAATACCACAGGCAGGCAGCTTGAAGTATTTCCAGTTAGTGTACTGTGTACCCTGCACAGTTGCACCTATAGCTACCTGAAGACAAGTGCTGGTGTGCTTCTTCTGGTATTATTAATACCACAGACAGGCATATATACATCCCAGGTTCCCAAACGCCACTTTTTCTCACGGAAGACTATTCCGGCTCTCTACCGGCATGTGGAAGGCAATGTCTTGGCCTCGCTGGATAGGGCGGTCAGCGGTAAGGTGCATATTACCGCTGACTCATGGTCCAGCAGGCATGGACAGAGACGTTACCTATCTTTCACGGCGCATTGGGTGACTCTTCTGGCAGCTGGGAAGGATGCAGGACAAGGTGCAGTAGTGTTGGAGGTTGAGAGGGAGCAGCAAAATGGGATCATTGCGGTGCCAAGAACACGTTTGGAACAACTTCCTTATAAAAATATTTCTTTATTACTGTACAATTGTTTAAAAAGACATATACATGAGTTCATACAAAATTATCAAAACCAATTAATTTGAACAAAAATTGATAAATATATGCTTCAACCGTATTGATCGATACCGATGATGTTAAATAGTAATCGATACAGTTGTTATCCCTACTAGTTTTGCCAAAGCATTGGCTTCATCAGTGGAGTGAGCAAATCATAAAAAAGGAATAAAAGCACTGAAAAAGGAAAGGGAAAATAATATATTAGTTATCAGACCAATTCTCCCAAGTTCATTCCAGCGAAAGATCATGTTACAGAGAATTCCAATGTTGTCCAAATAAAACACCCCCACTCCCACACCACCCCCCTCTCCCTCCAATATGGGAGAGGGGGGACATGATACCCCAAATCTCCACATCCCAGACATACCATGCAATGCTGCTGGAACATCAAGCGGGTGCATCGGAGTGCAGGAATACCTAAGGGCAAGATCTGACTTGGACACCTTCCCCACCGAAAATCCTCTGGGTTACTGGGTCTTGAGGATGGATCACTGGCCAGAGCTTGCACAGTATGCAACTGAGCTACTAGCCTGTCCTGCATCCAGCGTTCTTTCGGAACGCACATTCAATGCTGCTGTAGGCTTTGTAACCGATCACAGGGTGCGCCTGTCCACCGACTCGGTCGATCGACTGACCTTCATAAAAATGAATCAGTCTTGGATCACCACCAGCTACCAAGCACCTGATGTAACCGAATAATTTTTTTTGAAATGTCAGATCCCTTCAAGACTTCCTATGCTGATGCTGAGTGACTATCCTGTTATGCTGAGTGAATATCCTCTTCCTCCTCAATGATCATGCTAATAGCTTGTAAGAATATTTTTGGTTCTGGGCGCTGCCACCAGTGTCTAAGGCCAAATTTTTCAGCCCGTTTAACCACTTCAGCCCCGGAAGGTTTTACCCCCTTCCTGACCAGAGCACTTCTTACAATTCGGCACTGCGTCGCTTTAACTGCTAATTGCGCGGTCATGCAATGCTGTACCCAAACGAAATTTGCGTCCTTTTCTTCCCACAAATAGAGCTTTCTTTTGATGGTATTTGATCACCTCTGCCGTTTTTATTTTTTGCGCTATACACGGATAAAGACCGAAAATTTTGAAAAAAAATTATATTTTCTACTTTTTGTTCTAAAAAAAATCCAAAAAACTCAATTTTAGTCATACATTTAGGCCAAAATGTATTCAGCCACATGTCTTTGGTAAAAAAAATGTCAATAAGTGTATATTTATTGGTTTGCGCAAAAGTTATAGCGCCTACAAACTAGGGTACATTTTCTGGAATTTACACAGCCTTTAATTTATGACTGCCTATGTCGATTCTTGAGGTGCTAAAATGGCAGGGCAGTACAAAACCCCCACAAATGACCCCATTTTGGAAAGTAGACACCCCAAGGAAATTGCTGAGAGGCATGTTGAGCCCATTGAATATTCATTTTTTTTGTCCCAAGTGATTGAATAATGACAACAACAAAAAAAAAAAATTACAAAAAGTTGTCACTAAATGATATATTGCTCACACAGGCTATGGGCATATGTGGAATTGCACCCCAAAATACATTTAGCTGCTTCTCCTGAGTATGGGTATACCACATGTGTGGGACTTTTTGGGAGCCTAGCCGCGTACGGGGCCCCGAAAGCTAATCACTGCCTTCAGGATTTCTAAGGGCGTACATTTTTGATTTTACTCCTCACTACCTATCACAGTTTTGAAGGCCATAAAATGCCCAGATGGCATAAAACCCCCCCAAATGACCCCATTTTGGAAAGTAGACACCCCAAGCTATTTGCTTTGAGGCATGTTGAGTCCATGGAATGTTTTATATTTTGACACAAGTTGCGGGAAAGTGACAAATTTTTTTTTTTTTTTTTTGCACAAAGTTGTCACTAAATGATATATTGCTCACACAGGCCATGGGCATATGTGGAATTGCAACCCCAAAATACATTTAGCTACTTCTCCTGAGTACGGGAATACCACATGTGTGGGACTTTTTGGGAGCCTAGCGGCCTACGGGGCCCCGAAAACCAATCACCGCCTTCAGGGTTTCTAAGGGTGTAAATTTTTGATTTCACTCTTCACTGCCTATCACAGTTTCGGAGGCCATGGAATGCCCAGGTGGCACAACCCCCCCCCCCCCTAAATGACCCCATTTTGGAAAGTAGACACCCCAAGCTATTTGCTGAGAGGCATGGTGAGTATTTTGCAGCTCTCATTTGTTTTTAAAAATAAAGAAAGACGAGAAAAAACATTTTTTTTTTCTTTTTTCAATTTTCAAAACTTTGTGACAAAAAGTAAGGTCTGCAAAATACTCACTATTCCTCTCATCAAATAGCTTGGGGTGTCTACTTTCCAAAATGGGGTCATTTGGGGGGGTTTTTTGCCACCTGGGCATTCCATGGCCTCCGAAACTGTGATAGGCAGTGAAGAGTGAAATCAAAAATTTACGGCCTTAGAAAGCCTGAAGGCGGTGCTTGGTTTTCGGGGTCCCGTACGCGGCTAGGCTCCCAAAAAGTCTCACACATGTGGTATCCCCGTACTCAGGAGAAGCAACAGAATGTATTTTGGGGTGTAATTTCACATATCCCCATGGCATGTTTGAGCAATATATCATTTAGTGACAACTTTGCGCAAAAAAAAAAAAAAAAAATTGTTTCTTTCCCGCAACTTGTGTCACAATATAAAATATTCCATGGACTCGACATGCCTCTCAGCAAATAGCTAGGGGTGTCTACTTTCCAAAATGGGGTCATTTGGGGGGGTTTTGAACTGTCCTGGCATTTTATGCACAACATTTAGAAGCTTATGTCACACATCACCCACTCTTCTAACCACTTGAAGACAAAGCCCTTTCTGACACTTTTTGATTACATAAAAAAATAATTTTTTTTTGCAAGAAAATTACTTTGAACCCCCAAACATTATATATTTTTTTAAAGCAAATGCCCTACAGATTAAAATGGTGGGTGTTTCATTTTTTTTTTTCCACACAGTATTTGCGTAGCGATTTTTCAAACGCATTTTTTGGGGAAAAAACACACTTTTTTAAATTTGAATGCACTAAAACACACTATATTGCCCAAATGTTTGATGATATAAAAAGGATGATCTTAGGCCGAGTACATGGATACCAAACATGACATGCTTTAAAATTGCGCACAAACGTGCAGTGGCGACAAACTAAATACATTTTTAAAAGCTTTTAAAAGCCTTTACAGGTTACCACTTTAGATTTACAGAGGAGGTCTACTGCTAAAATTACTGCGCTCGATCTGACGTTCGCGGTGATACCTCACATGCATGGTGCAATTGCTGTTTACATTTGACGCCAGACCGACGCTTGCGTTCGCCTTAGCGCGAGAGCAGGGGGGACAGGGGTGCTTTTTTTTTTTTTTTTTTTTTATTATTATTATTATTTTTTTTTTATCTTATTTTTAAACTGTTCCTTTCATTTTTTTTTTTAAATCATTTTTATTGTTATCTCAGGGAATGTAAATATCCCCTATCATAGCAATAGGTAGTGACAGGTACTCTTTTTTGAAAAAATTGGGGTCTATTAGACCCTAGATTTCTCCTCTGCCCTCAAAGCATCTGACCACACCAAGATCGGTGTGATAAAATGCTTTCCCAATTTCCCAATGGCGCTGTTTACATCCGGCGAAATCTAAGTCATAAAATGCTCGTAGCTTCCGGTTTCTTAGGCCATAGAGATGTTTGGAGCCACTCTGGTCTCTGATCAGCTCTATGCTCAGCTGGCTGAATCACCGGCTGCATTTTCAGGTTCCCTGTTGAGACAGGAGAGCCAGAGAAAAACACGGAAGACATTGGGGGGGGGGGGGCATTCCCTCCCACTGCTTGTAAAAGCAGTCTAGAGGCTAATTAGCCACTAGGATTGCTTTTACATGAAAGCTGACCGCTGGCTGAAAAGAATGATACCAAGATGATACCTAAACCTGCAGGCATCATTCTGGTATAACCACTCAAAGTCGTGAATGGCGTACCTGAAGACAAAAAAATGGTTAACAATAAAGCACAGTAAACTGTAAAGTATAAAAAATTGCATACCTGAAAAGCAAACATGATAAAACATAATAACAATAAAACATTGCAGAATAGAATACAGTAAAAAAGAGCAGAACAATAGAGAGAATAGAGAGAGAGAGAGAACAATAAAACGACAACTTTTTTTTTTTTTTTATATTTTTGTATGTGTTTTTTTTTTTTTTTTTTTACACTTTTTTTTGTAACTAACTTTTATAACTGTAACCGGTTCCAGGTTCGGGTCTCTCAAAATGCGATGGCATCTTGGGAGACCCTGTGAAAGTGTGCCTAGTCTGTGCAATGCTGTACCCTACGCTAATACTCAACTAGTGAATGGTAGCGTTCAAAACATTCACCAATGCAAAAACCAGGATTGTCAGGACAGGAGGGACAATAATAGCGGGTGTCACGCCTATATCCGCGCTAGCTGCAGACACGACATCTTTTTTGGGGGGGTTCGTCGGTTAGGGGTACTCGGGAGGACATAAAAATGCCTCTCATGCAGCCGAATGCAGCAGGAAGGACACTATGGGCACGACGGGCCTGTGTGTGTCTTTTTGGTGGCAGCAGGACACTACTTGTGCTTGCCACCTCACCAGCTTGAACTGCACTTATGGGACTCGCCACGTCACCAAGTGTTACTGCAGTGCTGGTTTGACTACGACCGGGGTGTACTAGGCCGCTGGTGCTTGCCAGTTCACCAAAACGCTACAAAAAAAACTGTTAGCGATCGCAGGGATCAGGCCTGACTCTGCGAACGGTGCAGTTATGCGTTTAGTCTTTTGTAAGTGACAGTGATCGATCGATACTGCACTTGGGTGGGCTGGGCTGGGCTGGGCCGGGCGGAGGGGCAAAACGCAGGTGCTAGCAGGTATCTGGGCTGATCCCGCTAACACTGCGTTTTTGGGAACCCTAAACTGCTGGGGACGCTAGTATAGATCTGATCGGATCAGATATTGATCTGTTCAGATACTATACCACTAAGGGAGGTGTACGGTGCGTGCGTGGGTGTTAGCGGTACTGGCGCTAACCTGGGGCGACGCATATCACCGCCGGGCGATCAGGGGGCTAAACCTTTATTCGGTAATAAACGGCGGGTGCCCTGACACTATAAAAAATAAACGAACTAACCAGCGTCACCCGTAACGGTTATACGGTGATCAGTGGTGAAAGGGTTGACTAGGGGGCAATCAAGGGGTTAAAACATTTATTAGGTAGTATATGGGGGTCCCTGACGCTATAAAACGCTGACAGCGAACCTAAATATTTACCTCCCTAACTAGCGTCACCAGCGACACTAATACAGCGATCAGAAAAATGATCGCTTAGTGACACTGGTGACAGGGGGTGATCAAGGGGTTAAAACTTTATTAGGGGGGGTTAGGGGGGTATCCTAGACCTAAAGGGGGGTAACACTCACTGCCCTAACACTGTAACTGTCACAAACTGACACCATGCAGTAATCAGAAAAAAAAAAAAAATACTGCTTGGTGTCAGTTTGTGACGGGGGGGTGATTGGGGGGGATCGGGGGGCGATCGGGGGAGGGATTGGGGTGTTTTATGTGCCTGGCATGTTCTACTGTGTGTGTGTAGTGTTGTGCACTTACATGTCTTCTCTCCTCGGCGCTGGAACGGAAACTGCCAAAGCCGAGGAGAGATGACATCACATCCTCTGCCTGTGTGAAAGTACACACAGGCAGAAGAGGATTCCCATTGGCTGGGAGCGATCGCGAGGGGGGGCCACGATCGGATGGTCTCCCCCTTGCCTCCCAACGCTCCCAGTGAAATGCCGACCGCCGCTGGCACCGGGGGGGGGGCGATCGGACCCCCCGCCCGCGGGAGGCACGCCTATATCCGCGCTAGCTGCAGACACGACATCTTTTTTGGGGGGGTTCGTCGGTTAGGGGTACTACTTGTGCTTGCCACCTCACCAGCTTGAACTGCACTTATGGGACTCGCCACATCACCAAGTGTTACTGCAGTGCTGGTTTGACTACGACCGGGTGTACTAGGCCGCTGGTGCTTGCCAGTTCACCAAAACGCTACAAAAAAAACTGTTAGCGATCGCAGGGATCAGGCCTGACTCTGCGAACGCTGCAGTTATGCGTTTAGTCTTTTGTAAGTGACAGTGATCGATCGATACTGCACTTGGGTGGGCTGGGCCGGGCGGAGGGGCAAAACGCAGGTGCTAGCAGGTATCTGGGCTGATCCCGCTAACACTGCGTTTTTGGGAACCCTAAACTGCTGGGGACGCTAGTATAGATCTGATCGGATCAGATATTGATCCGTTCAGATACTATACCACTAAGGGAGGTGTACGGTGCGTGCGTGGGTGTTAGCGGTACTGGCGCTAACCTGACGCTGCCTGGGGCTGGTGCTTGCCAGTTCACCAAAACGCTACCAAAAAAACTGTTAGCGACCGCAGGGATCAGGCCTGACTCTGCGAATGCTGCAGTTATGCGTTTAGTGTTTTGTAAGTGACAGTGATCGATCGATACTGCACTTGGGTGGGCTGGGCTGGGCCGGGCGGAGGGGAAAAACGCAGGTGCTAGCAGGTATCTGGGCTGATCCCGCTAACACTGCGTTTTTGGGAACCCTAAACTGCTGGGGATGCTAGTATAGATCTGATCGGATCAGATATTGATCCGTACAGATACTATACCACTAAGGGAGGCGTATGCTGCGTGCGTGGGTGTTAGCGGTACTGGCGCTAATCTGACGCTGCCTGGGGTGACGCATATCACCGCCGGGCGATCAGGGGGCTAAACCTTTATTCGGTAATAAACGGCGGGTGCCCTGACACTATAAAAAATAAACGAACTAACCAGCGTCACCCGTAACGGTTATACGGTGATCAGTGGTGAAAGGGTTGACTAGGGGGCAATCAAGGGGTTAAAACATTTATTAGGTAGTATATGGGGGTCCCTGACGCTATAAAACGCTGACAGCGAACCTAAATATTTACCTCCCTAACTAGCGTCACCAGCGACACTAATACAGCGATCAGAAAAATGATCGCTTAGTGACACTGGTGACAGGGGGTGATCAAGGGGTTAAAACTTTATTAGGGGGGGTTAGGGGGGTATCCTAGACCTAAAGGGGGGGTAACACTCACTGCCCTAACACTGTAACTGTCACAAACTGACACCATGCAGTAATCAGAAAAAAAAAAAAAATACTGCTTGGTGTCAGTTTGTGACGGGGGGGTGATTGGGGGGGGATCTGGGGGCGATCGGGGGAGGGATTGGGGTGTTTTATGTGCCTGGCATGTTCTACTGTGTGTGTGTAGTGTTGTGCACTTACATGTCTTCTCTCCTCGGCGCTGGAACGGAAACTGCCAAAGCCGAGGAGAGATGACATCACATCCTCTGCCTGTGTGAAAGTACACACAGGCAGAGGAGGATTCCCATTGGCTGGGAGCGATCGCGAGGGGGGGGCCACGATCGGATGGTCTCCCCCTCGCCTCCCAACGCTCCCAGTGAAATGCCGACCGCCGCTGGCACCGGGGGGGGCGATCGGACCCCCCGCCCGCGGGAGGCACGCCTATATCCGCGCTAGCTGCAGACACAACATCTTTTTTGGGGGGGTTCGTTGGTTAGGGGTACTCGGGAGGACATAAAAATGCCTCTCATGCAGCCGAATGCAGCAGGAAGGGCACTATGGGCACGACGGGCCTGTGTTTGTCTTTTTGGTGGCAGCAGGACACTACTTGTGCTTGCCACCTCACCAGCTTGAACTGCACTTATGGGACTCGCCACGTCACCAAGTGTTACTGCAGTGCTGGTTTGACTACGACCGGGGTGTAATAGGCCGCTGGTGCTTGCCAGTTCACCAAAACGCTACAAAAAAAACTGTTAGCGATCGCAGGGATCAGGCCTGACTCTGCGAATGCTGCAGTTATGCGTTTAGTCTTTTGTAAGTGACAGTGCTCGATCGATACTGCACTTGGGTGGGCTGGGCTGGGCTGGGCCGGGCGGAGGGGCAAAACGCAGGTGCTAGCAGGTATCTGGGCTGATCCCGCTAACACTGCGTTTTTGGGAACCCTAAACTGCTGGGGACGCTAGTATAGATCTGATCGGATCAGATATTGATCCGTTCAGATACTATACCACTAAGGGAGGTGTACGGTGCGTGCGTGGGTGTTAGCGGTACTGGCGCTAACCTGACGCTGCCTGGGGCTGGTGCTTGCCAGTTCACCAAAACGCTACCAAAAAAACTGTTAGCGATCGCAGGGATCAGGCCTGACTCTGCGAATGCTGCAGTTATGCGTTTAGTGTTTTGTAAGTGACAGTGATCGATCGATACTGTACTTGAGTGGGCTGGGCTGGGCCGGGCGGAGGGTCAAAACGCAGGTGCTAACACGTATCTGGGCTGATCCCGCTAACACTGCGTGTTTGGGAACCCTAAACTGCTGGGGACGCTAGTATAGATCTGATCGGATCAGATATTGATCCGTTCAGATACTATACCACTAAGGGAGGTGTACGGTGCGTGCGTGGGTGTTAGCGGTACTGGCGCTAACCTGACACTGCCTGGGGCTGGTGCTTGCCAGTTCACCAAAACGCTACCAAGAAAACTGTTAGCGATCGCAGGGATCAGGCCTGACTCTGCGAATGCTGCAGTTATGCGTTTAGTGTTTTGTAAGTGACAGTGATCGATCGATACTGCACTTGGGTGGGCTGGGCTGGGCCGGCGGAGGGGAAAAACGCAGGTGCTAGCAGGTATCTGGGCTGATCCCGCTAACACTGCGTTTTTGGGAACCCTAAACTGCTGGGGACGCTAGTATAGATCTGATCTGATCAGATATTGATCCGTACTGATACTATACCACTAAGGGAGGCGTATGCTGCGTGCGTGGGTGTTAGCGGTACTGGCGCTAATCTGACACTGCCTGGGGCGACGCATATCACCGCCGGGCGATCAGGGGGCTAAACCTTTATTTGGTAATAAACGGCGGGTGCCCTGACACTATAAAAAATAAACGAACTAACCAGCGTCACCCGTAACAGTTATACGGTGATCAGTGGTGAAAGGGTTAACTAGGGGGCAATCAAGGGGTTAAAACATTTATTAGGTAGTATATGGGGGTCCCTGACGCTATAAAACGCTGACAGCGAACCTAAATATTTACCTCCCTAACTAGCGTCACCAGCGACACTAATACAGCGATCAGAAAAATGATCGCTTAGTGACACTGGTGACAGGGGGTGATCAAGGGGTTAAAACTTTATTAGGGGGGGTTAGGGGGGTATCCTAGACCTAAAGGGGGGTAACACTCACTGCCCTAACACTGTAACTGTCACAAACTGACACCATGCAGTAATCAGAAAAAAAAAAAAATACTGCTTGGTGTCAGTTTGTGACAGGGGGGGGTGATTGGGGGGGGATCGGGGGGCGATCGGGGGAGGGATTGGGGTGTTTTATGTGCCTGGCATGTTCTACTGTGTGTGTGTAGTGTTGTGCACTTACATGTCTTCTCTCCTTGGCGCTGGAACGGAAACTGCCAAAGCCGAGGAGAGATGACATCACATCCTCTGCCTGTGTGAAAGTACACACAGGCAGAGGAGGATTCCCATTGGCTGGGAGCGATCGCGAGGGGGGGCCCACGATCGGATGGTCTCCCCCTCGCCTCCCAACGCTCCCAGTGACATGCCGACCGCCGCTGGCACCGGGGGGGGGTCCGATCGGACCCCCCCGCCCGCGGGAGGCAGATCACGTATGGGTACGTGATTCTGCCTGCCCGTGCCATTCTGCCGCAGTATATCTGCGTTAGGCGGTCGGCAAGTGGTTAACAGGGGCGTGTAATTACAATTTTTGATGCAATATTTTGCAAGGAGGGTTCGTTGCTGTGCTGAACTAGAGTATTTGTGAGGGGTTGCAGTGTTGTGGCACCAGCACCAGTGCCTAAGCCCCAATTTTTCAGCCCCTGTTTAACAGGGGCGTGTAATTACAATTTTGGATGCAATATTTTGCAGCAGGGCTCGTTCCTGCGCTCCAACTAGAGTATCTGTGAGGGGTTGCAGTGTTGTGGCACCAGTGCCTAAGGCCCAATTTTTCTGCCCCTGTTCAACAGGTGCATGTAATTACAATTCTTGATCTAATATTTCACAGCAGGGCCCATTCCAGCGCCCACCAAGAGTAACTGTGAGGACTTACAGTGTTGTGGCAACACCACCACGACCACCAAGGGCCCAATTTTTCTGCCCCTGTTCAACAGGTGCATGTAATTACAATTCTTGATCTAATATTTCACAGCAGGGCCCTTTTCTGCACCCACCAAGAGTAACTGTGAGGGCTTGCAGTATTGTGGCACCAGCACCACCACCACCAAAGGCCCAATTTTTCTGACCCTGTTCAACAGGGGCATGTAATTACAGATTTTGATCTAACATTTCACAGCAGGGCCCGTTCCAAAGCAGGGCAACACCAAAACCTAAGGCCCCAATTTCTGCAGAGTATATAGGGCAGGCCCCTACTTTCAAACATCCAACTTACAAACGACTTCTACTTGCAAATGGAAGGAGACAACAGGAAGTGAGATGAAATCTACCCCTAGGAAGGGTAATACTCTCCTGTAAGAGTTTATATGGGAAAATGTGTCTCCTCTCCAATGATGCTTTATCAACAATTCTTGTTTCACTAAAAACCCCAAATTGTCAAAAAACATTTGTCATTGGGACAGAAAGTGAGGTGAAATCTTCTGAAGAGGTGCACAGACAGCAAAACAAATGCCACAGGAGTGATAACCCTTCCCTATGTTTTCCAAAAAGCTTAAAATAGATTATTTGGCTGGAGCTACACTTTAAAAATGTACCAGTTCAAAATTACAAACAGATTCTACTTAACAACAAACCTACAGTCCCTGTCTTGTTTGCACCGCCTGTATACTGCTGTTCAGAGTATATAGGGCCTGGGGACCCCACGCCTTTCCTTTTTTTAATTTGGGTGTGGGGTTCCCCTTAATATCCATACAAGACTCAAAGGGCCTGGTAATGGACTGAGGGAGGGGGGGGGGTACCCATGCCGTTTGTCTCACTGATTTTCATCCATATTGCCGGGACCCAACATTACATTAAAGCCGCAAGCAGTTTTAAATGACTTTTATTCCTTTAAAAATGTCATTTGTGCAGGGACTGTTCTAAGCCCGGGAAACACGCACCACTTTACAGGCATACTATAGACACCCCCCAGGTACGATATTTAAAGGAATATTTCATTTTTTTTCACTTTAAGCATCATTAAAATCCCTGCTCCCGAAAAAACGTCCGCTTTTAAAACTTTTTTTGCATTGATACATGTCCCCCGGGGTAGGACCCGGGTCCCCAAACCCTTTTTAGGACAATACCATGCAAATTAGCCTTTAAAATTAGCACTTTTGATTTCCAACGTTCGTGTCCCATAGACTTCAATGGGGTTCTAAAGTTCACGCAAATTTTCGGTCCGTTCGCAGGTTCTGGTGAGAACCGAATCGGGGGGTGTTCGGCTCATCACTAGTAAAGATGAACCCATGCACTTGGGCTTCACGCATCTCTCTGCTGATGAGAGAAACCCTTAGGAGGAGGGAGAGATTGTGCCTTTATTGTGGCCAGACAGATCACTTTTTGAAGTCTTGTCCTACCCGTCCTGGGAACACCCGAACCTTGAGGTCCTGTCATGGACAGACCTTAGGTGGCGTTGTGTTGTCCCCAGTTATCCAGAAGGATAAGCCCCTGGTTTTGGTCACCCTTTCTTGGGCTAAGTCGTCTACCGAGATACAGGCTCTGATTGACTCCACTTGCCATTGAGGCTTTTGACGGGAGAACTCTACAGCCTGCCCATGTGACTCATGAGATGGTTCCATTGTCCATGGCCGTAGGGGCTCTTCACCATGAGATAATCCAATTCCAAGTGATTTCCTCTCCTAAGTTTCCTCTGGTTATTGGTTATCCTTGGTTACAGAGGCACAACAACTCTTTTGATTGGCTCTGTGCTGAGTTTCTCTCCTGGTCACCACAATGCAGTGAAACATGCTTCCGGAAGGTAGCCAAGGTCCTGTGTACCTCTTCACTCTCCTCCCTGCCAGAGGAGTACCGTGATTTTAGCGATGTCTTTGGTCAAGCCGGTAGTTTGCCTCCACCGCGGCCGTATGATTGCACAATTGACCTTCAACCTGGTGCCACTCCCCCTCGTGGCCGGGTTTACCCTTTGTCGGTCCTGGAGGATAAAGCCATGGAGGAGTATGTTGCAGTATTTGGGGTTTCATCCGCAAATCCTCGTCTCCTGCTGGTGCTGGTTTCTTCTTTGTGAAGAAAAAGAGCGGTGAACTGAGACCTTGTATAGATTATAGGGGTCTCAATCGTTTCACGATTAAGAATGCCTACCCGATCCTGTTGATTACAGAGTTATTTAACCGGCTCAAAGGAGCAATGGTTTTCACTAAGCTTGATCTGAGAGGGGTTTACAATCTAGTGAGGATTAAGGATCGCGACGAGTGGAAAACTGTGTTTAATACCAGAACAGGCCATTATGAGTATCTCGTAATGCCTTTTGGCCTTTGTAACGCCCCGGCAGTTTTCTAGGAATTTTTTAACGATGTCCTCCGAGATTTGTTGCAGTTATGTGTGGTGGTTTATCTCGATGATATCCTCATATTTTCCAAGTCCCTGGAGAGCTACCACACAGATGTCTGTCGTGTGCTTCAGAAATTAAGAGAGAACGATCGCTATTGTAAACTGGAGAAGTGTGAGTTCCATCGGGAACAGGTTAAATTCCTGGGCTATGTCATTTCCACTGCTGGTTTTTCGATGGACCCAGTGAAACTTTCGGCAGTCCTACAGTGGCCTCGACCCATGGGGTTACATCCTCTGCAGCGTTTCTTGGGTTTTGCCAACTATTATCGGAAGTTTATTCGTAACTTCTCGTCTCTGGTCAAGCCCCTGACCAATATGACCAGAAAGAACGGTAACCCACAGAGTTGGTCTCCAGAGTCTGTTAAGGCCTTAGAAAGTCTCAAGGCCGCCTTTGTTTCTGCTCCTGTGTTGGCACATCCTGATCCTACGTTACCTTTTATCCTTGAGGTTGATGCTTCTGAGACTGGTGTTGGCGCCCTTCTGTCTCAACGTCCTACCTCTGAGAGTGCTATGCATCCTTGTGGCTACTTTTCCAAGAAATTGTCACCTGCCGGGTGCAATTACGAGATTGGTGACAGAGAGCTGTTGGCAATCATTTTAGCCCTGAAAGAATGCAGACATCTCCTCGAAGGTACCACTGTCCCGGTTCTCATTCTTACTGACCATAAGAATCTCACATTCTTGTCTGAGGCTAAACGCCTCTCTCCCAGAAGGGTGCGATGGGCTCTTTTCTTGTCAAGTTTCAGTTACATTGTCTCATTCTTACCCGGTACTAAGAATGTAAGGGCTGATGCCTTGTCACGACAATTTTCCTCCACTTCCAAGTTGGAGTCGGTTTCGGTTCCTATGATTCCTCCTGATCGTATTCTGGCTACGGTTTCGCACCAGTCTTACTTCTCCTTTGGGTGACAAAATTCTTGCTGCTCAGGTCGATGCTCCTCCTGAGAAACCTTGTGACCGCTGCTTTGTCCCAGAGTGTCTCCGTACTGCCGTGCTCCAGACTTACCATTTTCCCAAGGCAGCTGGCCACCCTGGTAAGAATCAACTTGTTTGGGCCATTTCCCAACAATTCTGGTGGCCTAATCTACGTCCTGATGTAACTGCCTTCGTAGCTGCCTGTTCCATGTGTGCTCAGAGTGAGACTCCACGACACCTTCCAGTGGGCCTCCTACAACCCATACCCAAAGGAGAGAGGCCCTGGACCCACCTGTCTATGGATTTCATTGTGGAGTTGCCAACTCCCAAGGCAACACAGTTATCCTTATGGTGGTTGACCGGTTCTCAAAGATGTGTCATTGTATTCCACTTAAGAAGTTCTCCACTTCTAAGGAACTGGCTTGCATTTTTGCTCGGGAGATCTTCCGCTTACATGGGCTACCCAAGGTGATTGTCTCGGACAGGGGTAGTCAGTTTGTGTCCCGGTTCTGGCGAGCCTTTTGTGCACAGCTGGGAATTCAGCTTGCTTTCTCCATTGTGTATCACCTGCAGTCTAATGGGGCCGCAGAAGGAGCCAATCAGTCCTTGGAGAAATTCCTACGTTGCTATATTTCTGACCATCACAACAACTGGTCAGACCTATTACCATGGGCAGAGTTTGCTCACAACAGTGCCTTGAATTCTGCTTCCCGATTGTCTCTGTTTATGGCGAATTATGGTTTCCAACCTTCCATGTTGCCCGACTTGTTTGTTCCGCACAGTATTCCTGCGCTAGAGGAGCATCTCCGTGGTCTTTGTTCCACTTGCGCACAAGTCCAGGAGGCTTTGTGTCCTGCTAATGATAGGTACAGACTCCATGCTGAACGCAGACGTCTGCCTGCGCCTTCCTACCAGGTTGGGGAAAGGGTCTGGCTGTCATCTTGCAACCTCCGACTTCGTGCTCCCTCACTGAAGTTGGCACCTCAGTTTATTGGGCCTTTCCGTATCCTTCACAGGATTAATCCAGTGGCTTACGCGTTGGACCTTCCTCCTAGTATGCGCATCTCAAATGTGTTTCATGTCTCCATATTGAAACCATTGGTCTGCAACCGCTTTACCACCTCGGTGCCACGTCCTCACCCTATACAGGTTGAGAACCATGAGGAGTATGAGGTACAGTCCATTGTTGACTCCCGTAGGTTCCATGGGCGCATACAGTACCTGGTGCATTGGAAAGGGTACGGTCCGGAGGAACGCTCCTGGGTCTCATCTTCGGACGTACATGCTCCTGCCCTCCTCCGTGATTTCCATAGTCGTTTTTCCCTCAAGCCCAGTGGTCCTCCGAGGGGGAGGGGTCATTGAGGAGGGGGTACTTTCAGGGCTGGCTCAGCCCTTCCTTCGCTGAGCTGGCTGCTCAGCTGTCGGCTAATTGCCAGCTCTCATCTCTCTCCACAGTTAACCAGCTGTTGCGGATCTGCTTGTCAGTCCCGCCTACTTAAAGATCTCCAGCTCACTTCATTCCTGCCTTCGCCTTGGTCACATCACAAGAAACCATCTCCTGCGTTCCTGTTTAAAGACTGGCTTTGCTGACATCCCTTCTGGCTCCTTGTCCTGCTTGCTGTTCCTCTACTTGGATCCCTGACTTCTGGCCTGGCTCATTACCCGATCTGGTTACTGAACTCTGGCTTGGCAGACTACCCGATCCGGTTACTGGGCTCTGGCTATGCTTTAACTATGCTTACTCTATTTACCTTTTTATTTGTATTAATAAACAATTGTGATTTTACTGTACTTATGTCTCAGTCTGGTTCATGGTTTCTGACAATACCATGAATCCTAGGGTCCTTTTGCAGGCTTTGCAGAATCATGGAGGCTATGCAGCATAAGTTTGCAGAGGCATTTGGTTCTGAGTCCTCTGGGTCACTAAGGATCACATTATTCGTAACTACTTTCTTCCAGCCACGTACAACTCCTTGGGTTTCTGGGGACTGAAAACCATCCCTTGAAGAATGTTGCGTGTTATCCTCTACATCCATGCTGACACAATCCTCCTCTTCCTCTTCTTCCTGTGTGTTTGACGGCCCCGCAGGAATACTATCTGGATAAAGGGGGCCTTGAGAGGATAGGAAGTCCTCCTCTTCCTCCCACTGTACTGCCTCAAGTGCACTGTCCATGATTCCACGAAGCGTGTGCTCCAGCAGGATGACTAGAGGGACAGTGTCACTGATGCATGCATTGTCGCTGCTCACCATCCTTGTGACCTCCTCAAATGGTAACAGGACAGTGCATGCATCCTTGATCAGTAGCCACTGGCGTGGCGAAAATAGGCCAAGCTCCCATAAACCTATCCTGGTGCCATACTCGCACAGGTACTCGTTGATGGCCCTCTGCTGTGTGTGCAACCGCTGCAGCATTGCCAACATTGAGTTCCACCTAGTGGGCATGTCACAAATGAGGCAGTTGGTGGGCAGGTTGCACTCCCTTTGAATGTCAGCCAGCCGAGCTGTACATGCAGTCTCAGCTAAATTTTGCCCCATCACTCCAGTGAGGGGTAACCCAGACTTTCCCTCAGGACTCTCAGGGGCCTTCTTGAGAGCTAAGTGGCCACACATGGAAATGCTAGCTAAAAACTTCTTCCAAAGAGGCCGCTCCCTACGACAAACTGATCTGGCTAAACTCTCTAACCCCGGGACATTCCCGTTCTGGCCCTACATCCAACTTAAACATTTCCTAGAGGACCTGTCCTGCAAGCAAGGTTTTACAAAGCTCCCCACTACCTTGGAGTCCCTCTGCACTCGCTCGACCCCCGAATGCCATGTCATCTCCACGCTATACTCGTCGTTATGCAAAGAATCTCCCACACTCTTGCGCTCGGAACGTTCCTACTGGGAATGTGAGATAGACAGGTAGAGCTGGGACTGCATTCATCTATACATTTACAAAGGGTCCTGAACGTCTCTGTTCAAGAGAACGGATATAAATTAAAAACTCGCTGGTACAGAACACCAGACCTGATACATAAATTCTCCCCCTCTGTCTCTAAACGCTGTTGGCGGTGTGGTTCAGAACGGGGGCACATTCCTCCATATATGGTCGGTTTGCTTGGCGCTCCAACCATTCTGGCTCAAAGTACACAAACTGATCAAACAAGTGACACTGCTTCCACTGGACTTTTGTTCTGCGCAATACCTCTTACATTTCGCTAAACTCTCTAAAAAACAATATTACAAGTCGGTTGCCATGCATGTGATCAATGCTGCAAGGATGTGTATTCCGATCCACTGGCGGTCCACGTCCCCGCCTTCCATCCTCGAATGGCTTAACAGAGTAAATCGTATTGCTGAGAAGGAGGCGCTGATCTATACTACCTAGGATAACATTTCCAAATACGCAGATACCTGGGAAGCATGGATAACTTTCAAAAGAACCCAATCGTATCAAGATCTTAGAAACGGCTCAAACTAACTCCCAAATGGGGCGCCTCCACCCCTGTGCGTGAAGCCAAAGTAAAACTCTAGCACAGTTATGATGCTCGGAGGGTACTGACCACTAGAAGCTGGAGAGGGTAGTTGGTGCTGATTTCACCCCCTCTCCTCAGCAGCATTCCCCCCCTTGTTCTTCACCTCAGTACCTTCCCCCTGCTTGTCCCCCCCCTTTCCCTCCTCTCCCCTCTTCCGGGCCCCCCCCTTTTTTTCCCCCTCTTCTCCCCGTGTACCCCTCTCTCTATACTTTTACTTCCCCCTTTCCCCGCTTAAACCTCCTCCTGAAGATATACGACTAGATGTCATAACCATTCCTGATATTCTGCTCATTATATAGAGATGCTTAATCCTGATTCAACGCGTTCCTAGTTTGACTGAATTATAGTCGTATATTTATTGATAAAATAGGCTCACTGAGCCATGGTTGTATATGCTAAGTCTGTGTTTTCTCAATAAAATCTTTATGCAACAAAAAAAAAAAATTCAGCCACAACTGGCAGGAAAATTGATCGGATGCAAAGAAAAACCCACAAATAACTTCAGGTGAAATACAGGACTCTCTGAAAACATGTAGTGTGGCTGCTTCAAGATGCACAATAAGGAGGCACTTGAAGAAAGAAGGGCTGCATGGTCGAGTCGCCAGAAGAAAGCCATTACTATGCAAATGCCACAAAGTATCCCGCTTACAATACGCCAAACAGCACAGAGATAAGCCTCAAACCTTCTGGCACAAAGTCATTTGTAGTGATGAGACCAAAATTGAGCTTTTTGGCCACAACCATAAATGCTACATTTGGAGAGGACTCAACAAAGCCTATGATGAAAGGTACGGAGGTGCATCGCTGATGTTTTGGGGATGTGTGAGATACAAAGGCACAGGAAATTTGGTCAAAATTGTTGCAAGATGAATGCAGTATGTTATCAAAAAATACTGGAGGAACATTTGCATTCATCAGCCAGGAAGCTTCACATGGGACATACTTGAACATTCCAACATGACAATGATCCAAAACACAAGACATAGTCGACCTGTCATTGGCTAGAGCAGAATAAAATGAAGGTTCTGGAGTGGCCATCTCAGTCTCCTGACCTCAATATCATTGAGTCACTCTGGGGAGATATCAAACCTGCAGTTCGTGCAAGACAGGCCAAGAATTTCCAGGAACTGGAGGCTTTTTGCCAAGAGGAATGGGCAGCTTTACCATCTGAGAAGATAAAGCGCCTCATCCACAAATACCACAAAAGACTTCAAGCTGTCATTGATGTTAAAGGAGGCAATACACGGTATTAAGAACTGGGGTATGTAAACTTTTGATCGGGGTTATTTCGGTAGTTTCTGTTGCCATTATGATTTAAAAAGAGTAAACACAGTTGATTGATAATAAATGGCTTTAGCCAAACACTAACCATGAGTGAAAGAAAAGTTTTTGTGTTATCATTCATATTCTCTGAAAAAAGGCCAAGAAATCATAAATTCTACCAGGGTATATAAACTTATGAGGACAACTGTGTATATGAATACACCGCCTGAAGTGTATTATATACTGTACACCACCAAATGCACCGTATATATAGGCTACACTGAATGCAGAGTATATACTGTATACCAGGGCTTTTTTCTCAAACAATAGGTGCTGGAACTTAACCACGGCCCCACAAAACCCCTCCCCCTACACCCACCCTTCAAATCACATCAAATAGTGGATGTGGTCAGTCAAATTTCACAAAAACAGTAGGAGGGTCTTAAAGGGGCTTTAAATACCAGGATTGCATTACATACAGAGTGCAGAAGTGTCACTTGTAAACACAGAAACCAGACTTCTGTGTTTACAAGTGATTGTGGTGAGCAGGCACCAAAGGGTCTGAGCCAAAGGTGGTGGAACTGAGTGAGTTCCACCAAGTTCTCCCTGAAAAAAAGCCCTGCTGTATACATATGTATACTAGACTGCATGTATATGTATATGTGTGTATATATATATATATATATGTGTGTATATATGTGTATATATATATATATATATATATATATATATATATATATATATATGTATATATATATATATATATATATATATATATATATATATATGTATATGTATATATATATATATATATATATATATATATATATATATATATATATATATATATATATATATGTATATATATATATGTATATATATATGTATATATATATATGTATATATATATGTATATATATATATATGTATATATATATATATGTATATATATATATATATATATATGTATATATATATATATGTATATGTATATATATATATGTATATATATATGTATATATATATATGTATATGTATATATATATATGTATATATGTATATATATATATGTGTATATATATATATATATATATATATATATATATATATATATATATATATAAATCCAAACAAGGGATTGCTGCACAAACCGTATTTTATTTTGAAATCTTCAAAAGGACATCACCACGACATCCATAAAATCAGGCATCCATATTAAACGTTTTTAAAATACGGTTTGTGCAGCAATTCCCTGTTGGATTTTTTCTATGTCGAAGCCTGTGGGAGGGCTTGATTGCTAAGCACGGCCATCTGAGACTGTAGTGCACCTCACCCTTCTGACTATATTTATATATATATATATATATATATATATATATATATATATATATATACACACACACCGCCTGAAGCGTATTATATACTCTAAACTGATGAATACACTGTATATATACATATATACATACATATATACGCTACACTGAATGCTGAATGCAAAGTATATATACTAGACTGTATATATATATATATATATATATATATATATATATATATGAACACACCGCCTGAAGTGTATTATATACTGTTAACCACCGAATGCACTGTATACAGTCAGGTCCATAAATATTGGGACATCGACACAATTCTAATGTTTTTGGCTTTATACACCACCACAATGGATTTGAAATGAAACGAACAAGATGTGCTTTAACTGCAGACTCTCAGCTTTAATTTGAGGGTATTTACATCCAAATCAGGTGAACAGTGTAGGAATTACAACAGTTTGTATATGTGCCTCCCACTTTTTAAGGGACCAAAAGTAATGGGACAATTGGCTGCTCAGCTGTTCCATGGCCAGGTGTGTGTTATTCCCTTATGATCCCATTTACAAGGAGCAGATAAAAGGTCCAGAGTTCATTTCAAGTGTGCTATTTACATTTGGAATCTGTTGCTGTCAACTCTCAATATCAGATCCAAAGAGCTGTGACTATCAGTGAAGCAAGTCATCATTAGGCTGAAAAAACAAAACAAACCCATCAGAGAGATAGCAAAAACATTAGGTGTGGCCAAATCAACTGTTTTGGGACATCCTTAAAAAGAAAGAACGCACCGGTGAGCTCAGTAACACCAAAAGACCCAGAAGGGATCGGAAAACAACTGTGGTGGATGACCAAAGAATTCTTTGCCTGGTGAAGAAAACACCCTTCACAACAGTTGGCCAGATCAAGAACACTCTCCAGGAGGTAGGTCTATGTGTGTCAAAGTCAACAATCAAGAGAAAACTTCACCAGAGTGAATACAGAGGGTTCACCACAAGATTGTAAACCATTGGCGAGCCTCAAAAACAGGAAGGCCAGATTAGAGTTTGCCAAACAACATCTAAAAAAGCCTTCACAGTTCTTGGACAACTTCCTATGGACAGATAAGACCAAGATCAACTTGTACCAGACTGATGGGAAGAGAAGAGTATGGAGAAGGAAAGGAACTGCTCGTGATCCAAAGCATACCGCCTCATCAGTGAAGCATGGTGGTGGTAGTGTCATGGCGTGGGCATGTATGGCTGCCAATGGAACTGGTTCTCTTGTATTTATTGATGATGTGACTGCTGACAAAAGCAGCAGGATGAATTCTGAAGTGTTTCGGACAATATTATTTGCTCATATTCAGCTAAATATTTCAGAACTCATTGGATGGTGCTTCACAGTGCAGATGGACAATGACCTGAAGCATACAGCGAAAGCAACCAAAGATTTTTAAGGGAAAGAAGTAGAATGTTATGCAATGGCCAAGTTAATCACCTGACCTGAATCCGATTGAGCATGCATTTCACTTGCTGAAGACAAAACTGAAGGGAAATGCCCCAAGAACAAGCAGGAACTGAAGACAGTTGCAGTAGAGGTCTGGCAGAGCATCACCAGGGATGAAACCGAGCGTCTGGTGATGTCTATGTAGAATGTTATGCAATGGCCAAGTTAATCACCTGACCTGAATCTGATTGAGCATGCATTTCACTTGCTGAAGACAAAACTGAAGGGAAATGCCCCAAGAACAAGCAGGAACTGAAGACAGTTGCAGTAGAGGCCTGGCAGAGCATCACCAGGGATGAAACCGAGCGTCTGGTGATGTCTATGTGTTCCAGACTTTGGGCTGTAATTGACTGCAAAGGATTTGCAACCAAGTATTAAAAAGTGAAAGTTTGATGGATGATTGTTAATCTATTCCATTACTTTTGGTCCCTTAAAAAGTGGGAGGCACATATACAAACTGTTGTAATTCCTACACAATTCACCTAATTTGGATGTAAATACTCTCAAATTAAAGCTGAAAGTCTGCAGTTAAAGCACATCTTGTTTGTTTCATTTCAAATCCATGGTGGTGGTGTATAGAGACAAAAAGATTAGAATTGTGTTGATGTCCCAATATTTATGGACCTGACTGTATATAGGCTACACTGAATGCAAAGAGTATATATATATATATATATATATATATATATATATATATATTCTGATACACTGCCTGCACTGACTGAATATAGAGTATACACTGAATGTATACTATGCTATGCTCTATGCTAAATGCAGAGAATATATATTTATACTAGACTAACTGTATATATTGATATCAAATACACTGCCACTTACTGAATAACCTGCCTGCTTAATCTAACTCAAGCTATCTCTCCGTCCACGCCAACAACACTACATGCGGCCACTATGTAAGCAGCCTTGTATAGTGTGGGGCTTGGACTTAGTCCCCCTGAGCCATGAAAGGCCAAAGGCACCCTGCCTTTGGCCAATTATGGCTCTTTCAGCAGAGCGCGCTGTGATTGGCCAAAGCAAGCAGGTCAGGTGCATGCTTTGGCCAGTCATCATACAGCAATGCACTGCGATCTCACAATGCATTATGGGGCGTTCCGCGGTGCTTGAATTCCCTGTGAATGCCCCAAAATGTTCAGCGAACACCGATTTTTGAGTCGAACTTACGTTCGACTCGAACATCAAGCTCATCCCTAATGGCCACATGGCCATATTAGGTCAATGACATTTACCTAATATGGCCATATTTAGGTCAGTGATGTCACAAGCATCCCTTTAGTGGACATGGGGTGGGTAATGTCCAGCCTGCAGCTGACTGGCCCAGGAATAACAGTCGCTTTCTGGGTTTCGCCAAACCAAATCTCGTCACTAATGGCAAGACCACTGGGTATTATTTTAATGAAAGCTGCATATTTAAAAGTTTAAAAGAACTTTTGAGAATATATAAACATGGTAAACATATTGAAATTTTGTTGATTGGATTTACAGAAATTTTCATTATTTTCCTCTGCATTGAATTTAGCAAATTACATTATGGTTTGGTGAGCATGGCATTTACAGTGCCTTGCAAAAGTATTCACCCCCTTGGCTTTTTACCAATTTTGTTACATTACAGCCTTTAGTTTAATAGTCTAAGTTGGTGAAGTAAAATTAGAAATATATATACATAAAAAAATGTTTCAGAAATAAAAAACTGATAATTGGAATGTGTGTATGTATTCACTCCCTTTGTTGTAAAGCCCATAAAAAGCTCTAGTGCAAACAATTACCTTCAGAAGTCACATAATTAGTGAAATGATGTCCACCTGTGTGCAATCTAAGTGTCACATGATCTGTCATTACTGTACATATACACACCTTTTTGAAAGGCCCCAGAGGCTGCAACACCTAAGCAAGAGGCACCACTAACCAAACACTGCCATGAAGACCAAGGAACTCTCCAAACACGTAAGGGACAATGTTGTTGAGAAGTATAAGTCAGGGTTAGGTTAAAAAAATATGCAAATCTTAGATGATCCCTAGGAGCACCATCAAATCTATCATAACCAAATGGAAAGAACATGGCACAACAGTAAACCTGAGATGCAGACAAGCAAAGAAAGTGTTTCCACCGCTCAGGCTGACACTGACCCAGGTGTAGGTAGAAGTTTCAGAGCAGAAGAGCTCCAGGTGCTGGCTGAATGCTAGGCAAAGCAGGCTTGAATGGAGGAGAAGATTTGGATGCCGCACACTGGATGTAGTCAAAAAACTTCACTTTATTGAAAAAATGGGATCATCAAAATAACAAGACTGTCATGCAGAACTGCATGACAGTCTTGTTATTTTGATGATCCCAGAAGAAAGCCATTACTTTCAGCAAAAAACAAAATGGCACGTTTTGAGTTTGCGAAAAGGCATGTGGGAGACTCCCAAAATGTATGGAGGAAGGTGCTCTGGTCTGATGAGACTAAAATTGAACTTTTTGTCCATCAAAGAAAATGCTGCCTGGCGCAAACCCAACACATCACATCATCCAAAGAACACCACCCCAACAGTGCAACATGGTGGTGACAGCATCATGCTGTGGGGATGTTTCTCAGCAGTCAGGACTGGGAAACTGGTCAGAGTTGAGGGAAAGATGGATGGTGCTAAATACAGGGATATTCTTGAGCAAAACCCGTACCACTCTGTGTGTGATTTGAGGCTAGGATGGAGTTTCACCTTCCAGCAGGACAATGACCCCAAAACACACTGCTAAAGCAGCACTTAAGTGGTTTAAGGGGAAACATGTAAATGTGTTGGAATGGCCTAGTCAAAGCCCAGACCTGAATCCAATAGAAAATCTGTGGTCAGACTTAAAGATTGCTGTTCACAAGCACAGACCATCCAACTTGAAGGAGTTGGAGCAGTTTTGCAAGGAGGAATGGGCAAAAATCCCAGTGGTAAGATGTGGCAAGCTCATAGAGACTTATCCAAAGTGACTTGGAGCTGTGTTAGCCGCAAAAGGTGGCTCTACAAAGTATTGACTTTAGGGGGTGAATAGTTATGCACATTGTGGGCATGTTCTGTAAATGAAATGATGCAAATTCTCAAACAATCCATGTTAATTTTAGGTTGTGACACAAAAAATGCCAAGGGGGGTGAATACTTTTGCGAGGCTCTGTACAAGTGTGTAAAGTAAAGCAGATGGTTAAAACTAGAAAGGTGATTCATCCTGTAGGGTGACACTTTCCCTGCAGATTGGTGTGTTAATATATAACACTGAACCAAGTATACTAACATAACATGAACTTAAACCACTGATTAGAGTAGCAGTCACGTTGCAGTGACAGCCAACATATACACTTTTCATGTGACTAGGTAGGTGACAGTTCAACCTTGTCCACAACAGCCCATCAGACATTTCATTATACCAAATCAGCTCTTTACACATTTGTAGAATTAAGTAGATTTGATGGGTCTAACAGTTGGTAACCAAAAAAAGGTGTCAGTAAAACTGCAAGCGATATTGCAGGGGAGAGGAGGGAGCGCCAACAATAGCTGGGCTGTGGAAGCTTATGGGTGATGTCACTGCTTCTGGAATTCAGACCTGTTGTTGATTGCTCCTTGAAACAGGGGAGCTGGAGCTGCAGGATCATGTAACCAAACTGGACCAGACTAAAAATGGTATG
Organism: Lithobates clamitans; assembly: GCA_037952925.1. Classification (NCBI taxonomy): domain Eukaryota; kingdom Metazoa; phylum Chordata; class Amphibia; order Anura; family Ranidae; genus Lithobates; species Lithobates clamitans. The sequence goes on along the minus strand of JBBGZY010000412.1, from coordinate 1,189,250 downwards.
TATATACATTTTTTTTTTACACAGAGTAGGCAGGAGGGCATATTTTTAAGTATAGCTAGTGTTAGGGTTTAATTTCACTTTAAGCTTGATTATTAAATTACATCTCTGAACCATTGGCAATAATAGTAATTTGCAGCGTCACTTAACCCAAAAGCAATATTTTAGTTATAGGCGGAACATGAAGTGCTACAGTATGTCATATCTTTCTGTTTTAAATAAATACTTCAGAAGTAAAGCCTCAATGCCAAAATTCCTAACTTGGTCCCCACCCACCTAGGATTTTTGGATATTTCCAATATTATTTGTGTGTCTCAACTCCTCCTGTTACATTTTCCATATTATAGGGCAAAAAAAAATCAGCCGGAGTAAAAACCCCTTATAATGACTGCAGTGTACAGACTTCAGAACCCAAGAGCAAGAATGATCTAGGGTTCAATCAAAACTTGGAAGACAGCTGTCAGCTCCAGGCAAAAGAGCTGGGGGTGGGGCATTCCCCACCCCACAGCTTCACGTACACAAAGGGGCTGGGATGCTCATGACATCATTAACCTAATATGACCACACAAAATTTGTGCCACAACACACAATGGTGTGTTACTATTTGTTGCAGCATATTGCAACACGTGTGTATTGTTCGGTGCTTTTCAAAATTACATAGTTACATAGCTGGTAAGGTTAAATAAAGACAGCAGTCCATCCAGTTCAAACCTATGTGGGTGAATGTACTTGTGTCAAAATCATATCCCATACCTCTGTATAATGTGTCGCTAAGAAGCCCATCTAGGATTCTCTTTAAACTATCGATACTTCCTGCTGATACCACCGATTGTGGAAGTGAGTTCCACATCCTTACTGCCCTGATAGTGAAAAAACTCTTATGCAGTTTAAGGTTAAACCGCTTCTCCACCAATTTCAATTAGTGATCTCCATGTCTTCTTATACTCCCTGAAACTGAATAGTTTCCTCCCTATGCTGGATCATATCTCCTCTCAAGTGTATCTTCTTCGGGGAAAATAAATTTATCGTTTGTAGTCTTTCCTTGAAACTGAGGTCCTCCAGTACCTTTATTAATTTTGTTGAAGGAAAAAAATAGAAAACAAGGGAGCCCTGACCTTGTACATTATCCTTAGGTAAATATTTTATTTAGAAGAAAAATAGAAAACTACTCACAAACGTATAAACGAAAACTCATGATACAAGTAGTTTCCAGATGATAGCAATTGTTTGAGGTGGAAACAGACTCCCGATCATAAGAGAGGAGATTACAGGAGTCACTGCCATCTTCGAAGGATGACCTTCTTCCTCAGAGCCCAGGGATACGGAGTTCCACCCAAAAATGGAACTTCTGCTTATTCGGTTCCTACCCCCCTCCGGTGTCACATTTGCCACCTTTCAGGGGGATAGATCTCCGCAGAATCCGCAGCAATCTACGCCATGTCAGGCCCCTCCTCCCTCCCCCCCACACAGGTCCCTGAAGATAGCAGGGACCCGTCAGGATGCGCAGCGTGACTCGCACATGCGCAGTAGGGAACCAGGCTGTGAAGTTGTAAGGCTTTACTTCATAATTCCCTTATGTAAGATGCCGGTGCCTGCACCCGGGAGCCGAAGGACGTGTCGGCTTCGCGTGAGGACATCGCGGGCACCCAGGACAGGTAAGTGTCCTTATTTCAAATGTCAGCAGCTGCAGTATTTGTAGCTGCTGACTTATATTTTTTTTTTTTGGCGGAACTCTTCTTTAATTTATAATCACAGGCATTGAAGGCACTTTAAGCTGTCTACTGTCCCCCTTGTTTCTGTCTACTGTACTAATGTAATCGTAAAAAAAGTCAGGTCTGAGCATGTAGGCCCTTTACAAAATAATCTAGAGTGGGTGACTGGGGACAAAGAGAAGGCAAATTTATTAAATACTTTCTTCAGCTCTGTGTATACAAAGGAGCATGAGGGAGCTCATGTCCATAATGGGGATGGTATTGATACAGCCCCAAATGATCCACAATGGCTCAAAATGTATACAGTCCAGAAATATTTAGACAGAATAAAGGTGGATAAAGCACCTGGACCAGATAGCATCCACCCACGGATCCTAAAAGAAGTGAACTCTGTCATTTCAAAGCCATTGTTACTAATTTTTAGGGACTCGTTAATGACTGGAATAGTTCCACTGGATTGGCGTAGGGCCAATGTGGTGCCCATATTTAAAAAGGGATCAAAGTCTTTACCAAGTAATTATAGACCTGTTAGTTTAACTTCTATACTCGGGAAGATACTGGAGAGTTTATTATAAGACCACATAGATGAGTTCTTGCTGTAAAAAATGTTTTAAGCAAAAGACAGCATGGATTCATGAAAGACAGAAGTTGTCAAACAAACCTGTTTTCTTTTTATGAGGAGGTAAGTAAAACCTTGGACAGGGGGGTGGCTGTGGACGTGGTATACTTGGATTTTTCAAAAGCATTTGACACAGTTCCCCACAGATGGCTAATGTGGAAGGTAAAGTCTACAAGCTTGGAAATATCAGTTTGTAAATGGATAAAACACTGACTAATGCCGCGTACACATAAGCAGATTTTCCGTCGGAAAAAATTTCGCTCAAGCTTGCCTTGCATACACATGGTCACACAAAAGTTCTCTGAACTTTCGACCGTCAAGAACGCGGTGACGTACAACACTACGACGAGCCGAGAAAATGAAGTTCAATGCTTCCGAACGTGCGTCGAATTGTTCTCGAGCATGCGCAGAAGTTTTGTGTGTCGGAATTTGTACAGACGATCGCATTTTCGGATAGGAACTTTTTCCGACCGCAAAATTGAGAACCTGCTCTCAATTCCGCCAGCAAAAGTCCAATGGAGCATACACACGGTAGCATTTTCCGAACAAAAGCTCTCATCAGTCTTTTGCTGGCCGAATTTCCGATCGTGTGTACACGGCATAAGAAAACTAATTTGATAGTAGTGGTTAATGATTCTTACACTGAATGATCTAAGGTTATCAGTGGTGTACCCCAAGGTTCAGTGTTGTGACCCTTACTTTTTAATGCCTTTATAAATGATATAGGGTCTGGCAAAAAAAAGTACCATTTCAGTCTTTGCAGATGACACTAAGCTATGCAATGGAATAACGTCCTTAAAGGATGTCTCCAACATATAAGCCAACCTCAATGCACTGTTTAATTGGGCAACTATGTGGCAAATGAGGTTTAATGTTGATAAATGTAAAGTTAGTCACTTGGGGGCTAAGAATATACACGCATCATACATACTAGGGGGAGTACAACTGGGGGAATCCGTATTGGAGAAGGATCTGGGGGTTTTGGTAGATTAGAAGCTTAATGCCAAGCTGTGGTTTCCAAAGCGAGTCCTTTCTTGTATTAAAGGTGCTATAGACTCCAGAGAGAGATATATAATTTTGCTCTGTACAAATCATTAGTAAGACTTCATCTGGAAAATGCAGTTTAGTTTGGGGCACCAATTTACAAACAGGATATCGGGGTAACTGGAGAAAATGCAGAGAAGGGCAACCAAACTGATAAGAGGCCTGGAGAAACTCAGCTATGAGGATATATTACACTCGAGTCTAGAGGAACTGAATTTATTCTCTCTTGAGAAGAGGAGATTGAGGGGGGATATGACCAACAAGTACAAATACATAAGTGGTCCATATAGTTAATTTGGTGTTGAGTTATTCACTTTAAGGTAATCATAGAGGACAAGGGGGCACTCCTTACGTCTAGAGGGAAAAAATACTTCATCTCCAAACAAGGAAAGGTTTCTTCACAGTAAGAGCTGTGAAAATGGGAAATAAACTCCCTCCAGAGGTGGTTCTGGCTCCTATGCATTAAGGTGAAAAAACACCTGTCAGTGACCGGCCCCCCGGCCCCCCAGCCACCCTTTTTACTTACCTGAACCCTCGAACTTCACCCGGCAGGGACGTGTTCTCTCTCTGCCTGGGGTTCTCGGCTTTTGATTGGATCGATTGATAGCAGCGCAGCCATTGGCTCCAGCTGCTGTCAATCAAATCCAATGATTGGAGCGCCGGGGGGCGGGGCCGAATCCTGCACTCGACCTCTATGGACAATGAATGCTGGACTCGGCAGCGTGCTGCAAGGTTATCAGATGTGGGGGAGCCGCGAGAGCCACCGGGGGACCCCAGAAGAGCAGGTTCGGGGCCACTCTGTGCAAAACAAGCTGCACAGTGGAAGTAAGTATGATATGTTTATTTATTTATTTATTTATTTATTTTACCTTTACAATCACTTTAAAAAAGGTCTGGATTCTGTCCTTAATGTACATAATATAACTGGATACTGACATTTATAGGTAAAGTTGATCCAGGGAAAATCCAATTGCCTCTCGAGAGATCAGGAAGGACTTTTTTCCCCTGCTGTAGCAAATTGGAGCATGCTTTGCTGGGGTTTTTCGCCTTCCTCTGGATCAACAGTGGGTGAAGGATTGTGTATATGGGGATTGTATGATTTTTTTTTATTGGGTGAACTAGATGGACTTGTGTCTTTTTTCAACCTGACTAATTATGTAACTTTGTAACTTCACTATTAGGCTCCATTCACATTTGGCGTTTTGGGATCTCGGGCACAATCGCTGCGAGTCTGCCTGTGATCTCAAATCATACTACAATCATAAACGCATGTTTGGGTGCCATAAAATGAATGGCACCTAAACACGGTGTGGTTTTGGTGCGATAAATTGCATGGCAATCGTGGCAAACCACAACACGTGAAGTTTTTCTCCCATTGAAAATGAATGGCACTGAACATGTGTTATGCGGTTGTAGTGTGAATTTAGATCGTGGGTAGAATTGCAGCATTTCTGACTGAGATCCCAAAATGCCAAATGTGAATGGAGCCTTAGTGAGGCTAACCATCAGATTCAACATACACTAATAGGGCGTACACACGGTCGGACTTTGTTCGGACATTCCGACAACAAAATCCTAGGATTTTTTCCGACGGATGTTGGCTCAAACTTGTTTTGTCTACACACAGTCGCACAAAGTTGTCAGAAAATCCGATCGTTCTAAACGCGGTGACGTAAAACACGTACCTCGGGACTATAAACGGGGCAGTGGCCAATACCTTTCATCTCTTTATTTATTCTGAGCATGCGTGGCACTTTGTCCGTCGGATTTGTGTACACACGATCGGAATTTCCGACAACGGATTTTGTTGTCGGAAAATTTTATCTCCTGCTCTCCAACTTTGTGTGTCGGAAAATCCGATGGAAAATGTCCGATGGAGCCCACACACGGTCGGAATTTCCGACAACACGCTCCGATCGGACATTTTCCATCGGAAAATCCGACCGTGTGTACGGGGCATAGGTGTTTGAGAAGAGGGATAAAGAATATTTGAAAGTAAAGACTAAAAAGTAAAATATTAATTGAATATATGACAGCGATAAACTGAACATATGCCCGTCAATTTTGTTTTCAAATTTTTTTGTTTTTAGAACATTTGGTCGATTTCCTAATGGTTTTGGGGGGTCAAATCAGTGTTCATTTTGTCTGCAGTGATGAGAAAAGCAGGATGGAAATTTTTTCTCTAACAAATTAAATTCAAATTGTAAATGTAATTTTCGTTCAGGATTTAATTTAAATAGGAGGTCTGAAACCTTAAGGGCTTTTGAATTAAGTTAGTTGGCTAAATTATGGCATGGAAGAATTTCTGATGAATGATTTTTCAGAACTCCCGTATGAATGATCAAACTAAATTCTACTGCTATATGTTACATAGTTACATCATTACATAGTAGGTGAGGTTGAAAAAAGACACAAGTCAATCAAGTCCAACCTATGTGTGTGATTATATGTCAGTATTACATTGTATATCCCTGTATGTTGTGGTTGTTCAGGTGCTTATAATAGTTTTTTTAAAGTATCGTTGCTCCCCGCTGAGACCACCGCCTGTGGAAGGGATTTCCGCATCATTGCCGCTCTTACAGTAAAGAACACTCTACGTAGTTTGAGGTTAAACCTTTTTTCTTATAATTTTAATGAGTGGCCACGTGTCTTGTTAAACTCCCTTCCACAAAAAAGTTTTATCCCTATTGTGGGGTCACCAGTAAGGTATTTATAAATTGAAATCATATCCCCTCTTAAGCGTCTCTTCTCCAGAAAGAATAAGTTCAGTGCTCGCAACCTTTCCTCATAACTAATATCCTCCAGACCCTATATTAGCTTAGTTGTCCTTCTTTTTACAGCATACTCTAGGTGCGGCGGACCAGAGTCTTGTAGAGCAGGAGAATTGTCATTTTATCTCTGGAGTCGATCCCCTTTTTAATGCATGCCAATATTCAGTTTGCTTTGTTAGCAGCAGCTTGGCATTGTATGCCATTGCTGAGCCTATCATCTACTAGGACCGCCAGGTCCTTTTCCATGCTAGTTTCCCCCAGAGGTTTTTCCCCCCAGTGTATAGATTGCATTCATATTTTTGCCACCCAAATGCTTTATTTTACATTTTTCTACATTAAACCTCATTTGCCATGTAGTTGCCCACCCCATTAATTTGTTCAGATCTTTTTGCAAGGTTTCCACATCCTGCGGAGAAGTTATTGCCCTGCTTAGCTTAGTATCGTCTGCAAATACAGAGATTGAACTGTTAATCCCATCCTCCAGGTCGTTTATGAACAAAATAAATAGGAATGGTCCCAGCACAGAACCCTGGGGGACCACACTACCCACCTCTGACCATTCCGAGTACTCCCCATTTATCACCTCCCTCAGAACTCGCCCTTGTAGCCGGTTTTCAATCCATGTACTCACCCTATGGTCCATGCCAACGGACCTTATTTTGTACAGTAAACATTTATGAGGAACTGTGTCAAATGCTTTTGCAAAATCCAGATACACCATGTCTACGGGCCTTCCTTTATCTAGATGGCAACTCACCTCCTCATAGATGGTTAATAGATTGATTTGGCAAGAACGATTCTTCATGAATCAATGCTGATTACTGCTAATGATATTGTTCTCGTTACTAAAATCTTGTATATAGTCCCTTATAATCCCCTCCAAGAGCTTGCATACTATTGATGTTAGGCTAACTGTTCTATAATTCCCAGGGATGTGTTTTGGGCCTTTTTTAAATGTTAAAGTGTGTGTGTCACTGGCGCAAAACCTATCCTGTCATCAATATATGAGTGATATCTGTAGCTGCTGCATCCAAAAATTTTCAAGGGAAAAAATTAAATTAAAAGTGCTATGTGTGTGGATGCGCTGCTCACATTTGTGCTCTCTATCCTATCTGTGTATGTTCTATTCTTTGGACATAATCTTATTCACCATCCACCTATAAAAATTCATCACATTTAAGCAACAACCATATACCTATAAAAATTCATCACATTTAAGCAACAACCATATACAAATTCTATAAATCATATAGAAGTCCGGTGACATATATCACATGATAATAAAGTCTCTTCATATATGTTTGCAAATCTTCCGTTGAATTGCCGTGAGCGGCGTGCTCTTGTGTTTAATCAATTTAAAGTGACTTAGTGCTTCACCACCACCTGTGAGATTTGCCACTCACCAGATTAATCTTTAAAACTGCACCTTTGGTTCATTCAAAGGGATAACCACTCCACTCAAAGGGGACTTTCTCCAATAGCTATACCAGGACCTCAATGCTCCTCATAAAAATGGATGAAAAACGATCATCGCACAATAACGTTTAAAACCTTTATTTCATAAACACAAAAAACTATGCACTCACATTTCCAAGTGCCATTGAGCCGGCACAGAGCTTTTCCAGCAGTTAGGGACGGGTGGGCGCTGCAGCCCGGTTCTCCTAGTGTGTGCTGTGCTGCCTCCGTGTGCCGCTTGCGTTCCCCCCTTATGTCCGTTCGCGTCCTCACCAACCACGTTCGTTCCCGATCACGTGGGTACAATAATCTCCCAGCAGCCTCTACGCGTTTCGCATTCCAATTTGCGTCATCAGGAAGCTGCCGTTTGATTGGTTCTCGTTCTATTTATGTTGAGCACGGGCGGAAATTGCTCTGCCGCCATCTTGGGTGTGGGTATTCCCTTAGTTCTATTCTATTGGGACTTCCTCTCTCTTGGCGCCATTTTTTTATGGGCAATTAGCCCATTTCGTGGTTGTTCAGTGCACACGCTGTTTCCCCCACTCTACCATTGTTCGTTCTTATTCCAATTTGCCCATTATTCTACTAAATTTATATAAATGATTTTAAACTAACCCATCTGTATCTGCTGGAGAGGCTTTCACATATTGGTAAGTTAATGGCCCTTATTGGCCCTTGGATGCTTTGGCTTTAAAAACATCTTATGCACATTATTATTCTGTAGTTAATTGCCGCACAATGTGTAATATGGAACAGCAAATCCTTGCTACTTCTAAAAAATTGTTTAAAGATACTAAATATAAAAATAAACCATATATATTAAACTGAACTAAAAAATGGCTCAATGGCACTTGGAAATGTGAGTGCATAGTTTTTTGTGTTTATGAAATAAAGGTTTTAAACGTTATTGTGCGATGATCGTTTTTCATCCGTTTTTATGAGGAGCATTGAGGTCCTGGTATAGCTATTGGAGAAAGTCCCCTTTGAGTGGAGTGGTTATCCCTATGAATGAACCAAAGGTGCAGTTTTAAAGATTAATCTGGTGAGTGGCAAATCTCACAGGTGGTGGTGAAGCACTAAGTCACTTTAAATTGATTAAACACAAGAGCACGCCGCTCACGGCAATTCAACGGAAGATTTGCAAACATATATGAAGAGACTTTATTATCATGTGATATATGTCACCGGACTTCTATATGATTTATAGAATTTGTATATGGTTGTTGCTTAAATGTGATGAATTTTTATAGGTATATGGTTGTTGCTTAAATGTGATGAATTTTTATAGGTGGATGGTGAATAAGATTATGTCCAAAGAATAGAACATACACAGATAGGATAGAGAGCACAAATGTGAGCAGCGCATCCACACACATAGCACTTTTTTAAATGTTGTTGCTACATTGGCTTTTCTCCAATCACCTGGTACCATTCCAGTCAGTAGACTGCCAATAAAAATTAGGAACAATGGTCTGGCAATTACTTGACTGAGTTCCCTAAGTACCCTTGGATGCAAGCCATCTGGTCCTGGTGATTTATTAATATTAAGTTTCCCAAGTCTAATTTTAATTCTGTCCTCTGTTAACCATGGAGGTGCTTCCTGTGATGTGTCATAAGGATAAACACTGCAGTTTTGGTTACTGAAGCCCCCTGATTCCCTCGTGAAGACTGAGGATAAGAATTCAATACCTTTGCATAGTCCCAGTATTATTTTCCCCTTAACTTCATCCATTTGGAGCTCTACCCATAAGGATTCAACCTCCTCCATAGCTCCCTTAGTGATGTCATCTCTCACATTTACTTGTACCTTATTCTTGATATATAGGCATACCCCTCCCCCTTTTTTACCCTCTCTATCCCTGCGATAAAGGGTATACCCTTGAATGGTTGCCAGCCAATCATGAGAGCTGTTGAACCAAGTCTCTGAAATTCCCACAAAATCCAAATCCTCCTCATACAACAGTATCTCTAGTTCACCCATCTTGTCTGCCAGGCTCCTGGCATTGTTGAGCATGCCATGTAGTTTAGACCAGTCACATACTATCCTCTTATTGGGTGTTCCAAGATTGCAACTAGGACTTGTTACTACACTTACCTTGGATTTATGTGCTTTAGTCAACCTACCACTAATGCCCCCAATACTACCCTCTGGAATATGTTCCACGCTGACTATCTCTACCTCTGCCCCCCCCCCCCCCCCCCCCGTTGCCTAGTTTAAAAACCCATCTAACTTTTTGTCCATCTTCTCCCAGCTGATCTGCACCCTCCTCATTTAGGTGCAGGCCGTCCCTTCTATAGTACTGGTGATCGACTGAGAAGTCGGCCCAGTCCTCCAGGAACCCAAACCCCTCCTTACTACACCAGCTCTTCAGCCACTTGTTTTACTTCCCTAATCTCCCTCTGCCTTTTTGGTATAGCTTGATGTACCGGTAGTATTCCTGAGAATACTACCTTGGAGGTCCTTTTCCTTAATTTAGCTCACAAGTCCCTAAAATCGTTCTTTATGACATCTGCCTCTGACTTTGTCATTGGTGCCAACGTGCACCATGACAGCCAGGTCTTCCCCAGCCCTTCCCAGTAATCTGTCCACCAGATCCCTGATGTGCCGAACCCAAGTGCCCGGTAGACAACATAAAGTTCGGCGCTTCAGGTCTTTGTTACAGATTGCCCTCTCTGTCCTAAGAATTGAGTCCCCTACCACCAGAATCTGTCTTTTCTTTCCCTTCACTTCCCCCCCCCCACTCTCACTGGGGGAGGTCTTCCCCGGCAGCTAGGAGAGTCCCTCAGCTCAAGCAGTGCTGGTCCCTGACTGGTTTCACCAATGTCACTCAATGGAGCGTACTTATTGGGATGCTCCAGCCCTGGATCAGCCTCCCTGGTACTTCCCCCTCTACCCTTCCTGACTGTCACCCATCTACAGTCCCTGACAAAAGTCTTGTCGCTTGTGTACAAATTGACCTGAAGTGCCGCTAAAATATATTTCTAATCAAGATTTTGTTACAAGAAATGGGTCATTTTAATCCCAACAGCTTTTGTAATAATGTTTCAGTGCAAAACGAAACTGACAAAAAGTATTCTAATATTCACAGCTTGGTAAAGCCCATTGGGTACATTTTTGCCAAGACATAAGTGCTGTCGCCTTGTTATATGAGCTTCACCTGTGACTAATAATGGATCAATTAGGTCTAAGGTGTGTATAAAAAGAACACCAGTACACTAGACCTTCTCAACTCCAACTACACCTCTGCAAACATGCCTAAGATTCACCCGGAGACTAAAGTGTTGATTATCAAGAGGCGGAAGACCAGATCCACTGCTGATGTGGCAGACACCTTCAATGTGTCTCAGCGTCAAGTTCAGAGGATAAAAAAAAGATTTGAAGAGACTGGAGATGTTTTGGACAAGGCCAGGTCAGGCTGACCCCGCAAGACAACTGCTCGAGAGGACCGTTTGTTGGCTCGAAAATCCAAGGCCAGCCCATTTTCCACTGCAGCAGAGCTCCAGGAGACCTGGTCACCTGAGGTCCCTGTGTCAACCAGAACAGTTTGATGGATTCTGTCTCGAAATGGCCTCCATGGTCGAATCAGTGCCCATAAGCCAGCACTAAACAAAAGACAATTGAAAAACCGTGTGGCATTTGCCAAGGGCCACAGCCTGCTAAAAGGATGGACTCTGGAAAAGTGTCAGAAGGTGGATTTTTCAGATGAATCTTCTGTTAAATTACACCACAGTCACCGCAAATATTGCAGGAGACCTACTGGAAACCGCATGGAGCCGAGATTTACCCAGAAAACAGTGAAGTTTGGTGGAGGCAAAATCATGGTCTGGGGTTACATCCAGTATGGGGGTGTGCGAGGGATCTGCAGGGTGGAAGGCAACATCAATAGTCTAAAATACCAAGAAATCTTAGCTACCTCTTATATTCCCAACCATAAAAAAGGTCAAATTTTGCAGCAGGATGGTGCTCCACCGCATACTTCCATCTCCACATCAAAGTTCCTTAAGGCAAAGAAGATCAAGATGCTCCAGGATTGGCCAGCCCAGTCACCAGACATGAACATCATTGAGCATATGTGGTGTAGGATGAAAGATGAAGCATGGAAGACAAAACCAAAGAATATTGATGAACTCTGGGAGGCATGCAAGACTGTTTTCTTTGCTATTCCTGATGACTTCATCAATAAATTGTATGAATCCTTGCCAAACCGCATGGATGCTGTTCTCCAAGCTCATGGAAGTCATACAAGATATTAAATTTGGATCTCACAGAACCACTACTTAATTTGCTGACATATTTTTGGATTTTCAGTAAAGTTGTTCAATTTCTGTATAGGCGACAAAACTTTTGTCTTGCCAAAATTTGACCTGTCTGTCTTGATTAAATGATAAATCTTTTTTCAGTGAAACTAATTTATTTCAGTGCATTAAACATCATTTGGGAGGGCTTTAGCTTTTCATATGAGCTAATTCTAACACCAATTGATTAATTAAAAGTCAGGTTAATAGCAGGAGTTTCTACAAAATAGAGAAGCGACAAGACTTTTGTCAGGGACTGTACTCTTTCCTAGTGCCTGCACCTCTTTGGCTCCACCCGCCTCTGTGTTGGCCCCTGCCGACACCTGCCGTGTACGTTCCTGGCTCTCCTTTAATATGGAGGGACTTCTCAGTACTGACAGTTGCTTCCCCAGATTCAGAACCTGGGCTTCCAGGGAAACAATCTGCTTACATTTTGCACAGCAGTATTCGCCCTCGATCGGATGATGATCAAGGAATGCATACAAGCCGCAAGATGTACACCGGGCATCGTACCTACTAATTTAATGAGGATTGGGGATTATACCCTGTCTAAATGATCTAACAACTAGCTTCCTGACACTAATACTCAACAAGACAATACACGGGTACTCAACAAGAAAATACACAGGTCCTCAACAAGACAATACACAGGTACTCGCTGACCAACGTGCACTTGCTGACCAACGTGCACTCGCAGACCAACGTGCACCCGCTGACCAATGTGCACCTGCTAACCAACATGCACCTGCTAACCAACGTGCACTCGCAGACCAACGTGCACTCGCTGACCAACGTGCACTCGCTGACCCACGTGCACACACACATGGCCAGCTCTAGTTTCAGATATGTTTTAAAATAAGTAAAGTGAAAAAAACATAGTTACACATTTGTTGTGTATAGCATTGCAATATTAAAGCTATTTTTTAAAAGGGGCTTTGTGATGTACTGTTTTTCTGCCAAAGTCAATCTGCCATAGTCTTTTTTTATTATGTGGTACAGTGCAAGGTTTAAATTCTACAAGAAGCACAGCCAATAGCTGGACAGTTTTCAGTTTTCAGTCAGTGTCTGGCTACAAACCTTGTTTAGTTTTCAGCCAGATTGGATGACACCTTAGTCAACTTTTAAATGTAACTACACAGGTACACAGTCCCACTTGGCTACCTTTTGTTAACCACCTAAGCCCCGGACCATTTGGCTGGCCAAGACCAGAGCACGTTTTGCGATTCGGTACTGCGTCGCTTTAACTGACAATTGCGCGGTCGTGCGACGTGGCTTCCAAACAAAATTGACGTCCTTTTTTTTCCCACAAATAGAGCTTTCTTTTGGTGGTATTTGATCACCTCTGCAGTTTTTATTTTTTGCGCTATAAACAAAAATAGAGCGACAATTTTGAAAAAAAAGCATTTTTTACTTTTTGCTATAATAAATGTCCCCAAAAAATATATAAAAAACCTATTTAGGCCGATACGTATTCTTCTACATATTTTTGGTAAAAAAAAAAAAAAAAAGCAATAAGCGTTTATCGATTGGTTTGCGCAAAAGTTATAGCGTCTACAAAATAGGGGTTCGTTTTATGGCATTTTTATTAATAATTTTTTTTACTAGTAATGGAAGCGATCTGCGATTTTTATCATGACTGCGACATTATGGCAGACACATTTTGACACATTTTTGGGACCATTGTTATTTTTACAGCGATCAGTGCTATAACATTTCACCAATTACTGTAAAAATGACACCGGCAGTGAAGGGGTTAACCATTAGCTGGCTAGGAAGGGGTTAAGTGTGTCCTAGGGAGTGATTCTAACTGTTAGGGGGCCTGGCTACGTGTGACACATCATTGATCATAGCTTCCGATCACAGGTAAAATAGATCCCCTGCTGTGAGCAACAATAGACCCCACCCCAGCAACTATAGACCCCCCAGAAACAATAGATATCCCTCAGCAACAATAGATTCCCCTATGCAACAATAGACTTCCCCCCACAACAAAATACTACCTCAGCAACAATAGACCCCCAGCGGCAACAACAGATTTGCCAGCAGCCATCAGCAATAGACCTTCCAGCAGCCAGCAACAATTGACCCTCCACCAGCAACTATAGACCTACCCAGCAACAGTAGACCCCCCCACGCAAAAATAGATTCCCACCAGGGACAATAGATTACCCCAGCAGCCAGCATCAATAGACCCTCCAGCACACCCCCGCACTCCTTTCCATTACATACATTAGTTGCTGGAGGTGCCGGAACTGCGTTCCCCTGCATTCCTGCTGAAAAAAAGCCCTGTATATGTATATATACTATATATATAGTCAGAGCCCTGTAACCGGGAGAGATGTGAACCACATAAACACGCCACAAGACTAACAACATAAAGTAGACCTGAATAGTGCCCTGGTCAGCTGGACGGTATGCCTAAAAAGGGGTCATACCCAAGATAAGTAATGGATGATTGTGGAAGAAATTAAAAAGGAAGTCTGAGAACTGACCCCTAACATAAAACACCTCCATCCCTAATATCAGAAAAAGAAACAAATGAACTTCGCCCACGGGACTTTAAATGAGGTGTAAATGGTGATCAAAGGGTAAACAGGTATAAAAGTACAAGTATTTTATTGAAAACAACAGCATAATCCATAATAGGACATGAGCATGGGTGAACAGGTTCATAAAACAGCAACATTGTATAGTAGTCCTAAAACATAGCCATAATGTAATAGTAATACATATAATACAGGTATGCATGGTACATCTCTAACCCGACGCGTTTCGCGAGCTTTCCTCGCTTCATCAGGGGCTGATGTGCATAACTGCTGTCTGTAAATACAGATTGAAGTAATTAGAGTATCGGGTATGATTGGGTAAAAGCAAGAAGCCAGAACCGGTCATCCCATACTTACTTGTAAGACCAAGGCTACAGACACATAACCCAGGTACGGGTCGGCGGAGGGCATCTCCCCCGGGAGCTGAAGGGGCCGAGGACCCAACCGGAGGACCGAGGTCAGGCGTGGGGGGCAGCATGGCAAAATGAGAGAGAGAAAGGAGAGCGTGAACCCAAATTGTTCCCAAATGTACTGCAGGGCCACTCACTGTATGGGAATATAAATATAAGGTAGTATAGAATTAAGAAGTTTGGAAGTATGAGATGTATATCGTGGCATCAAATGCAAGGTATGTTAATAAGCAAGGTCTAAAATAATAACATTAGTATTGTCATGGAAATATAAAATGTATGCTACTTGCATGGTATGCATAAGGTGTCCCGCAGAGCAGAGAGAAAAAGAAGGGTACAAGGCGAAGGAGTGAAAGAGAAGGGGAGGAAAGGGAAGTGGAGGGGGGGGGGGGGGAACAGGGGGAGGTGAAGTGAATAGTGACAGAGAAAAGACAAAGAAGGAGAGGAAATGTGAGAAGAATGCCCTTGTCTGATGCTGATCCTAGATCTTAGGAGTTACAGTGGTTCGGCTACTACTGAACCTCAACGACTTTGCTAGCATACCCTCAATACTATCATGTTTGAATTCTACTATGTACTTGCAGACCTAGCTCCTTCACTGCACCCATGTTTGGGTTGAGCGGTTTGTCTTATCCTCTGGGAGCTGCGATGCACAAATGGGGATTCATTTCCCCAGCTGTCCCCGTCTCTCTGGTTTTTCCGGAGGGGCGGGGCCACCAGTGCATCGGCGTCATGCTCTTCCACGCCCACCTGGGGATGCCTGCAATACAGCGGTATCCCCCTCCGTGATGGGCGGGATGTGTCATCCAGGCGGCGGCTGGGGATCGCGAGTGCCTGCCTCTCTGCGGCGGGTGCGTTGCGATCTCCTCTGCTCCACCTGACGCATGACGTTAGGGGCGGAGAACTCGGCGGATGTCCGGGTATAAGGCGGGGGGTGTCAATATGGCAACTTTTCCCTCACTACTTCTCCTACACTCAGTCGGGACCCTGCACTATATTGGTAGGCACCCTATTTATCTACTTTTATATGAATACCTGCACCTCACAGCGTACCTATCCTCACTTGCTGTTTCTGACTCACTCCACTAATTACACTTTTTCTTTTCACACGTAAGTACTTCTTTAGTTTATCACATAATTAATCAATCTGTCCTCTCTTTCACCGTGCCTCATCTCCCTTCACTTCTTTCACTTTTTCTTTCTTTTTCCCCTGGTCCTGTTCCCCTTTCTTTTCACATTTCCTCTCCTTCTTTGTCTTTTCTCTGTCACTATTCACTTCACCTCCCCCTGTTTCCCCCCCCCTCCACTTCCCTTTCCTCCCCTTCTCATTCACTCCTTCACCTTGTACCCTTCTTTTTCTCTCTGCTCTGCGGGACACCTTATGCATACCATGCAAGTAGCATACATTTTATATTTCCATGACAATACTAATGTTATTATTTTAGACCTTGCTTATTAACATACCTTGCATTTGATGCCACGATATACATCTCATACTTCCAAACTTCCTAATTCTATACTACCTTATATTTATATTCCCATACAGTGAGTGGCCCTGCAGTACATTTGGGAACAATTTGGGTTCACGCTCTCCTTTCTCTCTCTCATTTTGCCATGCTGCCCCCCACGCCTGGCCTCGGTCCTCCGGTTGGGTCCTCGGCCCCTTCAGCTCCCGGGGGAGATGCCCTCCGCCGACCCGTACCTGGGTTATGTGTCTGTAGCCTTGGTCTTACAAGTAAGTATGGGATGACCGGTTCTGGCTTCTTGCTTTTACCCAATCATAACCAATACTCTAATTACTTCAATCTGTATTTACAGACAGCAGTTATGCACATCAGCCCCTGATGAAGCGAGGAAAGCTCGCGAAACGCGTCGGGTTAGAGATGTACCATGCATACCTGTATTATATGTATTACTATTACATTATGGCTATGTTTTAGGACTACTATGCAATGTTGCTGTTTTATGAACCTGTTCACCCATGCTCATGTCCTATTATGGATTATGCTGTTGTTTTCAATAAAATACTTGTACTTTTATACCTGTTTACCCTTTGATCACCACTTACACCTCATTTAAAGTCCCGTGGGCGACGTTCATTTGTTTCTTTTGATTGTGGAAGAAACGTGCTGAAAAGTGCCCTGAAAAAAGGGAATGGGAGGTAGGGTATCACGATCTGGAACTGACAAGGACCACAGGTGAGTGGTGTGCTTTAAATACCCCCCGGGCTCCTCCCATAATTTCAGACCACCATACTTATTTATGGTCGGAGCCTTATAACCGGGATAGATGTGAACCACATAAACACGGCACAAGACTAATAACATAAAGTAAACCTGAAGTGTGCCCTGGTCGACTAGACGGTATGCCTAAAAATGGGGCAAAAACGCTTGGATAGGGAGGTAACTACTTTATTGAGCTGGTAACATTCTACGGAGCAAGCTTGCTGAAGGCTTGCCACATCTCCTCCTGAGCGTGCGGAATATACGGAGTGAAGCCAGCGGATTTTCATCTGCCCACCTTTTTTAACAGGCATGGTCTGGTACCCTGTGCTGAGATGCTATCAAGGTTGCTCTGATGCAAAAGGAGTGTTCGGAAAAGCGGCTGTGGTCAAGGTCTAGGTTAGCCAGGAGGATCCTAACATACCTGATGAACTGGCTGTCACTCCGGAGGCTGGTCGAAAAGGTAGCAAGGGCTGAAGTTCGACTGACTGCGTAAGTGAGACAATAAGCAAGTATCGCTACTGGGCACCAGACGTTGTTGGTCTGGAAAGATTGATGTTGTGCCTGGGGCTGGATTGATGTGTTTGGACACCATGAGGTGTGACCACTAAAGGTAAATTCGCTAGACTGCAAAAGCCATAGAAGGCCAGGTAGATGGGCACTTGGATGATCAGGCTGGGTAGAAACCCCAGCGGGGAACATGAAAGAATGGTCTTGTGGCACTTGTGGTAGGTAAGCATTTGTAGTTGGCTATGGGCTGATGCTTCTGGATGCCACGTAGAATGGATTTTGACTGTACGGGTTGCGAACAATGATGGCTTTCTGGAATCCTGTAAGGACAAAATGTTGGATGCCAGCTAAGTATAGCCAGATGGTGTTTATGAGCTAGAGCTAACTGTGTGTGGCAATACGATATAAGGCTAGGACGTGCTTGATGTCTCCTGTCGCTGGGCATGAGGCTAGAAACCGGTGATAGGCGTTCTAAGTGGGATGATAGGCCTTCAGTGTGTGCGGAAGAACACCTGATTTAATGAGATTGGTTGCGTTGTGAAGGTGTGTCTTTAACCCGTGGTCAGCAGCGACCAAGATGGGATAGGAGAAGTAGTTGGGTCGGCTCCGAGTTTCTGCTGAAGGAATGAAGTAAAGTTAAGTGGTACAGTGCGTCTACTGCAATGATGAGCCTGCCCAGGATATAAACGCAGTGAACATTAAATTGATGCTGTAGGCACACCTGAACCTACCGTGTAGGAGGGACATGACGGCAAGTGAGTTGGACCTGCCTTGTTAATAGTTTCGGCTGCGGCCTGTCCAGGTATGGCCCCAGACCTAAGCGGCTGCCACGATGGGATATAGTTCAAAAGTGAGGGTGACTGACCAAACCGGGGATTTGGAAGGATTTCTGGTGGTCCTGCCAACCAGAGATGGACAAAAATTGCAGCGAAGCTTATGAAGGCTGCGGCATCCATGACTACCTGAGGTGACAAGCTAATGCTAAACATTTTAAACATAAAATAAACATGAATACCTTGTTCCAGTTTGCGAAGAATTCATTCTGCCTTGTCAATCTGCTGTAACTGCTGGGTCCATCCTAAGAACTAGATTGGGGTCATGTACCTTCCAATTGATGCCATGTCACCGCCAGAGAAATGGCTTGATGGGCAGTAATTAAGGTGCGTCTGACATGTCTGCTTTGGACAGCCATGCGCCCGTTAGCTGAGAGGAAATTCCTGCACTCGTGGGTCGAGTGGGGTAGCATGATGAGGCTGGTGTGGAACCCTGACGTAAATCCTTCCCCCAAGAAGGTGGTCAATGGGGGAATCAGGTGTGAGGAAAGGTGAAGCCCCAGCCAGCGGACATCCACTTGGCCTAGCCATGAAGTGTTGTGTTGCTTGAGGTAGCACATGACCTTAGGATGTGCTCTGTGGCCCATGACGCAGCCAACATAGGTTAAAGTTGCGAGTCCCGTAGCTAAAATTGAGTTGCATATCGTCAAGATTGAGAGTACATATGAACGTGCAAATGGATGGACTAACGACTGGTGGCTTGCGCAAGGTGCCTCACGATGGAGACCGGGCTGCGGTAGCTGTGTGACAATGAAACCGTGTAGTGTCGTGTCGAGGATTCAGACCATTACGCCGCCGACGCGAATAGATTTGAGTCGGGCAGTAGGATGTGTAAATGAGCTGACAGAGTACGTGAAGCAGAGTATTGGCTGAGTTATGAGTAAGTATGAGCGTACGAGTGGTTTAGTCTGAGTAATGATTGGTAGATGGCGGATGCCTCACAATAGAGAACGAATTGTGGTAA
Source organism: Lithobates clamitans (assembly GCA_037952925.1). Lineage (NCBI taxonomy): Eukaryota > Metazoa > Chordata > Amphibia > Anura > Ranidae > Lithobates > Lithobates clamitans. The sequence goes on along the minus strand of JBBGZY010000412.1, from coordinate 1,169,871 downwards.
GCTGTGTGATAGATTGAACGAGATGTGTGGTGCAGAGGAGACGGGTCGTTGTTCCGCTGGTGTGGCTGGATTGATTGCAGGGATGCCTGTTGGGTGCAGGGCTCAGCTGACGCTGGCGGTGGGAGGAGCAGCCTGAAGAGCTCGGCTTAGCTGGCTGTGGCGGGGTAGGGAACACCCCTGCGCTGTGAGTTTGGGGATGGTCCATCCCCTGAGGGACTGCACACTGCCACGCTCTGAACCTGCGAAGGGTGACATTGGGGCGGAAGTGCGGTCTTCGCTGCCGGCCTGCGACATGGTCCCAGCTATAAGACCAGGTGAAGGGGAAGGAGCTGATGAACCATTATAGAGCTACAGGCTCTAATCGACTCTGGGGCTGCAGGCCTGTTCATTGATGGTGCCTTTATGTCTAAGCACTTGATTCTGCTGCAGCTTCATGCCTCTCCACTTGCCATTGAGGCTATTGATGGGAGACGTCTACAGCCTGCCCATGTGACTCATGAGACTGCTCCATTGACCATGGCTGTAGAGGCTCTTCACCATGAGATAATCCAATTCCAAGTAATTTCCTCACCTGATTTCCCGGTTGTTATTGGTCATCCTTGGTTACAGAGGCACAACCTCTCTTTTGATTGGCTTCATGCTGAGGTTGTTACCTGGTCGCCACAATGCAGGAGGACATGTTTACAGCAAGTGGCTAAGGTCTTGTGCACCTCTTCGCTCTCCTCCCTGCCGGAGGAGTACCGCAAATTTAGCGATGTCTTTGACAAAAGTCAAGCCGGTAGTTTGCCTCCACAACGGTCATATGATTGCGCAATTGACCTTCAACCTGGTGCCATACCCCCTCTTGGCTGGGTTTACCCTTTGTCTGTCTTGGAGGACAAACCTATGGAGGAGTATGTTGCCTACACACTTTCTCAAGGATTCATCTGTAAATCCTTGTCCCCTGCTGGTGCTGGTTTCTTCTTTGTGAAAAAGAAAAGTGGTGAACTGAGACCATGTATTGAATATAGGGGTCTCAATTGCTTCACGATTAAGAATGCTTATCCAATTCCATTGATTACGGAGTTATTGGACCGCCTCAAGGGAGCAACGGTTTTCACGAAGCTTGATTTGAAAGGGGCATGCAATCTTGTGAGGATCAAGGAGGGTGACGAATGGAAAACTGCGTTTAATACCAGAACTGGCCATTATGAATACCTTGTAATGCCGTTTGGTCTTTGCAACGCTCCGGCAGTTTTCCAGGAATTTATCAACGATGTCCTCCGAGATTTGGTGCCGCTACAGTGGGGAGAACAAGATACACTACCGATTTTGCAGTTTTTCCTACTTACAAAGCATGTAGAGGTCTGTAATTTTTATCATAGATACTCTTCAACTGTGAGAGACGGAATCTAAAACAAAAAATCCAAAAAATCACATTGTATGATTTTTAAATAATTAATTTGCATTTTATTGCATGACCTAAGTATTTGATCACCTATAGTACCAACCAGTAAGAATTCAGGCTCTCACATACCTGTTATTTTTTTCTTTAAGAAGCCCTCCTGTTCTCCACTCATTACCTATATCAACTGCACCCGTTTGAACTCGTTACCTGTATAAAAGACACTTGTCCACACACTTAATCAAACAGACTCCAACCTTTCCACAATGGCCAAGACCAGAGAGCTGTGTAGGGACATCAGGGATAAAATTGTAGACCTGTACAAGGCTGGGATGGGCTACAGGACAATAGGAAAGCAGCTTGGGGAGAAGGCAACAACTGTTGGTGCAATTATTAGAAAATGGAAGGCGTTCAAGATGAAGGTCATGTGCTCTGATGAGACAAACATAGAGCTTTTTGGTCTAAACTCCACTCGCTGTGTTTGGAGGAAGAAGAAGGATGAGTACAACCCCAAGAACACCATCCCAACCGTGAAGCATGGAGGTGGAAACATCATTCTTTGGGGCTGCTTTTCTGCAAAGGGGACAGGACAACTGCACCGTATTGAAGGGAGGATGGATGGGGCCATGTATCGCGAGATCTTGGCCAACAACCTCCTTCCCTCAGTAAGAGCATTGAAGATGGGTCGTGGCTGGGTCTTCCAGCATGACAAAAACCTGAAACACACAGCCAGGGCAACTAAGAAGTGGCTCCGTAAGAAGCATCTCAAGGTCCTGGAGTGGCCTAGCCAGTCTCCAGACCTGAACCCAATAGAAAATCTTTGGAGGGAGCTGAAAGTCTGTGAGAGCCCCTGAAACCTGAAGGATCTGGAGAAGGGCTATATGGAGGAGTGGGCCAAAATCCCTGCTGCAGTGTGTGCAAACCTGGTCAAGATTTACAGGAAACACATGATCTCTATAATTGCAAACAAAGGTTTCGGTACCAAATATTAAGTTCTGCTTTTCTTTTGTATCAAATACTTATGTCATGCAATAAAATGCAAATTAATTACTTAAAATTCATACAATGTGATTTTCTGGATTTTTGTTTTAGATTTGTTTTTAGATTCCGTCTCTCACAGTTGAAGAGTACCTATGATAAAAATTACAGACCTCTACATGCTTTGTAAGTAAAAAAACCTGCAAAATCTGCAGTGTATCAAATACTTGTTCTCCCCACTGTATGTGTGGTGGTCTATCTCGACGATATCCTCATATTTTCCAATTCCCTAGAGAGCCACCACACAGATGTCTGGTGTGTGCTTCAGGGGCTGAGAGATAATAACCTGTATTGTAAATTGGAGAAGTGTGAGTTTCATCACGAACAGGTTAAATTGCTGGGTTATGTCATTTCCACTGCTGGTTTTTCGATGGACCCAGATAAACTTTTGGCAGTCCTACAGTGGCCCTGATCCATGGGTTTACGTCCATTTACATTCATTGCAATGTTTTCTTGGCTTTGCCAATTATTATCGGAAGTTTATTCATGACTTCTCGTCTCTGGTCAAACCCTTGACTGATATGACTAGAAAGGAAGGTAACCTACAGAATTGGTCTCCGGATTCCATTAATGCTTCTGAGAGTCTCAAGGCTGCCTTTGTTTCTGCTGATGTTACATCCTGATCCTACGGTACCTTTCATTCTTGAGGTTGTTGCATCAGAGACTGGAGTTGGTGCCCTGCTGTTTCAACGTCCTACCTCTGAGAGCGCTATGCACCCTTGTGGCTACTTTTCCAAGAAATTGTCTCCTGCGGAATGCAATTATAAGATTGGGGACAGAGAGCTGTTAGCGATCATTTTAGCACTGTGCCAGTTTCTATTCTGACTTACCATAAGAATCTCACATTCTTGTCTAAACGCCTCTCCGAGAAGGGCACGATGGGAACTTTTCTTGTCAAGCTTCAATTACATAGTTTCATTCTTACCCGGTACTAAGAATGTAAGGGCTGATGCATTGTCACATCAGTTTTGCTCCGCTACCAAGATGGAGTCGGTTTCCGTTCCTGTGATTCCTCTCGATTGTATTCTGGCTACGGTTCGTACCAGTTTCACTTCACCTTTGGGTGACAGAATTCTTGCTGCTCAGATCCATTCTCCTCCTGAGAAATCTTGTGACCACTGCTTTGTCCTTGAGAGTCTCCAGACTTACCATTCTTCCAAGTCTTGCTTGCCACACAAGGAAAAATCAACTAATTTGGGCTAATTCTCAACAATTCTGGTGGCCTAGTCTATGCGCTGATGTATCCGCCTTCGTAGCTGCTTGTTCCGTGTGTGCTCAGAGTAAGACACCACGACACCTTCCAGTGGGCTTCCTAAAACCCATACCCAAGCGAGAGAGGCATTGGACCCATCTGTCTATGGATTTCATTGTGGAGTTACCCAACACTCAGGGCAACACAGTTATCCTTATGGTGGTTGACCAGTTCTCGAAAATGTCTCGTATTCCACTTAAGAAATTACCCACATCCAAAAAACTGGCTTCCATTTTGGCTCGGGAGGTCTTTCACTTACACGGACTACCCAAGTTTATCATCTTGGACACGGGTAGCCAGTTTGTGTCCAGGTTTTGGCGAGCCTTTTGTGCACAGTTGGGAATTCAGCTTTACTTCTCCTCTGCATATCACCCGCAATGAGGCCGCAGCATGAGCCAACCAGTCCTTGGAGCAGTTTTTACATTGCTCCATTTCTGACCACCACAACAACTGGTCAGACCTCTTACCTTGGGTGAAGTTTGCTCACAATAGTGCCTTCAATACAGTTTCCAGATTGTCTCCAATCATGGCGAATTATGGTTTCCAGCTATCCATGTTGCCTGACTCATTTGTTCCTCAGAGCATTCCTGCATTGGAGGAGCATCTCCGTGGCCTTCGTTCCACAGATCCAGGAGTCCTTGCGACATGCCAATGATAGGTACAGACTCCATACTGACCCCAGATGCCTACCTGTGCCTTCCTAACAAGTTGGGGACATGGTCTGGCTGTCATCTCGCAACCTCCGACTCTGTGTCCTCTTATTAAAACTGGCTTATTTATTGGTTGCCAGCGGTTTAGACATTAATAGCTGTGTGTTGAGTTATTTTGAGGGGACAGCAAATTTATACTGTTATACAAGCTGTACACTCACTACTTTACATTGTAGCAAAGTGGATTTTTTCAGTGTTGTCACATGAAAATATTTACAAAAATGTGAGGGGTGTACTCACTTTTGTGAGATACTGTATGTGACGAACCCCTGTCCTCAACAGGTCTATGTCTGCCGTAAATGCTTCCATTGTCCAGAACCAGCACTATCCAAGACCCCTTAGCTCACCCCGTCACCAGCCGTACCTCAGTCTAGGGTGAACAACATCAAAACTCCTTTATTCAAGCACATGTTACAACAGATATACAACTCAGAGACACTTCCCCCCACCCTTGGATTCAGGGCGGGGTAAACTGTCCAATCACAATAGACACACAGGTCAGGTGTGTTGAAATTTCTCATCAGTCTTATCAGCAGGGAGAGCTGTTGGAGGAATTCGCCCTCACCAATCTCACAGCTAATTTACATACACCTCCCATAATATCCAAGACAGACAGACAGAATAGAACATTGGAATACAACCCCACCCCAAACGATCACAGCAAAGAGTCCACAACAGCATGAGACAACACACAATATATACATATATACAATATTCCAGTGTGGCTGTACAGTGTGTCTAAATAGCACAGATCATAGCGGGGTTCTCAAGCACCCTGCGCTCCTAATGGACGCAGGGTGATCTACACATAAGAAGATCAGGGGAGCTCAACATGGAGTTTCCAGAGCTCTCCAAGGTAAGCTGAGTTCCACAAACCCCCCACCCAAAGTGACTCCCTCCACACATCTCCCCTTTCGGCAGGAGACTAACACAGGAGGAGACCCCAGATAGGTTGAATCCGAAGTAAGTCAGTAGTTCCAGTCCTCCAATGCCGATATCCACACAGTACCCCAAATAAATTGTCCCAAACATAGCATTACTCACCCAGTCAACCTCTGCCTCTCTCAGAGAACATGCCCGCCGCTGGAGAGAGGCATGGACTGGCCCTTCTCCCTGGAGACCTTTCAGTCGCTGGAGAGAAGACAGGCTGACTGGGTTCACTCCATCATGCTGTTGGGGATCTGGGCTGACTGCCCAGCATCCCTGGGGTACACAAGTGGAGACTGAACTCCCATCCACTTTTGGTAGGTGAAAATGCCCCAGTGCTTGCAAAGCATGGCTGACATCCTCTTGTCTCAGTGCTACACCAATTTTTGGGGTTGTGTCAGTGGAGACCGAAGTCCCATCCACTACCACAGGAACTCTGCCGTGTTGTCAGCCCTTCTGCTGGGTTGCTGTGAGTGGAGACCGCAGTCCCATCCACCGATATCAGTTCAAGCTGCAGTTGTATGTAGAGGGCAGTAGCATTCAGCCCTGTTAGCACTTCAGCTGAGGACCCCACATCATCCACTCCGGTTAACTGCTGGGGCCTCCACTCCCAGACTGTGGATTTGTTGCTGGGGTGGAAGGATGACCTCTGTCTCTCCCAAACTGTGTATCTGCCATTGGGGAGGTAAGCCGGCTGTTTCCTCAGCCGTTCCCTCATCTGTCTGCTGAGATGACATTTCTCTGTCACTGTCTCCCAGGTGCATGAATCTTAGTTGGGGAGTAACCATCTCCTTCTCCCCCTGGGCCTCCAGGACTCCACTGTTGTGGAAGAAAGGCCGACTACCTCTTCTCTCAAGAAGGTCGAAGCCACTGTAGGTGCTAGGCAGAGGCCAGCGGCACTCTGCCCTATTGCCAGCGATTCAGCTGGGAGTAGAAGCTTCACTACATCCGCTTGTCGCTGGGGCGAGGGGCCGACTGTCCCGTCTCCCTGGAACTCTGTAGTTGTTGCTGGTGCTGGGCAGAGGTTGGTAGCACTCTGTCCTGTTGCCAGCACTTCTACTGGGGACTCCACATCATCCACTCTGGCTAATCGTTGGAGAGTGACCGTCACCTTCTCACCATAGGCCCCTGGCACTGCTGCAGGTGTGGGGCAGAGGTCTTGGACCCTCTGTCCGGTGGCCAGCCCTTCAGCTGGGGAAGTCTCTGGTAACTCCACAGATGCGGCTGTTGGTGCTGGGCAAAGCTCAGTGAAGTTTGGTCCTAATACCAGCTCTTCTGTTGGAGGCTCACCAGGTTGTTCTTGTTCAGCAGAACAGTCTATCAAATCCCCAATCTCTATAACTGGTGTCTGGGGATAGCGATTCACCATCTTCTGTCTGTAGAATGAGGAAGAGGTTACTGGTGTTGGTCAGAGCTCAGTGATGTCTGGCCTTGATGCCAGCTCTCCTGCTTGGTTGGTGGCATCATTCTGGGGTGCCATCTGCTGCTGGAAAATGACTATCTCCCTCTCACCCTGGGCCTCTGGAACCGCCGCAGGTTTGGGGCAGAGGTCTTGGACACTCTATCCAGTTCTTCAGCTTTGAAGATGGCAATCTCCGTAGTTTCCACTTCTGATTCACTGGCATGCTGTTGAACATTTTCAGCAGTTTTCTGTATGCCCTTTCCAGATTCTGTTCCTTCCTTAGCAAATAGTCCAGGTCAGGTTTAAGCTCTGAGACCCCTGCAAGACCGAGCATAGCCTCTCTGTAATCTCACAGGTCTTCAAGGGTAGGTTCCCCTTCATCGCCAAACAAAACCAAAACAATCTGAAAGGCTCTCCCAAAGCAATCCAGGGCCCCCAAAGTCATATGACTCTGGCGAGCATTCTGTTGTCTCCTCTAAATATCCCTCCTCTTCGTGCCATTGCAGAGCCTGATTTTCCAGCTCTATCTCCTGCTGATCAAGAAACATGGGAAATACCGTGCTCTAAACAAAAGAAACAAACTAAAATTAAACAGCAGCTAAAATGTGAGATACACACATAAAAACACATAAAAAACAGAAATAGCTGCGCTGAAGGTACTAATAGATACCAATTAAGACAATGTTCAAAATTTATAATAAGTAATCAAACCTATGACTCTAATTACATAGTGGATGTGAAAAAAAGAGAAATAAAAGTGAAAAAGTCCAAGGCTGAGAATAAATCAAATAAATAGAATTGATCAAATAAATGTGTAAACAGTCTGGGATTTTTGAAAAAGTGCTCAAATAGGTGAATAAATAAGACAAAAAGTGCCAAACACCAAATGAAATGCACGCTTACCAAAAGGCAAGTTAATTGAACTTGCGGCTAAATACCCAGCCAGGGCCTTTATCCAAGGGATCAGGACAACAACTCCAATGGCGTCAGCACAGTAGAGGAGAGATGGGTAGCCGGTGGACGGGTGTCTCGATCAAGCAAAATACACGGATGGATACCAAATGTCACCCAAAAAATGTGAAAAGGAAGCTCTCCATAGTGTAAATCTGATACTATCGTTTAACAAAATAAGGAAAAACGCACTTATGTTTTACACATAAGAGGGGCCAGGGGAGCTGGACACAGAGTTTCCAGAGCTCTTCAAGGTAAGCTGAGTTCCACAAACCCCCCACCCAAAGTGACTCCCATCACACTGTATATGGGGGGGTTTCTTTTGTTTCTTTAGATAAATTATTCTTTAATACCATTTACATCTTTGTTTTCGACTAAAAAAAGGAATAGTATGAGTGATGTCACCGACATTCACACAGCCTGCTTAGGAAACACTGACAGCTGCCTGTTCCCACCTTCTGGGGCACATTTATACAGACACAAAACAAGGAAATGTGTACAGACTGCACTTCAGAGATAAAAGTCTCAACAATGGAAGAAAAAGAAAAAAAATGCCTAGTACCTTTCATGATGCCATAAACTGCTGTATGAGAAATTAAAGGGATACCAGCTAGTAGCATCTACAAAAAGCACAAAGTTTGGGTGTTCCAAAGATAGCCCTGCTGATTTATTTTGACTAGCCTGACTTCCTGCTGTCTTTTGAAGTGATATTTTTATTTTCTGCCATTACACAAAGCCCACCCGTTCGTCAATCACAGCAGGCACACATAAGCACTGATTGTGTGTTGTGTGGCATCTTCTAGCAACATTCTGTTTGCAGTTCAATAAAAACAGAAACTTTATCAAAGCTAAATGCTTCAGGTTAATTTCAATAACAATATTTTTGGCTTTTATATCCGGACATCTCATGAAATGTATAATAGAGATTATTTTAAATAAAATGTAAATTAAGTTAAGTCAAAATTAACACTGCAAAATAATGAGGTTATTAGGACAGGCCGAGGTCTAATTTAATATGGTTGAAAGCTCACTCACCAGACCACTGGGTTCAGGGAATGCAGAATACAGTAAGGATATTGTTCTGCTATAATAAAAGTGAACTTGACCTGTATACATCTGCATATGACATACAAACACAAACTTATCCCCCGAAATATACATTACCCGAAGCCTACCATCAACAAGCAGAAGCAGCAAATCTGAAGTAAAATATTTAAAACATTATTTAATGCAAAATTGATTTCAATCATTTCATTCCATGGTTGCTTTTTCTAATAATTAAATCATTCATTTTCATTAATGTTATTTTTTAATACTTAAATGCATCTCATTTGTTAAATATATATATATATATATATATATATATATATATATATATATATATATATATATGTGTATATACACAGTATCTGACAAAAGTGAGTACACCCCTCACATTTTTGTAAATATTTTATTATATCTTTTCATGTGACAACACTGAAGAAATTACACTTTGCTACAATGTAAAGTAGTGAGTGTACAGCTTGTATAACAGTGTAAATGCGATGTCCCCTCAAAATAACTTAACACACAGCCATTAATGTCTAAACCGCTGGCAACAAAAGTGAGTACACCCCTAAGTGAAATGTCCAAATTGGGCCCAATTAGTCATTTTTCCTCCGGTGTCATGTGACTCATTAGTGTTACAAGGTCTCAGGTGTGAATGGGGAGCAGGTATGTTAAGTTTGGTGTTATCGCTCTCACTCTCTCATACTGGTCACTGGAAGTTCAACATGCCACTTCATGGCAAAGAACTCTCTGAGGATCTGAAAAAAATAATTGTTGCTCTATATAAAGATGGCCTAGGCTATAAGAAGATTGCCAAGATCCTGAAACTGAGCTGCAGCACGGTGGCCAAGACCATACAATGGTTTAACAGGACAGGTTCCATTAAGAACAGGCCTCGCCATGGTCGACCAAAGAAGCTGAGTGCATGTGCAAAGCGTCATATCCAGAGGTTGTCTTTGGGAAATAGATGTATGAGTGCTGCCAGCATTGCTGCAGAGGTTGAAGGGATGGGGTGATCGGCCTGTCAGTGCTCAGACTATACGCCGCACACTGCATCAAATTGGTCTGCATGGCTGTCGTCCCAGAAGGAAGCCACTTCTAAAGATGATGCACAAGAAAGCAAGAAAACAGTTTGCTGAAGAAAAGCAGACTAAGGACATGAATTACTGGAATCAAGATAAACTTATTTGGTTCAGATGGTGCTAAGGGTGTGTGGCGGCAACCAGGTGAGGAGTATAAAGACAAGTGTTGCCTACAGTCAAGCAAGGTGATGGGAGTCTTGGTCTGGTCTGGGGCTGCATGAGTACTGCTGACACAGTGGAGCTACAGTTCATTGAGGGAACTATGAATGCCAACATGTAATGTGACATACTAAACCAGAGCATAATCCGCTCCCTTTGGAGACTGGGCTGCAGAACAGTGTTCCAACATGATAACGACCCCAAACACACCTCCAAGACGACCACTGCCTTGCTAAAGAAGCTGAGGGTAAAGGTGATGGACTGGTGAAACATGTTTCCAGACCTAAACCATATTGAGCATATATGGGGCATCCTCAAACAGAAGGTGGTGCAGCGCAAGTTCTCTAACATCTTCTAGCTCCGTGATGTCGTCATGGAGGAGTGTAAGAGGACTCCAGTGACAACCTGTGAATCTTTGGTGAACTCCATGCCCAAGAGGGTTAAGGAAGTGCTGGAAAATAACGGTGGCCACACAAAATATTTAACCTTTGGGCCCTATTTGGACATTTTCACTTAGGGGTGTATTCAATTTTGTTGCCAGCGGTTTAGACATTAATGGCTGTGTATTGAGTTATTTTGAGGGGACAGCAAATTTACACTATTATACAAGCTGTACACTCACTACTTTACATTGTAGCAAAGTGTAATTTCTTCAGTGTTGTCACATGAAAAGATATAATAAAATATTTACAATCTTCTTTTATATAAATATATATATATATATATATATATATATATATATATATATATATATATATATATATATATATATATATATATATATATATATGTAGTGGGCACCTACTTTTATGTAGGTGACCTTTTTGCTAGGTTATAGTTTCAGGTAAATTTAGGCAGGCTTGTACCAATACAGAAGGCCTGTTTGTTTATTTGGGATTTGAGTGGCAGGTAGTTTGTATGCAAGCCTCGGCCAATCATTAATTTGTTGGGCAATGTCCCGGGAATCTCATATAAAAGCTGGGTCACATGGTCTAGGGAGAGTGTCCTGTTCGAGCTTGGAGAAGCCAGCCTGGTTCCGGAGGGGAGAGGTTCCCCCTCCAGGGAGCCAATGGAGCCCCCTTGCGAGGAGGGTGGGAAACCGGTCTCCATAGAGGAAGAGACGACACCGTACAGCATGTAGTCGCTGGTGTCGTTGGCCACCCCTACGGGGAAGGGAGCGGGCCAGAAAGGAGAAAAGGGAACAAAGGATCATTGCGGAAGAAGTAGCAACAAAGCGGAAGGAAACTGGGCGATCGATCGTTTATGAGTGGCACATGGACAATTGATCACGTGAGTGAAAGCCCAAGGAAAGGGTACTACCAGAGGCTGAGGGATGTTGGTACGCAAGTCAGTGAGACAGGCAGTGATGGCCTGTGACTTTGGGTTCAGCAATGCCCCGGGATTCCAATCAGTCAAGCGGGAGTAGTTATTCAGAGTGACTTTTCTTTTGCTCAACTTGGAAGTACCATGCAGATGGGAAGTAGTGGTAAAAAGGTAGCGGTAAAGCTGCAAGCACACATATAGAGATACAGACTGTTCTTGAAAAGTTCTGCAAATGAAAAAGTTATTCAGAGTGACTCTTTATCGATTATTCTCTATCAAATCCACTTCCATCTTCCCTGATTGAAGAAATCACACAAAGTGATTTCCTATTACCCGCAATGATTCTAGTTTTTCCCTAAGAGACAGTGAAAAGATGATAATGTAACAAAAGAGCATCTCAAAAGAAGTCCTTCTCCTATCCCAGTTCATGTTACTCAATAAAGCAAGAGAAAAAGTATTATGGATTGTGTTTCTGAATTTATGGGCTGCGATGGGTTAGGTGGTAAACGTGAATTACGGATATAACAATTATTCAGCCGCTCCTTCGGGGGTAAGCGCTACATATATATATATATATATATATAGATATATATATATATACACAACTATATAATGTTCTAAATACAAAAAAAGGAGATCATATATTTTTGAGCAGGCAACAGTTTTTTCTTTTTTTTTTTTTCAAAACTCTTTATTACAAATTTCTATACATGTTAGTTTACATATCTTTACATTTTATTTCTTTACTATATAAATAAATCCTAAACATTTTTCTCATTCTACTACCAATCTCTCCACTTCCTTCAATTCCTACTCATCCACATATAGTCACTTTTATGTTCTATTTTCAGGTATTCCCATATCCATTGTAAAATAAGATCTATTCCACTTTGCCCATATATTTTCATATATCTGCACATTTCCCCTTTGTTCATATAATATCTTCTCATACGGTAAGGTCTGATTTACTGCTCTTACCCATTGATTTAATGTCGGTGGGTCTGGCTGAATCCATTTCTCTCCTAGTGTCTCTGTTCTCTCCCTTCTCTTCCAATACTCCCAACAAACAAAGTTCAATCATACCCGTGATAGATCTATTTATAACTTTTTCCAGTTTCCTAACCACCTGCTGCCAGTACCTCCCTATATTGCCACAATACCACATCACATGGAGGAAGTCCGCTCCTCCCTGCCCACATCTTGTGCACTCTGGTGTAGCCATCCTCCCCATTTTATATAACCTATTCGGGGCCAAATAAGTCTGAGGTATTATGTTTAATTGAATTATCTTATTATTCATTGCTGGGGATACTTTCAAGTGGGAGGAGCAGACTTCATCCCATTCCTGATCACTCATATCTGGAACAGCTATCTGCCATTTATCTCTTACTCCCAGCGGTTCCCCATCCTATTTTATTCTGTAACAGGTGTGAGTATAATTTGGATACCAATCCCTTTGGTCCTTGTGATCTCAAAATGCCTATAAGGGGGTATTTAGATATTTTTAATTCCTTACTTCTAAACTGTATTACCTGCCTTAACTGCAAATATCTATAAAACTGTTTGCTTGTTAAATTATATTGTTTACACAAGTTTTCATAGGACAACATTATATTTTTATTGTACAGCTGACCAATGCTTGTAACCTTATTCTGTTTCCAAAATTTACTTCCCTCAAATTTTTCCAAATGCTCAAATGTTGGGTTATTTCATAAGGCGGTTTCTGGTGGGATGTCTGCGTATCCCGTCATTTTTTTTGCCTCCTTCCAAACTGTCCTAGCCAGTTTTAGAAGGGGAATTCTAACTCCCACTCTCCTCAAGTCAGATGTTTCTAATCCCACCAGAAGATCGTCTACCTGCATCTTACTTAATAAATATTCCTCTATCCTTGTTTTTTGTTCCTGTTTTACCCAATTACCTAATGCCCCGTACACACGGTCGGACTTTGTTCGTACATTCCGACAACAAAATCCTAGGATTTTTTCCGACGGATGTTGGCTCAAACTTGTTTTGCGTACACACGGTCGCACAAAGTTGTCGGAATTTCCGATCGCCAACCACGCGGTCACGTACACCACGTACGACAAGACTAGAAAAGGCCAGTTCAGAACCAAGCGCGGCACTCTTTGGGCTCCTTTTGCTAATCTCGTGTTAGTAAAAGTTTGGTGAGAGACGATTCGCGCTTTTTCAGACTCGTGGCTTTCAGATCATTTTCTGCGGTTCAGTTTGTGCTTGTGGGTTTGTATCTGCTCTTCAGTGCGTGCAAGCAAGTTCCGCGTGACTTATAGTCATTGTGTTCTTTTTCGTTCGTTACTGTTTTTCAGGTCGCTCTTCACAGGCCTTGCTGTTCTTCAGTGCGTTCTGTTACTTCGTTCTGAGCAGCCAACCGTTTTCTAGCCATGTTGCGTATACGTACTCCTCGAGTTCGTGCTGTGCGGGGGCTTGGTGTTGAGGTCCTGACCTTGACACAAGTCCAGTCCATCAACAGGGTGGGGAGGAGTTCATGGACCAAGAATTGGTTGCTCCAGCGTGACCAGTTCTCTCATATGCCTTTGCTCCGTGAGATCCGTGAGAATAATCCTGATGATTTCAGAAACTTTCTCAGGATGACGGACCCCGTATTTCACCGTCTGCTGGCTTCACTGACCCCCTATATCAGCAGGCAGGATACCTGCATGAGGCAAGCCATCACTCCGGAGCAGAGGCTCGTCGCTACCCCACGGTACTTGGTGACAGGGAGAAGCCTGCAGGACCTCAAGTTCTCGACAGGCATCTCCCCCAAGGCTCTAGGGATCATCATCCCAGAGACCTGTTCTGCCATCATCCAGGTCCTGCAGAAGGAGTATATGAAGGTAAGATTTTTATCCTTTAATATCACATTTTATTGTATTGAATGTTTGATAATATATTGTATTTCTTTCCTCATTCCCTAATGACCATAATTGTAATATGCTGTGAATGTCCCCTTTGTCCTCAGGCATGCTGGATTTTTCTGTAATTATTTTTTTAGTCCTTCATACAGATTGGCCTTCAATAACCTCCCCAGCATGCTCTCCTGCCCTATATTCACCTCAGGTAGTCACTTAACAATGTATTTTGTCAGCTCCATAGTAGTGCTTTACCCCAAACAACCCCTAAAATGTTTATAAATGTGATTTGTGCTTTAAATTCAGGCAGAGTGGCAGAGGCTTTTTTTGGGGTGTCCCCAGATCATTTTTAGTAACCCTCCCTCCCCCCAACTGCTAAGTCAGCTGATCCCAATTCTCTATCTATCCTCAATCATCTATCTGCTGACTTTGCCAAACCCATACACACTATACCCATCTCTTTAGTGCTCAGATGTATGGATGAATTCCCCAAAGCATGTAGTGCAAGGGCCTGCCTGTATACTTTCAAATGGTACTGTTTAAAGTTTTTGTATCCTATTATTATCTTGACAGGTAATAGGAGAATGTCCAAATGTCCTCAAATGTGTACAGTGTGTATTTATATCTTTGTATTATGACACTTCTTACCTGTCCAGTGGGCTGCCAATAGTGTAACTAAGGAGGGGCTGTTCCAAGTAATACCCTGTATTTAGGCATTCATCTCTCAATGAAGTGGAGAGGGTTACCTGTCCAAGATTCCCCCCCCCTATAATGTTAGAAATGGCCCATGAGGGGGGGGGGATATGATAGGTGTACCTTATACTTTGGTGTTGTTAAATTCCCCTTAATAAATGCTATCTGGAGGTTGGCCAAGAATGTTTGTGTCTAATCTGCTTGCCATGTTTATGTGCAAATAAATACTAATTTATTTTTGTTTTCCTCAACAGTTTCCTTCCACGCCACAGGAATGGCAGACCGTGGCCTCCCACTTTGCCCAGCGGTGGGACTGTCCTAACTCCGGAGGGGCAATTGATGGGAAACACGTCCACATCGTCCCACCACCCAACTCGGGGTCGTACTATTTCAACTATAAGGGGTTCAATAGTATTGTGATTTTGGCGGTGGTGTCAGCTAATTACGACTTCTTGTATGTGGATGTGGGGAAGAATGGCCGGATGTCCGATGGTGGAGTCATTGCCCAGACGGAGTTTTACAGGCGTCTCCAGAATAGCAGCTTGGACTTGCCACCTCCAGAGGACAATGTGGAAGGACTCCCATTCGTCTTCGTTGCTGATGAAGCGTTTGCGCTGGGGACCATCTTATGCGGCCATTCCCTATGAGGACCCTCACCCCGGAACAGAGGGTTTTTAATTACCGGCTGGCCAGAGCCAGAAGAGTGGTGGAGAACACATTTGGAGTCCTGGCCAGCCGGTTCTGCCTATTTCTGACACCCATCCATATGGCGGAGTATAAACTTAATCATATAATCCTGGCGTGCTGTGTTTTCCATAACTTTTTACGTCAACATTCTGCCAACTATGCTGGCTCAGTTGGGCCTGAGGCCAGGATGATACATGAAACAACACTGACGGCGCTTGAAAGTGGCCGTCCTGGCTTGCCCTCCCTGAGTGCCCGTGATGTCCGGTTACGATACCTGGAGTTCTTTGCGGGTAGGGGAGCCATCAATATGCCAGCAAATTTGTGAAGCCTTTATCAAATAAAAAACCAAAAAAAAAGAAAATATTTGTTGACATTTACTGCTTGTGTTTGTTTTAGATGACTCTGACAGAAATGTGGTGAGTCCCGAAAATGGCGTGATTGTGTAACCTTATACAAAGCACTGTTGGGTGTTATTTACTAAAGGCAAAGACACTTTGCACTACAAGTGCACTTGAAACTGCACTGAAACTGCACTTGTAGTGCAAAGAGGATTTGCCCTTAGGAAATAACCCCCATTTTCACAGAAAACACCAATTAGAGCCCCACAAAAGTGTTGTAGCGTTGAGACAATAATCCACACATTCTTGATGAACAATCTTTTTAATACCTGCACAATCACATATGCATTTAGAAAAGGTTTTTAAAACGAACCAAGATGTTTGTTGTATAACAATTTTTGGGGTAGCATTATCAAAAATAGAAATGTCTATTTAAGCTAAAACAGGCATGTGTAAAACCAACAAGAAAGACACAAATCTTGAACTTACAAAGTTCACATTTGGTAGAACTTGAAGGCAATATCAGACATGAGTATTTAGGAACTGTGTTTGATATTGCATTCAGATGGGGTGAAGTCACCCCAGGAAAAGCCAAATTTGGAAGATGCACACAAATTTCCCAATGTCAACATGTGCTAGCTGCTATCACGGGGGATCAAGGGACGTGTTTTGGGGGAGAAACCCCTTCCTCTCAGCTACTTTATTATTGAGGAAGGGGTTGCACCCCCAAAACGCGTCCATTGATCTCCTGTGATGGCAGATAGCACATATTGGCACACTGTGTGCATCCTCCAAATTAGGCTTTTCTAAAAATCGCTCAAACATTTTTAACATTGTAGCACACAAAAGAAGAAAGTGATTTGGAGGGGTTTTAAACTCACCCCAAAACATCAATGATGTTTTTATTTTTTTTAATAACATCATTGATGTTTTTCTTGAGGTTTTCCAATTGTAAATTACACCCCATGATCTCCCTGATCAGGATCTGGGCACTTTCTGATGTGAAAGGATCTCGATCCACAACATCACGATCACCTAAAAAGAGAGAAACACAAAAAAAAGGTATCAAAAATATGCCGGCATACATCTTTTACCTGAGCCTGTGGTCGCAGACACTCACCTGTTGTGGTGACAATTTCCACCACGTCTTCTTCCTCCTGCTCTTCTTGGGTTGGGGGGATTTCCCCTTCTTCCAGAGGTGGGGGGTCTGTGGTCTCCTCGGATGAGGGGTGTCCTCCGAGTCTTTTCTCCCCTATGTAAAACAAAAATGGTATACTTAGCACACAGATATTTGATGGCAGAACTATAAATATGAAAGATTGCTTGGAAGTGGGGTACAATTGTCTATTTTGGCAGAGTTCCAAAATGTAGCATTTTCAGTGTCCTTTGTCAAGCTGCAATACTTTACCTGTTTGGTACAAGCTTCCCAGATGGAGTCACCCCTATAGTATACACTGGAGCACCTGTGTGCCCCCCTAATAAAAATGGTGTTCTTGTGTCCCACACTAGTGCTCCAGTGTCCAGATGTGAAAACAGCTGCTGAGTGTCTTCTCCTTACACAGAATCTAGTTTGCATTTCATTCTAGTAACAAAGCCATCTACACAATTAAATTAGTTTCAGACAAGTAGGGCGTAAAAATTGTGGCCAAATGCATATGGCCTAAACAATGGTGTTTTATAGGCCGAAAGAAAAATGTTTGATAGGAACGAATAATGTGCCCATGAACATGAAAGTTGCCATTTAAAAATGTATACTTGTAACAAAAGCACATGGAGCAGCACGAACGTAAGGAACATAAGGAATAGGAACACAGGACAACTACTTACTTTTTTGCAGCACTCTCCAGATCTTTCTGTACTGCTCGTGTTCTCGTAATTTCAGGACCGACCACCGCTTCCTGAGCTGATCTTTCAATCGTCGTACCCCGAAATTCCGGTGCAGACTCCTGACTCCTCCGGGCGGAGTTACACGCATGCGCAGTGTGTATAAAGCGTAACACGCATGCGTATTACGTACGATCTGTGAGCGGAGGAAGGAGCATCGGAGGTGCCGACCGTGATAACAAAGATAAGATCTAAACTTGGGCCTATACTGCTTCGAAATGGAAGCCTATATTGTAACAAGATTAGGGGAGTTTGGCCTGACCTTAGGGTTTGTCTTGTGTTGTGTCTTGCAGAGAAAATGGATGGCTTCAATGACCACAACTTCCTCCCCCTGTTCATAGACAAATACAGGGAGCTGCCCTGTCTGTGGCAGGTGAGACATCCCCATTATAACAATAAACAAAAGAGGCAGGCAGGGCTGGAGAAACTGCTGGAGTTAGTGAAGCCGTGGTCCCCACAGCAACCATCCCCTATTTAAAAAACAAAATTGGTGGCATGAGGAGCACTTATCTTAGGGTGCGCAAGAAGGTCACGGATTCCCAGAGATCCGGAGCTGCAGCAGATGACATTTAAGTCCCCAGGCTGTGGTACTATGAGAGACTGCGATTTCTGTCAGACCACACTGAAGTCAGGGAATCTCTCTCCACTCTTCCTTCCACTCTTCCCTCCACCCCAGCTGAGGCTTCCGATGTCCAACCTGGGCCTTCCAGCCAGGAAGAAGTGGAGGATCCCAGCTGGAGTCAGGTATAGCATTCTTCTACTGATTTCTGGTCAATAAAGAAATGATGTTTATTAGATGTTATTATTGATCACTAATTGCTGATTGAAAAAAGTGTTTTACATATCAATAGACAGTAGTGGGCACACAAAATTGGGACAAGAATGAAAAATGCTGGGCTCAGAAGGATAGTCTGTTATATTTGATAACATTCAATTTGCAACAGTCAGGAGGTGAAAATTGTGTGTGATTGATGAATAAAAAACTAAAACTATGTCCCTTTTTCATACACAGTAAGACCTCAGCCAGGAGGAGGTTGTGGAATGTGGCAGTCAGGAGGAGGCGGGGTTAGTGGCAGCCAGGAGGAGGCGGGGCTAAGTGTCAGCCAAGAGAAGCCTGGGACCAGTCGCAGCCTGACCGAATCGCAGGTTCTTCCCCTCCGCCTTCCATACAAAAGAGCGAGGAAGATGACTCCCATGCAGGATTCAGCGCTCAGGCTCATTCAGGAGGCTTCTGCGTCCCTCAGAGCCTTACCCACTCCTGAAGAGGCCTTTGCCTGCATGGCTGCCACAAAACTGCAGGGCATGCAGGAGGGTCAACGCAAGCTATGTGAGGTCCTGCTTTATAAAGTCCTAAGTAAGGGGGTAAGTGGGGAACTAACACTCAAGACCGACGTGATTGAGTTGGACCATCCTCCTCCTCCTCCTGCTGCCACGACTCCACCACCAGAGCCACAGCGTGGAAGGAAGCGTGAAAGGAAGACCAGAGAGTGATGACCTGGGTTCAGTCTGGTCTGACAAAAGATGCAGTCTCTTGTATGACCACAGCCTGGGGACACTGATGTCATCTGCTGCTTTCCGGATCTCTGGGACTTCTGGACCAGACTGCACTCCCTTAGATAAGGACTCCTCAGACCCCATTTTTTCTTGAAAATAGTTGATGTGTGCCCTGAGGGTCCAAGGTCCAAGGCTTCACCCATTTCTGCTGTTTCTCCAGCGTTGTGTGTTTTCATCCAAAAAGGACAGTTTGTTGGTGACGATTCAGGTACATTTCTAAAATACAATGTGAAATTAACAAGGAACAACAACACCAAACAATCTCCTAAAGATTAAACAGAACAACATATCAATGGTGTTATGGTAACTTGACACAAAAAGCACACACAAAAATATTCTGGAGTAAAAAAAAAAATCCAAAAAAAACAAAAATCAGCCTTGAAAAAAATACAAACCAAAAATAACTAATCTGCCTTAAAACCAAAAAAAAAAAAAAAAAAAAATGTGACAAATCAAAATATATTGAGGGAATCCCGATAAATAGTAAAGAAATAAGTTTGTGAGAAGTCTGTGTGAATATGAGCAGCAAAACTACTTCATTCTTCTCACATTATAAAGAAGAAGAGCGTGCGCTGTATTAAACCATTTTTGACATTGCAACGTGACGAAAGTGCTGTATCCATTGCCAACGCTAAGTTTACCAGACCGAGCTGTTCCGTGTCGGAATTTCTTCTGAACATGCGTGGCACTTTGTGCGTCGGAATAGGCCACACACGGTCAGAATTGACGCGATCGGATTTTGTTGTCGGAAAATTTTATAGCCTGCTCTCAAACTTTGCGTGTCGGAAAATCCGATGGAAAATGTCCGATGAAGCCCACACACGGTCAGAATTTCCGACAACACGCTCCGATCGGACATTTTCCATTGGAAAATCCGACCGTGTGTACGGGGCATTAGAGTTTTAGTTGCCCTGCCAGATAGTATAAGTATAAATCTGGGAGCGCCAACCCTGCTGCTGTTTTGGGTCTCTGTAGCATGTTAAGTTTTAATTTACATCTACCATATGCCCAAATAAACCTAGTCATCTGTAAATTTAAATCTTTTTACTCCTAATTATTTGAATATTTCAACTATTTTTAGTGGGGTCTGGGGTCTTCTACCATTATCTGGACCAAGCAGCATTAATGCAGATTTCTGCCAATTTATCTTCAGCCCTGAAAATATCCCATATCTTTCTATTATATTCATTGCCTCTCTCAGGGAGGTATGCACATCCTCCATATACAATATGATGTCATCCGCATATAACCCTATGTGCTCTACCTTTTCCCCCAATTTAATCCCTTTATACTTTTTGGATTGTCTAATCTATTTGCCAATGCTTCAATTGCAAGGGCAAACAGTTGAGGGGACATTGGGCAGCCCTGTCTTGTTCCCCTATATAATTTTATCGTAGGCGATAATATTCCGTTTATTAATAAATTTGAGCACGTTTGCTTATATAATATTCCTACCCATTTCCTAAATTTTTCCCCAAAACCACTCTTTTTCAGCACTATTTGTAGAAACTTCCATTCTAT
This sequence comes from Lithobates clamitans, assembly GCA_037952925.1. NCBI lineage: Eukaryota > Metazoa > Chordata > Amphibia > Anura > Ranidae > Lithobates > Lithobates clamitans. Next base: position 1,149,052 of record JBBGZY010000412.1, on the reverse strand, counting down.
GGAATCAAATGCCTTGGCTGTATCCAATGATGCCAAGGCACTTGTTTCCGGAATAAACTCCCTCAGCTGTACAATAAATTGGGTTCTTCTAATATTTATTGAGGTAGATTTCCCGGGCATAAATCCCGTTTGATCTTCCGACACAATTGATAGGATTACTCCATTAAGCCTTTTTGCAAGTATTTTTGCCAATATCTTGTAATCAATATTCAGCAAAGAAATTGGGCTATATGACGCGCAATCGGATCTGTCCTTTTCTGGTTTTGGTATTAATATTACTGTTGCTTCATACATGGATTGGGGCATCTCTCCCTGTGCAAATGTCTCTCTATACATCTCTTTCTCCAACCCTTCTTTTTGTTCCTCTGTTAGTTTAAGAAATTCTAAGTTCTCTAGATATTTCTCTATCTCTTCTCCATTGCAAGTCAATGTTGAAGAATACATATTGACATAGTATCTTTGGAATCTCATAAGTATCTCTTCTGCTGTATTCACCATTTCCCCCCTCTCATTTCTTACTTCTGAAATCACCAATGATGCTGTCTGTTGCTTTATCAAATAATTTAGAATCCTATTTAATTGGTGTCCTTGCTCAAAATTTTTTGGTTTCTGCTGGAACCTCTTAGGTTTGGCATTAACTGATAGTTGATTTTTATACTAATGTGCTAATCCTGCCCACCTTATATCTGTTTTATATTCGAGGGGTTGTTTACAAACTCAGCTTCTGCCTGTGCGCATCTCTCTGCCAGTTCCTCCTCTTCCTGTCTATTAGTGCGTTTTATATATGATATTGTAGATCTAGTTATCCCTCTTAAATACTCCTTAAAAGGTATCCCAGAGCACCCCTTCCATGTTTCTCTCCCCATGGGCTTCCAAAAACATTACCATCTGATCTGATAGTCTATCATTTGGTCCAATCTGGGTCAACCAGTGGGATTGAATCCTATACCCCGGGCTGCTTCCTCTAGAGCCAATTTTTAACTCAAAAACCAACCCAGAGTGATCAGACACCCCTCTGGACATATATTTAATAGATTGCACCATCGGGAGTATCTTCTCATTTCCCATTGCCAGGTTGATTCTAGACATGCACCCCCTCCCTGGTGCATGCCAAGAATATGTCCCGGTATCTGGATTTCTAATCCTCCACAGGTCAAACCATCCAACTTTACTTGTAAACCTTTCCAAGGACTTAGACCCCACCATTCCCCTTTGAATATTTTTTCCAAACCTGTCCAGCTTTGGATTTAACCACATATTAAAATCACCCATACATATAACATGTGCGTCTGGATATTCTGACATAAATATCATTGCCTCTTTTAATACTTTCATTGTAGCAGGTGGGGGGGTTATAAATACCCATAATAACAACTGGCAATGAATGCACCAGGGCAAATACAAAAACGTATCTCCCCTCCGGATCCTTCTTTACCCTGATGCATTCCCACGTTACCACTCGATGCACAATAAGGGAAACCCCCCTTGAAAAAGTTGTATGGCATGAATGACTTGACCATTGAATCCAGGGCTTTTTTAGACAATCAAGTCTTTCTTTAACTAAATGTGTCTCTTGAATGCAAATTATTTTAGCTTGTACCTTGCTAATATCTGTAAAAACCTGTATTTGTTTTAATTGTGTACCCAAACCTCTCACATTCCATGAAAAAAAAGTGCACTGATTACTCATGTTTTCTTCCTGTTTTTCCCTTCCTTAACCCGGAAACTTGATTCCTACTTTTTTTCGTGACCATTCTCCTCTTACATTCTCTTTTTCCCTCCCCCTCCCCCCTCATTTATTCAACTTTCTTACAAAAATTTTTTTTTAGGGCATTACCAACATACTGCATCTGCTCTTATGTAGGTAATTTGTATCAATTTCAGCCTTTCTGATTCCCAACAGACCCCACCATCCTAAAAATAGTGGGGCAAAGGCAGACGAAGGGGGAGCATAAGGCAAAAAGAGAAGGAGAAAAAAAAGGGATAAAAAATAAAATAAAAAAAAAAACACCACTGCAAAAAAAAAAAAAAGCAACCCCACTTCACATAAAAAAACCAAACCCCCCCCCAGATGTGTCACTCATGTCTTCTTGTGTTTTCAGTGTTTCCGTTATTCCTTTCTCTTGTGTTCAACTCCCCACTTTTCCCCATTTCCCCCCCCATTTTATTTTTTTTTTATACCTCTTTATTTATATAAAGGGTGATAGAGAGTACATAATACATCACATTTCAACACTTACAAATACATCTATTTAATAGTTTATACTTACATTTTATGTTAACTTAGAGTTCCTTAATCTCTACATAGACATTCATAGAATTTACCCTTATAATTTATCTAAATTGAAAGCTCAATACCACAAAGCTTATTCCCAGGATCTTATTCCTTACTTAATTCTCTAATCCTCCCTTTAGTTCCTTCTACTAAATACCCCAGACCCTACCAAACGTAATATAATAAAAAAAAAAAAAAAAAACACACACAACACCCAAACCCCTCCCCTCCTCATTCCCCCCTTCACAGCAAGATGAAGAGGTTCCACATGGACTGATTTCACTCCTCCGTTCTATCTTCCATCTTTCTCTTCCCTTCTTCTGAAAATACAAATTGGTCCCATACTGACCATGTTTGAACATATTGTTCTTTTCTGTTTGGGCTGAGTAGACCAAGTCTTCCATGGCTCCAATTTCTCTGACCTTATTAAGCCACCTTGCAATGGCGGGTGGTCTTGTGTCTCTCCAACACATAGTGACACAGGCCTTGGCAGCATTTACCAAGTGGCACAGCACGGACCTTTTATATACCTGCACTGGGATCTGTGAGCAATGGAGTAAAAAAAAAGCGGGATCATCTGGTATTGAAAGATCTGTAAGTTTTTGAGAGGTTTTCTGGACCTCCAGCCAATATTTCCTAATCTTAGTGCAGGACCAGAAAATATGAAGAAGGGTTCCCTCTTCTTTTCTGCATCTCCAGCACCGGTCTGAGGTCTCCACTGAAAATTTACTGAGCCTCGACGGGGCGTAATACCATCTAGTTAACAATTTGTAATTTAATTCCTGTGTTCGTGTACATATTGACAAATTCATTGCCAAATAAGTGATATTCTGACGCTGGGTTGAAGTAAAAGTTTTGTTAAGATCTCTTTCCCACTTACTAATGGATGGCATCACAAACTCCTCCGACAGGGTGTTTAAAAGTGTATACATCTTAGAGATCACCCAGGGGAGGGGTTCTTTCTCCTCACAATATAATTCAAATTCAGTAAGTTGACACCGGTAATTTATTGGTGGTCCCAAGAAGTGGCGGATTTGTATTGCTTGCCAAAAATTTACCTCATAATACCCTCCTGGTTGCATCAATGCTGCAATTGTTGGCCAGGCCTCCAATTGCACAAAGTGTGACACTTGAAAAAATCCTTTCTCTTCCAGTTTATTAAATGCTCCCTTTTCCATTCCTGGCTGGAATTTGGGATTTCCCAGTATAAGGTACAAAGGTGAGTGGATTGAAGAATATCTAGGATTTCAACAAATCTTAGCACAAATTCGCAATGAAGGACCTAAAATAGGGTGTTTTTTAAGGGAGAGCGGTAGCTCCTCGTAACACCAGGGTGCTCTACGCAAGGGTACAGGGCTCAGCTGTTGTTCCATGTCTATCCATTGCTGAAATTCCACGTGTCTACACCAATCCACTAGCCTCCCTAAATGGGCCGCTTGATAATACTTGAATACATCAGGAACAGCTACCCCCTCATAGCACTTGGGTATCATCATTAGTCTTCTACTAATCCTAGGTCTTTTCTTCGCCCATATAAATTTAGTAAAAAGATTACCTATCTGATGGAAAAAAATTACCGGGATAGTAATAGGTAACACCTGAAAAAGATATAAAAATTTTGGTAGAATACACATTTTAATAATATTACAGCGGCCAAACCACGAATGTAATCCGTGTTGCCACTTGTCTAGTAAGGACCGTACTGAATTATATAATGGTAAAAAATTTACTACGAAAGTATTTCCTATATTTGTTGGTATATATGTACCCAAATAACTCAGCACCGCAGATACCCATTTAAAGTTGAAATTTGGTTGTATAGCCTTTTGTATTAAAGGAGGCAGTCTCACCCCCATAGCTTCTGATTTAGCGTAATTAATTTTTAAATTTGATAAGACTCCATAAATCTTGAATTCCTTCATAAGGTTAGGTAGTGAGATAAGCGGATTAGACATGGAAAACAGCAAGTCCTCTGCATAAGCTGAGACTTTATAATACTTATCTCCTAAGCATACCCTCTGGATATCCAGGTTTTGGCGAATCTTGTAAAGGTTCTAGCGTAAGAGCGAACAATAATGGCGACAAGGGACATCCTTGGCGCGTGCCGTTTGTAATTTTGAAAGGTTTTGAAAATACTCCATTTACTTTAACTGATGCCTGTGGTGTAGTGTAAACCCCGGATATCCATTGGATCATACGGTCTCCCACTCCCATGTGCTTAAGAGCCTCAAACATGATTTGCCAATTTACCCTATCAAATGCTTTTTCAGCATCTGTACTCAAAAAAACACAAGGAGTATTTGTATTATTGGCCAATTGAACTAAGTTAAGTACCTTAATGGTATTATCCCTCGCCTCACAGGTCAGGATAAACCCTAATTGATCTAAATCCACAAGCTGGGAAAGCAATGGTTGAAAACGTAAGGCTAATACTTTAGTAAAAAGCTTTAAGTCCAGGTTCAATAATGAAATGGGCCGGTAACTGCCACACTCCGCCGGATCCTTCCCTTCCTTTGGTATCACTGAAATGCCAGTAATGCTTTAATGCATTATATACCTTTGTCATCTGGGTACCCAATATCGCAAAAAAGCTCTTATAATATTGTATGGAAAATCCATCAGGACCTGGGGCTTTCCCAGATTTGACCGTTTTTAACGCAGTATTAAGCTCTTCGGTAGAGATGGGAATTTCCAAGTTATGACGGTCTAATGATGATATCCGAGGGAGCCGTGCTGAGGAAAGGTATTCCTCCAGTATGGTAAGAGGTGAGGGTGCTGGGGCCAGATTATATAGAGAGGAATAATACTCTCCAAACCTCTGCACTATATCCCTTGGCAATGATATTAACTCTCCATTTCCCCCTTTTATTTGAGGTATGTATGTTGTCGTACCGCTTTCTTTAAGTTTCCCAGCCAATAATTTACGCATTTGTCTCCCAGTTCATATGTTGCCTTTCTACCTGATTGTATCCTTGCCTTAGCTTTATATCGAAGAATGTCCATGATCTGCCGCCTCAGATGCATCAATTCTCTCCCAACAGCGGGTGTCTGTGTCCTCCTATGCTGGGATTCTAAAACCTGTATTTCCTCCAGTAGTTTTTTTATCTGGTTTTCTCGTTCTTTCTACCGCCTAGATCCATGTTTGATCAAAATCCCCCGGATCACCGCTTTATGAGCCTCCCATACCATGCCCGGGTCACTCCCCGGAGTGTCATTTATTTGAAAGTATACCATCATTTCTTTAGCTACATCCTCCCGAATATCGGGATCTTGCAACAAGCTCTCATTTAAGTGCCATCGCCACTCCGGGGAGGGAGCCGTGCCCGGCAGGGAGAGACACAGCGTGACCGGGGCGTGGTCTGACCACATTATAATTCCTATGGAAATCCCCAAAACTGAAACAGGCAGATAGTGTGGAACCAGGAATAGGTCTATGCGGGAGTATACTTGATGTGGATTCGAGAAGAAATATATAATCTCTCTCTCCTGCATGTAAAGTCCGCCATGTGTCTACCAACTGTAATTCATGCAGTTTCCATATTACACTCTTCCTGGTACCACTTGAAACTGAGGAGGTCCCGGAGAAGGTGTCTACCCTAGGGTCCAGTGGGATATTGAAATTCCCCCCTAGAATCAACTTTCCCTCCGCGAACTCTGCTAATTCTGATAAAACCTTCCCCAGAAAGGAGTCTTGATGTATATTTAGTACATATACAGTGGCTAGAGTCACTTTAGTGCCTCCAATATGGCCCTTCAAAAAAAGATACCGACCATTTGTGTCTAAATATTTACCCGTAAGGGACCACGGCACCCAGTTAGAAATCAAAATTGATACACCTTTAGATTTTGCTTTTTGAATAGAGGCGTGATAAGTGCAAGGAAAGAATCTGTTTTGTAAGAAAGGGAGTCCTCCTGTTTTAAAATGTGTTTCGTGCACAAATGCTACATCCGTGCTGGAACGTTTCAAATCATTAAGGAGCATCCTTTTTTTTCTGGGACATTAAGTCCTTTAGCATTTAAGGAGGTTACTTTCACCCCTTCCATTTCTTACTGTGAAGTTGAGGAAAAAAAAACCCAGTCGCTCCCCCCTTTCTATAGAGAATCCCTCCCCCCACCCCTATAACTACTCCCCCTCTAAATCCCTAAGGGAAAGGCCCACTTCTAAACCTCTAGCCTATGTTTCCTGTGGGCACTGGCCTATATGGGGGATTGGTCTGAGTCGGATGTAAAGCTCAGCTCCCAACCCCATCCCCCCGACTGTCTGTATCCCATAGTACCATATTTTACAACTGCATCTGCCCTGTCCAACTTCTTCCCCATTACCTCCTCTCTCCCACCTTCCCCCCACTCATTTTCAATCATCTGGCTACATTGTCTACTAACTCCTTTATATATTATGGACAGGGTAGCTAGAAAGAGCACCCTTCGGGTGATCCGGAGGAAAGAGGATAGAGATGGAGAAGAGAGAAAGTAAAGAGGGGGAAGGAGAGAAAGATAAATCCTCCTCTCTGATGTTCTGTCCCCTGTCCTCTGCCTACTAATTACCTCCTACCTCTCCCCCCCTCCCTCCACTCCTCCCCACCCCAATATCTCTAAGATTCCTATTTCACCCTGTTGTCCCCCTCCCAATCCACCCTCTTCCCCTTCCATCTCTATATACAACGGCCAACTCATCCATCTTTCCCCTCATTAATACATTTATCTCACGTAACGGTGAAAACAGCATATAACATCTCGGGGTCTGTTTAAGTCTGTCCTAAGGATCTGTGTAGCCTCTCAATTTCTAGAGTCTGAGGGGGGGGGGGGTAAAGGTGACCAGCTGATGGCATATTGCCATAATCGTGGGCTGCAAGTCCTCTTTCCCTATTGCCTCCGGTACCCCCCTGAACCTCAAATTCTTACGCCTACTACAGTCTTCCAATTCTTCCACACAGAGCTGCAGTGGGGGGGGCATAGGAAGACTGTAATATCTGTACCTGCTCCAGTTGTTTAACCCGGTTCTCCAGGGAAGTCAGTGTCGTTCCTTCCATTTCTGTACCTCCGTCTGAACCACCTTTAGCTCCCTGCCATGTGCTTCCTCCAGGCGTGCAATCATCTTCTCTATGTCCGCTCATGACGGCAGGGCTTGCAGGAGTGTTCTTAAATCTATATAACCAAGTCCTGGAACTGGGACCTCCAACGGGTGTACATCTGTATTGCCCAACACACCAGCCTCTGTTTCCAGCATCTCTGAGGGGGCCGGGCGGGTATGCTCTACTAGGTCGGGGCTTTCACGCTCTCCAAGAGCTGCTTTGGGCGTCCGTTTTTCAAATTCCGCGCCTCCTTGTCTCTCTGCCATTCGGCTCGGGGATACCGCAGCTCGTGTTCCCGGGAAGTATTGCTGGATCTCGGGCTGCACAGGTGTCCGCTGTAGCTTGTTATCTCTCCTCCTCATTACGAGATAGGTGTCAGGGCTCGATAGCTCTATTTGCACAGGTTTGCAGCTGCATTAATGGCCATATAAAACAATCAAACTCTCCCCCCCCTCCTCTACCTTATTATGCCCAACACTTATGTGTACTCCTTATCTAATCATAATAATCATAATATCTATTTAACACTTATCAAAATCATGCTCAGTGTACTCTCAATTCTTTTATCCAGTGCAATCTATCCATGCCCTTCACAGCAAAAAAAAAAAAAAAACAACACTGCAAAAAAAAAACAAAAAAAAAACACAAAAAAAAAACAACCCCACTTCACATCAAAAAAAAAAAAAAAAAGAAAAACTTTTCCCTTTCTCCCCCCCACCCCCACTTCCAATATGAATTAGTCCTCTTGGTAGCATCTTTATCTGGAAGTTTTTGCTCAGCAGCCTACTTTTCCCCTTATCTAGATGTAGGTTTAATAGGCCACATCCATTCTCTAGCTTGTTCTGGTGTACTAAAATACATAGGGGCTGATTTACGAAGCATTTGCGCCATGGCTTGCGGTGCACGCCACTGCGCAAATGACATTTTCGTATTTACAAAGCATTTGCACCGGTAACACAGCGCGATCCCCCATTTACTATTCTCTTCCCGGCGCACGGGAAGAGGTGATCTGTACGCCACTATAGACCTGGTGCATGGCATGTTTAACTTCAAATTTAAACAAGCTGGAAGTGCCAATAATATGGGAGTGATGTAGGGTGATGTGAGGAAGTGTAGTGCTAACTGCTCAAGTCACAAATATGGCCAAAATAGAATGAGAAAGTGACTTTCTCTGAACAAGCCGGCAGCGCCGGCAAATACATTTAAACTGCGGGAGGTGAATTTTTATACACTGCGCATGCTCAAATGGCATTTGCGCTTGTTCAAATACTTTAGTTTAGTGCGCCGGCAAAATATTAGTAAATGTCAGGCAACGTAAAAGCATTTGCATAGGTTGAACAGGCGCACCTCTAGACTTTTTTTATTTATTTTTTTTTAACACTGGTTCACTTTGTGCGGCTCTAATGAAATGTCAGTCCGGCAATACACATAAGTGTTCATTGATAAAAACAGCATTAAGAAAACAAACAAAATTCACAAAAAAAAAATGCGTGGGGTTCACCCCGAAATTCAATACCAGGCCATTCAGGTCTGGTATGGATATTAAGTGGAACACCACGCCAAAAAAAAAAAATGGTGTGGGGTCCCCCGAAAAATACATACCAGGCCCTTCAGGTCTGGTATGGATTTTAAGGGGAACCCCGCGCCAAATTTAAAAATAAAAGGCTTGGGTCCCCCCAAAAATCCATACCAGACCCTTATCCGAGCACGCCACCTGGCAGGCCGCAGGAAAAGAGGGGGGGACGAGAGAGCGCCCCCCCCGACCGTACCGGGCCACATGCCCTCAACATTGGGAGGGTGCTTTGGGGTCCCCCCCAAAGCACCTTGTCCCCATGTTGATGAGGACAAGGGCCTCATCCCCCCAACCCTGGCCGGTGGTTGTGGGGGTCTGCTGGCTGGGGCTTATTGGAATCTGGAAGCCCCCTTTAACAAGGAGACCCCCAGATCCCGGCCCTCCCCCCTGTGTGAAATGGTAAGGGGGTACAAAAGTACCCCTACCATTTCACTAAAAAAGTGTCAAAAATTTTAAAAATGACAAGAGATTTTGACAATTCCTTTATTTAAATGCTTCTTCTTTCTTCTATCTTCCTTTGATTTCTTCCTCCATCTTCTTCTTCTTCTGGTTCTTCTGGTTCTTCTAGTTCTTCTTCCGGTGTTCTCGTCCAGCATCTTCCTCCGCGGCGTCTGCGTCTTCTTCCCTTCTTCTCCTCGGGCCGATCCACATCCATGATGGCATGGAGGGAGGCTCCCGCTCTTCTCTTCATCTTCTTCTCTTCATCTTCTTGTCTTCATCTTCTTTTCGGGCCGCTCCGCATCTATGATGGCATGCAGGGAGGCTCCCGCTGTGTGACGCTTCTCCTCTTCTGACGGTTCTTAAATAGGGGGGCATGGATCAATGCAAAAAAAAGTTTTAAAAACTGACGTTTTTTCGGGAGCAGTGATTTTAATAATGCTTAAAAGTGTAATATTCCTTTAAATGTCGTACCTGGGGGGTGTCTATAGTATGCCTGTAAAGTGGTGCATGTTTCCTGTGTTTAGAACAGTCTGACAGCAAAATTACATTTCAAAGGAAAAAAAGTAATTTCAAACTACTCATGGCTATAATGAATTGGCGGTCCGACAATACGCATAAAAGTTCATTGATAAAAACGGCATGGGAATTCCCCACAGGGGAACCCCGAACTAAAATGTAAAAAAAATGACGTGGGGTCCCCCTAAATTCCATACCAGGCCCTTCAGGGGAACCCCGGTTCTTAAATAATGGGGGGAGGGGGCCACCTGGTGACCCCGCCCCCTCTGACACACGGGGACTTGACGGGGACTTCCCTGTGGCATTCCCCATGACATCAGAGGGGGCGGGGTCACCAGGTGGCTCCACCCCCCCCCGTTATTTAAGAAACGTCAGAAGAGGAGAAGCGTCACACAGCGGGAGCTTCCCTCCATGCCATCATTAATGCGGAGCGGCCCGGAGAAGAAGGAAAGAAGACGCCGACGCCGCGGAGGAAGATGCCGGACGAGAACACTGGAGGAAGAACCAGAAGAACCAGAAGAAGAACAAGAAGATGGAGGAAGAAACCGAAGGAAGATAGAAGATAGAAGAAGAAGAAGAAGAAGAAGCATTTAAATAAAGGAATTGTCAAAAACTATCTCTTGTCATTTTTTAAATTTTTGACACTTTTTTAGTGAAATGGTAGGGGTGCTTTTGTACCCCCTTACCATTTCACACAGGGGGAGGGACGGGATCTGGGGGTCCCCTTGTTAAATGGGGCTTTCAGATTCCGATAAGCCCCCCGCCTGCAGACCCCCACAGCCACCGGCCAAGGGTTGTGGGGATGAGGCCCTTGTCCCCATCAACATGGGGACAAGGTGTTTTGGGGGGCTACCCCAAAGCACCCTCCCAATGTTGAGGGCATGTGGCCTGGTACGGTTCAGGAGGAGGGGGCGCTCTCTCATCCCCCCTCTTTTCCTGGGGCCTGCCAGGTTGCATGCTCGGATAAGGGTCTGGTATGGATTTTTGGGGGGACCCCACGCCATTTTTTTTGCCACAGGGTTCCCCTTAAAATCCATACCAGACATGCAGGGTCTGGTATAGATTTTGAGGGGGACCCTACGCCATTTTTTTTATATTTTGGCCGGGGTTCCCCTTAATATCCATACCAGAACTGAAGGGCCTGGTATGGAATTGAGGGGGACCCCCACGTCATTTTTTTTTTAAAATTTTGGTTCAGGGTTCCCCTGTGGGGAATTTCCATGCCATTTTTATCAATGAACTTTTATATGCATTGTTGGACCGCCAATTCATTATAGCCGCGAGTAGTTTTAAATTACTTTTTTTCCTTTGAAATGTAATTTTGCTGTCAGACTGTTCTAAACACGGGAAACATGCACCACTTTACAGGCATACTATAGACACCCCCCAGGTACAAAATTTAAAGGAATATTACACTTTTATTGTTTCACTTTAAGCATTATTAAAATCACTGCTCCCGAAAAAATGGCCGTTTTTAAAACTTTTTTTTGCATTGATCCATGTCCCCTGGGGGAGGACAGGGTCCCCAAACACTTTTTATGACAATAACTTGCATATAAGCATTTAAAATTAGCACTTTTGATTATTCATGTTCGTGTCCCATAGACTTTAACGGTGTTCGCGTTTTCAAACAAATTTTTTGCCTGTTTGCAAGTTCTGGTGCAAACCGAACAGGGGGGTGTTCGGCTCATCCATAATTGCCGGACCAACATTTCATTATAGCCGCGAGTAGTTTTAAATAACTTTTATTCCTTAAGGGCCAGTTCACACCACATGCAGTCCAGTGTGTTTTTTTTTCTGCATCAAAAACGCACGGAAAGTAGGTTATAGGGTTTTCAATGGCATAGTTCACACCAGTGCTTGCAGTTCCAGTGCGTTTCCAGTTCCCCCCAAAAAACTAGAACATGCTGCATTTTTTATGCACTGGACTGTACTGGAACGCTGTAAAATGCACCAAAAACGCACTGCAACACACTTGTCCTTATTCAAGGTTAAGAAAAAAGAGGGGGAAAGCACTGGACTGCATCAAAAATGCACCAAAAACGCACTGGAACTCATAAAAAACGTGCATGCAGAAAAGCACCTAGAACGCATCCGGACTGCGTTTCTATGGTGTGATCTTGCCCTTAGGGCCCTTAGGGCCAGTTCACACCATAGAAACGCAGTCCAGACGCGTTCCAGGTGCTTTTCAGCATGCACGTTTTTGATGCGTTTCAGTGCTGCGTTTTTGATGCAGTCCAGTGCTTTTTTTCCCCCCTCTTTTTTAATAACCTTAAATAAGGACAAGTGCGTTCCAGTGCGTTTTTTATGCGTTTTACAGCTTTCCAGTACAGTCCAGTGCAGAAAAAATGCAGCATGTTCTACTTTTTTTTCTGGAACTGGAACGCACTGGAACGGCAAGCACTGGTGTGAACTTTGCCATTGCACACCATATAACCAAATTTCCACGCATTTTTGATGCATAAAATACGCATTGGACTGCATTGGTGTGAACTGGCCCTTAAGCAATTTGGCATATTTAAAGGCATTTCTCCTTGTTTTGTTTTTGGGGTTGTCCAATTGGTGACATTGATATATGTCCCTTAGGGTGGGACCTGGGCCCCATACTCATTTTAAGGCCAATAACTAGAAGATAAGCCAGCCAAGTGGGGACTAGTAAAATTGCCAAGTCAGTTCCCTTAGACTGCAATGGTATTTGTTGTATAACTTTTGCATGTTAGGCTCTTTAGTTGCCCCCCTGGACTGGGTGGTGTTTTGTCCCATCTGTAATTTTGGTGCATGCTGGATGATGTGCTTAATTTTGGACAGTGGGGTAGCTTATTTTGTGCTAGCTGCATTTGGGTTGTTCTGGGCATGTTCAGGGACTGTTTTTTTTTTTTTTGGTGGTGCTTTTTGTGTGTGAACAGCACTGATGTTTCTGGGCATGCTCAGAGTGTGTTTTTTGGGTTAGTAATTTAGGGACATCCTTAACAGGTGTACCCACTTTGATTTTCTCTCTACATTGGGTGAACTTGCATATTGTGTGTTTAATGGACTGTCCATGTGTTTGCAATTGCCTCATTAGCACACAAACCTATGTTATATAAAGCTTGCAGAGAGCAATCTTTACTTTGCCCTGAAAAGAGCCAAGATTGTGTGTGGGGCCGGGAAGAGTACATTTGGGTGTCCTTATTGAGTGTCTAATACATGTATTTTCTATTTGTATGTTTTTATGCAATTTATTTGTTACTTTGGTTTGTTTTTTTTGTTTTTTTTTGGGTGGTGGTTTACCATGAAATCTTTTTTATGTTGGCAATTTTTGTTGTTTTTACATTGTTCACTTTGATTTAACTGTCTGCGCTGCCTTATTTTTAAAATTCTTTCTCAAGATGTTGTGCCTAATGTTTTAATCCTTAATAGATGTCCATTTGTGGGTGCACTCCTTTTAACTCCTGTTAATTTACACTGCAATAGGGTCAAACCTATTCTATTAGTGTCTCAAATTAACCTGCATGTGTGTATTTCACTTCCCTTGCTTCTTTTCCAAGTCCTGTGTTTTTGTTTTTTGTTTTTTAAACAATTTTATTGGTCCCAAAAAAAACAAACTCTGTGTTTTATGTGTGTTCTTTTCATGCAACAGATTTCCCAGCTGCAGCTTAACTAGGCTGATTGGCATGTCTTGGAAAAATCCCTTTTTTTTTTTTTTTTTAAGTTACTTTCCTGGTGCCTTCATGGTAGCACATTCATGGATTGTGCGTATGCTGCCATGGATAGTGACCAGGAAAGTAACCAGAGTGGTAAGTATTCAATTTTCTTTTTGAGCAGTGTTTTTTATTTATTTTATTTTTTTTGTCCCTTTTCTTAAAGTTGGCTTCACTTCCTGTCACACTCACAAACAGGAAGTGAGTAAAACCCTAATATGTTTCCTTGGGGACACACAGGTCAATCTAACTAGTGCCCCCATTATGCAAATTGCACTCTAGCACTTTGTTGTGTACACCCTAAATTATTAGGTATTTTGGGGTTTTGTTAAAGCAAATCCTTTCTGCAATACAAGTGTAGTTGATGAAAATCAGAGGGGTAGCATTGGTGATTTTATCATCCAATCATGTAGAGGCAAAGATGCTGTTTTTTTTTCTTTTCCTTGCATGTCCCCCTCAGATCTCCAGCAGCTGCACTTGTAGTGGATTTACCTTTTAGTAAATAAACCCCAAGATACATTAGCATTTTGGCATGTACATCCCAAATAATTGAGTGCAATTTCCCCAATGGGGAAACTATTTAGATTGACCTGTGTGTCCCCAAGGACATACATTGGTATGGTTTTACCCTCACTTCCTGTTTGGCTATGTGACAGGAAGTGAATAATTTTGAATGCGAAATTGGCAAAATTTGGGAGGTGTCTTCACCCTATCAGGGGTGTAGACATCCCCCAAAACTTATAATCCCTCTGCAGTCTATCTCCAAGCAAAAATAAAGGATTTTAATGAGTTTAACTTTGCAAAGACACATTCCTAAGTTCAATTGTGATGCATGTTAATGGCCCATTTAGACGTTTAATAGAAAGTCATCAGTTGCCTTTGACTCTAAACATTATTTTTGGCCAGTCCTAGAAATCTGCATCTGTTTTTCTATTAACCACTTTGTGTCTGTGCTATAGCCAAACGACAGTCACAGCGTGGACCTGAATTTCTAGGAGGCTGTAATAAGACGGGCTCCCCGTATGATCCCTGCTGCGTGCACACTGAGACTCGGGTGATCACAGATCGAAGTAAGGGCCGATCTGTTTATTTTTTCTACTCACGATGACAGCATGAGAATAACAGTAAAAGCTGATCACCGGCTTAGGTGCAAGGGACATTGGTCCCGAAGAGGCAATTCTGCCTCATCTGTGCCCACCAGTACCACCTTCCAGTGCCACCTATCAATGCCCACCAGTGGTCCCAAGCAGTGCTGCCTATCAGTGTAACCAATCAGTGCCGCCTCATCAGTGTACATCAATGAAGGAGAAAAATTACCTGTTTGCAAAATTTAATATTAAAATATCCAAAAATATACAAAATTTTTAAAAATCTGTCTTCTTTTGTTTGAACAAAAGAAAAAAGACACACAGGTGATCAAATACCACCAAAAGAATGCTCTATTTGTGGGAACTTAAAAAAAAAACATTTGGCTAAGTATGACCGCGCAATTGTCATTCAAAATGGATCAGCGCTGAAAATTGGTCAGAACAGCAGGGGGGTTTAAGTGCCCAGTAAGCAAGTGGTTAATTTCCATGCCAAATATGGATTTCTGTAATAAAGATGTGTGCCCACTGTGTATACAGCATGTGCGTAAGCAGGTCGCACACATATGAACGGTACTCTTTGTAAATCATGGGGTACAACTTGTGATGCAACTTTTCAGTCCCAAGTGGCCTTAGGCTCTCTTTCCACTACTGCGAGTTGTTGTGCAACTTGACGCATGTGAAGTCGCAGGACAAGTCAAAACACATGTATTTCAATGTTCCCCAGTTCTAATTGGTGCAACTCCAAAAAAAGTTCTTGCACTACTTTGTTCCAACTTCAGTGCGACTTTTTCTCAGATGTTTTGAATTAGTCGTATGACATGGAATTAAGGCTTGGTTTCCACTACTGAAAGCCCAAAGTTGCGTGTTTTTTGCCAAAACTTGAAGCAATGCCTGTGTATTTTTGAGGTCTATGGACCTCAAGTCGCATCAAAGTGGGACCAAAGTAGTGCAGGGACTACTTTGAAGTTGCTGCGACTTGAAGTCGCACACATATGAACGGTACTCATTGTGATGCAACTTTTCAGTCCCTAGTGGCATGACAAGTTGCAATAGTGGAAAACAAGCCGAAAAAGCACATTGTAAATCACGCAATTTTGGGGTTGAAATAGTGAAAAGAGAGCATTAGGTTAAAGCGGTAATAGGAAGATGCACTGTAAGAATTACTTCTAATTGTAGAAAATCAAACAGGCTCTTGCACTGAATCTAATTTATGTAAGATCTAACTGATTGGCCAGTGTATGGTGACCTTTAAAGATATGAAAACTTGAATTTCTGGTGTTTAAGCCTCATACAGGGGCCTAAAAAAAGTCCTGCTAGCAGCATCTTTGGAGCGCTGTATAAACCGCTCCTCCCCATTAAAATCAATGGGGCAGCGCTGTGATACGGCCGGCAAAATGCCGATCCAGCGGCGTTTTGCGTGCAGATTTAATCCCTTCTCGGCCGCTAGCAGAGGGGTTAAAACCGCCCCGAGGGGGGTTAAACCTGCCCCGCTAGCAGCCGAATAATGCCGCTAAAACGACAGTAAAGTGGCGCTAAAAATAGCGACGCTTTACCGCAGACACCCCCCCCCCCCCGCCTCAGTGTGAAAAGGGCCTTAGGCTCTATTCACACTAATGCGTTTTTTGAAATGCATGGGAATTTTTTAACATGGGTTCCTATGGAACATGTTCACATCAATGCATTTTTGTGCCTCTGTGTTTTTGGAAAGGGTCAGGGACTTTTTTTCCCGCAAAATGCAGCGTTTTGTCTGTAATTTCAATGGAACTGCATCCAAAATGCAAATACCGCGATTTGCATTTTTTTTACACTGTATATAGCTGGTTGCTAAGAAGGGGGCTGGGAAACTGGCTGACACGTCCTTAACAACCTATGTTGTTTATGTTGGAGTCATCAGCTGACTTCCCGCTCAATGTGAAAAAATTTTTTTTTAAATGGCGTGGGGGTCCCCCCAAAATCCATACCAGACGCTTATCCGAGCACGCAGCCCGACAGGTCAGGAAAGGGAGGAGACGAGCGAGCCATATCAGGCCGCATTCCCTCAACATGGGGGGATGGGTGCTTTGGGGCAGTGGGGGCTCTGCGCCCCCCACCCCAAAGCACCTTGCCCCCATGTTGATGGGGACAAGGGCCTCTTCCCGACAACCCTTGCCCGGTGGTTGCTTGGGTCTGTGGGCGGGGGGCTTATCGGAATCTGGAAGCCCCCTTTAACAAGGGGGCCCCCAGATCCCGGCCCCCCATGTGAATGAGTATGGGGTACATTGTACCCCTACCCATTCACCTGTAAAAAATACAGTAGACAGTTTTTGACGAGTCTTTTATTAAAAATCTTCTCAGCTTCTTCCTCCATCTTCTCCTGCATCTTCATCTTCCGCTCTTCTCCTTCTCCCCTGCTTCTTCTTCCGCTCTTCTTCTGTCTTCTTTGTCGGGTGTTCTTCCTTCTCTGCTCCCGCCGAGGACCTTCCTCCGATGCTGTGTTCCGCTGATCTGTTAGCGCCGATGTCCTGCGTTTCTTAAATAACGATGGGGGCATGGCAACCGGATTGCGTCATCAGAATGCCACCCCCCCTTGTGACGTCACAGACCCATCATGCCCCGGGCTGTAACGCCATAAGGGGGCGTGGTCACCGGATGACATCACCCAGTGACCCCGTCCCATGCCTATATAAGTCTTTGGGCACGGCACACACGGCATTACAGCAGGAGACAGCGACGAGTCGGAAGAAGAGGAGAGGGGAGAAGACGACGAAGACCGGACAAGAGCTAGCAAAAGAACCCGGCAGAAGGCACAGAACAATGGGAGAAGAACCGGAGAACGCGGAGAAGAGAGTGGAGAAGTCAGAAGAGACCCCCGGAGCTGCATAATAAAAGACTTGTCAAAAACTGTCTACTGTATTTTTTAACACTACCCTACTTTTTATCCCCAGGTAAATGGGTAGAGGTACCATGTACCCCATACTCATTCACATAGGGTGGGGGGCCGGGATCTGGGGACCCCCTTGTTAAATTGGGCTTCCAGATTCCGATAAGCCCCCCGCCCGCAGACCCCGACAACCACCGGGCAAGGGTTGTCGGTAAGAGCCCCTTGTCCCCATCAACATGGGGGCAAGGTGCTTTGGGGTGGGGGGCGCAGAGCCCCCCTGCCCCAAAGCTCCCATCCCCCCATGTTGAGGGCATGCGGCCTAGTATGGTTCAGGAGGGGGGTGCTCGCTCGTCCCCTCCCTTTCCTGACCTTCCGGGCTGCGTGCTCGGATAAGGGTCTGGTATGGATTTTGGGGGGACCCCCACTCCATTTTTTTTTATTTTGGCATGGGGGTCCCCTCCGAATCCATACTAGACCCAAGGGCCTGGTATGGACCTGGGGGGACCCCACGCTGTTTTTTTTCTTGTTTTTTTTTTTAGCTGGCATTTTTTTTTATTTACATTGAGCGGGAAGTCAGCTGATGACTCATCGGTTGTTAAGGATGCGGCGGCCGGCTTCCTGGCCCCCTCCTTAGCAACTAGCTATATACAGTGTAAAGAAAAGAAAAAAAACGCAAATCGCAGAAAAATCGCTATAAAAATGCCGGTCCAAAAACGCGGCAAGCACCACAAAAAGCACTGCAGAAACACTCAAAAGCAACATGAATAGATGTGAATTGAGCCTTACTGTCCTGCTAGCGCACCGCTCCAGTGTGAAAGCCTGATTCACACTGGAGTGAATAGAGCCACTTCTTTAGGGCGTTTTTCAGGCGCTATTTTTAGCGCTATAGCGCTTGAAAAACGCCCCAGTGTGAAAGAGGCCTTAGGCGCCTTTCACACGGATGGCTATACTGCCGTAGTTAAAAGCATGTTTTTTTTTCTGTGAAATTTAACTCCAGGCACTGCGATCAGCTGTATTGGTACAGTGCAATTAGCTGCGGTTGTGTTTAGCTGCGGTATGCCATTTCCATAGCAACCCGACAGGGTACCGACTATATTGAACTGGGATCCGACTTGGATCCCCGCCAATGCCCGGCACTGTTTGGTATGAATCTTGAGGGGGAACTCCACGTCAAATTAAAAAAAAAAAAAAAACGGCATGGTTTCCCCCAAGGGGCAAACCAGGCCCTTCGGTCTGGTATGGATATTAAGGGGAACCTCCTACGCCGAAAAAACGGCGTGGGGACCTCCCCCCCAAATCCATACCAGACCCTTATCCGAGCATGCAGACGGCCGGTCAGGAAAGGGGGTGGGGACGAGCGAGCGCCCCTCCCCTCCTGAACCGTATCAGGCCGCATGCCCTCAACATGGGGGATGGGTGCTTTGGGGAAGGGGGGCACGCTGCGGGCCCCCCCACCCCAAAGCACCTTGTCCTCATGTTGATGAGGACAAGGGCCTCTTCCCGACAATCCTGGCCTTTGGTTGTCGGGGTCTGTGGGCGGGGGGCTTATCGGAATCTGGGAGCCCCCTTTAATAAAGGGGCCCCCATATCCCAGCCCCCCACCCTATGTGAATGAGTATGGGGTACATGGTACCCCTACCTATTCACCTAGGGAAAAAGTGTCAATAAAAAAATACATAACATACACAACATCACCTTGTGACCATGCCCCCTAAAACATCACAATCCCAGCATGCCCAGGGACTGTGATGGCATAAGGGGACGGGGTCACTGCCTATATAAGTCAGAGCGGAGCGCTCAGAGAGCATTCCAGCCTGAGAGACCGTCGTGTCAACATCGGTGAAAAGAAGAGGGAAGAAGGCAGAAGGCAGAAGACCGGGCTCCTCCACTAGCAAAAGAGCAGCAAAAGAGCAGAAGATAGCGGAGGAGCCCGGCAGAAGACCCAGAGAGCGCGGAGAACAGGTCGAACAACGGGAGAAAAGGCTGGAGACAGTGGAGAAGAACCGGAGAGACCCCCGAAGCCGGAAGAAGACCGAAGTCGGAAGAAGACCCCCGAAGCTGGAAGAAGACCCCCCGGAGCTGTCTAATAAATTACTTTAAAAACCTGTGCAGTGGTTCATTTCAGTGCTGCCTATCAGTGTCCATCAATACCACCTATCAGTGCCCATCGGTGCCCATCAGCACCACCTATCAGTGCCCATCAGTGCTGCATATCATTGTAGCCTATTGGTGCCCATCAGTGCAGTATATCAGTGCCGCCTATCAGTGACTATCAATACTACATATCAGTTCCTCCTCATCAGTGCCCATAAGTGCCACCTTATCAGTGCCACCTCATCAGTTCCCATCAGTGCAGCCTCATCAGTGCCCGTCAGTGAAGGGGGAAACACAATTTTATAACAGAAATGAAGAAAACCTTTTTTTTTTCCAAAAATGTCAGTCTTTTTTAGTTTGTTTAGCAAAAATAATAACCCCAGAGGTGATCAAATACCACCAAAAGAAATCTTTATTTGTGGGAAGAAAATTATAAAAATGCTGTTTGGGTACAGTGTTGCATGACCGCGCAATTGTCATTCAAAGTGCGACAGCGCTGAAAGCTGAAAGTTGTCCTGGGCAGGAAGGGGGGAAAGTGCCTGGTATTGAAGTGCACAAAGTAAAATAAATATATTTATATTTGTAGGAAAAGCATGTAAAATGGTCAATTGGAGTTATCCAAGAAATGTATTTCCCCATTGCAGCAAATAGAAACATGCATTTTAAGGGACATTTGTCTTCAGCTGCTGGTTTAGGGGTTTCTTTTTTTTTTTTTTTTGTATGCTGCTTAAACTTGTAATTGTATTTTTGTCAACCTGTGATTATGTTTATGTGTTTTATACAAATCTATCGAGTTACTGTACATTTTCACCGATGGATACAGTTTCCAACTCTGCTGTTGGAGAATAAAAGACAAAAAAAAAGAACTAACCTGTAATAATATTTTTCTACAAAATTGGTCTATTTAATAACATTTGTTACTATGTTGCTAAAAGCAAAATAGAATTAGTTTGATACAACCACAAAAAAAGCTGTGCTCATCATGTTTCATTTGAACATAAACTTCATAAAATACTGCTTCATGCATCCATGGGAAGATTACATGGATCATCCATATCGAATACAAAAACTGTTGGCACTTATCTTAACCACTTCAGCCTCAGAACATTTGTCTGCTCAATGACCAGGTCATTTTTTGCTATACAGCAGTGCATCGATTTGACAATTGCGCGGTCCTGTGGCACTGTACCCAAACAAAATTGAAGTCCTTTTTTTCCCCACAAATAGAGCTTTCTTTTGGTGGTATTTGATCACCACTGCGGTTTTTATTTTTCGCGCTATAAACAAAAGAAGAGCGATAATTTTGAAAAAAACACAATGGGGGTGATTTACGAAGACGAATGTGCTGCGCCGGTTCATACCTTAATTGGTGCGCCGGATAAATCATTAATTGAGCATGTGAAACAGCGCACGCAGATGCGCAACGCGATAATAAATATGCAAACGGCAACTGGTGGCAGCGTAACTACTGTTTTCTCATTGATAATAGCGCACGCCCATATCATTGGATGTGTCTTGTTAGGCAATTTGTAGTTGTTCTCACTTAATTAACCCTGTTGATGCTAATCTCATTCCTATTACTTCTGATATATCTTTGAAATGTTTTTTTTTTTTCGATTTTCACACAAATATTTCAATACATTACAAAAAACAGAAAAGCGTTTCTAAACCCAATAAATTAATTTTCAGATCTTGATCTTTAAAGGTGACCATACACTGCAATCAGTTAGAATAGATCCTAAAAAAAATAGATTTAGTTCAAGAGCCTGTTTTAATTTCCTATAATTTGAATTAATTGTTCAAGTGCATCTTCCTATTACCTATTTTGCCAAAATATCGAGTTATACAGAGATTGGCCAATCGGCTTGCATAGTGCATGACCATCTTAAGTGCCAAATTTGGAATTTAGAAACATGACCCACTTGTATTTTCACAAGTGGACACAAGAACCTACATATATAGTTACATATTTGTGCAGCACAGTGGTGTAGTGGTTAGCACTTTCACCTAGCAGCAAAAAGGGTCGCTGGTTCGAATCCCGCCTGTGACACCATCTGCCTGTAATTTGCCTGTTCTACCTGTGCCTGCGTGGGTTTCTTCCAGTTTCCTCCCACAATCTAAAAACATGCTGTAAATTGGATCCTGTCTAAATTGGCTCTAATATGTATGAATGTGTGTTAGGGACCCACACAAACACCACCCCATATTAAAAAAATTTTTTTTCTTAATTTACAAATAAGGATCATCTCTTCCTCATAGAACTTAGCAGCAGTACAAGCTACTTCCTGTAGGGGTGTTATGTCATTCCTGTGTGCTGGCCACCGCTTTCCGAGAACCACATATGCACATACCTGTGCGCACACAGCAGTTGCGCATCTAGCTGCAGAAACCCGATTTTTATGGAAATTAATAGTAAAGCAGATGCAGATTTCCAGGACTGGACTAACAAATATTTCTAGTGAAAGGCAACTGGTGTTTTCTATTAAACAAGGTCTAAATGGGCCATTGACATGCATCACAGTTGTACTTAGGAATGTGTCTTTGCAAAGTTCAACTAAATGAAATCCTTTCTTATTTTTGCTTGGGGATAGAATGCAGAGGGATTAGACGTCTGGTCAGTTTTTGGGGTTGTCTGCACCCCTGATAGGGTGAAGACACCTCCCAAATGTTACCACTTTCTCCTTCAAATTTATTCACTTCCTGTCCTAGCCAAACAGGAAGGGAGGGTAAAACTCTACCAATGTCTTTCCTAGGGGACTCACAAGTCAATCTAAATAGCTTCCCCATTAGGTAAATTGCACTCTAGCATTTTGCTGTGAACACCCCAAAATTACTAGGTATCTTGGACTTTGGGGTTTATTTACTAAAGGCAAATCCACTTTGCACTACAAGTGCACTTGCTGGAGATCCAAGGGGGACATGCAAGGAAAAGAAAAAACACCATCATTGCTTCTATATGATTGGATGTTAAAATCACCAGTGCTTCCTCTCAGATTCAGCGACTACACTTGTACTGCAGAGTGGATTTTCCTTTACTAAACCCCAAACTGTCTAATCATTTGGGGTGTACACAACAAAGTGCTAGAGTGCAATTTGCTTAATGGGGACACTAGTTAGATTGATCTGTGTGTACACGAGAAAAGACATTGGTAGGCATTGAACCCTCACTTCCTGTTTGGCTATGTGACAGGAAGTGAAGCCAATTTTAAAGCGGAGCGCCACCGAAAAATTTTTTTTGTAAAAGTCAGCAGCTACAAATACTGCAGCTGCTGACTTTTAAAACATGGACACTTACCTGTCCAGGGCGCCCGCGATGTCGGCACCCGAGGCCGAAGCATCTCTCCGTCCTCGGGTGCTGCCACCTCCATCTTCGGTAAGGGAATCAGGAAGTGAAGCCATGCGGCTTCACTTCCCGGTTCCCTACTGCGCATGCGCGAGTCGCGCAGCGCAATACGGATGGTCCCTGCTGCCTCTGGGACCCGTGTGTTTCCCAGCAGGCAGCGGGGAGGGAGCAGGAAGTGGCATAAATAACCGCAGATTCTGCGGCTATCTATGCCGGAAGTGGGTACAGATACCTGTAATATACAGGTATCTGTACCCCCCTCCCCCCTGAAAGGTGCCAACTGTGTCACCGGAGGGGGGGAGGAATCTGATGAGTGGAAGTTCCACTTTTGGGTGAAACTCCACTTTAAGAAAAGGGACACAAAGCCCAACCTAAAAGAAAGCAGGGGTTCTAACACTCACTTGGTTTCCCTCAAATGCCCACAATTAAAATAGGATTGCCTTGAGCTAGAGTTTAGCGCAGTGCTCTAAATCAGTGCTTATCCTCAAGTACCCCCAACAGGCCATGTTTGCAGGTTTTCCTTCATCTTGCACAGATGCTTTAAATCACAGTCAATGGCTTGGTATTTTGGACAGCTATTCTAGAGAAGATAAATTCACAAAACATGTCCTGTCGGGGGTACTTGAGGACTGAGGCAGAGAACCACTGCAGTAAAAAGGAAAATTGAATACTTACCACTCTATAATTTTCCTTTCCTGGTTCCTATCCATGGCAGCATACACACAATCCATGCATATGCTACCATGAAGGCACCAGAAAAGTAACTTAGACAAATCACACCTGTTTTGTTTTGACATGCCAATCAGCCTAGTTAAGCCTGCAGCCGTGAAATCTGTTGTGGAGACGTGGAGTGGAGACAAGAGCATTGGAGTGTAGATTTCCCCTTTAAAAGCAAAAGCTAGCCCAAATAAAACATATGCATTAGAAGTGGAGACAAGAGCGTTGGAGTGTAGAGTTCCCCTTTAAAAGCAAAAGCTAGCCAAAGAAATCATATATGCATTAGAGGGGGAAGGTTAAATGCCCTTTTAGGAGGAGAGTCTTTTTACATAATTTTAACAAGGGACATGTCACATGTTGGCAGCATAACACGCTAACATGACCTGTGTGCAAATATCCTTAAAAAAAAAATAAACACATAAAAGTGAACCAGCGTAAAAAAAAAAAAAAAAGTGTAGAGGTGCGCCCGTTCAACCTGCGCAAATGCATTTACGTTGCTTGACATTTACTAAGATTTTGCCGGCGCACTGAACCAACGCATTTGAACGTGCGCAAATGCCACTTGCGCATGCGCAGTGCACAAATTAACCTCATGCAGTTCTAAACGTACTTGCAGGCACAGTAGGCTTGTTCAGAAAAAGTTACTTTCTCATTCTATTTTGGGCATATTTGTTACTTGGACAGTTAGTACTATACTTCCTCACATCACCCCACATCATCCCCATAATATTGGCACTTCCAGCTTCTTTTAATTTTGAGGTGAAGATGCTGAGTGCCAGGTCCATAGTGGCGCACTGATTGCGCTGAGATTACTTTAGTAAATGGGAGATAGCGCTGTAAATACCAAAACGTACGTTGCGCCTCAGCCTGCGCCCCAACTCAACTTTTAATTTTTGCTTTAATCAATATCCCACATTGTTTTTAAAAAAAAAAAAAAAAAAATTTTCCCTCAGTTTAGGCCGATATGTATTCTTCTACATGTTTTTGGTAAAAAAAAACCTCAATAAACCTATCTTGATTGGTTTGCGCAAAAATTATAGCGTCTACAAAATAGGGAATAGATTTATGGCATTTTTATTATTATTATTTTTTTACTAGTAATGGCGGCGATCTGCGATTTTTATCGGGACTGCGATATTGCCCCGGACAAATTGGACACTTTTGACACATTTTTTGGACCATTGACAATTATACAGCGATTAGTACTATTAAGATGCACTGATTACTGTATAAATGTCACTGGCAAGGAAGGGGTTAACACTAGGGGGCGATCAAGGGGTTAACTGTGTTCCCTAGGTGTGTTCTAACTGTGGGGGGATGGAACTGACTAGGGGAATAGAGATCGGTGTTCATACTTGGTATGAACACACAATCTGTTTCCTCTCCCCTGAACAAACCAGGATTTGTATGTTTACCTACTTGCTGCCCGCGCTATAGCCGAAATACAGCTGCAATGTGGGCCTTAATTGCCGGGAGGGCGTCCTGCGGGTCGTGCGCGGCGCGCTCTGTGCTTACCGAGTCTATGGGACTCGGCTGATCACAGAGAGTAACACCACAGTGCCACCCATCAATGCCCAACAGTGCTGCCAATCAATACCCATCAGTGTCTAATAATCAGTGCCACAGATCAGTGCCACAGATCAGTGCCACAGCTGCCTATCGGTGTCACCTACTAGTGCCTACCAGAGCCCATCAGTGCCACCTATCAGTGCCACCTATCAGTGCCCTTCAGTGCCACCCATCAGTGCCAACCATCAGTGCCACCTATCAGTGCCACCTATCAGTGCCGCCTCATCAGTGCTTATCAGTGCCCATTAGTGCCACCTTATCAGTGCCTATCAGTGCCCATCAGGGCCGCCTATCAGTGCCCATCAGTGCCGCCTATCAGTGCCCATCAGTGCAGCCTCTTCAGCGCACATCAATGAAGGGGAAAAATTACCTGATTTCAAAATTTTATAACAAACTATGAAACAGTTTTGTTTAGTTTTTTTTCAAAATTTCGGTCCCTTTTTGTTTTATTTAGCAAAAAATAAAAAACCCAACACCAATTAAACACCACCAAAAGAAAGCTCTACCTGTGTGAAAAAAATGATAAAAATTTCATTTGGGTAATCTGTAGCATCACCGCGCAATTGTCATTCAAAGAGTGACAGTGCTGAAAGCTGAAAATTGGAAGGTAACGTCTTAAAACTGAAGCAGCTGGTCGGCAAGCAGTTAAGCTGTGAATACACTATTAGATTTTTTTTTAATTCAGCCTGCGGATTGAATACAGAAAATTAAATTGATTTCCCGATCCACACTATGCAGCGTGGATAAATGAATTTGCCACCATGGCAATTGTTTTCTAACAGAGACTAAATTTGATTGGATGTAACTGCTGTTCAGCAGATACGTTTTCCACCTGGCTCCTTCAGGTGGCAAGAGTATGACCCATGGAGCAAATTTCAGTTGGTTCTTCAGGAATGGCCTGAAATTCAAAGTACAGTGCCTTGAAAAGTATTCATACCCCCTGAAATTTTCCACATTTTGTCATGTTACAACAAAAACGTAAATGTATTTAATTGGGATTTTATGTGATAGACCTACACAAACTGGCACATAATTGTGAAGTGGAAGGGAAATGATAAATGTTTTTTAGTTTTAAAAAAAAATAAATATCTGAAAAGTGTGGCATGCATTTGTATTCAGCCCCCTTTACTCTGATACCCGTAACTAAAATCTAGTGGAACCAACTGCCTTCAGAAGTCACCTAATTAGTAAATAGAGTGCACTTGTGTGCAATTTAATCTTAGTATAAATACAGCTGTTCTGTGAAGCCCTCACAGAGAACCTTAGTGAACAAAAAACATCACGAAGGCCAAGGAGCACACCAGACAGGTCAGGAATAAAGTTGTGGCAAAGTATAAAGCAAGGTTAACTTATCAAAAAATATTCCAAGCTCTCGTGGAGCACTGTTCAATCTATCATCCAAAAATGGCAAGAGTATGGCACAACTGTAAACCCACCAAGACATGGCCATCCACCTAAACTGACAGGCCGGACAAGGAGAGTATTAATCAGAGAAGCAGCCAAGAGGACCATGGTAACTCTGAGGGAGCTGCAGAGATCCACAGCTCAGGTGGGAGAATTTGTCCACAAGACAACTATTGGTCGTGCACTGCACAAATCTGGCCTTTATGGAAGAGTGGCAAGAAGAAAGCCATTGTTGTAAGAAAGCCATTTGTAGTTTGCGAGAAGCCATGTGGGGGACACAGCAAACATGTGGAAGAAGGTGCTCTGTTCAGATGAGACCAAAATTGAATTTTTTGGCCTAAAAGCAAAACGCTATGTGTGGCAGAAAACTAACACTGCATCACCCTGAACACACCATCCCCACCGTGAAACATGGTGGTGGCAGCATCATGTTGTGGGGATGCTTTTCTTCAGCGGGGACAAGGAAGCTGGCCAGGGTTGATGGGAAGATGTATGGAGCCAAATACAGGTCAATCTTAGAAGAAAGTAAACAAAGGAAATATTTGTGCTATATAATCAATATTGCTGAGAAAAATGAAAAAAAATAGCTGCTAGCACAGGTCAATAGAAAAAAACAAACAATAAATCGTATAAATAGTGCAGTGCTATCAAATAATATGAACATGATTCAAAATGAAATGAACATAATAATCATAATAAATAAATTCATCAATAAAAATAAGTCCATTGAAAATGTCAGTGAAAAAAAAGGGGTTTAGAAATTAAATCCAAAGTCCCAATAAGATTCAGCAAGTGAAGGGTGGAGAAAGAGGATATGCAGAGGAAGAGAACACTAGCTTCCCCGGATCCTCTGTGTAAAAACACCTCCAAGATAGAAAGATGGCAGCTTAGCAGAAGATGTTGGCCTCCAAACTAATGGAAAAGCCAATAGCGCAGTAGGGAAAACCGTTTCCCAGGTGTGTCAACATAGGAACTGTCAGTCCTGGTATATCCCACATCACAGCCTCATACAGGTATCCAGCATCACAGCATCACATAGGTACCATTAACACCTATTAGAAAGGCCCCCAGAATGATAAGTAAGACTTATTAGAAAGGCTGATAGTCTTACTTATCATGCTGGGGGCCTTTCTAATAGGTGCATATCAGGGACGTGCGGTGAGGTCAGTGGCTGGTGAGGCACTGGCTAGTATCAGAGCCAGATACACACAGGTTACATACGCCATGATAGTTAGAGCGAGAGCAATAATTCTAACACTAGACCTCCTGTGTAACTCTAAAATATGTAACCTGTAAAACATTTTAAAGCATCTCCTATGGAGATTTAGAAGTACTGAAGTTTGGCTCCATTCCACAAGTGTGCGCAATTTTAAAGTGTGACATGGTATTTGTATCTATTTACTCGGCGTTACATCATCTTTCACAGTATACAAAAAAATATGACTAATGTAAGTGTTGTTTTTTTTTTAATTCTAGAAACAGTTTTTTTCCAAACAAAAATGCATTTAAAAAAATTGCTGCGCAAATACCATGTGACATAAAAAGTTGCAACGATCACCATTTTATTCCCTAGGGGTGTCTGCTAAAACAATATATATAATGTTTGAGGGTAATAATCATTATTATTTACCGTATTTATCGGCGTATAACACACACTTTTTTCCCCTTAAAATCAGGGGAAAATCGCAGGTGCGTGTTATACGCCGATCCCCTGCGATCCCGAGCTGTCACATCTTCAAAATCGCCGACCGCGATTTGAAAATGGCGCCGCAGGTGCCGAAATACACAGAGCCGGTCCTCGGCTCTTCCCGGCGGCTCTCGTTCACTTTTGGCTCCACTCGTAGTCCCGAGCGGAGCTATCCGAACCTACTCGGCTAGGTTCGGATAGCTCCGCTCGGGACTACGAGTGGAGCCGAAAGTGAACGAGAGCCGCCGGGAAGAGCCGAGGACCGGCTCTGTGTATTTCGGCGCCGGCGGCGCCATTTTCAAATCGCGGTCGGCGATTTTGAAGCCCAGGATGGCAGGGATAGAGGATCGAAGGCTGCACTGGGGCAAGGCTGCACTGGGGAAGGCTGCACTGACAAGGCTCCACTGGGGAAGGCTGCACTGACAAGGCTGCACTGACAAGGCTGCACTGGGGAAGGCTGCACTGACAAGGCTGCACTGGGGAAGGCTGCACTGGGGAAGGCTGCACTGGGGAAGGCTGCACTGACAAGGCTGCACTGACAAAGGCTGCACTGACAAGGCTGCACTGACAAGGCTGCACTGGGGCAAGGCTGCACTGAGAAGGCTGCAATGATGGGCATTTAAATGTAAGTTTTTTTCCCTTCAACTTCCCTCCTAAAAGTTTTTTTTTCCTTAAAATTCCCTCCTAAATTGGGGTGCGTGTTATACGCCAGTGCGTGTTATACGCCGTTAAATACGGTATATATATATATATATATATATATATATATATATACCGTATTTATCGGCGTATATATTATACAGTCAGGTCCATAAATATTCAGGCATCGACACAATTCTAATCTTTTTGGCTCTATACACCACCACAAAGGATTTGAAATGAAACGGACAAGATGTGCTTTAACTGCAGACTTTCAGCTTTAATTTGAGGGTATTTACATCCAAATCAGGTGAACGGTGTAGGAATTACAACAGTTTGTATATGTGCCTCCCACATTTTCAGGGACCAAAAGTAATGGGAAAATTGGCTGCTCCGCTGTTCCATGGCCAGGTGTGTGTTATTCCCTCATTATACCATTTACAAGGAGCAGATAAAAGGTCCAGAATTCATTTCAAGTGTGCTATTTGCATTTGGAATCTGTTGCTGTCAACTCTCAATATGAGATCCAAAGAGCTGTCACTATCAGTGAAGCAAGCCATCATTAGGCTGAAAAAACAAAAAACAAACCCATCAGAGAGATAGCAAAAACATTAGGTGTGGCCAAATCAACTGTTTGGAACATCCTTAAAAAGAAAGAACGCACCGGTGAGCTCAGCAACACCAAAAGATCCGGAAGGGATCGGAAAACAACTGTGGTGGACGAACAAAGAATTCTTTGCCTGGTGAAGAAAACACCCTTCACAACAGTTGGCCAGATCAAGAACACTCTCCAGGAGGTAGGTGTATGTGTGTCAAAGTCAACAATCAAGAGAAGACTTCACCAGAGTGAATACAGAGGGTTCACCACAAGATGTAAACCATTGGTGAGCCGTAAAAACAGGAAGACCAGATTAGAGTTTGCCAAACAACATCTAAAAAAGCCTTCACAGTTCTGGAACAACATCCTATGGACAGATGAGACCAAAATCAACTTGTACCAGAGTGATGGGAAAAGAAAAGTATGGAGAAGGAAAGGAACTGCTCATGATCCAAAGCATACCACCTCATCAGTGAAGCATGGTGGTGGTAGTGTCATGGCGTGGGCATGTATGGCTGCCAATGGAACTGGTTCTCTTGTATTTATTGATGATGTGACTGCTGACAAAAGCAATATTATCTGCTCATATTCAGCAAAATACTTCAGAACTCATTGGACGGCGCTTCACAGTGCAGATGGACAATGACCCGAAGCATACTGCGAAAGCAACCAAAGAGTTTTTAAGGGAAAGAAGTGGAATGGTATGCAATAGCCAAGTCAATCACCTGACCTGAATCTGATTGAGCATGCATTTCACTTGCTGAAGACAAAACTGAAGGGAAGATGCCCCAAGGATAAGCAGTAAGTGAAGACAGTTGCAGTAGAGGCCTGCCAGAGCATCACCAGGGATGAAACCCAGCGTCTGGTGATGTCTATGCATTCCAGACTTCAGGCTGTAATTTACTGCAAAGGATTTGCAACCAAGTATTAAAAAGTGAAAGTTTGATGGATGATTGTTAATCTGTCCCATTACTTTTGGTCCCTTAAAAAGTGGGAGTCACATATACAAACTGTTGTAATTCCTACACTGTTCACCTGATTTGGATGTAAGTACCCTCAAATTAAATCTGAAAGTCTGCAGTTAAAGCACATCTTGTTTGTTTCATTTCAAATCCATTGTGGTGGTGTATAGAGCCAAAAAGATTAGAATTGTGTCGATGTCCCAATATTTATGGACCTGACTGTATATTGTTTTTAAGGTAATTTACTATATTTTCAAAATCTGTACTCAAGCAGGTGGCACGAACAAACTACTGAAGTTTGAAGTTATGACTTCCAACCAGTAATTTCACAGTAAATAGATAAATAATAAATTATTATGTTATAACATATAGCATATAAATATATGATTTAGCTGGAATATAACAGTACCTTTTCAGCAGGCAGCAGATTCTCATTCTCCCTCTTAACTGTGTGAGAAAAACATGATTGTGGGTAAATCTTATACACATAAACACATGTTTTTTCCTTGTAATTAAGAGGGCTTGGCTGGAAGGGAGCATTTGTCTTTTAGACACATGCCCCTTCTATGACACCGCAGTGAGAGGCGTGCCTCCACTGCAGCATTTTTATTGGACAGCTGGGACCGATTTTACTTTACTATTGGTCCAAGACTCCAAGCTGTTTATTGAGCTCAGTTCCTCTGACAAGAAGTGAGAGGCACTGTGAGCTCAACCTCTCAGTCTGCTGCAAACAGAGTGTGTCAGCTTGTATTTAAAGTGGCTGCTCTGTATTTAGCTTCTCACAGGCTGCACAAGGAGCCCCATATCTCTGGAACCATAGGTCATAGGAGCCCCAAATTTTAACCAGTGGTGGGGTAGGACTTAGGCTACATACCCCCCCCCCCCCCCTCCACCACCACCACCACCACCACCACCCCAGGTCACCAAGCTACGACCCTCAATATTTTTTTTTAATTCATGGCAGGTGAGTTCCTGCCTTACCTGCCTCTCCTGACTGCACGTCCCTGGTGCACATGGTACCTATGTAGTGCTGTGATGCTGGTTACCTACATGAGGCTGTGATCCAGGATAAACCAGGACTGACAGAACCTATGTTGACACACCTGGGAAACGGTTTTCCCTACTGCACTGCTGGCTTTTCCATTAGTTTGGAGGCCAACATCTTCTGCTAAGCTGCCATCTTTCTATCTTGGAGGCGTTTTTACACAGAGGATACGGGGAAGCTAGTGTTCTCTTCCTCTGCATATCCTCTTTCTCCACCCTTCACTTGCTGGATCTGATTGGGACTTTGGATTTAATTAATTTCATTTCTAAACCCCCTTTTTTCACTGACTTTTTCAATGGACTTATTTTTATTGATGAATTTATTTATTATGATTATCATGTTCATTTTATTTTGAACCTTAGAAGAAAACCCGCAAAAGACTTGAGACTGGCGCGGAGGTTCACCTTCCAGAAGGACAATGACCCAAAACATAGAGCCAGAGCTACAATGGAATGGTTTAGATCAAAGCATATTCATGTATTAGAATGGCACAGTCAAAGTCCAGACCTAAATCCAATTGAGAATCTGTGGCAAGACTTGAAAATTGCTGTTCACAGATGCTCCCCATCCAAGCTGACAGAGCTTGAGCTATTTTGCAAATGTCAGGGCTGGGCTCAGCCCTTCCTTCTCAGAGCTCTGTGCCCAGCTGTCGGTTAATTGCCAAAGACTCTTCCTTTCACAGTAACTCACCTGGTCTTCATTTCCTGCTCGTCAGCTAAAGCTGCTGGTTATATAAACTCCTTGGATCAGTTCTTCTGTGCCTTTGCCTTGGTCAACATATTCGGACTCTCTGCTGTGTTTTCCTGTCAAAGACGTTTGCTTGGCTGACTTCCCTTCTGTTCCCTCCTTCCTGATTCTGTTTGCTGCACCAGACTTCGCTGATCTCTGGACTCTCTGGGTTGTTCTGACTACCCCTCCTGGTTACCAAACTCTGGCTATGTTTTTACTACATTTGCTCTGTTTATACCATTTTACCATTTTATTAAATAGTGTGATTTTTTTTTCTCTTAAAGTTTTTTATTGAAATGTTTGACAAGAACAAAGAGTAATGCACGTAAAAAACAGTTATCAATTTTTCATACAAAGAGGTCATGCAATGATCATATTATTTATAAAAGGTACATATTTTACCCCATGAGGAAGGTGGTGCAGGCTTTCTTAAATGAGGAGAAGAATGCAGGTGGGAGTTTAAATGGCAAGGTTTGCATTAGGTACAGTAGTTTTAGGAGGATAGTCATTTTAATTATTGCAGCACGTCCAAACCAAGAAAAGAGGCCTGTTGACCATGACTGCAAGTCTTGAAGTAGATTTTGCAAGGTCGGGAGATAGTTTTTGGAGTATAGGTCATGTATTTTGGAAGCTAGTTTAATGCCCATATACGTTATTGCTTCCTGCTTCCAAGGAAGCTGGAAGTTAGTTTGACATTGTTGTATTATGACTTGCGTCAATGAGATATTCAGGGCATGAGATTTTGAGAAATTAATCTGTAGATTGGTCAGGGTTTTGAAATTAGAGAAGTCTTTGAGCATGTTTGGGATTGTGGTGATAGGATTGGTCAAGAAGAGGAGAATGTCGTCTGCGAAAGCAGCCAATTTATAGTTTTTTTTTGCCGATCGACACACCCATTATATCCGGGTTTGCTCTAATGCCCCATACACACGGTTGGATTTTCCGACGGAAAATTGTGTGATAGGACCTTGTTGTCGGAAATTCCGACCGTGTGTAGGCTCCATCATACATTTTCCATCGGATTTTCCGACACACAAAGTTTGAGAGCAGGATATAAAATTTTCCGACAACAAAATCCGTCGGAAATTCCGATCGTGTGTACACAAATCCGAGGGACAAAGTGCCACGCATGCTCAGAATAAATAAAGAGATGAAAGCTATTGGCCACTGCCCCATTTATAGTCCCAACGTATGTGTTTTACGTCACCGTGTTCAGAACGATCGGATTTTCCGACAACTTTTTGTGACCGTGTGTATGCAAGACAAGTTTGAGCCAACATCCGTCGGAAAAAATCCTAGGATTTTGTTGTCGGAATGTCCGAACAAAGTCCGACCGTGTGTACGGGGCATTAGTCTTCAGAGTAGTGGTTCAAGGGTGAGGACAAAAATGAAGGGAGAAAGAGAGCAGCCCTGTCGCGTACCATTCGATATTGAGAAGGTATTCAACAGGTGGCCACTGACGCGTACCTTTGCTGGAATACAATGCAACTATAAAGTTTATCATGCGCTCTCTGAGTCCAAGAGCCATGAGCATTTCCGACATGTAGTCCCAGGCCACTCTGTCGAATGCCTTCTCTGCATCAGGGGAGAGAAAGAGTTTTTGATTGGAGGTTAACCAGTGGTGGATGTTGATTGCTTTTAGAGTGCTATCCCTTGCTTCCCTTCCCGGTATGAATTCCCCTTGGTCAAGGGATACAAGCTGGGGTAATAATGGCAGCAGGCAATTTGCAAGGATTTTGGCATAAAGTTTGAGGTCTATGTTAAGTAGGGAGATAGGTCTGTAATTTGTGACCGAGGAGGAGTCTTTTCCTGGTTTCGGGATTACAGTTATGTGTGTTTGTAGTAGGTCTCTTGGTGGGGTTGTGTGTGAAGAAAAGGAGTTAAAGGCTTTTAAGAAATGGGGGACAAGAGTGTCTGTAAAGGTCTTGAAGTAGCCTACAGTCAGTCCATCTGGGCCTGGACTCTTTCCAGTTTAATTGCTTAAGAGCGAGCTTTGTTTCCTCTACCGAGAGAGGATGTTCCGGGTCCTTAGCTCCCAAGTCAGATAACAACTGGCTGTGTCCTCTCTCTGTGGATCTGAAGAGGATAAGTTGTAGAGCTTAGTGTAGTACTGCACAAATTGGTTTGCTATATCTGAGTCTAATTTGTGGCCTGAGGAATCTGTCAAGGAGTGTATGGAGGTGGTCGCTCTTTTGGTTTGGAGTGCTTTTGCCAGCATTTTACTGGATTTATTCGCATATTCGTAAAACATTTTTTGGGACAGAATATATTTTCTTATTCTTTTTTTGCCTAACTCTTCAAACAGGTCGGTTCTAGCTTGAATGAGATCTGAGAGGGATTGTGTCGCCTGTGATATCTTGTGTGCTCTTTCCATCTTGTGGGTTCGAGCAATCAAGGCGTTGAGATGTGCTTGTCGTTCACACCTACGCTTGGCTGATAGGGCTATAAGTTCTCCTCTCACCACACATTTGTGCGCTTCCCATTTGGTTATCTGGGAGGTGTCAGGGTGCTAATTTTCTATGACGTCATCACGACGCCGTCAGGTTCCACCGGGCGGGCCGTGCTAGAGGAGCGGAACAGCTGTGACTACCAGCTGGGCGTCACCAAACACACGCTGAGAATGATCCAGGAAGCTTGACAGACCGGACAGGAGACAGACGCTTACATACCACGAGACCAAAGATACAACATCCGATTCCTATCACCAGCAGCAGACACATTGCCGCTCATACGAGCCTGCGGGACTCCACTTAGCATCTAAGAGGACTTGATTTCAGAGTGTCCGGGCCCCCCCTCGCTCCACTAATAGGACGGTAACGTATGAGTGGAATTAATCAAATTCTTGCTTCAATATATGCATAGTACCTTTGTCAACTGTCTGCATAGCCGTTACCTATACCGGGTTTATATTCAATCCCTATGCTAATGAGCAGTGCCTCACTATTGGAGTTTATTTGCAATTCTGCAGTGATTTGTGCTATGTAAATCCCCTCAAGTCTACTATTACTAGACTACCCTGACTAAATAGTGTGCCTAGTTATACATGCTTTGTATACCAACCTGCACCAACAATTATTACCTCGCCATTTCTGGATACAGCCAGGTACTCCATCCACGCCAACCGTCTACTCCTGTCAGCCGGCTGCCAGGCAACCATCTCCAATGACCCCCTAACAGTTCCCTTTCCCTCTTTCCTCCCCGCCCCCTATATATGCTCCTCGGCAGCATAGTCATTCAAATTAACCACCCACACCAGATGTCTATGCCACTGTGCCTGCCCACATTGATTTTGACCTACTAGCTGCCGAACAGCATATTAAGTCCGGACCGTGTCGGTGTCGTTTTGTATGTGTGTCTGTTTTTAATGTTGTCCTAGGTATAGCAATACCTTGGTTATTTTTGTTGTTTTTTGCCATATCCATACTGTTAGCAAAAACTCCATGTTTGCCTCTCACACTTTTTGTGGATTTTAAATCATTTAATAAATTGATTATTTTATGCAACCACCTCTTGTCACTCATTGCTAAAGTAACCGCTTTTCCACTTGATACCTTATATTAAGAACTGCCTCCCTTACCCCTCCCCATTGTTCCCCCCTTTGAGTCATATAGTCCACGGGTTACAGCAATAACACCGCATCTGGTGTGTGGTCAGAGGCCGACCAGTACACAGACTGATCAACTGTTTACACAGCATTTGCCTTCATCCCCTTTCCCTTATCCCCATTTTTAGTACTGCTAATTTTCTATGAAGTATTGGCATAGACATTTTTGTATCTCTTTTACCATGATGGAGTCAGTGAGGAGAGATGGGTCTAGAGGCCAGAGTCAAGAGTGGGTGGAAGAATCTGGAATGTCTAAGGACACTGAGATGGGGTGGTGATCCGATAGAAACATCGGATCAATAGTCGTACGGGAAAGTATTGTTAAGTCTTGCTGGGATATGAAAAGGTAGTCGAGTCTCGAATAACATTGGTGTGGGGCTGAGAAAAACATATAATCTTTGGTATGCGGATTTAGTGTGTGCCAAGTGTCATGAAGTGTAAGTTCCTTCATGCATATTTTGAGGGCTCGAGGAGCTGTGCAGGGAAGGGAGGACGCACCATTTGATGTATCTAGAAGTGGATTCAGTGCAACATTAAAATTGCCCCCTAGTATCAGGACGCCTTCTCTAAATGATTCAAGCAGGTGGGTAATTTTACGGAAGAAGGTTATTTGGTGGGAAATTGGATCATAAATGTTAACAAGGGTGAAAGGCTTCCCTCTTATTTTTACTTTTAGAAAGAGGTATCTACTTTCCTTGTCTGACAGTAAATCTAAGGTGTGGAAGGGCAATTTTTGGCCATTAGTATTGATACTCCCTTGGATTTGGAGGCTAAGTTGGTAGCATGCACAACTGTGGGATAGCGGGGAGTAGTCAGTTTGGGGACATTGCCTTTTCAACTAACCATTGGGTGGTTGAGACCACGGGCATTGAGAGAGAGGATTTTTAGATGGAGTTTGTTATCCTGTTGCTGGGAGGGGGGGGGGGGTGCTATATTCATAGGACTGTTCCGCTCACTGGGTCAAGGTAGTGTCAAGGTATGTGGCCAACGCACTTTCTCAAGGATTCAGTCGTAGATCCTCATCTCCTGCTGGTGCTTGTTAAAAAGAAGAATGGTGAACTGAGACCTTGTATTGATTATAGGGGTCTCAATCGATTCATGATTAAGAACGTGTATCCAATTTCTTTTGGTTACAAAGTTATGGGACCGCCTCAAAAGAGCAAAAGTTTTTACGAAGCTTGATTTGCGAGGGGCAAAAAATCTAGTGAGGATCGAGGAGAGCGATAAATGGAAAACTGCGTTTAGTACCAGAACAGGCCATTATGAATACCTAGTTATGCCGTTTGGTCTTTGCAACGCTCCAGCAGTTTTCCAGGAATTTATCAACGATGTCCTCTGAGATTTGTTGCAGCTATGTGCCCCTCCACATGTCACCCTCTCTCACCTTCCCTCCCCATCTGAAGCTCACTGTCTCCCACCTGTCTATAGGTCACCCTCTCCCCCATCCAGAGCTCACCTTCTCTCCCCATTCACAGGTCACCTTCTCTCTCTCCTCCATCAACAGCACACCTTCCCTCCCCATCTGAAGCTCCTTCCCAGCTCTCACCTCTTCAAAGTTTACAGCTCAGTTTATCTTCACAGGATTAGAAGGGTGGGCTCCATTCTATATGATAGAACAGGCCCCTCCCCCTTAGCCTGCTGTGCAGTCTCCTCTGTGCAGGGTCACCTGTCAGATCATCAGTGTACACAGAGCCGAGGAGGACTTTCACAGCGCTTCACTTGGCTCCAGTGCTACACTGATCTGACAGGCAGCAGGGGGGACAGAAGATACCTCTGGAAGACCCAGATTAAAGGTTGATGTATCTGAGACTGGAGTGGGTGCCCTGCTGTCTCAACGGCCTACCTCTGAGAGCGCTATGCATCCTTGTGGCTACTTTTCCCAAGAAATTATCTCCTGCAGAATGCAATTGTGAGATTGGGGATAGAGAGTTGTTAGCGATCATTTTAGCCCTTAAAGAATGGAGGCATCTCCTCGAAGGAACCACTGTGCCGGTTCTTATTCTGACTGACCATAAGAATCTCACATTCTTGTCTGAGGCTAAACACCTCTCTCCCAGAAGGGTGGGATGGGCTCTTTTCTTGTCAAGTTTCAATTACATATTCTCATTCTTACCTAGTACTAAGAATGTAAGGGCTGATGCTTTGTCACAACAGTTTTCCTCCACTTCCAAGATGGAGTCGGTTCTTGTTCCTGTGATTCCTCCCGATCATATTCTGGCTACAGTTCACACCAGTCTCACTTCTCCTTTGGGTGACAAAATTCTTGCTGCTCAGATCCATTCTCCTCCTGGGAAACCTTGTGACTACTGCTTTGTCCCTGAGAGTCTCCAGACTTACCATTCTCCCGAGGCTGCTGGCCACCCAGGGAAGGATCAATGCTTTTGGGCCATTTCCCAACAATAAGACACCACGACACCTTCCAGTGGGCCTCCTACCAACCATACCCATTGGAGAGAGGCTTGGACCCACCTGTCAATGGATTTTATTGTGGAATTACCCAACTCTCAGGGCAACACAGTTATCCTTATGGTGGTTGACCAGTTCTCGAAAATGTCTCATTGTATTCCACCTAAGAAGTTGCTCACATCTAAAGAACTGGCTTCCATTTTTGCTCTGGAGATCTTTCACTTACATGGGCTACCCAAGGTGATCGTTCCAGACAGGGGTAGCCAGTTTGTGTCCAGGTTCTAACGAGCCTTTTGTGCACAGTTGGGAATTTAGCTTTCTTTCTCCTCTGCGTATCACCCTCAGTCCAATGGGGCTGTAGAACGAGCCAACCAGTCTTTGAAACAGTTTTTCTGTTGCTACATTTCTGACCACCATAACGACTGGTCAGACCTCTTACCTTGGGTGGAGTTTGCTCACAATAGTGCCATCAATACCGATTCCCGATTATCTCCATTCATGGCAAATTACTGTATGGTTTCCAACCATCCATGTTGCCTGACTCATTTGTTCCTCAGAGCATTCCTGCATTGGAGGAACATCTCCGTGGTCTTTGTTCCACTTGGGTACAGGTCCAGGAGTCATTGCAACGTGCCAATGATAGGTACAGACGCCATTCTGACCACAGACGCCTACCTGTGCCTTCCTACCAAGTTGGGGACAGGGTCTGGCTGTCATTTCGCAACCCCTGACTCCGTGCTCCCTCATTAAAACTGGCACAATGGTTTATTAGGCTTTTCCGTATTCTCCGTAGGATCAACCCAGTGGCTTACACTTTAGACCTTCTAATATGCGTATTTCAAATGTATTTCATGTCTCCTTATTAAAACCTTTGGAATGCAACCGTTTCACCACTTCGGTACCACGTCCTCACCCAGTTCAGGTTGGGAACCATGAGGAATATGAGATACAATCTATCATTGACTCCCGTAGCTTCCGTGGGCACATACAGTACCTGGTTCATTGGAAGGGGTACGGTCCAGGGGAACACTCTTGGGTCTCATCCTCGGATGTACATACTCCTTTCCTCCGTGCCTTCCATAGATGTTTTCCCTTCAAACCTGGTGGCCCTCCGAGGGGGAGGGATCGTTGAGGGGGTACTGTCAGGGCTGGGCTCAACCCTTCCTTCTCAAAGCTCTGTGCTCAGCTGTCGGTTAATTGGTCTTCATTTCCTGCTTGTCAGCTAGAGCTGCTGGTTATATAAACTCCTTGGATCAGATCTTCTGTGCCTTTGCCTTGGTGAACATCCTTTGCTTTGGTCAATATATCCAGACTCATGTGTTTTCCTGTGAAAGACTTTTGCTTGGCCGACTTCCCTTCTGGTTCCTGATCCTGTTTTCTGCACCCGACTTTGCTGATTTTTGGACTCCTGTTTTTCTGGCTTGTCTTGACTACCTGTCCTGGTTACCGAACTCTGGCTATGTTTGCTCTGTTTATACCATTTTAAGATTTTATTAAATAGTGTGATTTTTACTGCACTTCTGTCTCAGTCTGATTCATGGTTCCTGACAGCAAAGAAGAATGGACAAAAATTTCACTCTCTAGATCAGGGGTCTCAAACTAGTGGCCCTCCAGCTGTTGCAAAATGACAAGTCCCATCATACTTCTGCCTGTGGGAGTCATGCTTGTAACTGTCAGCCTTGCAATGCCTCATGGGACTTGTAGTTTTGCAACAGCTGGAGGGCCGCCAGTTTGAGACCCCTGCTCTAGATGTGCAAAGCTGGAAGAGACATCCCACTAGAGACAAAGACTTGCAGCTGTAATTGCAGAAAAAGGTGGTTCTACAAAGTATTGACTCAGGGGGGCTGAATACAAATGCATGCCACACTTTTGACATATTTATTTGTAAAAAATGTTAAAAAACATTTATCATTTTCCTTCTACTTTACAATTATGTGACACTTTGTGTTGGTCTATCACATAAAATCCCAATAAAATACATTTCCATTTTTGGCTGTAACATGACAAAATGTGAAAGATTTTAAGGGGTATGAATACTTTTTCAAAACACTGTATATGGCTAGCTTCAGTCATCTCAGAAAAGACTGAGGAAAAATTATTTTAGGCAGACTATAAATGAGCAAAACTTATTTTATTTTCTACATTGCTAAAATTTCAGCATACAATGGTACATTTTGCCCAAAATTTACCAATTCACAAAATCCTGTAGAGTCAATGGGAAGGGTAATGATAAAGCTGATATAAAACCTGTCACTGAACATAAAAAGGGAAGAGCAAAGGGCGGGACTTTGAATGAGGCACATGGAAGCAAATACAAAAATTGGATAGAAAGCAGGTTTTAATAGATTTAAAATAGCCATATATTTACATATTATTATTGCACATAGCTAATACTAATACTCTATATTTCATCAAGATATACATTCCAACAAGGACTTGTTTGCAAATACATGAAAATTCAAATATCTAAGAGATACAAATGATATGGAATATGTGACACATTGAAGTGACAATTGGAAGGGGTTATAAAGAAAGAACAGATAAAGATGGAACGTCCATACATGATTAATAATTGTGTACACCTATCGGTAGTTGTAAGCTCTACGCATTTCTGGACCTTATAGCCACTCGTCAGGAGCAAAACCGCAGTGATCACCTATGGATATGGAAAACAACCATATTTTAAAAGACTTTAGGAAAAAAAGGTGGGCAAATGTAGAATATGTTCCTCACATATGTACACTTGACCCACAAACTTACATATATATCTGCGCAGTGGCGGTGCGCCCATGAGAGTGAAGCCAGCCAAAGATGCCACATCCCGGAGCTGAGGGGGCACATCCGGGCAACATACAACCAGCACGAACAACGCTCCTGATCTGAGGAATTTCTTGATTTTAATATGGTCCTTCTTATACATGTTCCTCAAGATCCCAATTTTAGTTTCCACAAACTTGATGTTTGCATTGGGGACCCGAGTCTTCCAAAATTCCAAAAGTGTCTCCAGCGATGACCTCCTAGCTTGTTTATTATAATATAAGCTGTGTTTCACCTCTCACAAATTCCTCTTCTCCCTGTATCTGTCTATGAAACTGCCCATGAATTCTGGCTCCTTAAAGGGATTCATCTTTGCTGTAAGACAATACACAAGACAAAAACACGAATGTCAGCCTAAACTCTTATCCCAATATAGGCCTCAATCTTGAAGCAGTATAGGCCACTGTGATGGGCCAAGTTCAAATTTTACCTTCGTTTAGCACGCTCGCCACTTCTGTTCTGTCGCCCACACACAGATTGTCCGTATGACACATGCGTGTTAGCTTTATATACACTGCGCATGCCTGAAATGCTGCCTGCCCCTGACGTTCTTTTCTCAAGAATATTCCCCGCCCCTTCTCTCTTCGGTGCGCAGTAGGAGCAACATGGCGGAGACACAGGTGGTTGCTAATTTTTTTTTTTTTCAAAAGATTTTATTGAAATTTTACAGGTTAACATGCAATGTTTGCCATACATCGTAGAGAAATAAACAATCAATGGGCAATATGCACATATAGATCAGCAGAGTAAGAACATGTGCAAATATAGGCATATGTAGTCATGCATGATGCTCAACAGTATAATAAAGTAGGTATCGCCGCTTACAGCTATGGATGCAGGTTCAGAGAGGGCGGGTGTGGTTTGCGGAGCAAGGCCAAACCGCGTTATAAGCAATCCCGTTTCCGCTCACCCCCCACGGGATCTTAGCTGTGAACGAGAACGGGATACCTGACAAGACACATGTAGTATTTAATATAACGGCATGGCGACTGAAATTTAGAACTTGTACGAAGAAGTGAAGTCGTCCAAAGTGTAGGGCGGACCGAGGGTGAGTCGGTCGCTCGGAGGGGGACTATATGAAGCCGATATTGAGTAAAGGCATGTGTGATATGCATGGATACGGCAAGCTTTAGGTTTCCTGAAAATGTCAGGTCGATATCGTTGGCGGGGGGAGGTATAGGGAGAGGGGGGACAGGAGGGGCAGGTGTGCTAACAAAGGAAGACACGAGTGAACATGTCGCGTGGGCTCCTCAGGGAGTCTGAGGGGGTGGTTGGGTCAAGGCCTGTTGCGTTTGTGAGCTTCTATAAAGTGGCCTGAAATTTGGTAGGAGTATCCGCTGCTTGGGAGATGAGTTGCTCCATTTCCGCTATTCGGTCTACCCTGCGAGTCCAGTCTTGAACTGTGGGGGGGGGGGGGGTTTCTCCAACGTGCAGGGATGCAGAGGTTGGCTGCATTGATCAGGTGAATAGTTAGGGTTTTTTTATATGAGGTGGGGGACCCTTGTCTGTGGTGCAGTAAATATCTGGCGGGGGAGAAGTCTGGAGTATATGTGGTGATTTGGGAGATTAGTTCATGGACGTCTGACCAGAAGGGTTGGAGAAGGGGGCATTCTCACCAGATGTGAAGTAGAGTACCTCTAGCGTTATTACACCTCCAGCAGGTAGAAGGGGGTAGAAGGGGGCATTCCCACCAGATGTGAAGTAGAGTACCTCTAGCGTTATTACACCTCCAGCAGGTAAAATCCACCACTTCCACCACAGAAGGGTGGAAGTGGTGGATTTTGTCGGGGGTCCGGTACCATTTCGAGAAAATTTTGTATCTATTCTCCTGCGTCGTGACATTAATGGACCCCTTGTGCATGAGGGTAAATATGTGGTCCCACTCTGTGGGGGTGAGATCTAGGGCTAGGTCCTTTTCCCATTGTTGTGTAAGGGTGTCATCTTTGATCTTGTGGCCTGTGAACAGTAGGGCGTAATTTGAGGAAATGAGATGGCCTTGCGGTTCTGTTGAGGTACAAAGAAATTCAAACGGCGTGAGATCTCTGTGCCAATGAGAGTGTTGGATAGAGGGTTGGAGGAAATGTCTTATTTGCAAGTATTTGTAAAAGGGTATGTCGTAGTTAGGTAGAATAGTTACAAGTGTAGGGAAAGAGAGGAAAGACCCATGTAGGAAGAATTTCTGTGCTCTAGCTGGGGAACTGAGGGTATCCGGGGCAGGACCTTTTAGGAAAAGACCCGGGGGAAAGGCTGGGTTATCGTCCAGAGGGGTCATGGGGCCTGGTGAGGGTGTGAAGGCCAGTATTTCGCATGCTCTTTTGAACAATGAAAGTGTGGTCCCGATGAGGGGGTGAGTAGTGAATTCCTTGGGAACATTGGTATGGGTCATCCACGGTGTGTTGGCTAAGGGCAGGTGTGCGAATGATGCTTCTAGTGCAATCCAGTCCTTGGAGGGACGATGTATATGCCAATCCACCAGTCTGGTCAGGTGGCAGGCCCAGTGATATTTTCGGAGATCTGGGAGACCCAGACCCCCCAATCTTTTAGGGAGAACAAGTCTGTCCCAGCCAATACGCGGAGTTTTGGAGGCCCACACAAAGGTTCGGGAAAGCAGTTTATAGGAGGCAAAGATGGAAGCAGGTAACGAGATCGGGAGGGCTTGAAGGAGGTAGAGGATTCTGGGTAGAATGTTCATTTTTAATATTGCTATTCTACCCAACCAGGAAAAGGAACCTAGATTCCATTTCTGCAGGTCGCCCTGGATGGAGCGGAGTAAGGGGAGGAAATTTTTGGCGTAGAGGTCTTTTAGGTCAGTAGTGATTTTGATCCCTAGATATAGTATTTCGGATTTCTCCCAAACGAATGGGAAATTACTACGACATAGCTTCACCGTCTCCCTTGGAAAAGTGATATTAAGGGCCTTGGATTTACTAAAATTAATTTGGAGATTGGATAAAGTCTTGAAAAGGGTAAAGTCCGCCAGAAGGTTAGGTATAGTCGTGATAGGGTCTGTCAAAAAGAGTAGAATGTCGTCAGCGTATGCTGCTAGCTTATATTGTTTTTGTTGGATGTTAATTCCCTTGATAGCTGAATTTGCTCTCAGTTTACGGAGTAGGGGTTCTAACGTCAGAATGAAAATAAGGGGTGACAGAGGGCACCCCTGTCGCGTCCCATTGGATACAGAGAAGGCGTCCGACAAGCCACCATTGATCCGGAGTCTAGCGGTCGGGGAGGCATATAGTGCTAAAATCATGTTTAGCATGCGCGGTGGTAAGCCCGCTGCCTGCAAAGTAGCCTCCATGTAGTCCCAAGCAACCCGGTCGAACGCCTTCTCTGAATCCAGCGAGAGAAAGAATCCTGGT
Source organism: Lithobates clamitans (assembly GCA_037952925.1). Taxonomy (NCBI): domain Eukaryota; kingdom Metazoa; phylum Chordata; class Amphibia; order Anura; family Ranidae; genus Lithobates; species Lithobates clamitans. Next base: position 1,104,574 of record JBBGZY010000412.1, on the reverse strand, counting down.
GTGGCAGTTTTAGTAAGCCAATGATGAATGTTGAGGGCCTTAGTGGTGTTGTCCCTGGCCTCGCGTCCCGGGACAAAACAGACCTGATCTAGAGAAACCAGGGATGGGATGAAGGGGACGATACGATTGGCCAAAACTTTCGCGTATAGTTTCAGATCGACATTAAGGAGCGATATGGGACGATAGTTGGGTACCAAGGAGGGGTCTTTACCCTGTTTCGGGATGAGGGTAATGTGAGCTTCCAATAGGTCTCTGTGGGCTACCGAGGTTGTTGTAAGGTCATTAAGTGCTTTGGTTAAATGTGGTAGGAGAATTTTCGGGAACGATTTGTAATATGCTGCCGTGAGGCCGTCCGGTCCCGGGCTTTTGCCTGTCTTCATATGTTTGAGAGCAAGGAGGATTTCGTCCGACGTTATTGGGAGGTCTAGAGTCTGTGAGTCCTCTGGGGTAAGCGGAGTGGGGCCAAATCGTGCTAAAAAATCAGTTAGGGTCTTCCTACGGTTAGCTGCTGCATCAGTACTTTGGGCATTCGGGAGGTTATATAGCTTGGTGAAGTATTGTACAAATTGCGCAGAGATGCCCTCGTTTGTGACCACTGCCTCTCCCTTGGGAGTAGTAAGCTTATGAATGGTATGAGAGGCTTTTTTGGATTGAAGAGCTCTCGCCAATAGTTTACCGGCTTTATTGCCGAATTCGTAATATAGCTTATGTGATAAGGTGTACTTGCGTTTGACCGCTGTCGTCAGTGTGTCCAAGAGTTCTTCCCTAGCTTGAGAGAGTTCAGCAAGTGTGGACTTGGCGAGGGAGGCCTTGTGTGTCTGCTCTAGTGTACGAATGCGAGCCATCAACTCCGCCAGGCGAGAATTCTTGAGTTTGTCTGGGGCACGACGTCAGAGTGTGACGAAACGTGCGTCGGGCGTGCTGACGTGCTGCAGGTACTGTCTGTGTACGGGTGTTCGCTTCTAGCTGGCTATTTTGCTCTTATTTTGATCTACTAAATGTAAATGTGATTTTAAACCTACTTTTAATAAACAATCAAGCAGGATTACGCTATGTTGCCCTTTTCTTTTTTGGAATACCCCCTGTGAGAACAATCTTTAGCTGGAGGGTAATATCTCCCTGATTGAATGATTTCCTGGTATCTGACGGACAGTGTACCTACCTTAAAGCAGAAGTGGTGCGTTGGTATTTTCAGTCCATGAAAGGCCCTGACTGGGTTAAGGTCGCAAGCTCCTATAAGCTTGCCTTCTGGTAAGCGCACATTCTTACTATTTTTCACAGTGGTGCGGTGAAGGTCTCATTTTATCCAATTGTACTTCTACCTGTCAACCGGTATTGTCACCCACATCTCCCCACATCATCTTATCCATCTGTTTGGGACACAGATTCAGACTGTTTCTTGTGTTTTCCTTTTTTTTGAGATCAATGTTTTATGGGATCAATTTCTAAATTCATATTGTGTATTTCATATCAACACATATCAAGGTTACTTTCACTTCATAATTTGTTCACTCATAGGCTAACCCTCAAGTAATTTACTCTCACAGCGCTGCTCTTTTTTTGATTTTGACTGTTTTAGTGTGTGTATCCCACTTTTAGCGGCTGCTCTAGTTTCATATATTGATTTTGTTAATTTACATTCCTTCACATGTTTTTTTAATGATTTTGTTGGGGTTTGTTTATTTAAATTCCATAATCTGTATTTACATGTAGCGCGGTAGTCTTTTCTATTCCACTTTACGTATGTCAGCATATACTTTAACTATCTTAACAGCATAATTAACCTCTAAAAACTCTTACTTTACACTGAGCTGCTAGGAAAACAAACTGGTGCAGGTCAGCTATGTAGCCAACAGTCCGCTGTGCTGAAAAGGAAGATATAAAGTAAATACGAAAAACCAAAAGATAAAACTCGTACTTAGAAACATGTATTAACGGCTGTGATGTTACCGGGACAGTGTAGGCGTGAGTCCGTAAATAACTTGCCGATTTAAGTAGGTGGGCGTCCGTCGTAGTGTACCAGCCGGTCAGTTCCTTTGAGGACGAGGCATCCAGAGCCTAAGGCAGGACAGGCGGTCAAAGTGGGAGTTCTCAGTTCAGCAGGGCGCACGCAGTGTTGTTGAGTGAAGAGGAGCGGATCTTATCCCTTCGGATGGGAGTGTAATGCTGGCGTCTGCGTGGTCGAAAGATCCCAGTGTGTCCGCTGCAGGATGCGTGGTTTAGGAGACTCCGCTAGTGATGCCAGGCGGCATCTGCGGGCGCTCAGACTTGTGGGAATTGTAGTGCTAGGTTAGGAGTAGTTCAGTATTGTGTCCTGAGGCCGTAACCAAGGAGTTCTGAGCGATGGAGTATGCAGCAAGCTGCATGGTGATCTGTAAACAGACAGAAAGGCGTGACAGCGAGCATGGGTGTCCTGTGGAGATCTTGCGACCCAGCGGGCATGAACGGATGTAATTGAAAAGACAGCCTATAGCCATTAGTGTCCTCACATCTGTAGTGACAAAAGGGAGTCAAAAATTGGGTCCCAGAGCGAAAGGTCTTCAGATAAGGCACTGAACAAAACTCAACAAAAATAAAAGTAAAAATAAACGTGTAACAGAGAGGGAGAATCCCTATGCCCCGATATTAGCGGTCCCTGCGCCTCCGCCTGGACCGTGGGGAGGTGGTAATGTAGTCAGCTCCAGGACCGCTCCGGTAGTTGGGCTGGTTCCTATGGGTGGAAGGCGAGCGTCTTCTGCGGTGTCTGGACTCTTGAGCCTCCATGGGTTCATCTCTAGGTTGATCAAGGTGTGATGGGACCCTGCGAAAGGCGGCATACCAATTAGGCACTGGCACTGTGCCAATCCCAAGTGTGGCGCAGAAATGAGGTAGATCCTCTGGTACTTTGAGTAGTGCTGTGCGGCCGTTATTGGAAGCTGAGAGGCAGAAGGGAAATTTCCATTTATAGAGAATACGTTTCTCCCTTAAGACATCCAGGAGTGGCCTCAGGTCCCTTCTATGTTGAAGTGTGATCCCAGATAGGTCTTGGTATATTTGGATATGGGCACCCGCGTGTATGATTTGCTGGCTGCCCCTGGCTTGTTTTAGGATGTCCTCTTTTAGTTTGTAATCGACTATGCAGCATATTATGTCCCGTGGGGGATCTGTCTCCCGTCCCTTGGGGCGCAGTGCGCGATGTATTCTCTCCATTTGGTTGGGGGTTTGCGGGGGTCTGTGGAGAAGGCCGTTGAAAAGGCTAACTACTTCTTGAGAGACCTGTTCCCCCTCGAAGGCCTCCGGAAGGCCTCTGACACGGAGATTATGCCTCCGACCCCTGTTGTCGAGGTCCTCCAAGTGTCGCTGCATGTCACGCATCTGCAGTGTGTGGGAGTCAATGCAATCAGTGACTAAGTGAATGGCGGTGTCGTGGCGTTCAGTCACTGTCTCCACTCTCAGGACTCGCTCGTTCAAGGCGCGAAAATCCAGCCGCAGCTCCGCTATGGCGGAGATTATGCCTCCGACCCCTGTTGTCGAGGTCCTCCAAGTGTCGCTGCATGTCACGCATCTGCAGTGTGTGGGAGTCAATGCAATCAGTGACTAAGTGAATGGCGGTGTCGTGGCGTTCAGTCACTGTCTCCACTCTCAGGACTCGCTCGTTCAAGGCGCGAAAATCCAGCCGCAGCTCCGCTATGGCGGCGGATAAAGTGTCCTTGATGTCTTCAGCAAGTGGTGGGCGTGGGTAGTGAGGGATAGGCGCCATATTGCCTCTGCCGGCTCTGAACATCTCCGGTATATGGCGGCTTTGTGATCCGGTTAGATCCCTGGGGGATCTCGAGCGGGAGGCAGAGGAGGATCGGGAAGCAGTGCCCATTATCCACGGGTAGTATAGTGTGAGAATACCTCCTGGCTTCTTAGTGTTTCTCCCGTGATGGACGGAGCTCAGGGTTTAGACGTCCGTCGCCATGTCAGGTCAGGCGACGCCCCTCGGAAGAGAAATTAGTTGAGGTGATCCTGGATGGACACGATGGCGACCGTCTTCCACAGGTAGGCCAGAGCCTCCTATTTTCCTAGGCTGTAACCTGAGAAGTATGAGGCAGGCCGCGGGTGTCCGAGATCGGCTTTTCCTGTACTGCCACCAGCTCTCAGGGTCTGTATGGTGAGCGCCTACCTTCCAGAGGTGTCCGCAGGAAGATGGGCCGGATTCGTTAACGCTCGTACCGCCGATTGCGATACTCCAGCTCGGGGATGCTGGAGGCTCCACAGGCCTCAAGATGGTGGCGGGCCGCGAGCGTTCGGAGCCAAGCACCCGGAGTTTATAGGCTTTCACAGTGCCCACACAGCGCCCGATCCTCCCCCACTATAACAGTAGTAGATGGTGGCAGTGTGGCTTCTCCGTGTTCGGCCGATTACAGCACTTGAGCCTGGGGATGATGAGGGACTGCAGGCCGCAAGATGGCGGCGAGTCACTCGTGAGGGGGAGCTGGCCGGAGCCCAGGAAAGACCTGATCGGTCAGGTAAACTTTGAAATTTCCCTCGGGGTTTGTGGAAGAGATGCCCAGTGACAGTTGGGTGAAGTTTTAAGGCTCCCCTGTTGGTAGAATACGCCGGATGGCGTTAGATTGTCAAATTCTCTGTGGAGCTATCAATCGATACGTCCTGTCACTGCGAGGTCCGGACACGCCCCCGGTTGCTAATTTTTTAACTAGCGAGGAGGAAAGCCCGGAGCCCCAAACGTCCGGATCCAGGAGAAGGAGATTTAAGGTGACTAACATGGCCTTTGAAGAAATGGTGGAGATGGTGGACATCTTGCGGAGGGAGGATGATTATGGGAAACATGGGCCGTACACCCATCCCAATTTGCGCAAGGACCAAATCACGACAACAGTTGGGAACACTCTGGAGCAGAATTTTGGGGTACAACGGTACAAAGACCGATTAAGGAAGCGCTGGTCCGACCTTAAACTGAGGGAGCCGGATAGGTATCGAAGAATAAAGAAGGTGCTTCAAAAAAGTAAGTACTTGTCATGTGTTCCTATTATGATTATTAACTTGCATGCAGCTCCATGTGCTTTTCTTTACTGTTGGACAGTTTTAAATGGCTACTTTCATGTTCGTGGGCACAGTAATCGTTCGTAGGAAACATCGTTTATAGGAAACATTGTTTGTTTGCAAATAAATAGGATGTATTTAGCTGATACAGGGTTTTAACTACATTTTGGTCATGCTAATTTGTCTTATTGAAAGAAGTTTAGGACATTGTTGTCTAGATGTCTTTGAAACTTGAATGAATTGCAAACTTGATTCTGTGGAATGTAAGGAGAGGACAATCAGCAGCTGTTTACACATCTGGACTCAGGAGCACTAGTGTGGGACACCAGAGCACATTTTTTAGGGTAACCCACACAGGTGCTCCAGTGGATACTTGGGGTGTCTCCATCTGTGAAACTTGGCCAAAAAAGGTAAGTATTTCAGCTTGGTTAAAAGGGAATTAATCATGTCTTCAACTTGGATCTCCCCCCAAACAGACAAGTGTACACCACTTCAAAGCAATGTTTCATATTCCTATTTCTGGACTTAAATATCTGTGTGCCAAGTATACCTTTTGTTTCATTCTCATAGGGGAGAAAAGACTCAGACAGCACTCAGAAGACACCAGGGACCCCCGACATCGCCAACCAGATTGGCAAACTAGCCCAAGCCCCCCCGAGGAAGGAGAGGTGGAGGAAGTGGGCGAGATGGGCACCCCAACAGGTGATTGTCTGACACCCCAGCTTCAGGTAATCTATGTATGCCTGCATATTTCTCAATACGTGTTTTTTAACCAATTTTTAGGTGATGTGCTGGTTGTGGAAGAGGAAGCGGCAGAACCTAGGGCCAGCGCCCAAAGCCTCATCCAGGAAATAATGAAATGGAATGGGGAAATCGACTATATTAGAAATAGACTTAACATTATGGAACAGTAAATGAAGAACATAATAGATGTATTGGGGAGAATCTAAAGTTTTCCCCAATCACATCCTGTTTTTTTTTAGATTCCCCAAAAAAGTTTGTTATTGTACATTTTAAAAGCCAAATTTTGAAGATGCACATGGTGTGTCAACATGTGCTATCTGCCATCAGGGGATCTCAGTGTACGCGTTTTGTGGGTGCAACCCCTTCCTCGTAACTCTAGTAGGTGAGAGGAAGGGGTTGCACCCCCAAAACACATCCATTGATCCCCCATGATGGGAGATAGCACATGTTCACATTACCCATTTGGACTCCCAAGTTGTGTGCATCTTCAAAATGTGGCTTTTACAGGGATGACATCACCCCATCTGATGAAGGCAATATCAAGACATTTTTGACACTATAATGTCTGATATTGCCTTCAGTTTTTATACGTTGAACTTTGTAAGTTCCAGAGTTGTGTATGTTTGTAAAAAAAAAAAATTGAGAAAAAAAACAAAAAAAAATATGTTAAATATTTTATAAACGCACACGTGAATGTGCAGAGTAAACATTTTGAAAAACGTGTGGTTTCTTCTTTCGATGCTCAATACCAGTTTTGTAAGTAATTTTGTGTTTACAGTGACAATGGGGCTTATTTACTAAAGGAAAATCCACTTGGCATTACAAGTGCAATAGGAGAACCTAGGAGACAGCCAAAAAGAAAAGCAAGCAATAAATAATTTTCAAGATTTTATCTGATCATTTTTTTATTAATAAAAATTAGACATTGTCTGGCATTGCAATGGCCCCCCTACTCATAAAATAATTTACATATTTCTCCCGAACTTCACGGGTGCTTTGGGGGCCCAAGCCAGTACGGCCAGTATCCAAGCCCGTCAGAGGATTATCGGTAATAAGTCCGGCCTCAGGCCCGACTGAGGCTAGATAATTAGTGGAGTTTTTTCTTAAATAATTGTGCAGTATGCAGCATGATAGGATGATATGATTGAGTTTGTAGTCCACCATATGGATTGCTGTCAGAAACAGGCGGAACCGGCTGGCCATTATCCCGAAGGCATTCTCAACAACTCTTCTCGCTGTGGCATGCCGGTAGTTAACAACCCTCCTCTCCGGGATGAGGGTCCTTTGGGGGAATGGTCTCATCAGGTGCTCGCCTAGACCGAAGGCTTCATCTGCAATAAAGACGAAGGGGAGTCCTTCCACGTTATCCGCATCAGGTGTCAATGCCAGGCTACCACTCTGGAGACACTGGTAAAACTCAGTCTGGGCGAAGACTCCTCCATCTGACATCTGGCCATTGTTCCCCATGACCACATACAGGAATTCATATTGTGCTGACACCACTGCCATTAACACTACACTATTAAACCCCTTATAGTTATAATAGTAAGACGTAAATGGTAAATGGGGTGTTGGCACAATGTGGACATGCTTCCCATCTATAGCCCCTCCACAGTTGGGAAAGTCCGAACGATCAGCAAAATGTGAGGCCACAGTCTATCATTCCTGTGGCGTTGAAGGAAAAACAAGAAAAAAAAATATAAGTACTTTTGCACATAACATTTCAAGCAGATTACACAAAAAACATTCTTGCACAACATCAGTATAACATTTTAAGGAGTATTTGAAGACAAAAATATAAGGCCCACTTATCAGATTCCTCACCGCCTCTGATGGCCCATTGATAAAATTGTATGGGGGGGGGGTTGAGGTGACTTTGGGAGCCAAAAAAAAGCCTCAAGCACTCTGCCTGAATTTAAGGACACACATAACATTTGGACACATTTTAGGGGGGTGGGAGAGGGTTATAAATGAATTTAAGGACACACATAACATTTGGACACATTTTAGGGGGGGTTTCTGGGAAAGCAGTACAATGGAGCTGACAAAATACATTGTTAAGGGACTAGGCTATAGGTGTATATGGGCCCAGGATAGCATGCTGGGGAGGTTAGTAAAGGCAAATATGCATGTAGGCCAAAAAAGGAGCATTAAAAGCTTCCAGCATGCATGAGGATAAAGGGGACTTTCACAGCATATTCCAATCATGGTAATTAGGGAATAATGAAATAAATACAATACATTAGCAAACATTAAATACATATAATGTGATGTTAAAGGAGAAAAACTTACCTTAAAATAGTCCTTCTGCAGGACCTGAATGATGGCAGAACAGGTCTCTAGAATAATGATCCCCAGAGCCTGGGGGGAGATGCCTGTTGAGAACTTGAGGTCATGCAGGCTTCTCCCAGTCGCCAAGTACCGCAAAGTGGCGACTAGCCTCTTCTCCGGAGTGATGGCTTGCCTCATGCAGGTATCTTGCCTGCTGATATAAGGGGTCAGCAAAGCCAACAGACGGTGAAAAACGGGGTCCGTCATCCTGAGATAATTCCTGAAATCATCAGGATTATTCTCACGGATCTCACGAAGCAAAGGCATGTGCGAGAATTGGTCACTCTGGAGTAACCAATTCTTAGTCCATGAACTCCTCCTCACCCTGTTCATTGACTGGGCTTGGGTCAAAGAATGAACCCCAACACCAAGCCCCCTCACAGCATGAACTCTACGATGAGTACGTACACGCAGCATGGCTTCAAAGCGGTCAGTTGGTCAGAACGAACTTTTAACAGAACTCACTGAAGAACAGCAAGGCCTGTGAAGAGCGAGCTGAAAATCAGCAACGAGCGGACAAGAGCGCACTGAGAAACCAGATACGAACTGACTACACGCACTGAAAACCAGATACAAACCCCCAAGCACAAACTGAACAGCAGTAAAACGATCTGAAAAAGCTGGAGTCTGAAAAGCGCGAATCGTCTCTAACCAAACTTCTACTAACACAAGGTAAACATGAGATTAGCAGAAGGAGCCCAAAGGGTGGCATAGTGGCTATTGCACTTCATTTTTCTAGTCCCGTCATACGTGCTGTACGTCACCGCGTTCTGGACGGTCGGACTTTGGTTTGACCGTGTGTAGGCAAGACCGTTTGAATGGAATTCCGTTGGAGTTTCGTTGGAGAAACCTGCGGAGTTTATTCCGACGGCAAAACCGGTCGTGTGTACGTGGCATTAGGGTATATAATAATATGTATGCAGTGATCATTACATTGGCTTGAATTAACCTCCCTGACGGTATGATTATTTCAGATTTTTGCGTCTCAAAGCGGTACAATTATTTTGCATAGAAATTTGGCGTTTTATATTGTAGGCCTGTAATTCTTAGCAATAACACACTTAGATCTGTCCACCAAGAGTCTAGTAGATATCCCGGGTATGATGAAGTTTGAAACACAAAATCATAAATTTTAATATAATAAATAAATATAAATAATTTAAAAAATATATAATAATAATAAAAAAATAAATTCACGATCGCTGAATTCTGCAAGTGTTCTAATTTACTATCGCTGTTGTCCAGCTGGTCTAAAGCCACTTTTAATGTAAAGGGACACTTTTTGGTTGCTATGGACAATCTCAAGTTTCCAGGCAGAAAGAACAGTATATATAATATAAAACTGCATGCAGGGCATGGGCCAATGCATTGGGGACAAAGGGGATGTGAAATGATTTCATACAGTACTGTAAACTGTAAGGGAGATTACAGTATTGTATGTGTTATGATTTTTACATTTTTTTAAATTTGCCACCAGGCTCCACCCCCGTGCGTTGCGACAGAACAGAGCCTGGCACAGAGTGGCTTCGGGCGGAGGACAGAGCCCGCAGATACCGCAGGGGGACATCGCAGGATCCTGGGGACAAGGTAAGTAGCCTGCACCAGGATCCTGAGATGTAATCCCGAGTGTGGCTCGGGGTTACCGCTAATGGTGCTGAAATTTAACCCCGAGCCACACTCGGGAATACCGTCAGGGAGGCTACGGTATAGTATAATATTACTATATGCAGTGATCAGTACATTGCCTTATATTAGATGTATGATATTACGGTATGCAGTGACCAGTACATTTACTTGTATTTGTGTATGATATTACTGTATGGAGTGATTAATACTATAGATCTTGTCTAATCATCAGTACATTAACTTGTATAAGGGTATAATATTATTGTATGCAGTGATCACTACACTGACTTGCATTAGGATATTATATTGTTGTACGCAGTGATCAGTATATTGGTTTGTATTGGGGTATATTAATACTGTAATCAGTACATTTCCTTCTATTATGTGTATAATATTACTGTATGCAGTGATCAGTATATTGGTTTGTATTGGGGTATATTAATACTGTATGCAATGATCGATACATTGCCTTGTATTATGTGTATAATATTACTGTATGCAGTGATCAGTACATTGCCTTCTATTGTGTGTATAATATTACTGTATGCAGTGATCAGTGCATTGCCTTCTATTATGTGTATAATATGCAGTGATCAGTACATTGCCCTCTAGTATGTGTATTATATTACTGTATGCAGTGATCAGTACATTGCCTTCTATTATGTGTATAATATTACTGTATGCAGTGATCAGTATATTGAATTTTATTATGTGTATAATATATATTAAGTAAATATAAGTATAATATTAAGTAAATATATAATATTACTGTATGCAGTAACCAGTAAATTGCCTACTATTATGTGCATATTAATACTGTATGCAGTAACCAGTAAATTGCCTACTATTATGTGCATATTAATACTGTATGCAGTGATCAGTACATTGCCTTCTATTATGTGTATATTAATACTGTATGCAGTGATCAGTACATTGCCTTCTATTAGGAATGAGCCGAACACCCCCACCCCCCCCCCCCCACCCCCCGTTTGGTTCGCAGCAGAACATGCAAACAGGCAAAAATTTGTTAGAACACACTAACACCATTAAAGTCTATGGGACACAAACGTAAAAAATCAAAAGTGCTAATTTTAAGTAAATACTGCAGATCGATCACAGGGAATCCAATATCCAGACCACATATAGCCACCAACTCATCAAACTCCAGAACAGGAATGCATATGATATATGCTCACCAATAAGATGTTACCCAAATGGAAAGAAAATAAGTCAGCAATAGTGAAGCCCGTAAGATATAAAAACAATGATTTATTGTAGTCCACTTACAGGTAGTAGAAAGTTACAGGCATCATGATGTATAGTAAAAAATCTGTGTCTCACAGCGTGCTTGCATCAGCTAGCCTGACTATCGATGCAAGCCCACTATATAAATACTCAACCCAGTAAAGGATGAGCAGAGTGATTGGACACCTGGCATTAACATCAGCTGTGGTTGTAATCTGTATAAATGGAAATCAGGGCCGCGCTTGCACGATTCGGCTGAGCTTCCGAAACCGGAAAGTAAACAAATAGTGACCATTTCCGGTGGGCAGAACACTCCTAGATCATCACTAACCGGAAGTGATGTCACTGGAGTGCACCGCAGTTGGCGGTGATCTGGGAGTGTTACGCCCACCATGTCAGGCTGACCGATGCAAACACGCTGTGAGCCGCAGATTTTTTACTATACATCATGATGCCTGTAACTTTCTAATACCTGTAAGTGGACTACAATAAATAATTTTCTTTCCACTTGGGTAACATCTTTTTGGTGAGCATATATCAGATTCCGATTAGCCTGCCAGGGGGGACCCCCACGCAATTTTTTTTTTACATTTTGGTTCGGGGTTCCCCTTAATATTCATAATAAACATTCAGAACAAAGGTTCTGTTAATGGACTGGGGGGATCCCATGACGTTTTTTTTTTTAATGACTTTTATCTGTATTGCTGAGACCCGACAACTCACTATAGCCGCTATTACTTTTAAATGACTTTTTTTCCTTTAGAAATGTTATTTTGTGCAGGGACTGTTCTAAACACAGGAAAAATGTGCCACTTTACGGGCATACTATAAACACCCCCCAGGTACGAAATTTAAAGGAATATTTCACTTTTATTGTTTCACTTTAGGCATTAATAAAATCACTGCTCCTGAAAAAAGGTCAGTTTTTAAAACTTTTTTTTGCATTCATACATGTCCCCTGTGGCAGGACCCAGGTCCCCAAACACTTTTTATGACAATAACTTGCATATTAACCTTTAAAATTAGCACTTTTGATTTCTCCCATAGACTTTTAAAGGGTTTTCCGCGGCTTTAGAATTTGCCGCGAACACCCCAAATTGTTCGCTATTCGGCGAACAGGCGAAAGCCCGATATTCGAGTCGAACTTACTTTCGACTCGAACATTGGGCTCATCCCTATCTTATATTAATGCCCTGTATACGCGATCGGACATTGATCGGACATTCCGACAACAAAATACATGGATTTTTTCCGACGGATGTTGGCTCAAACTTGTCTTGCATACACACGGTCACGCAAAGTTGTCGGAAAATCCGACCGTTCTGAACGCAGTGACGTAAAACACGTATGTCGGGACTATAAACGGGGCAGTAGCCAATAGCTTTTGTCTCTTAATTTTTTCTGAGCGTGCGTGGCACTATGGGTGTGCTTGCATCGATAGTCAGGCTAGCCGATGCAAGCACGCTGTGAACCACAGATTTTTTACTATACATCATGATGCCTGTAACTTTCTACTACCTGTAAGTGGACTACATTAAATCATTGTTTTTATATCTTACGGGCTTCACTATTGCTGACTTATTTTCTTTCCATTTGGGTAACATCTTATTGGTGAGCATATATCACATGCATCCCTGTTCTGGAGTTTGATGAGTTGGTGGCTATATGTGGTCTGGATATTGGATTCCCTGTGATCGATCTGCAGTATTTGGAGTGTGACACCCTTTTCCTCTGAGCTTTATGATTACGTATATGCCTATTTATCATTACTTTCTGGTAAGCAGATTGGATTCACTTGGGTGTGGGGTGCTTTTTCATACACACTGAAGCTGGCGAAGGGTCCTTCAAATTCCCTATCTCCTCATTAACAGAACTGTTATATGATTAACGACAATTTGAAGCGCTGCATTATGGACTTTTTATGTGTATATTATTACTGTATGCAGTGATCAGTACATTGCCTTCTATTATGTGTATATTACTACTGTATGCAGTGATCAGTACATTGCCTTCTATATATTACTCCAAAGACATGCTGGTAGGTTAATTGGATCCTGTCTAAACTTGTCCCTAGTTTGTATGAATGTGAGTTAGGGACCTTAGAGTGTAAGCTCCTTAAGAGTAGGGACTGATGTGAATGTACAATGTATATGTAAAGTGCTGCATAAATTGACAGCGCTATATAAGTACCTGAAATAAAAAAAAAAATATTGTGTATATTAATACTGTATGTAATAATCAGCACATTGCCTTCTATTATGCATATCTCCCTACCGTCCCTGATTTCGAGGGACTGTCCCTGATTTGGAGCAATGTCCCTCTGTCCCTCTTTCCTCCTCATGTGTCCCTTATTTTAGTTATAAATAAAATGCACTTTTTATCTTTCAAAAAGTGTTCCCCAGTGCTAAACTTTTCATCCAAATTCTAAATTGCTGCATTTGTCAATTTTAAAAGCCATTATAAAGGAATAGTAGTGGTAAAAAAAGCCCTTGTGGATTTAATAAACTTTTTTGGGGGGTTAATTCTCCTTTAAGGGGGTGTGGCAGGGGGGGCGTGTCCTATGCCTACATACGTTTGCTGGTAGGTGTCCCTCATTCCCATCTCAAAATGTTGGGAGGTATGTATTATGTGTATAATATTACTGTATGCAGTGATCAGTGCATTATTATTATTATTATTCAGGATTTATATAGCGCCAACAGTTTACGCAGCGCTTTACAATATAAAAGGGAGACAATACAGTTATAATACAATACAATAGGATTAAGAGGGCCCTGCTCAGAAGAGCTTACAATCTAATAATTGTCTTCTATTATGTGTATATTAATACTGTATGCAGTGATCAGTACATTGCCTTCCATTATGTGTATATTAATACTGTATGCAATGATCAGTACATTGCCTTCTATTATGTGTATATTAATACTGTATGTAATGATCAGTACATTGCCTTCTATTATGTGTATAGTATTATTGTATACAGTGATCGGTACATTGTCTTCTATTATAATAATAGAAGACAATGTACCGATCACTGCATACATTAATATTATACACATAATAGAAGACAATGTACCGATCACTGCATACAGTAATATGATACACATAATAGAAGACAATATACTGATTACTGTATGCAGTGATCAGTACATTGTTTTCTATTATGTGTATATTAATACTGTATGCAGTGATCAGTACATTGCCTTCTATTATGTGTATATTAATACTGTATGCAGTGATCAGTACATTGCCTTCTATTATGTGTATATTAATACTGTATGCAGTGATCAGTACATTGCCTTCTATTATGTGTATATAAATACTGTATGCAGTGATCAGTACATTGCATTCTATTATGTGTATATAAATACTGTATGCAGTGATCAGTACATTGCATTCTATTATGTGTATATAAATACTGTATGCAGTGATCAGTACATTGCCTTCTATTATAATAATACTAGAAATCAATGTAGTGATCACTGCATACATTAATATTATACACATAATAGAAGACAATATACTGATTACTGTATGCAGTGATCAGTATATTGTCTTCTATTATGTGTATTATATTACTGTATGCAATGATCAGTTCATTGTTTTCTATTATGTGTATATAAATACTGTATGCAGTGATCAGTACATTGCCTTCTATTATGTGTACAATATTAATGTATGCAATGATCAGTACATTGTTTTCTATTATGTGTATAATATTAATGTATGCAGTGATCAGTACATTGTCTTCTATAATAATAATAATAATAATAGAAGGCAATGTAGTGATCACTGCATACATTAATATCATACACATAATACAAGACAATATACTGATTGCTGAATGCAATGATCAGTACATTGTCTTCTATTATGTGTATAATGTTAATATATGCAGTAATCAGTACATTGCCATCTATTATGTGTATACTATTAAGCAGTAATCAGTACATTGACTTGTATTGCTGTATGACATTACTGTATGAAGTGATCAATTCTATATATCTTGTCCAATGATCGATGCATTGACTTGCAAAGGGGTATATTATTACTGTAATCAGTGACATATGGACCTTCTGATCAGTCCTATTCCCTCTCTGACACTGACTTTTCCCGCTGCTGCCCTAAGGCAGTGTGTGTTCCCGGCACAATGATTCCTCTGCCCGCCCTGTGCTGTGTCTTGCCGCCCTCATCCCCCCCCCTCCTCTACAATAATGCCCCTCCCGTGGTGCTTAACCCCTCCGAGGCCGGGCAGGGTGAGTGTATCCACAATGGTGCAGATGTTCGCGGACTATGTATAGACTACAATGGTCCATTCATTCCGGCCTGTCACTGTTCTTCGGCATCCGATGGCTGATCAATTGATCTCCCCGCCCCCCATATAATACAAGGACAGTAAACAAACAGTAATCAGTGGGAGGGGGCGGCAATACAGAGGATGAAAGTAGCTGAAGCACATCTGCGCGGAGCCGGGCGGGAGATGATATCGTTCGGTATGAAATGGGATTAGCGGAGGCACCTGGCTCCGATCTGTCACTGATCTAATCTGGTGATGTAGAGGACACACGCCGCTTGTGTTTCGTACACAAAAACTCAGGAGGGGGCATCGACCCCCAACCTCTTCAACTATTTCCAGTAAAGCTGGCCTACACGGTTAGGTTTTCATAAAAAAAAAGCTCAGGTAGAAAAATCGTTCCTCATCTTTGTTTTTATTTTATTTTCCAGTTCGGAAACAAAATCTAATGCCCCTACACAGGATTAGAAAATCGGACGCAAAATAACACTTTTAAAGCGATCGTACAGATAATCTGATGGTTCGTACAACGGCTTTCACGACAGTTCATCCATTATTCTGTATGGGAATTTTCGTAAAGCCGGATACACGCGATGAGATTATCGGACAAATGATAGGCTGTTTCTTTTTCCATGCTATAGTCTCGTTATCGAAAAAAAAAATAGGCTACTTAAGGCCTGTACACACGATCCAAAAATCATACAAAAAATACCGCTTTCGAAGAGATCGTACAATAATCGGATCATTAGTACAGAGGTTTCGAGAGTCAATCATGACAGTTCATTTGATATCATCCGATCAGACAAGCACGAAAATTTTTCTTGTACAATACCACATCGTACAATTTTCATTTAAACAGTACAGTTGTCGTTCAAAAATACATTACAACACATGACATCACTTCCGATTTTTTTATTCTGGCATACAAGAATTTTCTTAACTTTATTAAACTCTTCATGTTCAATATGCGACTAGCATGCCAAAAAAAAAAAAAAAAAAAACAGATGATCTGTCTTCCGATTTTTAGATTGTGTGTATGGGGCTTAAATTATGAACATTCTCGTACGACAGAATAAAAATTTGAAAGTGATGTAATGTATTTGTATTGTATTTTCGGTCAAAAACTGTACTGATTAACCACTTCAGCCCCGGAAGATTTGGCTGCTCAATGACCAGAGCACTTTTTACAATTTGGCACTGCGCTGCTTTAACTGGTAATTGCATGGTCATGCAATGCAGTACCAAAACTACATTTGCGTCCTTTTTTTTTAACCACAAATAGAGCTTTCTTTTGATGGTATTTGATTGCCTCTGCGATTTTTATTTTTTGCGATATAAACGGAAAAAGACCAACAATTTAAAAAAAAAATATTTTCTACTTTTCGTTATAAAAAAAAATCCAATAATAACTAATGGCAGGGCAGTACAAACCCCCTCCCAAAATGACCTAGGAAATTGCTGAGAGGCATGTTGAGCACATTGAATATTTAATTTGTTTGTCACAATTGATTGAAAACTGACACAAAAAAAAAAAATTACACAAAGTTGTCACTAAATGATATATTGCTCACACATGCCATGGTTATATATGGAATTACACCCCAAAATACATTCTGCTGCTTCTAGTGAGTATGGGGATACCACGTCAGTGGCGGAATTATAGGGGTCGCTGAGATCGCCATGGCGACCAGGCCCCTTGCTGCAGGGGGCCCTTGAGAGCCCCCGTACTCTTCGACTGTAATCGGCACTGACTGTGCAGGGAGCTCATCAAAGTGAAAGCACAGTGTGTGCTGTGCTCTTTGTCTCCCCCTACAGTGCAGTACCCGGCAGGAACAGCTATGGTAAAGGTCTGACTTTTTTTTTGAAGATTAGCTATCTATCTACTGTATGTGTTTGTGCATATGTATGTGTGTGTATGTATGTGTATGTATGCATGTGTGTGTGCATATGTATGTGTGTGTATGTATGCGTGTGTGTGCATATGTATGTGTGTGTATGTATGCATGTGTGTGTGCATATGTATGTGTGTGTGTATGCATGTGTGTGCATATCTATGTGTGTGTATGCATGTGTGTGTGCGCATGTATGTATCCGTATGTATGTGAGTGTGCATGTATGTATGTGCGTGTGCATGTATGTATATATGTATATATGTATGTATGTGAGTGTGTATGTATGTATGTGAGTGTGCATGTATGTGCATGTGTTTATAAGTGGTGGTGCATCCATAAGGGCGCACGGGCGCCGCCCCCTCTCTCCAGCCACCCCATCCCTCTATGACCAATGGATAGATTCATGCATAGCATGCCCACCACCCCCATATTTAGGTGTCCGGCCCCTTTTCGGGTGCCGTGCGCCTGAATTACAGTGGTGGGGGATGTTTTTAAGCACCTGATTAGAGCCATAGGCTCTAATAGGCTTCAAAATAGGTGAACTGCGAGTACCATGCTTGGCGCTCAGAGTCCACCCAGGTGTGTTAGAAAAGCGAATTAATATTCACTTTCCTAACACTGAACCGCCTTTCCACCAATCAGGTGTGCAGGTCTGTTACCCGTCACCTGATTGGCTGAAACGATAGGCGCGGCTATTGGATGCCTATCAGGAGGAGAGGACGGGAGATGAGGATGACAGGAGACGCATGGAGGACCCCGCTCGTGGCCGTCACCTGCTGCCCCACCGAGACAGGGTAAGAACTGGGGAGACGGTGAGCAGGCGGGGGGGGTTCACAGTGGCAGCATTCGATGGCACACTGGCAGTATTTAATGGGCACACTGGTGGCATTTAATGGGCACAGTGGCAGCATTCAATGGCACAGTTGCAGCATTTGATGGTGCACTGGCAGCATTTGATGGGCACAGTGGCGGCATTTGATGGGCACAGTGGTGGCATTTTATGGGCACAGTGGCTGCAATTGATGTTTCTTTTTCTAAATTCCTCAGTTTGCTTGCGCCTCCCTAAAAATTTTAAGCACCAGCCGCCACTGGTTTATATGTGCGTGCATATGTGCATTTATATATATATATATATATATATATGTGTGTGTTTTTATATATGTGTGTGTGTGTTTATACGTGTGTGTGTTTACATGTATGTATGTATGCACATTTTAGGTATGCTGTTCCTCCGAAAAGCGATCCATGCTCAGTTTGCATTTCAGAGGCATTTGACAGCCGGTAAAGAGGCAATATGTTGCCTACTGACCACCTGTTTTACCCCTTAAATGCATCATCACTATCCCGCAACTGCATGCAATGCACACAATGCAGTGCAGCCTCATTCACCTTGGGGTATACTTCAAGGGTGCCCTGACTGGAAAAAGATTGAGAAACACCGACATAGAGGAACCGATTTCTCCATTTTCCTCCTGCAGCTGCTGAATGCCTGTGGGAGGGAGAGAAGGAAAAGCGGGGGGAAATCGGTTTCTTTATATGCAGCCACCCACTTGTGACCGGGCCCTGGTATCTGCCATCGGGGGTCAGGGGGGACCTTCATGGTTTCTTGCATTGGGGCCCTGAAGGTTCTAGTTACGCCACTGTACCACGTGTAAGCAGAGGCGGCTCTAGGCTTTGAGAGGCCTTAGGCAAATCTTAGACATGAGGCCCTACTAACTCCCATAATGGGAAAGATAATTCAAGCGATAGACCCCTAGCAATTTTGCTCTCCACCCCAATATCCCAAAAAACATACATGCACATAGACTTTTCTAAAAAAAAACACTTTAATAATGTACACATAAAAGTCTGGTTCACACTCACTGATTGCTCCAAGCTCACTGATTGGTTGTTAGAGGTTAGTGCACATCATTACTGCTCACTGATTGGTTGCTAGAGGTTACTGCACAATATTACCACTCAATGATTGGTGCTAGAGGTACTGCACATCATTACTGCCCACCCATTGGTTGCTAGAGGTTATTGCACATCATTACCGCACATTGATTGGTTGATAGAGGTTACTGCACATTATTACTGCTCACTGATTGGTTGCTATAGGTTACTGCTTATCATTATCACTCACTGATTGGTTGCTATAGGTTACTGCACATTTTTACTGCTCACTGATTGGTTGCTGTAGGTTACTGCTTATCATTATTACTCACTGATTGGTTGCTAGAGGTTACTGCACATTATTACTGCTCACTGATTGGTTGCTAATGATTTCTGATCATCATTATCACTCACTGATTGTTTGCCAGAGGTTACAGCACATCATTACCTCTCACTGGGTGGCAACTGTTTGGGTACAGTTGGTTGGATGACAGGATGCAGTTTTCGATGATGGTGGCAGCATTGGGGTGAGAGGCTGAGATCATATCTTCCCTATACTGATAAGGGGTAGGGTGATAGGATGCCAGAGGTGGGGTACAGGGGGATGATGGGGATGATGATGATAGGGGTGGGGTGGTAGGATGCAAGAGGTGGGGAAGAGAGGGATGAAGGGGATGTTGATGAAAATTGGTGGGGTGGTAGGAGGTCAGCATAGGGGCATAATGATAACAGTGGATGAGTATGAAGCTGGCAGCAAAGTACAGGGGGGGTGATGGGGGTAGGATTGTTGGATGCTAGAGGTGGGGTACAGGGGGGATGATAATGGGGGTAGGATGGTTGGATGCTAGAGGTAGGGTACAGGGGAATGATGATGATGTTGATGACAGGGGGCAGGGTGGTAGGATATCAGAGGTAGGGTATGAGGACGATGATGGTGGTAGGGAGCTGGCAGTAGGGTAAAGGGAGATGAAGATTACAGGGGGTGGGGTGGTAGGAAACTGGCAATGGGATACAGGTGGGATAATGATGACAGGGGTGGGGTGGTAGGAAGCTGGCAGTGGGGTACAGGGGGGATAAAGATTACAGGGGGTGGGGTGGTAGGACACCAGGCTAAGATTATGATAAAGATGGAGAAGATGATGACAGGATGTAGGTTGCTAGGAGGCTGACAGTGGGGTAAAGGGGGGAAGATAATGATGATGATAATGGGGGTAGGGTGGTGGATGCTAGAGATGGGGTACATGGGGATGATGGGGATTTTGATGACACGAGGCAGGGTGGTAGGATGTCAGAGGTGGGGTATGGGGGGTGATGATGACAGGGGGTGGGGTGGTAGGAAGCTGGCAGTGGAGTACCAGGAGGGATTAAGATGATCATGACAGGGGGTGGGGTGGTAGGATGCCAGAGGTGGAATACAGAGGAATGATGAGGATGCTGATCACAATGGATGAGGTGGTAGGATGTCAGCAGTAGGGTACAGGGGGGATGAAAATGACAGAGGGGTGGAGGGTAGGAAACTGGCAGAGGGGTACAGGGGGGATGAAGATGACGGGAGTGGGGTGGTAGGAAGCTGGCAGTGAGGTGCAGGGAGGCTGAAGATGATGAGGGTGAAGTGGTAGGAATCTGGCAGTGGGGTGCAGGGAGGATGAAGATGATGGGAATGGGGTGGTAGGAAGCTGGCAGTGAGGTGCAGGGAGGATGAAGATGATGGGGGTGAGGTGGTAGGAAGCTGGCAGTGGGGTGCAGGGAGGTGAAGATGACGGGGATGAGGTGGTAGGCAGCTGGTAGTGAGGTGCAGGGATCATGCAGGTGACGGGGGTGAGGTGGTAGGAAGCTGGCAGTGAGGTGCAGGGAGGATGAAGATGATGGGGGTGGGGTGGTAGGAAGCTGGCAGTGAGGTGCAGGGGGGATGAGGATGATGGAGGTGGGGTGGTAAGAAGCTGGCAGTGGGGTGCAGGCAGAATGAAGATGACAGGGGGTGGGGTAGTAGGATGCCAGGCACAGGGGGATTATGGTGAAGATAGAAATTATGACAGGGGGGATGAAAGGAAGTATGATGACAGGAGATAGGGAAGTGGGATGCCAGGAACAGGGGGATAATGAGGAGGATTATAAATATAGCAGGGGGTCAGTGGGTGGCATCATATGCCAGATGGCATACATCACGTCACTCAGGGCTGTGAGGTCACGGGCGGCTGGCAGCCTTGATTTTCGCGGTGCTCTCAGTCAGGAGGTGACATCACGGGATGCTGTCAGCCTGTCAGTGGCGGGTAGTACCTTAAGGTTGTGACAGACTGGCTCCTCGATGACAAGGCAGCTCTGGCAAGTCCTCCATTGCAAGCCGATCCATTCTGGAGAGTAGAACAGGGAGCTGCTCAGCCGCTGCATGCATGAGATTCGATGAGCGCAGCAGAAGGGGAGGAGCCGGGGGAGGGAAATACATACAGCCACCCACTGACCCGGGACATCGAGCAGTTCTCAAGTGGTCAGTCCGCCCACCAGAGGCGGCTCTCTAATTAGGCAAATTAGGCGGCCGCCTAAGGCCCCGCACTCACAGGGGCCTCGTGGCCAAATAATTTGCTTGTGCTCAATCACTGACATCGACGCCGGCGGCTCCGCCTACCCCCGCTGGGGCTCTGTGGCTCAGGGGCTGACTGACTATTCGGGTACTGCCCGAGGAATAGCGGCCCCAACACGGAGCGGTTGCATCCCAGTCCGGTGGCAGTAGGTGCGGGCAGCGGGACAGTTGAGGCCTCTAGGTGGCAGCAGCGGCCGGATGACAGCAACCGGCTCCAGGTGCCATCTCTACAAGGCGTGTGTGCGGCGACAGCATGTCCATGTGGGAGCCACAGCTGGGCTGCTCCTTCAGCCTGCGCTCACCCGACCTCTCCGCACCTGCCTCCAGCTGAGCTGCCCCGTGAGTCTGACAATGAAGGAGCTCAGCCTCCAATCCCTGATGCCGCTTGGCCGACCAGGGAGGTGGTGAGTGCCCGTGCAGCCTTCCTGTGTGCCTGGATAGGAGGAGCGGTGGGCGGCGGCATATCATGGAATTGATCTTTCTATATTCATCCTGCAGCCGCTGAATCGTCTGCAGGAAGGAGAGGAGGAGAAGTGAGCATTCAGCGGCTGCAGGAGGAATATAAAAAGTTTAGTTCCACTATATGCAGCCGCCCACCGCTCCTCCTATCTAACTTCTTCTGCGCCCCCCATGCTCTCGGACCCCTCATTGTGCTCCCTGGTTCATTCCCCAGTGCTCTCCACTCCCCTGCTCTCCAGCTCCCCCTGCTTTCCACTCGCATTCTTTCTGACTCTCCTCCTCTCAAGCTCCCCCGCGCTCTCCAGCCCACACCCCTCCTATGCTCTTCACCTTCCCCAGTGCTTTCTGCCCCCACACCCCCAGTGATCTCTAGCTCCTCCCTGTTCTTTGCCCCCCTCTCCTGCTCCTGCCCTGTGCTCTCACAGACTGGGACATGGAACACAGGAGGGTCTGCAGACAGGGACAGGGCTAGGGATCTCTCTCACCCCCCCTTTACCTCACCCCCCCATTTCTCACCTTCTCCTATCTTTCTCTGCCCCCTCCCTCTTTATGTCACCCTCCTTTCTCTCACCCCTCGTCTCTCTCCCTCGTACCACCCCTCTCTTTCTCACCTCTCTCCTCTGTGTCACCCCCAGTCTCTCTCACCCCCACTCACCCCTTCCCACCACTCTCTCTCTCTTCCCCCTCTCTCTCCCTCCCTCTCTCCCTCTCTCTCCCCCCTCTCTCTCTCTCTCCCCCTTCTCCCTCTCTCTCCCCCTCTCTCCCTCCCTCCCTCTCTCCCTCCCTCCCCCCTCTCTACCCCTTCTCCCCCTCTCTCTCCCCCTCTCTTCCCTTCTCTCCCACCTCTCGTCTCTTTCTCTCTCGCACCACCCCTCTCTTCCACAACCCTTCTCTCTCTCCCTCACCCCCTCTCTTTCTCACCTCCCTCCTCTGTGTCACCCCCAGTCACTCCCCCCTTCCCATGACTCACTCCCTCTCTCTCTCTCTCTCCCTCTCTCTCTCTCCCCCCTCCCTCTCTCTCACCCCCTCCCACCACTCACTCCCTCTCTCTTTCTCCCTCCTTTCCTCTCTCTCTCCCTCCCTTCCCCTCTCCCTCCCCTCCCTTCCCCTCTCCCTCCCCCTCTCCCTCCCCCTCTCTCCTCCCTCTCCCTCCCTCCCCTCTCTCCCTCCCTCTCTCTCCTCCCTCTCTCTCCCTCCCCTCTCTCTCCTCCCTCTCTCTCCCTCCCCCTCTCTCTCTCTCCCTCTCCCTCTCTCTCCCTCCCTCTCTCTCCTTCCCTCTCTCTCCCTCCCTCTCTCTCCTTCCCTCTCTCTCTCTCTCTCCCCCTCTCTTCCCTTCTCTCCTAACCCTCGTCTCTTTCGCACCACCCCTCTCTTCCACAACCCTTCTCTCTCTCCCTCACCCCCTCTTTTTCTCACCTCCCTCCTCTGTGTCACCCCCAGTCTCTCTCACCCCCACCCACCACTCACTCCCTCTCTCTCTCTCTCCCTCCCCTTTCTCTCTCTCCCTCCCCTTTCTCTCTCTCCCTCCTCTCCTACTCTCTCTCCCTCCCTCTCTCTCCCCCTCTCTCTCTTCCACCCCTTGTCTCTTTCTCTCTCACGTCACCCCTCTTTTCCACAATCCTTCTCTCTCTCCCTCACCTCCTCTCTTACCTCTCTCCTCTGTGTCACCCCCAGTCTCTCCCACCTCCACTCACTCCCTCTATCCCTCCCTCTCTCCCCATTTTCTCTCTCCCTCCTCTCTCTCTCTCCCCCCTCTCTCTCTCCCCTCCACCCCTCTCTCTCTCTCCCTCCTCTCTCCCTCTCCCCCTCTCTCCCTCCTCCCCTCTCTACCCCCTCTCTTCCCTTCTTTCCCACCCCTCCCCCTCTCTCTATCCCCTTCTCTCTCCCTCCCTCCTCCCTCTCTCTCTTTGCACTGTGTTGGGATTCCCCCACTCTCCTTCCTCCCAAGGCATGGGAAATTCTTAGAGGGGTAGGTTGCCTCTCTTGCTGGGTCCCAGATGTTTTATTGGCTGCATATGTCTGATGGGTGAGGAGGGTGCTCTGGAAGTGGTGCTGATGAACTGTGTGCTAGATCTGTGCAACTTTCTGCAGCCATTTTTATTGCTTGAATTTTTTTCCCATTATGGGCATGAGTGGGGCCTCATATGTAAAATTCGCCTAAGGCCTCACAAAGCCTAGAGCCGCCTCTGCCGCCCACCCACCCTCGGCTGGGAAAAGTAGTTGCGGACACCGCGTTCCCCCGCGTTAAAGACGGTTCGGGGACACTGACCGGGGGACATTCCCTCCCATTTCCATTGCCTAATTTGCCTAATTAGAGAGCCGCCTCTGCGTGTAAGACTTTTTTGGGAGCCTAGCCGCGTACAGGACCCGAAAACCAATCACCGCCTTCAGGATTTCTAAGGGCGTAAATTTTTAATTACACTCTTCACTACCTATCACAGTTTCGAAGACCATAAAATGCTAAGATAGCACAACACCCCCAAATTACCCCATTTTGGAAAGTAGACATCCCAAGCTATGTGCTGAGAGGTATGTTGAATCCATGGAATATTTTATATTTTGCCACAAGTTGCGGGAAAATGACAAACTTTTTTTCTTTTTTTTTTTGCACAAAGTTGTCACTAAATGATATGTTGCTCAAGTATGCCATGGGCATATGTTAAATTACACCCAAAAATACATTCTGCTGCTTCTCCTGAGTACGGGGATACCACATGTGTGGGACTTTTTGGGAGCCTAGCTGTGTACAGGACCCCAAAAACCAATCACTGGCTGCCCTTCAGGCTTTATAAGGGCAAAAAATGGTGATTTCCCTTCCTCACTACCTATCACAGTTTTGGAGGCCATGAAATGTCAAGATAGTACAATCCCCCCCCTAAATGACTCCATTTTGGAAAGAAGACACTTCAAGCTATTTACTGAGAGTTCTATTGAGTCCATGTAATATTTTATATTTTGCCACAAGTGTTGGGAAAATTAATTTTTTTTTTTTACACAAAGTTGTATTGTTCAAACATGGCATGGTTATATGTGGAATTACACCCCAAAATACATTCTGCTGCTTCTCCTGAGTATTGGGATACCACACGTGTGGGACTTTTTGGCAGTTTAACCGCGTACAGGACCCCGAAAACCAATCATTGCCTTCAGGCTTTCTAAGGGAGTACATTTTTGATTTCACTCCTCACTGCCTATCACAGTTGCAGAGGCCATAAAATGCCCAGATACCACAAAACCCCCCAAATGACCCCATTTTGGAAAGTAGACACCCAAAGCTATTTGCTGAGAGAGGCATGTTGAGTATTTTGCAGATGTCGCTTTTAGTAGTGAGGAAGTGAAATCACCATTTTACGCCCTTAGAAAGCCTGAAGGCGGTGATTGGTTTTCGGGGTCCTGTACACGGCTAGGCTCCCAAAAAGTCTCACACATGTGGTATCCCCGTACTCAGGAGAAGCAGTAAATTGTATTTTGTGGTGAAATTCCACATATGCCCATGGCATGTTTAAGCAATATATCATTTAGTAAAACTTTGTGCAAAAAAAAAAAAAGTTTGTAATTTTCCCAAAACTTGTGGCTAAATATAAAATATTCCATGGACTCAATATGCCTATCAGCAAATAGCTTGGGGTGTCTACTTTCCAAAAAGGGGTCATTTGGGGGGGGGTTCAACTGTCCTGGCATTTTATGCACAACATTAGAAGCTTATGTCACACATCACCCACTCTTCTAACCACCGGAAGACAAAGCCCTTTCAGACAATTTTTCTTTACATGAAAAAATATTTTTTTTTGCTAGAAAATTACTTTGAACCCCCAAACATTATATATGTTTTTTTAAAGCAAAGGCCCTACAGATTAAAATGGGGGGGTGTTACAATTTTTTTTTCACACAGTATTTGCGCAGCGATTTTTCAAACGCAATTTAAAAAAAAATGAAAACACTTTTTTAAAGTTTAATGCACTAAAACACACTATATTTCCCAAATGTTTGATGAAACAAAAACGATCTTATGCTGAGTACATGGATACCAAACACAACATGCTTTAAAATTGCACACAAACGTGCATTGGCGACAAACTACATACATTTTTAAAAGCCTTTACAGGTTACCACTTTAGATTTACAGAGGAGGTCTACTACTAAAATTACTGCCCTCGATCTGACGCTCGTGGTAATACCTCACATACATGGTAAAATTGCTGTTTACTTACGACACGATACAGACACTTGCGTTTGCCTTTGCGCATCAGCACAGGGGAACAGGGGTGCTTTTTTTTTTTTTTTAATTATTTATTTTGATTTTTTATTTTATTTTTAAACTGTTCCATTCATTTTTTTTAATCATTTTTATTGTTATCTCAGGGAATGTAAATATCCCCTATGATAGAAATGGGTAGTGACAGGTAATCTTTTTTGAAAAAAATGGGGTCTATTAGACCCTAGATCTCTCCTCTGCCCTCAAAGCATCTGACCACACCAAGATCGGTGTGATAAAATGCTTTCCCAATTTCCCAATGGCGCCGTTTATATCCGACGAAACCTACATCATGAAATGCTCGTAGCTTCCGGTTTCTTGGGCCATAGAGATGATTGGAGCCATTCTGGTCTCTGATCAGCTCTATGGTCAGCTGGCGTAACCACCGGCTGCATTCTCGGGTTCCCTGGTGGGACAGGAGAGCTAGAGAAAACCATGGAAGATGGTGGGGGGGATGTTCTAGAGTCTAGAGTCTAATTAGCCACTAGGATTGCTTTTACATGAAAGCCGACCGCTGGCTGAAAAGAATGATATCAAGATGATACCTAAACCTGCAGGCATCATTCTGATAAAACCATTTAAAGTCCAGCAACATACCAGTATGTTGCTGTCTTTGTTGGGCATATATTGTAATGTTCTATTTTTTCATGCAGCCTGTGGGCTGAACGAAAAAAAGAGATTGATTGGTGGGTATGCCCACCATTAGAATACCGTCCTTCATCCACCCACTTTTAATGATGAACATAAATGCACCATTTTTTTTTTAACTGTGGTGGTGAAATCACCTCCTACAGCGCTGGAGTCGCTGATTTACGTATCGTGAGAGAAAACACTGTTGCTGTCAAGATAAGTAAATCTGTGCTGCAGCTGAATAGTGTAACTGAAAAGCAAACAATGGTAACAATAAAACATTAACTCAATAAAACAACTTTTTTAATCGCAATTTGTGCCTAAAAAATATATGCCAAAGCATAGGGGCAATCCGTCCCTAATGGTAGGAGCAAATTGCCCCTCCAGAATCGCTTGGCTGACGTCCCTTATGGCTCCTGATCCTGCTTGCTATACTACTATGTTGATCTCTGGCTCTGTATTGACTACGCTTACTCGGTTTACCTTATTTATTTATTTATTTATTATTATTAAACAAGTGTGATTAACTTAGAAAGAAAGAAGATGTGAAGGGGTGAGTGGCGCTACCTATATGTCAAATACCAAAATACCAAATCACTCTATGGTGGCTAAGTATTAAAAGACACAGTATTATTGTGGAATAAATTATAACAAAACAGTTTCCATAAAGGGGATAGTGTAATGGTTATCACACCTCACCTACCCCAGTTTATTAAAAGATTGTAATCCACGGGGTTACAAGCCGCTCTCCCTTATAAAATACGTGACGTGCAGTGGTAAGACATCGTCGCTGAAGACGTCTATGACGAAACGCATACGGCGTCCCTACGCACATCACGTTACTTCCAGGAAGCTGAGCGAGTGGGTGGAACGCAACAAGAGTGCATGCTGTCCACCTACAGATCGGTGGCCTATGCTTTATACCGGCAAATGCAGCCCCTATGGGACTAGGCATTACGCTGCACAAACTGCATTTTTTGTCTGTTTGTTTTTATACATTTTTTAAAATAATCTTTTAATAAACGGAAGTTTCAGTTATACTTCACTATGGGAGCCAATTTCTCTTTTTTATGAGGATTATGAAAATGACATCTATCACAACCTGGATATCCCAAGGCTGCCCAAGAAATTGCAAAGGCTGACACCAGTGGTTACCTGCCAACCTAAAGAGCTACATTCGCATTACCCCTGTAGGGGTAGTAGGATCTGGTGAGTGGGGACCCTTGAGGGGGAGCACGCAAGTCACATGTCAAGATTCTGTGATCACTAAAGTCACCTGCTACAATTCCTCTAAACACGAACAGTCACCTTCATTGGGATGAATGCACCTATGTGTTCTTTGTACACGGTGCGATAAACTGCATCTTGGTGTAATTTTTCATTTTGGTGCGATTTTTTTCTGTTTTTTGGTGCGTTTTTTGGGTTTTTTTTTTGGGGGGGTTTTTTTGCATCTTGGGTTTATATACAACAGTGGTTCTCAACTCCAGTCCTCAGGACCCACCAACAGGCCAGGTTTGCAAGATAGCTGAAATACATCACAGGTGATATAATTTGCTGCTCAGTGATTGCAGTATTCTAGTCTGCAACTCCCCAAGGTAATACTTAAAATCTGGCCTGTTGGTGGGTCCCGAGGACTGGAGTTGAGAACCACTGATATACAACTTGATTTTCTGATTGGGACACTATATGTATACACTTATATGTTTTTGTATATGGTGCGATAATTACATTTTGGTGCCACTTTGGTGCGATTTTTTTATAACTTACATCCTGTATTTTGGGTTTGGACACTACAGGCACTGTTATAAGCAGAGGATCACTATACTATCATGATATTCATGTTTGGATGTTTTATACACTAATTTGTAAGTCATTACATTTTTGGTGATAACGTCTCCTGTGTAGGATTGGTGTCCACACCTAGAGAGTTTTAGTACTCATCTACTGGGGTAGGTGAGGTGTGATAACCATTACACTATCACCTTTATGGAAACTGTTTTGTTATAATTTATTCCACAATAACACTGTGTCTTTTAATACTTAGCCACTATAGAGTGATTTGGTAGAGCACTATTTGACATATAGGTAGTGCCACTCACCCCTTCACATCTTCTTTCTATATTCTAGAGCCCTCTTATGGGTTTTTTTTTGGGGAGGCTGCAACCTTCACATACGTCCTAAGCGCAGACCTTCATAATTCATTTATTTAAGTGTGATTACCTGTACTTCTGTCTCGGTCTGATTCATGGTTTCTGATAGTAGGCGAAGGTCATGAATTCAGAAGATGCAGTCAGTCCACTTGGTAATATTTTTTCCAGATTGGATGACCAGGATCACAGCATGGATCAGTTTGCCTTGGCGTTACAAACGCTCCTGAGTCGCTCTGCTCACCTGGAATCTTCCACTATGGCTGCTTCGGTACAACCTGTGTTGCAGGCCGTCCCTGCTAATGCTCCAGTCTCTGTGCCTCGAGTATTACCTCTATAAGAGGCATGTCTGGTTCTGCTCCACTTCCCCATCGATTTGGGGGCGATCCAGTTCAATGCAGAGGGTTTCTCAACCAGGTTGAAATATACTTTGAAATGCTGCCCCAGGCGTTTCCCACGGACAGAAGCAAAGTAGGTTTCGTGATAGCTTTGCTTTCTGAGAGAGCCTTGGCCTGGGCAAACCCTCTATCGGAGACGCAAAAACCCGTGGTCCTGAGTTAACCAGAATTTGTGGCTTCCTTCAAAAGGGTATATGACTCCGCTCTGCTTCTGCTGCCAAGAGCCTCATGTCCATCAGAGTACGAGAACTGTGGCTACCTTCTCTCATGGTCTCTCGGATAACATCAAGGATGAGATAGCAGCCCAAGATATACTCACTGAGCTGGAGAGGTTGATCACATTTGCCATCCTCATTGACTCCAGAGTCAGAGAAAGACTCTCTTTTAAGGAGCGCTGGCGCAAGCCTCCTGTACATTTGTCTCCGAGCTTTGCAGTCTCACCCTTTCCTCCCTCACCTCCCACGCCTCCTGGTACCGAGTCGGTCTGTGAAAATGAACCCATGCACGTCTCTCTGCGGATGAGAGAGCCCTTAGGAGGAGGGAGAGATTGTGCCTTTATTGTGGCCAGGCTGGTCTTGTCCTACTCGTCCAGGGAACGCCCGAACCTTGAAGTCCTGTCACGGACAGACCTTAGGTGGCGTTGTTTCATCTCCAGTTTCCCAGAAAGATAGGCCCCTGGTTTCGGTTACCCTGTCTTGGGCTGAGTCATCCGTTGAGATACAGTCTCTAATCGACTCTGGGGCTGCAGGCCTGTTCATTGATGCTGCCTTTGTATCGAAGCACTCCATTCCGCTGCAGCTGCGTGACACTCCACTTGCCATTGAGGCTCTTGACGGAAGACCTCTACAGCCTGCCCATGTGACTCATGAGACTGTTTCGTTGTCCATGGCCGTAGGGGCCCTTCACCATGAGATAATCCAATTCCAAGTTATTTCCCCACCTAAGTTTCTACTGGTTATTGGTTATCCTTGGTTACAGCGGCACAACCCTGCTTTTGATTGGCTCCATGCTGAGGTTCTGTCCTGGTCGCCACAGTGCAGTGAGAGATGCTTCCAGAAGGTAACCAGGGTCCTGTGGAGGAGTACCGCGATTTTAGCGATGCCTTTCACAAAGGGTCAAGCCGGTACTTTGCATCCACACCGGTCATATGATTGCGCAATTGACCTTCAACCTGGTGCCATACCCCCTCGTGGCTGGGTTTAACCTTCATCGGTCTTGGAGTATAAGGCCATGGAGGAGTATGTTGCAGACACACTTTCTCAAGGTTTCATCCGCAAATCCTCGTCTCCTGCTGGTGCTGGTTTCTTTTTTGTGAAGAATAGTGGTGAGCTGAGACCTTGTATCGATTATAGGGGTCTCAATCGTTTCACGATTAAGAATGCCTATCCCATTCCGTTGATTACGGAGTTATTTGACTGCCTCAAGGGAGCAACGGTTTTCACAAAGCTTGATTTGAGAGGGGCATACAATCTTGTCAGGATTAAGGAGGGCGACAAGTGGAAAACTGCGTTTAATACCAGATCAGGTCAATATGAGTATCTCGTAATGCCTTTTGGCCTTTGTAACGCTCCAGCAGTTCTCCAGGAGTTTATTAACAGTGTCCTCCGAGATTTGTTGCAGTTATGTGTCGTGGTTTATCTCGACGATATCCTCATATTTTCCAAGTCCCTGGGGAGCCACCACACAGATGTCTGTTGTGTGCTTCAGAGACTAAGAGAGAACAATCGATATTGTAAATTGGAAAAGTGCAAATTCCATTGTGAATTGGTTAAATTCCTGGGCTTTGTCATTTCCACTGCTGGTTTTTTGATGGACCGAGAGAAACTTTCAGCGGTCCTATAGTGGCCTCGACCCGTGGGTTTACGTCCTCTGCAGCGTTTTCTTGGCTTTGCCAACTATTATCGGAAGTTTATTCGTAACTTCTCGTCTCTGGTCAAGCCCCTGACTGATATGACCAGGAAAGACGGCAACCCACAGAGTTGGTCTCCGGAGTCCATTAAGGCCTTTGAGAGTCTCAAGGCTGCCTTTGTTTCTGCTCCTGTGTTGGCACACCCTGATCCTACGTTGCCTTTTATTCTAGAAGGTGATGCTTCTGAGACTGGAGTTGGTGCCCTTCTGTCTCAACGTCCTAACTCTGAGTGCGCTATGCATTCGTGTGGCTATTTTTCCAAGAAATTGTCACAGAGATTGGTGACATCTCCTTGAAGGTGCCACTGTACCGGTTCTCATTCTTACTGACCATAAGAATCTCACATTCTTGTCTGAGGCTAAACGCCTCTCTCCCAGAAGGGTGCGATGGGCTCTTTTCTTGTCAAGTTTCAATTACTTTGTCTCATTCTTACCCGGTACTAAGAATGTAATGGCTAAAGCCTTGTCACGACAATTTTCCTCCACTTCCAAGTTGAAGTCTGTTCCGGTTGCTATGATTCCTCCTGATCGTATTCTGGCTACGGTTCGCACCACTCTTCTCCTTTGGGTGACAAAATTCTTGCTGCTCAGGTCGATGCTCCTCCTGAGAAACCTTGTGACCTCTGCTTTGTCCCAGAGTGTCTCCGTACTGCCATGCTCCAGACTTACGATTCTCCCAAGGCAGCTGGCCACCCTTGTAAGAATCAACTCTTTTGGGCCATTTCCCAACAATTCTGGTGGCCTAGTCTACGTGCTGATGTAACTGCCTTCGTAGCTGCCTATTCCGTGTGTGCTCAGAGTAAGACTCTACGACACCTTCCAGTGGGCCTCCTACAACCCATACCCAATGGAGAGAGGCCCTGGACCCACCTGTCTATGGATTTCATTGTGGAGTTACCCAACTCTCAGGGCAACACAGCTATCCTTATGGTGGTTGACTGGTTCTCGAAAATTTCGCATTGTATTCCACTCAAGAAGTTGCCTACTTCTAAGGAACTGGCTTCTATTTTTGCTCAGGAGATCTTCCACTTACAAGGGCTTCCCAAGGTGATTGTCTCAGTGCAGGGGTAGTCAGTTTGTGTCCCGGTTCTGGCGAGCCTTTTGTGCACAGTTGGGTATTCAGCTTGCTTTCTCCTCTGCGTATCACCCGCAGTCTAATGCGGCCGCAGAACGAGCCAATCAGTCCTTGGAGCAATTACTACGTTGCTATATTTCTGACCATCATAACAACTGATCAGACCTCTTACCGTGGGCAGAGTTTGCTCACAATAGTGCCTTGAATTCAGCTTCCCGTTTCCAACCTTCCGTGTTGCCTGCCTCTTTTGTTCTGCAGAGTATTCCTGCGTTAGAGGAGCATCTCTGTGGCCTTCGTTCCACTTGGGCACAAGTCCAGGAGGCTTTACGACATGCTAACGATAGGTACAGACTCCATGCTGACTGCAGACGCCTGCCTGCGCCTTCCTACCAGATTGGGGACAGAGTTTGGCTGTCGTCTCGCAACCTCCGACTTCGTGTCCCTTCTTTGAAGTTCGCACCTCGGTTTATTGGGCCTTTCCGTATCCTTCAGTGGCTTACACGTTGGACCTTGCTCCTAGTATTCGCATCTCTAATGTGTTCCATGTCTCCTTATTGAAACCTTTGGTCTGCAACTGCTTTACCACCTCAGTGCCATGTCCTTACCTTATACAGGTTGAGAACCATGAGGAGTATGAAGTACAATCCATTGTTGACTCCCGTAGGTTCCGTGGGCGCATACAGTACCTGGTGCATTGGAAGGGGTATGGTCCGGAGGAACACTCTTGGGTCTCATCCTCTGACGTACATGCCCCTGTCCTCCTCCATGATTTCCATAGACATTTTCCCCTCAAGCCCGGTGGTCCTCCGAGTGGGGAGAGGTCGTTGAGGAGGGGGTACTGTAAGGGCTGGGCTCAGCCCTTCCTTCTCTGAGCTGGCCGCTCAGCTGTCTGCTAATTGCCAGTTCCTTTCTCTCCACAGTGACTCAGCTGTTGATAATCTGCTCGTCAGTCCTGGCTACTTAAAGCCGTCCTGCTCACTTCATCTCTGCCTTCGCCTTTGGTCACATCTCAGAGACTTTCTCCTGCGTTCCTGTTGAAGACTTGCTCGGCTGACGTTCCTTCTGGCTCCTGATCCTGCTTGCTGTACTACTACGTTGATCTCTGGCTCTCTGACATTGGCATTGGCTGACTACCCGATCTGGTTACTGAACTCTGGCTATGTATTGACTACACTTACTCTGTTTACCTTTTTATTATTAGTAAACAAGTGTGATTAACTGTACTTCTGTCTCGGTCTGATTCATGGTTTCAGACACTTCTGAAACCTTGTGCAAGTGTGCCCTAGCACTGTGCAATGTTGTACCCTACGCTAATACTCCATTAGTGTGTGTTAACATTTGAAACAGTCACCAATGCAGAGACCAGGTTGGTCAGGACAGGAGGGACAATAAAAGCGGGTGTATTTTATTATTATTTTATTATTATTTCAGGTACTTATATTTCGCCGTCAATTTACACAGCGCTTTACATATACATTGTACATTCACATCAGACCCTACCCTCAAGGAGCTTACACTCTAAGGTCCCTAACTCACATTCATACATATTAGGGACAATTTAGACAGGATCCAATTAACCTACCAGCATGTCTTTGGAGTGTGGGAGGAAACCGGAGTACCCGGAGGAAACCCACGCAGGCACAGGGAGAACATGCAAACTCCAGGCCGGTAGTGTCATGGTCGTGATTCCAACCAAGAACCCTTCTTACTGCTAGGTGAAAGTGTAAAGCCTATATCCGCATTTTCTGCAGACACAACATCTTTCTTTGGGTAGGGGTACCAGGGAGGACATACGGAAAATGCCTCTCATGCAGCCGGCTCACTGCATTTGCATTGGGAAGGTGGGCCACGGCACCGTCTGGAAACAGAAGGGCTGTGATCTCTTCCTGGAATTTTAGGAAGGATCCAGATCATCCTGAAGCTTTGTATAGCACAAAAGCATTCAGCAAAGCCAATTGAAATAAATATACAGGCACCTTTGTATACCAGCGTCTGGCCTTACGGCAATTAGGTACTGCGTCAACAACTGGTCGTTGAGGTCCACCCTTCCCATGTTAAAGTTTTATTTGTGGACAGAGAGTGGTTTCTCCACAACACCAGTCGCTGAAGAAATTTGGACAGTCTTATCAGCGTGAAGGAGGGGCAGAACAAAAACATTCTGTGTATCTCTCCACTTCACTGCTAACAAATTATTACATTTCTCTCCCCCTGTCTAAGTCGGGAATCTACAAGCCGTTGGGGGAAGCCCCGGTGATTAGATCGCATGGTGCCACATGCGCCAATTCCACAATCAAAAAGGTGACTAAAGTGGCACGCTTGTGTAATAATTGTCCAAGTACAAGTGGTACCCCTTTCCGAATAATGGTGAGACCAAGTCCCACACAATCTTACCAGAGCTCCCTATGTAGTCTGGGCAGTTCTCCAGCTCCACGTGACTATCTTTTCCCTCGTAAACTAAAAAACTATATGTATAGCCTGTTGCCCTGTCACAGAGCTTATACATCTTGACCCCATATCTGGCACGCTTGCTGGGAAGATACTGTTTGATAGACAAGCAGCCAGAAAACGTAATCAGGGACTCATCAACACAGACAACTTGATGGGGAGTAAACAAGGCTACAAACTGCTAGTTGAAATGGTTTACGAGGGGCCGAATTTTGTGAAGCCGATCGTATCCAGGGTCACCCAAGGATGACAATTCATTGTCATTGAAATGCATGAACTGCAAGATTTGCTCGTGTCGTGTCATGGTCATGGAGGCAGAGAACACAATGGTGAATTGGGTCAGTGAACCAATATGACCGTAACTCACTTTTTTAACTACGCCCATGAGGAGGGATAGACCCTGGAAGGTCTTACATTTGGAGACCGTACTAGGTTTCCAATCTCTGGCAAGGGGCAACTGGGGATTAGCGGTGATGAATTGACCAGCATACAAATTACTTTGGTCCACAACAGATCTATAGAGATCTTCCGTGAAAAACAGTGAATAAAAATAAAGTGACGTAAAATCAACTGTTTCCACCTGAATTCCGTGTTGGTCAGTGAAGGAGGGGAAGAACAAATGCTGCAGAAGCGGTGGGCTCCTAATTCGGATTGGCAAATGCAGCAGGAAGGGCACTATGGGCTTGACGGACCTGTGTTTGTCTTCTTCGTGGCTCTACTTGTGCTAGCCACCTCACCAGCTGAACTGCACTTATGGGACTCGCCACGCCACGCGTTACTGCAGTGCTGGATGTACTACCAGGATGTACTAGGTCGCTGGTGCTTGCCAGTTCACCAGAAGAATGAGCGGCACTAGTACTGGCTCTCTGCTCCATACGAGAGCCCTGCGGTTCTTGCACCTCAACAACAGCAGAAGAACGGGGTCGGGTATGCCTGACCTTGGCAGGGATCACTACTCCATCATCAGAGCTATCTGTCAGGGTGCCACTGCTGTCTAGTGGTTCGTATTCTGAGCCTGAATCAGACGAATAGGTGACTTCCTCTTCACTCTCATTTGTCAGGTTTAAAAACGTGTAGGCCTCTTCACTAGTGTACCTTCGATTGGACATTTTGGCCTCTAAATTTACTGGTACACTAGTGAGACTCACAGGAAAAAAGAGCACCTGACTGTCAGTGACTGCTTCAAACGCTACAAAAAAAAAACACTGTTAGCATTCGCAGGGATGAGGCCTGACACTGCGAATGCTGCAGTTATGTGCTTAGTGATTTGTAAGTGACAGTGATCGATTGATACTACACTTGGGTGGGCTGGGCTGGGTGGAGGGACTAAACGCAGGTGCTAGCAGGTATCTGGGCTGATCCCGCTAATACTGCGTTATTGGGAACCCTAAACTACTGGGAACGCTAGTAATAGATCAGATCAGATATTGATCCGTTCAGACACTATACTACTAAAGGAGGTGTATGGTGTGTCCATGGGTGTTAGCGCTACTGGCACTAATCTGATGCTGTCTGGGGGGACACAGACCCTAATTGACGCTAAAACCTAACTGATATCACCTGCCAGGTGATCAGGGGGTTAAACCTTTTATTAGGTAATATAAGGCGGTTGCTCTGACTCTATAAAAAAACGAACTGACCAGCGTCACCCGTGACACTAATACGGTGATCACTGGTGACAGGGGGTGATCAAGGGGTTAAACCTTTATTAGGTGGTTCGGGGGGTCCCTAGACCTATCTGGGGCTACTACTAAGTACCCTGACGCTGATTAGTGTCACAAATGACACCTGTACAGTTATAAAATACTTATTTCACTCATTAAAATGCAAATCAATGTATAACTTTTTTGAAATGCTTATTTCTGGATATTTTTGTTGTTATTCTGTCTCTCACAGGTAAAATAAACCTACCATTAAAATTATAAACTGATCATTTATTTGTCAGTGGGCGAACGTACAAAATCAGCAGAAGATCAATTACTTTTTTCCCTCACTGTATTTGTGCTGTCTACCCTCAAGTTGTAAAGTGCTGCGTAAACTATTGGCGCTATATAAATCCTGTATAATAATAAAAATAATAGTACAGACTATTATAAAATCAGACAAACGACTTTTCATATTTTTCAGTGTCCAGGTTCCACAATGAAAATGAGAATGCCTAACTGGTACGAAAATTCTTGAAAGATATAGGACAACTTCCCATGTACGCAGATACAGCTACACAGTCTAGTCTATGGCCGTACTTTGTTTCTAATCTGAAAAAAGACACAAGTCCATCTACTTCAACCAATTGAAGTGAAAAAAAAAACATTTATATATATATATATATATATATATATATATATATATATATATATATATATATATATATATATATATATATATATATATATATATATATATATATATATACACACACATATACATATACACACATACACAGTGGGGACGGAAAGTATTCAGACCCCCTTAAATTTTTCAGTCTTTGTTATATTGCAGACATTTGCTAAAATCATTTAAGTCCTTTTTTTTTTTCCTCATTAATGTACACACAGCACCCCATATTGACAGAAAAACACAGAATTGTTGACATTTTTGCAGATTTATTAAAAAAGAAAAACTGAAATATCTGGGCCGAAGGTTTACCTTCCAACAAGACAATGACCCTAAGCACACAGCTAAAATAACGAAGGAGTGGCTTCACAACAACTCCGTGACTGTTCTTGAATGGCCCAGCCAGAGCCCTGACTTAAACCCAATTGAGCATCTCTGGAGAGACCTAAAAACGGCTGTCCACCAATGTTTACCATCCAACCTGACAGAACTGGAGAGGATCTGCAAGGAGGAATGGCAGAGGATCCCCAAATCCAGGTATGAAAAACTTGTTGCATCTTTCCCAAAAAGACTCATGGCTGTATTAGATCAAAAGGGGGCTTCTACTAAATAGGTAAATATACAGTATCTCACAAAAGTGAGTACATCCCTCACATTTTTTGTAAATATTTTATTATATCTTTTCATGTGACAACACTGAAGAAATAACACTTTGCTACAATGTAAAGTAGTGAATGTACAGCTTTTATGACAGTGTAAATTTGCTGTCCCCGCAAAATTACTCAAAACACAGCTATTAATGTCTAAACTGCTGGCAACAAAAGTGAGTACACCCCTAAGTGAAAATGTCCAAATTGGGCCCAAGTAGCCATTTTCCCTCCCCGGAGTCATGTGACTCGTTTGTGTTACAAGGTCTCAGGTGTGAATGGGAGCAGGTGTGTTAAATTTGGTGTTATCGCTCTCACTTTCTCATACTGGTCACTGGAGGTTCATCATGGCACCTCAAGGCAAAGAGCTCTCTGAGGATCTAAAAAAAATAATTCTTGCTCTACATAAAGATGGTCTAGGCTATAAGAAGGTTTCCAGGACCCTGAAACTGAGCTGCAGCATGGTGGTCAAGACAATACAGTGGTTTAACAGGACAGGTTCCACTCAGAACAGGCCTCACCATGGTCGACCAAAGAAGTTGAGTGCACGTGCTCAGCATGAGACCTATGAGTGCTGCCTGCATTGCTGCAGAGGTTGAAGTGGTGGGGGGTCAGCCTGTCAGTGCTCAGACCATACGCCGCACACTGCATCAATATGGTCTGTCATCCCGGAAGCCTCTTCTAAAGAATATGCCCAAGAAAGCACCCAAACAGCTTGCTGAAGACAAGCAGACTAAGGACATGGTTTACTGGAACCATGTCCTGTGGTTTGAGACCAAGATAAACTTATTTGGTTCAGATGGTGTCAAGCGTGTGTGGCGACAACCAGGTGAGGAGTACAAAAACAAGTGTGTCTTGCCTACAGTCAAGCATAGTGGTGGGAGTATCATGGTCTGGGGCTGCATGAGTGCTGCCAGCACTGGGGAGCTACAATTCATTGAGGGAACCATGAACACCAACATGTACTGTAACATACTGAAGCAGAGCATGATCCCCTCCCTTTGGAGACTGGGCCGCAGGGCAGTATTCCAACATGATAACTACACACAAACACACCTCCAAGATGACCACTGCCTTGCTAAGGAAGCTGAGGGTAAAGGCGATGGACTGGCCAAGCATGTCTCCAGACCTAAACCCTATTGAGCATATGTGGCGCATCCTCAAACGAAAGGCGGAGGAATGCAAGGTCTCTAACATCCACCAGCTCCATGATGTCGTCATGGAGGAGTGGAAGAGGACTCCAGTGGCAACCTGTGAAGCTCTGGTGAACTCCATGCCCAAGAGGGTTAAGGTAGTGCTGGAAAATAATGGTGGCCACACAAAATATTGACACTTTGGGCCCAATTTGGACATTTTCACTTAGGGATGTACTCACTTTTGTTGCCAGTGGTTTAGACATTAATGGCTGCGTGTTGAGTTATTTTGAGGGGACAGCAAATTTACACTGTTATACAAGCTGTACACTCACTACTTTACATTGTAGCAAAGTGTAATTTCTTCAGTGTTGTCACATGAAAAGATATAATAAAATATTTACAAAAATGTAAAGGGTGTACTCACTTTTGTGAGATACTGTATATACAGTGCCTTGCAAAAGTATTCACCCCCTTGGCATTTTTCGTGTTTTGTTGCCTCCCACCTGGAATTAACATGGATTGTTTGAGGATTTGCATCATTTAATTTACAGAACATACCCACAACTTTGAAGATGTTTTTTTTTTAATTATTATTTATTTATTATTGTGAAGCAAACAACAAATAGGACAAAATAACAGAAAAGTCAATGTGCATAACTATTTGCCCGCCTAAAGTCAATACTTTGTAGAGCCACCTTATGCGGCTATCACAGCTCCAAGTCGCCTTGGATAAGTCTCTATGAGCTTGCCACATCTTACCACTGGGATTTTTGCCCATTCCTCCTTGCAAAACTGCTCCAGCTCCTTCAGGTTGGATGGTTTGCGCTTGTGAACAGTAATCTTTAAGTCTGACCACAGATTTTTTATTAGATTAAGGTCTGGGCTTTGACTAGGCCATTCCAACACATTTACATGTTACCCCTTAAACCGCTCAGTGTTGCTTTAGCAGTGTGTTTGGGGTCATTGTCCTGCTGGAAGGTAAACCTCCGTCCTAGCCTCAAATCACACACAGAGTGGTACAGGTTTAGCTCAAGAATATCCCTGTATTTAGCACCGTCCATCTTTCCCTCAACTCTGACCAGTTTCCCAGTCCAGACTGATGGTGTTCTTTGGGTGATGTGATGTGTTGAGTTTGCGCCAGACATAGCGTTTTCTTTGATGGCCAAAAAGTTAAATTTTAGTCTCATCAGAACAGAACACCTTCCTCCATACATTTTGGGAGCCTCCCACATGCCTTTTTGCAAACTCAAAATGTGCCATTTTGTTCTTTGCTGAAAGTAATGGCTTTCTTCTGGCCACTCTGCCATAAAGCCTAACTCTATGGAGCGTACGGCTTATTGCCGTCCTATGTACACATATTCCAGTCTCTGCTGTGGAACTCTGCAGCTCCTCCAGGGTTACCTTAGGTCTCTGTGCTGCTTCTATGATTAATGCCCTCCTTGCCCGGTCCATGGGTTTTTGTGTGCGCCTGTCTCCTGGCAGGTTTGCTGTTGTGCCGTGTTCTTTCTATTTGGTTATGATAGATTTGATGGTGCTCCTAGGGATCAAAGATTTGGATATTTTTTTATAACCTAACCCTGACTTGTACTTCTTAACAACATTGTCGCTTACTTGTTTGGAGAGTTCCTTAGTCTTCATGGCAGTATTTGGTTAGTGGCGCCTCTTGCTCAGGTGTGACAGCCTCTGTGGACTTTCAAAAAGGAGTTTTATATGTAATGACAGATCATGTGACACCTATGCCCTGTAATGTTTCATATTCCCTGTCAGATAAGGGTACTCATCGAGGCTGAGATGCTGAGAGCGGTAACCTCTTGCGACTAAGCGCACTCCACTCCTGGAGATGGTACAGGGGGTGAAGGGCACAAAGAGGCACGAGTCACCAGCAGGCTGGGCAGGTCTTGCGTGAAGGTCACCGGCAGGGAGAGAGCTGTGCAGGACTGGAAGATGCTGAAGCTCAGGAAGGAGGATAAACAGCTGATCCAACAACAGGCCTGGGGTCAAACACCATTGACTAGTAAGAGTCTCTAGATAGGCAACACAGTCTAGTGCAAGGACTGTTAGCAGGTCTGTCAGCAGGCTGATGACTAGTACTCAAGATTGATAGCAAAAGTCCGTAGGCAGGCCGAGGGTCAAACACAGGTGACTGGAAGCAAAGTCTGTGAGCAAGCCAGGGGTCGAGCACTGAAGACAATAGCAAAGTCCAGGAGCAAGCTGAGGGTCAATCACTGGAGACAGGAAGCAATACCCGTAGACAGGCCTAGGGTCAAACACAGTAAGCAAGTGGAGA
This sequence comes from Lithobates clamitans, assembly GCA_037952925.1. NCBI lineage: Eukaryota > Metazoa > Chordata > Amphibia > Anura > Ranidae > Lithobates > Lithobates clamitans. Next base: position 1,063,240 of record JBBGZY010000412.1, on the reverse strand, counting down.
AGTCCGGGAGGCAAGCCGAGGGTCAGATGCAGGTAGAGATCAGAGCAGGTCAACGTCAATCCGGGTCACAACAGGTAATCAAGAATCAGGATACAAAGCAGGAAACACACGGGGAGCTGAAAAACAAACCAGCAATCTGGTCATGGCACAGAGTGGCTTTTATAGGACAGTGGGAGGCTCATGTTGTGCGCGCTATTGCGTACGCGCGTTCGCCATTACGCCGAATCGCACACTAGCCGTTTAGCTGAATTGCACACAAGCATTAGCTGTTTAGCCAAATTGTGCACGCGCATTAGCCGTTTCGCTGTATTGTGCCCAGGGATGCGCCGGAGTGCCGCTCTACCGCGCATGTGTGAAGGAAGGCAGCGATATTGGTGAGACTGGTACTTGCCTCTTTCCTGACATTCCCATCGCACACGTTCCTGGTATAAGCTATAAAGGTTGGGTGCTGCAGCAACAACCAGCTGGATACTGGTTCAAGTCACAATGTAGACTGCGTGACTCCGAAACGTTGCACCTCTTTGTGTTGTGATCATGCAATAAACTAAACCGTTTGGACGCCACCTTTTGCTGATCCTTGGTGTGCTGGCAGGTATCCACATTATGCCCTGTACACACAGAATTTTCCGACAACAAAATCCATGTTTTTTTTCCGATGGATGTTGGCTCAAACTTGTCTTGCATACACACGGTCACACAAAGTTGATCGGAAATTCCGAATGTCAAGAACGTGGTGACGTACAACACATACGACGAGCAGGGAAAAATGAAGTTCAATAGCCAGTGCGGCTCTTCTGCTTGATTTCGAGCATGCGTGGAACTTTGTGCGTTGGAATTGTGTACACACGATCAGAATTTCCAACAACGGATTTTGTTGTCGGAAAATTTGAGATCCAGATCTCAAATTTTTGTGATGGAAATTCCTATGGAAAATTTTCTGTAGGAAAATCCGACCGTGTGTACGGGGCATTAGATTGCACACAGGTGGACATCACTTCCCTAATTATGTGACTTCTGAAGGTAATTGGTTGCACCAGAGCTTTTTATGGGCTTCATAACAAAGGGGATAAATACATACGCACATGCAAATTATCAGTTTTTTATTTATGAAAAATTGTTTTATGCATATATTTTTCTAATTTTACGTCACCAACTTAGACTATCGTGTTCTGATCCATCACATATAATTCAGATTAAAAAAAACATTGAACTAAAGGCTGTAATGTAACAAAACATGAAAAATGCCAAGGGGGTGAATACTTTTGCAAGGCATTGTGTGTGTGTGTGTGTGTGTGTGTGTGTGTGTGTGTGTGTGTGTGTATATGTATACACACACACACACCTATACATATATACCCCTATATATACAATCCTGTACCCACAGTTGATCCAGAGGAAGGTAAAAAAAAACTCCAGCAAAGCATGATCCAATTTGCTCCTGCAGGGGAAAACTATCCTCCCTGATCCCCCAAGAGGCAAGAGACTTGCTCATTTGATTTTTATACAATGATAAAAATCTCTGAATGGACATGTTGGAAATTTTTTCTCTTTATGATACTAGCAAGAAAAAACTTACAACATGTCCTTTGGGAGATTTTTGTCTGAATAATCCATATAGACTCTCAAATGAAATGTACTAAAAAAACAGAAAATCGAATGATCATTCCAAATACAGATATTTTTGTCTGATTTTCTAATAGCGTGTACTAGGCTTAAAGCTGATCATAGATGGATCTAAATTTGACCGATTCAGCAGGGACTGGGCGAATTTCAATCTATCTGTGGCCGTTCCCGCTCGAGTGAAGTCGATCTAACGATTCAAACAGGAATGTTGAAAATACTTCATTCGATTAGCGCCTGCAGCCAATCATCTTTAGCGCTGATCAGTGTATTCTGGCAGTGGGGTCCCGCTGTCAGAATACAATAGCGCAGTGGTGTCGATTTATACGTCGAAAGTGTGAATGGGGGAATCTGTTACATTTTTTCCATCAGGAAGTTGGCTGATGAAAAAAAAAGATCCATCTATTGCCAACGTAAGAGCCGGTTCACACCGCAAATTCTGCTCTCTGGAGACATTTCGGCATGCATGTTTTTTTTATGCATGCGATGCATTTTTTATGTTTTTTTAACTTATGCGTTTGGTGCTTTTTTGATGCATTCCAGTGCATTTTCCCCCTCCTTTTTTCAGTTGAGTGCTGATACATCCCGGTGCAGATGCATTTTATACAGAAAAGGTGCAATATATTCTACTTTTTTTGACTGCACTGGAGTGTAGGTATAAACTAGGGCAATTGGAATCCATGTTAAACACTGTTGGATGCGTTTTGGATGCAGAATAAAAATGCACTGGACTGCATCTGGTGTGAACCAGCATTAACAGATTCCTTCATCCATGCAATACAAGTGCGGGTAGAAGAATTTTCAGCTGTGACTACTATATTCTGACAACAGGTACCAGTGGCTGTCAGAACACCCCAACTGTGGCTGCATCTGATTGCAATTTTCCATCGGTTTCTGACAATTTTTCAATCAAAGGTTGTGAGCTGGGAGACTGGTGAGGGAGCCACCCATGGAGCAAATTTCCACTTGTTCATTGGGAATGGCCTAAAATCCATTAGTATATATGGCTAGCTTTAAGTTGGCTCTACATTAGTGGATTTTTGAACAAATGCTAATGCAAAAATTCATAGGAAAATTGTCAGTACATTTGGCGACCCGGAGAAGGTATTTCAAAATTGAGTTTTCTTTTTAGCATTTCATTTTGGAGTGAATGAACTTTCCTGAAATTAAAATCACTGTAAAGCCCAGTACACACGATAAGAAAATCTGAAGAATGATCGTCCAGTTTTCCTCAATGTTTCACAGCAGGTCAAGACCAAGAATGGTACTAATTGTATGAAAATTCTTGAACAAAAAAGTTTTTTTTGTTGTTTGTTTCTGATCATGCGTAGTCTTTTGTATCTGATTTTTCTCATACGAAAACAAAATACATTAAGAGCCGGTTCACATTAGAAGCGGCACGACTTGCAGGTCGCCTCACCGAGGCGACCTGCACACGGCTGCCGCGGCGACTTGCAAGACGACTTCTGTATAGAAGTCTATGCAAGTCGCCCCCAAAGTAGTACAGGAACCTTTCTTCTAAGTCGGAGCGACTTGCGTCGCTCCGATTAGAACCGTTCCATTGTACAGGACGGGAGGCGACTTGTCAGGCGGCTAGGTCGCCTGACAAGTCGCCCCCGTATGAACCGGCTCTAAGTGAAAATCATTAGTTCTGTTCATGTCTGAGAAAAATTTTGGAATCTGTCCCTTTGGAAATTTTTTATTTAGAAAGTCTGAATCGGATGTCAAAAGTTGTGTACACACTATACGAAAATCAAATGATTGTGCCTTGTACGCAATTTTTCTTCCAATTTTCTCATAGTATGTACCCCACTCCATTAACACTTGTGCAACTCCAAAGTCATGTGATTCCCATTGCAACTTTACATTGCAACTTTGATACAACTATAGATGGGTGCGACTTAAATGCAACTTTGGCTGTTGACCTTGGCTTTGACTGTTGCATTAATAACATTAGGATGCGACTTTTGAGCGTTTACATTGCAGTCTATGGCACCCAAGTCGCATGAAATGTTTTTTTAAAGTCGCTGCAACTTTAAGCTGCATATATTTGAATGGCTTCCACTGAAATACATGGGCTGCAACTTGTCATGCGACTTTATGTTTCCAAAGTCACATGGCAAATCGCACAAGTGTGAACGGAGCCTTAAGAATTTAATTTGAGAAAACATTTACATCCTGCTCCTTTGAATTCTCTCATTGCAGTCAAAAACAAATGTCAATTTGACCCTACTAACGATTAAAAAAATCAAACAATTGTTCTTGAAATGGCAATTTTATTAGGCCTCTATTATCACATGGGTAGCTGGGGACGGTAAAAGTGGGAGACTAAACCACAGTTTTACCGCTCTCCAGCCACCCACCTACAGGCTATACAGCAGTCAGAAGAGGCTGTTCACAAGGTCCAGCCATGATGCTTCAAGTTGCTGCGAATTTAATGTGGCATGCCGAGTTAACAGGTGGTCAGACTCAGGCATAAAATAAATGGGACTGTGGCAAATGTTTGGCGCACAGTGACAGCACACTAGTGCCATTCTAATTAAAAAAATGGAAAAAGGACATTCATGAGGTGCCTCCTAAATGCCTGACAGCGGCTGCTTGCAGAAGATTTTTTCATCCTGCCCTTTGAAGTTTCTTGCCACTGTGGTCCAAAATGAATATTGATTTGACCCCAGTAACGATTAGAATATCAAACAAACGTTCTTAATGTACGTTTCTGAAAAATTCTACTAATGTTTGGCCAGCTTAAGCCAAAAGAACGCATTAAACCACAATACACATTTTAGTTCAATCCTAGTTTATTAGGGGTTTTTTTTGAGAGACAATACAAAAGAAACAATTACAATAGTCTTTATAGGCACAAAGTGGTGTACACTGTAGAGTATTATTCAAAAGGCATACAGATGCGAATGCGGACAATACACATTTTAATTGGTGACATTTGAGTCACATGTCCATGATTCCACAACTGTTTGCAGAGAGAAAATTGGAGAAAAGAAAGCAAAACGTGTATTGCTTCGCATTTCATTTGAAAGGCAGCAGAGTGAATGGCCCTAACAGGAACAAACCACTTGAGGCTCTAAATGATGTAGTTGGCAACTGTGTAACACTGCTGCTTATATGCTATGCATATTCCTCTTTTCGATACTATTTCACATCCCTCTTTCCTCCAAAAATGTGTCTCTTTGGGAGTAGAAATATCTTTATAATTGTTGGTTTCATGATTCTGTCCAGCCATTTTTGTATTTCATTCACCTCTGCCATACAGTACAACCATATACTAGTAATTTTCAGAGCGAACGTGCATATGAAAATGTATACAAAAATCCCCAATAAGTTTGATGACTTTACAAATGTTGTTTAAAAATATCTTCAAAATTTTGTTTGCTTTTTATATTTGATTTTGGAATGAATGTAATTTTCCTGAATGAAAACCACATTCGCTGTAAGAAATTTGTTCCTACAAGAAAACGTTTTCACCCTGCTCCTTCTAACTTTTTTTTGTCACTACGGTTAAAATGAAAATCGATTTGGACCCCAGTAATGATAAAAAAATCCAATGAAAATTCTTGAAATAAAAAAAAATGTTAATAAAATAAGTTTAAGCTTTTTCACCTGGGTGGCCAGGGGTGGTAAAATAGACAGCTGAGCTGCAGTTTTACCACACCTGCTACCCACCTAAAGGCTAAACAACAGTCAGAGGAGGCTGTTCACATGCTGACTGTTATATATATATATATATATATATATATATATATATATATATATATATATATATATATATATATATATATATATATATATATATGTACCCACAGTTGATCCAGAAAAAATGCCTTCCTGATCCCCCGAGAGGCATGAGACTTGCTCATTTGATTTTTATAGGACGATTACTGTGCTAATTAAACAAAAATCAGACATTATAATAACTAACGAGAACACATTTCCAATATGTCCCTTTGGAGATCTTTGTCTGAATAGTCCATATCGACTCTCAAAAGCAACGTGCTAAAAAACTGAAAACTGAATGATCATTCCAAATACAGATATTTTAGTCTGATTTTCTAGTAGCATGTACTAGGCTTAAAGTTGGTCATAGATGGATCAAAATCTGACAGATTCAGCAGGGACTGGGCGAATTTCAATCCATCTATGGCCATTCCTGCACGAGTGAAGTCAATCTAATGATTCAAACAGGAATGTTGAAAAAACATAATTCGATCAGCGGCTGCAGTCAATCAGCTTCAGCGCTGATCGGTGTATTCTGGCAGTGGAGTCCTGCTGTCAAAATACAATAGCGCAGTGGTGTCGATTTATACATCGAATGTGTGGATGAGGGAATCTGTTAATTTTTTTTTCCATCAGGAAGTTGGCTGATGGAAACCAAAGATCCATCTATTGCCAACATAAGAGCCGGCTCACACCGCAAATTCTGCTCTCTGGAGGCATTTCTGCATGTGAAATTTTTTTATGTATTTTTGATGTGTCCTGGTGCATTTTCTATGCATTTTTGATGCATTCCAGTGCAATTTTCTCCCCTTTTTTTTCGGTGGAGGGCATGTGCATCCTGGTGTTTTTTTATGCGTTTTGCGGTGTTTCAGATGCATTTGCTACAGAAAAATTGCAATATATTCTACTTTTGTTGACTGCCCTGGAACACACTGAGCTGGTGTAAACTTGGACCATTCAAATCCATGTTAAACACTGTCCATGCGTTTTAGATACAGAATAAAAACGCACTAGACTGCATCTTTTGTGAACCAGCCCTAACAGATTCCTTCATCCATGCAATACAAGTGCAGGTGGAACAATTTCCAGCTATGACTACTATATTCTGACAACAGATACCAGTGGCTGTCAGAATACCCCAACCATGGCTGCATCTGGTTGCAATTTTTTATCTGACTCCTTTTTTTCAATCGAAGGTTGTGAGGCAGGAGATTGGTGAGGGGGGGGGGGGCACCCATGGAATGAATTTCCACTGGTTAATTGGGAATGGCCTGAAATCCACATAGTATATTGCTAGCTTTAAAGCGGAGTTCCAACGACATGTTAGAATTTTTTTTTATGCATACCTTAGGATCAGAACATACACATATACCACTCACGTGTTTTGAAAATGTTGCCGCTCAATGTCTGCTTTAAGATAAGAAAGTAACTTCTATTATCCTGTCCTGGCAGTTCCCATATTGCTTGTGGGCATGTGAAACCCACAAGCATATTCTTCCGGGATACGGTGCTGCTGTATTCCCAGCATGCGCCGCCCGTCACTGTAAACTATACAGGTTGCCATCACAACGGGTGGTGTCGTCAGAAGTGCCCACCCCGTTGTGATGGCAAGGAAGCCCTTGGCGCTGCCCACTGACTCCTGGGAAATGATGACACATATCTCCCAGGAGCAGTAGCGAGCAGAGGAGCAGAGGGAAGAGATGTCAGGAGCTGTAGTGAGGAAGGGGAAGATTAGAAGGGACCACATAGCAAAAGGGATTAAAACATAAATAAAGAAAAAAATGTCTCCAATTCATCATTTGTTATGTTTACTGCACAGTTATGTAAAATTATTTTTATGGGTGGAACTCCACTTTAAGTTGGCTCTACATTATTGGAATTCATGAAACGTTCATGCAGGGACTTTTTCACCTGGGTGGCCAGGGGTGGTAAAAGAAACAGCTGAGCTGCAATGTTATCACCCCCAGCTACCCACCTAAAGGATAAAACAACAGTTGGAGGAGTCTGCTCACATGCTGACTGTTCAGCTGTTTACATGCCGATATCACGGCCCAGCAAATTTAACGTGACATGCTGAGTTGATAGACGGCACCACCTGTCAAACTCGGCTATTAAAAGAAAAAAAATGTAATTTCCTTTTAGCATGCTGACATTATCCCCATGTTTTACCACAATACACCATATGGCCTCATTCACATGGCCATCCAGGGCCGTACACCACCCTGCAGTGGATACAGCCAGGTGTTTGGGGTCAGCTGCGACTGCTCAGCCTGTACAGATCAATGACAGGCTGACAGGCTCTGCAGCTGTTTGCATGTAATCGCAAATGGACTGAGTACCTGTGGTAAGAGATAGATGAGCATCTATGGATGTAAACAGTAGGAATGCACGCTGATTTGGACAGGCATCCTGTCCACAACTGATCGCAAACAGTTGGCCGCACCTGTCGCAGAAATACACTGATCTTAGTGGTGTACGGCTTTGTGCAAAAGGCCCATGCCCGACTAATGAACCTTTGGGTGTTTTTTTACCAACAATTATAAATACAATATTCTGATGAAGAAAACCTTGACTGTTGCCTTTTTTCACCCATTTTTACTATCTGTTTAATTTCTAAATTATTAAATATATATTTCCTGTCGCATCATGGCAGCATACACTTTGGGTTGTGACTCCGCCCCTCACAACCTGATAGGACCACATAGCTATAAGTTGTAAAGATGGCCCCCGCCCCAGTATTCTCTTATTTTTCCTCACCTGAAGGACTGAAGATGTCAGAAGCACCCCCTTACCGAATTCGCCCCAGCGAATTCTAGCCTCTCCTGGGTGGAAGTCCTTACCTGTACAGCCTCTAAATGAGCTAGATGGAAGGAACCCCACTCTGGTGATCTCAGGGGTATGTTAAAAACGGCTCCAGTATAAGCCTTAAATAGGCTTAGTTGTGTGCAGCGGTCTCCATTACACTTTTCATTCCTTCTGTGTGTGTGGTGCACGCTCTCAGGGCGGCCTGGTCGGTTTGCCAGGTTCCAAGATGGCGCTGAGCGGGGCTCGCCGCTACTGAGCATGTGCGGGCGGGTCATGACCTCGGCGGCCATGGTGGTTCTTTTAAAAGCCTCAATCTGTCATTATATGATGCCTCTGGTTCCTGAAGACACCCTGACTGCTTTATCAGCTCTGGTTTTCCTTCTGGCGTTCCCCCTTGGGGTAAGTGGTTTCTCCTTTCTTCTGGTACCTGTGTTTGGCTGACTGCATGTTTATACCTGCCTATATCTCTGCCAGGTCTATCACAGTTTCCTTTCCATGGAGACCGCTGCCCCAGCAGATCACCATCAGCCCAATAGGTAAGGGGGGGGGGGGGGGATTTCCATGGTAAGTAGTGAAGATTGAAAAAGAGAGCAGGATCGTACTAATGCTGCCTAATTGATCAGCCCTATCAGGTCATCAAGGTCGTCAAAATCAAGACGAAGAGAGATCTCTCGCAGGAGAAGCCGCTCCAGCCATAGGCGAAGCCGCTCACGTGGCAGAAGTCGTTCAGCCCACAGAGGAAGCCGTAGGAGGAGTCGTTCCTACTCTAGGCGTTCCTATCACAGGAGATCCCCTGCATGTAGACGTCAGTCTCCTGCACATCCCTCCCGACCGGCAGGGAATGCTTGCTGGGTATGTGGGGCCACAGCCCTACCAGACAGATTAGCCTGCCGCAAATGCATGGATGAAGCCACCAGAGAGAAAGAACTGGTCACTGTAGAGCCTACCGGAGTCCCTGCTACGCATATCTCAACTCCAGACGTGGAGGTTACAGCCCTAAGCACCTCCCCATCCCATCCTAGTACATCTAGGGAACAAGAATTCCCGTCAGATGAGGAAGAACTGGAGGCGGCAGCAGGCTTTGATTTTACGCTCATAGGCCCCTTTGTGAAATCGGTCAAGGAAGCGATTAACTGGGAAGAACCTGAAGAGGTACAACAGAAACAAAGGAAGTATTTTCCAAATCTCAAGAAAGTACCTGAAGCCTTTCATTCATAGAGGAACTGGATGAGCTTATTAAAGATAAATGGCAGAATCCAGAGAAGAAAGTTAGTCTCTCTAACAGGCTTACCAAGTTGTATCCTCTAAAAGAACCCAGGGTATCTCCCCTGGCTTCCCCTCCAGTGGTGGATGCCTCTTTGATGCGCCTAGCCAGGCATGTGACGCTTCCCATTGAGGGCGCAGTGACGTTCAGGGATGTCCTGGACAGAAAGGTGGATACGGACCTTAAAAGGGCTTACGTTTTCGCAGGGGGTGCCTGCAGACCAGCAGTGGCACTGGCCGCCGTCGGGAAAGCTATTTCCGGGTGGTCTGCAAACACCGCGAAACTCGTGGCTGAAGGCGCAGATCAAGACCAGATCGTTAAAGCCCTACAGGAACTCAGTCTCGCAGGAGACTTTGTGGCCGAAGCCTCGGTGGATACCATTAGGTCCGCTTCGAGATCTATGTTAGCCACGGTAATGGCCAGGAGGGCGTTGTGGCTTAAACCCTGGTCAGCCGACCCGGCCTCAAAGTCCAACTGGTGCAGGATTCCATATGATGGAATTAACCTCTTTGGCGCAAAGCTGGATACAGCAATATCCAAATTGACAGGTGGGAAGTCTGGTCTTATCCCTTCAGACAGAAGACCAAAACAGCAAAGAGCGCCTCCCTTCAAGGGCAATCTCCCGGAAAGATACAGGGATGCAAAATCCTATAGGCCTGGGAAGGAGTACAGGAGAACTTGTAAAAACCCTCAGACGTCCTTCCTCAAGTTCCAAAAAACCAAGACCCCGGCCTCCAATGAACAGAAACCGTTTTGAAGGTACGCCCGCCCAACCAGCGGTAGTGGGTGCCAGGCTCACAAGTTTCAAGTTGGTTTGGGCGGAATTGATAAAAGATCCATGGACAGTATCCACCATCCAGGTCGGGCACAGGTGGTCGTTCAAGAACCGCCCTCCAAGGGGTCACTTCTGCGCAACCAAACTTCCTCCTTCCAGAGAGAAAAGGCTGTCCTTGGTCCAGTATATCCAGGACCTGCTAAGGAAACAAGCAATAGTGGAGGTCGCACCATCTAAAAGAGGTCAAGGTTTCTATTCCCCACTCTTCCTGGTAAGGAAAAAGTCAGGGGACTTTCGTCCCGTCCTGGACCTAAAGAAACTCAACCGGTCAATTCGGGTAGAAACATTCAGGATGGAGAGCCTTCAATCAATTCTCCAGGCAATAAATCGGGGAGACTGGATGCTCTCAATCGATCTTCGAGACGCATACTTACATATCCCCATTCACGCAGAGTTCCAGAGATTCCTCCGATTTACGATAAACAGCTGGCACTTCCAATTCCGAAGTCTTCCGTTTGGAATTTCCACCACACCCAGGACGTCCACGAAAGTCCTATTGCCCGTGATAGCCCACTAGAGGGGATTAAGAGTCCACCATTACCTGGACAACATCCTGCTTCTTTCGGACAACAAGCAATCTCTCATCCAGCATCGGGGAATCCTGGTCTCCACCTTACAGTCTCTAGGGTGGCTGATAAACTGGGAGAAAAGCAGTATCCATCCCACTCAGAGAATGGTCTTTTTAGGGGCCGAGCTGGACACGAGAGAGAACACGGTGGAGCTTCCAGAGGAGAAGATTCCTCCCCTGATTCAGAAGGTGAAGAAGGCTATCTCTGCCAAGAGGCTACCAGCCAGAATATGCCTCAGTATCCTGGGCTTTTTGGCATCCACCATTCCGATGGTTCAGTGGGCGCAGTGGAACTCAAGGCCTTTCCAGATTTCCTTCCTGCGCCAGTGGAACGGGATTTCAATGTCCCAGTCGATTCACATCCCTCAGGAGGTGAAGCAATCATTGCTGTGGTGGACTCGGCCTCGCAACTTAAGAAGGTGCAAGAACATTATCACCCCTCACCAGGAGACGGTGACCTCAGATGCCAGTCTGCAGGGGTGGGGAGCTCACCATCAGCACTTTGCGGCTCAAGGCCGCTGGCCATTCAGGGCACAGGACACAGTGTCAAATGTGTTAGAAATGAGAGCAGCACTCCAGGCGCTCCTGTCCTTCAGCTCCCTCTTGAGAGGAAGACATGTTCTTCTAAGAATGGACAACAAGGTTGCGGTTGCCTATGTCAACAGGCAGGGGGCACCAGAAGCAGGTCCATGATGCAGGAGGTCCGTCCTGTCCTAGAGTGGGCACAAGTGAACCTGTTAAGCCTAAGGGCAATCTATGTTCCGGGAGTCCAGAATGTGCTGGCCGACTCGCTGAGCAGGAATTTCACCTCCAACCACGAGTGGTCTCTGAACCCACAGGCCTACTCCCTCATATCCCAGACTTGGGGTTTACCAGAGATGGACCTGGCGGCAACCCCAGAGAATGCGAAATGCCGGAGATTCCTATCAAGAATACCATTCCCTTCGGCGGAGGGGACGGATTGTCTCCTGCACCCCTGGAACTTCCAGCTGGGATACATCTTCCCCCCAACTCCTCTCATAGCGAGGTTTCTCCTGAGACTCAAGGAGTCATCGGCACTGGTGGTGGCAGTGATTCCCTTCTGGCCGAGGAGGCCATGGTTTACCACTCTGATGCAGCTGAATACGGCAGATCCCCTGCCCCTTCCGTTGTCGTCAGACCTACTCTCCCAAGGTCATCTTCTTCACCCGAACCCGGAGAAGCTACATTTGATGGCTTGGAGACTGAAAGGGCTAGGTACCTAGAGCAAGGCTGTTCCCAGAGGGTAGCGGATACCCTTCTCAAGGCCAGGAGGCCTACCACGAATAATACTTACAGGCGAGTCTGGGAGAAGTTTACCGCCTTCGCTCAACAGCAAGGTTGGAACCCATCCTCACCATCGGTGTCACAGGTCCTGGAGTTTCTTCAGTTAGGCCTAGAGAAGGGCCTTAGGTCAAGTACCTTAAAGGTCCAAGTCTCGGCCCTGTCCGCCTTGACAGGAGTCAGATGGGCACAAGATCCCCTTGTGGTTCAGTTCCAAAGGGCCTGTCTAAAGCTGAGGCCGCCTAGGAAACCTTCCTTCCCTGTCTGGGACCTCTCAGTCATACTGGAAGCTTTATCTAAGGAGCCGTTTTTTCCTAATGAGAACATATCCTTATGGGATCTGACGCTGAAAGTCTCATTCCTGATAGCCATAACATCGGCTAAGAGGGTGTCAGAGATGCAAGCCTTAATGGCCAGTGATCCATATCTAATTTTATTGCCAGACAGGTTAGTCTTAAAAACCTTTCGGACCGGTTCATCCCCAAGGTATCCTCGTCCTTTCACTTCAACCAGGAGATTAACCTTCCGGCCCTCAGTACGGAACAAGGCGACCCTCACTCTCTGGATGTCAAGGGTAATGTCCTGCAGTATCTTTCAGCTACCAGATCCATCAGGAAGACCGAAAGTCTCCTAATCATTCCGCATGTATTCAAGAGAGGTCAAGCGGCATCCTCACGCACAATTGCGTCATGGCTGGTGAAGACCATCAAAAAGGCCTACTCACTAAGCAATCATCAAGTACCTGAGGGCTTAAGGGCACACTCCACTAAGGCAGTGGCAACCTCCTGGGCAGCATATTGTCGAGTCTCGGCGGAGACAATTTGCAGAGCGACCACCTGATCTTCCAGGAGCACCTTTATGTCCCATTACAAGGTGGATTCCACCTGCTTATCCACGGTGGATTTCGGAAGATCCGTTATCCAGGCCAATTCTTCTGTTCTTTGTTAATAAACTTAGTTTGAATTCCCACCCAGTCTTTGTGAGTTACTCCCCAAAGTGTATGCTGCCATGATGCGACAGGAAAACGGAAAATTGTATACTCGCCTTTCCGTAATTTTCCTTTCCTGTCGTATCTTCATGGCAGCATACAATCTCCCACCCGTCTGAGGTGATATATACGGAGAATACTGGGGCGGGGGCCATCTTTACAACTTATAGCTATGTGGTCCTATCAGGTTGTGAGGGGCGGAGTCACAACTCAAAGTGTATGCTGCCATGAAGATACGACAGGAAAGGAAAATTACGGAAAGGTGAGTATACAATTTTCCGTTATATATATCCGGGGGGTATTTAACCTGCCCACTGGCCTGTGGTCTTTGTCGGTTTCTTGTGCGTGATACTACATTACTAGGCCGACTATTCGAAATTCAGCGTCCGTGAGTTCTCGTGTTCGTGAGTTCCCGTATTCGTGAGTTCCCGTGTTCGAGATTTTGAGGCTCTCGTTACCAATTTGCAGTTTTGTACAACGTGTCTGGCTCGGCTGTCACAGGTAGGGTTTCGTCTGACGTTTTAATTTTACGCATTTGATAGATATCATGTCACTAAACTGTGATATCAAACTTACGAACCACTCGTAAAACTTTACACGTAGCCGTAACGTATACCACTCACTCGTACCGTCGTTATATCAGGCATTTCGGTATTTTGTAACCCACACCGACACAGGCGCTGCTTCGTTCAGGCATGTCTGAAACTGTTTACCAAGCTTCACAAGACAAGTCGTTGTCACTCGCAAATTTCTGTACACCGGCCCGTGCCATTTCAAAACGAATTCATTTCACAAACATTTCAAAAACATTTCAGAGCATTTTAAACCATTTTGAATCATTTCAGTCACGTACCGCGCTCTGATTCGAATCCAGTCACATCCATGATGCACCGATTCGCTCCGGTGTGCCCCAGTTGCTTACGGCCTCATTTCAGTACATGCTCCAGAGTCAGATTCATTATCAGTCGCAGGTTACGGCTCATGGATTCATGTCTCTGTCATGGCATATCATTTCACTGTCATGTATCACATTCCGTTACGAATCCAGTCGCATCAAAAATGCACCGATTCGTCTCAGCGTGCCCCAGGTATTTTAGCCACATTTCGGTACATGCTCCAGAGTCCAATTCGTGGTCAGTCGCAACAGCGGCATGATCGATTCGTGGCTCTGTCATGGCAATCGAAACCATTTCACTGTCACTTACTGCGCTCCGATTCGAATCCAGTTGCATCCGTCATGCACCGATTCGTTCTGGTGTGCCCCAGTTGTTTTGGCCTCATTTCAGTACATCCTCCAGAGTCCGGTTCGTTGTCAGTCGCAGATGCGGTGCGACCGATACGTATCTCTGTCATGGGAATTTAATTATCGGTCATTTCACTCCCACTTATCGTGCCCCGTTTTGAATCCAGTCACATCCGATATGCACCGATTCGTTCCCGTGTGCCCCAGTTGTTTCGACCTTATCCAGTACCTGCACCAGAGCTTGGTGCGTTGTCTGTCGCGGCACAACCAATTCACATTCACTGTTTCACTGTTACGTACTGCGCTCCGATTCAAATCCAGTCGCATCTGTGATGCACCGATTCCTTCCAGTGTGCACCAATGTTTTCTGTTGCCTCATTTCAATACATGCTCCAGAGTCCTGTTCGCTGTCAGCTGCGGCATGACCGAGTCATGCCTCTGTCATGGCAAGATGTTATATTCATTTTATGATTAAGGCAAACATTTCGTTCATTTCATTATCGACACACCGCACCCTGATTTCAAATCTTGGGCATTCGTGAGGCATCGATTCATCCCGGTAGGCCACAACGGTCTTGGCCTCGTTTCATGCCATGCCCCACAGTTCGATTCGTAACTTGTCGCAGTCGCGGCATACCGATTCATGCCACCATCAAGGCATACACATTTCACTCATTTATTTCGTCCCGTGCACCTGTCGTTTAAGTCACCATACAATTCACTTCTTCAAGTTAGTTAAGCAGACCCTTCATGAGTTGATACGTTTTCATTTTCCTCCAGGTCAGCCAAGTGCAGTAGGTTGGACGATATTCCCCCAGGTAAAAAAAAAAAAAACCCAAAAGAGCACGAGCAGGGTACATATGCCTTTTTAGGGAAAAGAAGCAAACTTGAAATTCATGTAACCCTCAATAGGTTCCGGTCGACCAAAACTCGACCCCAAGGACAGGACATCGTATCCAGGGCAGAACCATGTCCCAGGCCGGCAGCGAAGACCTCACAGCCCCTCTGTCACCTTCTCCTGTCTCAGAGAGCAGCGGTGTGCAGTCCCTTAGGGGATGGACCATCCCCAAGTTGATGACAGAACTAAGGCGCAGAGGTGTGCCCTTTCCCGCTACAGCTAGGAAGGGTGAGCTCTTCAAGCTCCTCTTCCCTCCACCAGCCGCAGCAGGGCCCAGCAACCAGCAGATGTCCTTCCAGTCAATATCTTCTGCCATCTCACAACTCCACATCATGGTCTCATCTTTGTCTACCTCAGTCACGGATGTCCAAAATAGAGTGACACTCTTGGAGGCTCGCCCGGCCGCTGCTATCCCTGACCCTACCGAAATCCAGGGTTTGACATCCCTTCCTGCAGGTACCACAGGGTGGAGCCCCATTGTCTACCCGTTCCATTTGGTTCCAGCCAGCATTAGGAAGGACATCCCCGACGGCAGGGATGTCAACCTTGCCTCCCTCCTCATTTCAGTCCATGTTCTGGCGGAAAACAAAGCCTACACCTGGGGTGATGTATCAGTGGTCCTTAAGACCAAAGACCCCAGGCTCAACCAGAAATTGTCCATCCCAGATTTCACATTGGCCTTCGGCATGCTGAGGGATGTCCTATGTTCAGCCTCTCCCAGCAGGAGGGAAGAGCTGGACTTATAGCATCATACTGTAGTAGACTTGGGCTACAAGTATGGAGGATTTTCTTTTTATGATTATCATTGTTCCTTCTCCGCCAAGGCAGCAGCTAGGCTCACACAATTCCAGACAACCACGAATTAGCCTTGTGGACACAGAGCTGTTCTGTCGCCACTTTGCCGGCTTGCGCTCACCACTGTGCGCTATTTGCCAGTCCTCCACCCACACCACCACCTGGTGTGCCAACGCGACAGTCCGTCACCCCTTTGAATTTCCCTCCACCTCCGGTGCAGTTCAAGGTCAGTCGGCTCCTGTACAGATGCCTCAAGTGGACAAATTCAGATGCCCAGTCTGGACCGGGGGAGGAGCAGCTATCCTACGGCTCCTGCAACTTCAGCCAGTGCCGCCTGCTCCATATCTGTACCCTATGCCAGAGGGCACACCCAAGGAACTTGTGCGAGGTCAAGCAACAAAAGAGGGCATGACTAAGCCGAGTTAATGTCCTGTGGCTAGGGCTCTCACCTCACACCCCACTCCCTCCCTGGCCACCTACCTTATCCAGGGATTCACAGCAGGGTTTCACACCGGCCTCATTTCTCTGCCCCACACTACCTACGAATGCAGGAATCTCCGCTCAGCGGCCACTGACGAGCAAGCCATAGATCAGCTCTTACAGGCTGAAATAGACCGAGACTCCATCATAGGCCCCTTACTCAGCCCCCTTTCAATACTTGGAGAGTCAGCCCTATTGGGCTTGTCAAGGGCAAGTTCTCTAATAAATTATGTTTGGTGTACAACCTGTCTGCGCCGTATTCTTCCCACTAGGGATGAGCCGAACACCCCCCCCCGGTTCGCACCAGAACCTGCGAACGGACCGAAAGTTCGCACGAACGTTAGAACCCCATTGACGTCTATGGGACTCGAACGTTCGAAATCAACAGTGCTCATTTTAAAGGCTAATTTGCACGGTATTGTCCTAAAAAGGGTTTGGGGACCCGGGTCCTACCCCAGGGGACATGTATCAATGCAAAAAAAACTTTTAAAAACGGCCATTTTTTCGGGAGCAGTGATTTTAATGATGCTTAAAGTAAAAAAAAAAAAAAGTGAAATATTCCTTTAAATATCGTACCTGGGGGGTGTCTATAGTATGCCTGTAAAGTGACGCGTGTTTCCCGTGTTTAGAACAGTCCCTGCACCAAATGTCATTTATAAAGGAAAAAATCTCATTTAAAACTGCTTGCGGGTTTAATGTAATGTCGGGTCATGGCAATATGGATGAAAATCAGTGAGACAAACGGCATGGGTACCCCCCAGTCCATTACCAGGCCCTTTGGGGCTTGTATGGATATTAAGGGGAACCCCGCACCCAAATTAAAATAAGGAAAGGTGTGGGGCCACCAGGCCCTATATACTCTGATCAGCAGTATACAGGCGGTGCAAACAAGACAGGGACTGTAGGTTTGTTGTTAAGTAGAATCTCTTTGTAATTTTGAACGGGTACATTTTTAACGTGTTTAGCTCCAGCCAAAAAATCTTTTTTAAGCTTTTTGGAAAACATAGGGAAGGGTTATCACCCCTGTGACATTTGTTTTGCTGTCTTTCCTCCTCTTCAGAAGATTTCACCTCACTTTTTGTCCCAATGAAAAATGTTTTTTGAAAATTTGGGTTTTTTTGTGGAACAAGGATTGGAAAGCATCAGTGGAAAGGAGAAATTTTTTTCCCATATTAACTCTTACAGGAGAGAATTTCCCTTCCTAGGGGTAGATTTCATCTCACTTCCTGTTGTCTCCTTCCGTTTGCAAGTAGGAGTCGTTTGTAAGTTAGATGTTTGAAAGTAGGGTCCTGCCCTATATACTCAGCAGAAATTTGGGCCTTAGGTGTTGCTGTGGCCACAACACTGTAAGCCCTCGCAGGGCCCTGCTGTGAAATATTAGATCAAGAATTGTAATTACATGCCCCTGTTGAACAGGAGCTGAAAAATTAGGCCTTAGGCATTGGTGCTGGTGCCACAACACTGCAACCCCTCACAGACACTCTAGTTGGAATGCAGGAACGAGCCCTGCTGCAAAGTATTACATCAAAAATTGTAATCACACACCCCTGTTAAACAGGGGCTGAAAAATTGTGCCTTAGGCACTGGTGGTGGTGCCCAGAACCAAAAATGTTCTTACAAGCTATCAGCGTGATGACTGAGGAGGAAGAGGATAATTACTCAGGGATAGTCACTCAGCATCAGCATAGGCAGTCTTTGAAGGGATCTGAGATTTCAAAAAAAATTATTCGGTTACATCAGCATCAGGTGCTTGGTAGCTGGTGGTGATCCAAGACTGATTCATTTTTATGAAGGTCAGTCGATCGACCGAGTCAGTGGACAGACGCACCCTGTGATCGGTTACAAAGCCTCCAGCAGCACTGAATGTGCGTTCCGAAAGAACGCTGGATGCAGGACAGGCCAGTAGCTCAATTGCATACTGTGCAAGCTCTGGCCAGTGATCCATCCTCAAGACCCAGTAACCCAGAGGATTTTCGGTGGGAAAGGTGTCCAAGTCTGATCTTGCCCCTAGGTATTCCTGCACCATGTAAAACAGACGCTGGCGATGGTTGCTGGAACCGATCATACCTTGGGGCTGCGGACCAAAAAATTGTCTGAACGCATCGGTCAGACGGCCACCTTCTCCACTGCTCCTTCTTTGACTGACCGAAGCCTCAGCAACACGTTGTCCAGAAACAGGAGTTTGTAACCTCCCAGTCTCTGGGAACGCGTTGCACAGACCTTTCTGCAAGGCCTCCCGAAGATGTTTCATCCTCTGCTCCCTCTGCGATGGCAAGATAAGGTCCGCAACCTTACCCTTGTAACGTGGATCAAGGAGGGTTGCCAGCCAGTATTGGTCCTTCTCCTTGATACCACGAATACGAGGATCCTTACGCAGGCTTTGCAGGATCAGGGAGGCCATGCAGCGTAGGTTTGCTGAGGCATTCGGTCCGGAGTCCTCTGGGTCACTAAGGACGACATGGTCCGCAGCCACGTACAAGTCCATGTGTTTCTTGGGACTGATCCCTTAAAGACTGCTGCTGATGCTGAGTGCCAGGCTCCACCTCCATACTGACACAATCTTCCTCCTCCTCCTCCTCCTCCTCCTCGTCCTCTTCCTGTGTGATCGGCGGGCACGCAGGAACACTGTCTGGATAAAGGGGGCCTTGAGAGCTAAGGAAGTCCTCCTCTTCCTGCCTCTGTTCTGCCTCAAGTGCCCTATCCATTATTCCACGCAGCGTGTGCTCCAACAGGTGGACAAGGGGGACAGTGTCACTGATGCATGCACTGTCACTGCTCACCAGCCTCGTGGCCTCCTCAAATGGTGACAGGACAGTGCATGCATCCCTGATCATGGCCCACTGGCGTGGGGAAAAAAAAAACAAGCTCCCCTGATCCTGTCCTGGTGCCATAGTCGCACAGGTACTCATTGATGGCCCTCTGCTGCGTGTGCAGCCGCTGCAGCATGGCCAACGTTGAGTTCCACCTGGTGGGCATGTCACAGATTAGGCGGTTCTTGGGCAGGTTAAACTCCTTTTCTAGGTCCGTCAGCCGAGCACTGGCATTATATGACCGGCGGAAATGCACACAGACTTTCCTGGCCTGCCTCAGGACATCCTGTAAGCCCGGGTACCTGCCCAAGAACCGCTGCACCACCAAGTTAAGGACGTGAGCCAAACAGGGCACATGGGTCATTTGTCCCTGTCGGAGGGCAGAGAGGAGGTTGGTGCCATTGTCGCAAACCACCATTCCTGCCTTAAGTTGGCGTGGCGTCAACCACCTCTGAACCTTCCCCTGCAGAGCTGACAGAACCTCTGCCCCAGTGTGGCTCCTGTCCCCCAAGCACACCAGCTCAAGCACCGCATGGCATCTTTTGGCCTGCGTACTTGCGTAGCCCCTTGAACGACTACGGAGCACCGCTGGTTCCGAGGAAGAGGCCATGGAGGAAGAAGAAGAGGAGGGGGTGGAGGAGAGAGGTGTGTCACAATCATTAGCATTTTGGAGGCGTGGTGGCGGAACAACCTCCAACACTACTGTACCTTGTCCTGCATCCTTCCCAGCTGCCAGCAGAGTCACCCAATGCGCCGTGAAACTTAGGTAACGTCCCTGTCCATGCCTGCTGGACCATGAGTCAGCGGTAATATGCACCTTACCGCTGACCGCCCTGTCCAGCGAGGCATGGACATTGCCTTCCATATGCCGGTAGAGAGCCGGAATCTCCTTCCGTGAGAAAAAGTGGCGTTTGGGTACCTGCCACTGAGGAACCGCACATTCCACAAACTCACGGAAGGGGGCAGAGTCTACCAACTGAAAAGGCAGCAGTTGAAGTGCCAGCAATTTTGCCAAGCTAGCATTCAACCGCTGGGCATGTGGATGGCTGGGAGCAAACTTCTTTCGGCGGTGCAGCAGCTGGGGCAGGGAAATTTGCCTGGTACAATCTGACGTCGGTGTACCAAAAGCAGATTGCCCACAAGTACTTGGCTGTGACACACCTAATTCTACACCTTCATTCCTCTCAGTGCAGGTCTCAGAGAGGACTGAAGGTCTAGTGGGGTTGGAAATCTCAGCTGATGAGGAGCAAGGAGAGGTCCTCTTTGTTCTTTGGTGTGGGTCTTTTAGATGCGCTTGCCAACGAACTGCATGGCAGGTCAACATATGTCTGGTCAAGCATGTGGTACCCAAGCGGGAGATGTTTTGGCCACGTGAGATACGCTTGAGACATATGTTGCAAATAGCAGCGGTGCGATCTGATGCACTTGTCTCAAAAAAGGCCCACACCAAAGAACTTTTTGAATAACCCGCAGAGACTGCAGCGCCCTGCACATGTGATGCAGTCAATGTGCTGCCCTTAGGCTGGCCCCTGGAGGGCATCCTGCCTCGTTGGTGATGTGCCGCCTCCTCCTCCTCCTCCTCCTCTCCTATCAGGCACCCACGTTGAGTCAGTGACCTCATCATCCCCTCCCTCCTCATCACTGGAGCAAACCCGGCAGTATGCTGCAGCAGGGGGAGCATGACTGCCAGATTGCTGTCCTTCTTGGGCACCCCCTCTGTCCGTGCTCATGTTACTGCCTTCATCGAGCTCAGTATCATCATCAGAGCCTTCCAAACGCTGGGCATCCTCCTGGAGCATGTACCCAACACTGTGGTCAAACAGTTCGAGGGACTCCTCAGGAGGACATGGTGGAGCTAGGGAAGGAGTCACTGATGACATTGAGCCGAGGGAAGAGGCCGCTGCTTTGCCAGACAAAGCACCCTGGGCATGGGTGAGAGAGGATGAGGAGGATGAGGACGGCTTGGTCATCCACTCGACCAAGTCTTCCGCATGTTGCGGCTCAACACGGCCAGCTGCCGAAAAAAAGGCCAAGCGTGTCCCATGGCCACGTGCTGATGAGGATGCACCGTCTCCACGACCAGCACTAGACACAGAGCCTGCTTGCCCTCTCTTATTGGCTTGTGACTGTCTGCCTCTCCTTCTTGGCCTTCCAGACATACTAATGGCCTGTAGCTGCACTAAGCTGGGATATATATATATATATATATATATATATATATATATATACATATATATACTGCAGCTAGCAAAATCAACTACCTGCCTGTAGTATGAGAACACCACCAACCTTCTACAGGTAGCTTTAGCTGAACACTGTGAGCAGGACGCACTGCACTAACTGTAAATAGTCTAGCTGCCTGACCGTGGTGCTAATAGGATCAAAAGAACACCAGTAATTTTCTTTAGGTAGCTGTTAATACTGTAACAAGACAAGCCTGCCTGTCAGTAGGAAGATAACAGGAACGGATCTAGCTGAACACTGTGAGCAGGACGCACTGCACTAAATGTAAATAGTCTAGCTGCCTGACCGTGGTACTAATAGGATCAAAAGAACACCAGTAATTTTCTTCAGGTAGCTTTATATACTGTAACAAGACAAGCCTGCCTGTCAGTAGGAAGATAACAGGAACAGATCTAGCTGAACACTGTGAGCAGGACGCACTGCACTAAATGTAAATAATCTAGCTGCCTGACCGTGGTACTAATAGGATCAAAAGAACACCAGTAATTTTCTTCAGGTAGCTGTAAATACTGTAACAAGACAAGCCTGCCTGTCAGTAGGAAGATAACAGGAACGGATCTAGCTGAACACTGTGAGCAGGACGCACTGCACTAAATGTAAATAGTCTAGCTGCCTGACCGTGGTACTAATAGGATCAAAAGAACACCAGTAATTTTCTTTAGGTAGCTGTTAATACTGTAACAAGACAAGCCTGCCTGTCAGTAGGAAGATAACAGGAACAGATCTAGCTGAACACTGTGAGCAGGACGCACTGCACTAAATGTAAATAGTCTAGAAGATAACAGGAACGGATCTAGCTGAACACTGTGAGCAGGACGCACTTTACTAAATGTAAATAGTCTAGCTGCCTGACCGTGGTACTAATAGGATCAAAAGAACACCAGTAATTTTCTTTAGGTAGCTGTTAATACTGTAACAAGACAAGCCTGCCTGTCAGTAGGAAGATAACAGGAACAGATCTAGCTGAACACTGTGAGCAGGACGCACTGCACTAAATGTAAATAGTCTAGAAGATAACAGGAACGGATCTAGCTGAACACTGTGAGCAGGACGCACTGCACTAAATGTAAATAGTCTAGAAGATAATAGGAAGGGATCTAGCTAAACTGAGTACAGTGTATATATATATGCAACACCTGGGATGCATATATATACACAATACACTGTAAGTGCAGCTAACTGACTGACTGTTCTGCCTAATCTATCTAACTCAAATCAAACACTGTCTCTCTGTCTATCTCTTTCAACGCCGGAACACACACTACACAGGGCCGCTGTGCAGGCGGCCTTATATAGTGTGGGGCGTGTACTAAATCCCCTGAGCCATAATTGGCCAAAGCCTCCTTGGCTTTGGCCAATTACGGCTCTCTGTTCAGGCGGCGCTGTGATTGGCCAAGCATGCGGGTCATAGTGCATGCTTGGCCAATCATCAGCAAGCAATGCACTGTGATGCCGCAGTGAATTATGGGCCGTGACGCGCCACACGAATTTGGTGCGAACGGCCCATATCGTTCGCAATTCGGCGAACGACCGAACAGCCGATGTTCGAGTCGAACATGGGTTCGACTCGAACACGAAGCTCATCCCTACTTTCCACATTCCCAGTCTCAATTCCCTAATCCCCTCTGAAGAGTTCTCCCTGAAGTATGCCTCCGTAGATATGGCAATTCAAGCGATCATCAAAACAGGCACAGGTGCCTGGCTCTCCAAAGCCGACATCTCTGATGCTTTCAAGCTCCTTCCTATCCACCCGTCCCTTTGGTGCTGGCATGGCATTAAGTGGAAGGAGGCATACTATTTTGCCACCAAATTTACTTTTGGTTCGAAGAGTAGCCCTTGGCTCTTTGATACTTTTGCGCACTCCCTCACCTGGATACTGTTGCACAAAGCTCAGTGTCAAGAGGTCATCCATTACCTGGACAACTTCTTGCTAATCGACCCGCCCAGTATGTTCCCAGGAGACCTCGACAAACAGAGTTGTATTTGGGATTCTCAATGTTCCCATCGCTGAACATAAAGTCGACGGTCCAGCACACACATCACCTTTCTCGGAGTCAACCTAGACACCTGCTTCATGCAGGCCAGGCTCCCCCTCGACAAACTGACCCGCATCAGGGTGGTCCTCCGAGACTTCACCCACACTAGGGGGGCAGTGGCTTAACTAGAACCTTCAGGGCCTCAATGCAAGAAACCATGAAGGGCCCCCCTGACCCCTGGACAGGGCCCTTTTCTCCGAGCCCGATGGCGGAACACCAGGGCCAAGTGGGTGGCTGCATATAAAGGAACTGATTTCTCCATTCCCCCCCGCTTCTCCTCCTCTCCCTCCCACAGACATTCAGCGGCTGCAGGGGGAAAATGGAGAGATCGGTTCCTCTATGTCGGTGTTTCTCAATCTTTTTCCAGTCAGGGCACCCTTGAAGTATACCCCTAGGTGAATGAGGCTGCACTGCAACCACTCTGCAACTGTGTGCATTGCATGCAGTTGCGGGATAGTGATGATGCCGTCCTCATCTCCCGTACTCTCCTCCTGATAGGCGTCCAATAGCCGCGCCTATTGTTTCTGCTAATTAGGTGATGGGTAACAGACCTGCACACCTGATTGGTGGAAAGGCGGTTCAGTGTTAGGAAAGTGAATATTAATTCGCTTTTCTAACACACCTGGGTGGACTGTGAGCGCCAAGCATAGCACTCACAGTTCACCTATTTTGAAGCCTATTAGAGCCTATGGCTCTAATCAGGTGCTTAAAAAAATCCCCCGCCGCTGTAATTCAGGCGCCCGGCGCCCGAAAAAGGGCTGGACACCTAAATATGGGGGTGGCAGCGGTGGCCATGGATAGATTCATGCATAGCAGTTCACCTATTTTGAAGCCTATTAGAGCCTATGGCTCTAATCAGGTGCTTAAAAAACATCCCCCGCCGCTGTAATTCAGGCGCCCGGCGCCCGAAAAGGGGCTGGACACCTAAATATGGGGGTGGCAGCGGTGGCCATGGATAGATTCATGCATAGCAGTTCACCTATTTTGAAGCCTATTAGAGCCTATGGCTCTAATCAGGTGCGTAAAAAAACATCCCCCGCCACTGTAATTCAGGCGCCCGAAAAGGAGCCGGACACCTAAATATGGGGGTGGCAGCGGTGGCCATGGATAGATTCACCACCACTGATACACATGTACATACATTAACACTCACTCGCTTACATACATACACACTCACATGCATGCATACATGCACACTCACATGCATACGGATACATACATGCGCACACACACATGCATACATACACACATACATACATACATACATACACACATACATATGCACACACATGCATACATACATATGCACACACACATACATACACACACATACATATGCATACATACACACACACACATACATATGCACGCACACACACACATGCATACATACACACACATACATATGATTTTGGTGTCACTGGAATGCTAAGGCCTGAACTGTTTATACCATGTTGAAGGTTATTGAGGGACAATTTTTCCTTTTCTGGTGGCCCTTGTGTATGCCTTTTTGCTGTGTATGGGACACTATGAGATATATTCCAACTTTCTCCTCCCACCGTCCCCCCGAACAAATGAATCACCTTACAGCCGGGTGCAATATTGGATTTTAGTTTTGGCAGATGTTCCTATCTAGCACTGCATATTGTAAGTACTAAGTGGAATCTTATTTTTTGTTTCAATGTTTTTATTAAGGTTATTCAAAGCACAAGAATAATGAAACATAAATGTACATAAATGTTAAATTCCACTTACAGGTAAGATAAAAATAACTTTAGCATTATCCTAATAAACAAGGCAGAGCTTTTGATTAAAGGGTCCATTGGATCGGACCCAAAGGGTAGTAAGTTGAAACACAAGAGGGACTCAATGATGAGCTTACTGAGAAATCGGGTCTGCCTCCATAACACCCAAACACCCCTATTGGGCTCAAGCTGTGAGTGGGTGGGGGCACTTATAGTTGCTATTTGTCTCATTATCTATCTGTTTCTCTGGAGGGTTGTAGTCAACTCTCTCTACGTCTCTGTGGGCCTGTATATCAAACTGGGCGGCATAGATATACTTTAAGGGGAAAATCACTAGTACTATATTGACGTGGATTAGAATATCGTTTGGCTGGTGTAGTTCTAGGGCTCGGTGAGGAACCCTAGTTTCTGTTTGGGGGGGCAAGGGGAAGGTTGGGTGAGGGGAGTGAACGTGTGCAATTGGATTGTCTGGATTGGTCGTATGGTATCTTGTGGGTGTTCCCCAGACCAAGCTATGGTGTTATGTTCGATAGACTGCGGAATTTATCAGATTCTGTGAAGTGTATCCAGCAAACCCAGACTTTATGGAATTTCGCTGGGGTCTCTCTCACCTGGTGTATTAGGTCTTCCATTTCGGCAACCCTCCCTATTTGTTGGAGCCACTCTGAGATGTTGGGGGGGTGCTATCTTTCCAATGTAGGGGTATATACATTTTGTCTGCATTGAGATGGAGGGTGAGAGATCTATTGTAGGCCAATTGGGGTATGGATGTGTGATGGAGTAGGTATTGTGCTGGGCTAAAGTCTGGGATTAGGTTGTTATATGAGAGGTGAGGCAGTGTATTTCTTTCCAGTAAGCTTGTAACAATGGACATTCCACCATATGAACCTCGGGCTGTGTTACATCTCCAACATAGTGGAGAGACGCTGGGATGATATTTGGGAAATGGGAGGATTTTATCTGGGGTCCTATACCACCTTGAGTATTTATTATTATTATTATTATACACAATTTATATAGTGCCAACAGTTTACACAGCGCTTTACAATGTAGAGGGGGGACAGCATAATTACGGTACAGTTCAATACAGAAGGGACAGGAGGGCCCTGCTTGTAGAGCTTACATTCTAAAGGGAGGGGGTGGTGGTACAAAAGGTAATAGATGCAGGGAATGATTTGATGGGGGGGTGGCTCGGGGACAGTTATTAGGTGGGTGTGGGATAGGCTTCCCTGAATAAGTGAGTTTTCAGGGATCTCCTAAAGGTGGACAGGTTAGGGGCTGATCGGATATACCGGGGCAGGGAATTCCAGAGCATGGGAGAGGCTCTGGAGAAGTCCTGAAGGCGAGCCTGAGAGGAGGTAACAAGTGAGCTAGAGAGCAGGAGGTCCTGGGAGGAGTGGAGGGGACGATTTGGGCGATATCTGTAGATGAGGTTGGTGATATAGCTTTGGGCGATGTTGTGGATGGCCTGAGTAGATTTTGTATCCATTTTCCCGTGAAGAAATGTTAGTTGAGCATTTGTGGATGTGGGTATGGATATGCTCCCAATCCTCTTCTGACAAGTCTAGTGTGAGTTCTCCCTCCCATTGTTGGTTAATTGTGTCTTTTTTGGGGTTGCTATCTGAGAACAGAAGAGAGTATACAGTATGTCCGATATCAGATGTCTTTGGGGTTCCGATCTGGTGCAGATCGATTCGAAGAGGGTGCAGACTCTGTGCCATTTGGAAAGTGGTTTGGAACTATTCAGGAAGTGTCTAATCTGTAAAAACTTAAAGAAAGGAATTTGTTGTTCAGGGTATCTGGAGGAGAGTGTTTGAAAATTTAAGAGCTTACCCTTATCGAAGAAGGTCTCTGCCCTAATCGGTTTCACGATACATGGGCTGAGTGGTATAAGAAGGAATTCTGTGTTTCAGTCAATAGGGGTCATCGGGCCAGGTGAAGAGGCGAGATTCGTTTTTTGCATGCGGCCTGGAAGATCTGTAAGGTGGAGCTGATTAGGGGGTTACAGACCTTTCCTTAGGTATCATGTTAGGTCTGATCGGTAAGTGGCATATTGGCAGCTTGGAGAACGATTCCTTCAGTCTAATCCAATCTTTGGTGTTTGCATGGACGTACCAGTAAGCTATTCTAGTCAAGTGGCAGGACCAGTAGTACTTGTAAATATCTGGAAATCCAATTCCTCCCTTTGGTTGGGGATCACTACTCTGTCCCAGCTCATATGAGGGTGTTTGGAGGGCCAGATTACGTTTTTGCAGATCTGTTTGTATGTGAGTTCCACTTTTGTAAGTCTTAGATGGTTTTAAGAATAGGAAGGAAGTTCCTAGAAAATAGATCTATTAATTTTACAGGGAGCTTGATACCAAGATAGGTAATAGCGTGAGGATCCCATCTAAAGGGGAAATTAGCTTGGCATAGTGTCTTAGTAACTGTGGGAAGGAAAATGTTTAGTGCCCTGGATTTCGAAGTTAATTTGGAGATTGGAGAGCGCTTTGAAGAGGGAAAAGTCTTTGAGTATATTGGGTATTGTGGTGACAGGGTCTGTAAGGAACAGCAAGATGTCATCAGCGTAAGCCGCTAGTTTGCATTGCCAATCTTTTATTTCAACCCCCTTAATGTCTGGGTTGGCCCTAAGTCTGCAGAGTAGAGGTTCTAGGTTGAGCATGAATATGAGTGGGGACAGGGGGCATCCTTGACATGTGCCACTCGATATGTAGAAGGCTTTCGACAGGTGGTCGTTGACTCTAATTTTTGCTGTTGGGTTTGAGTATAGAGCAAGAATTATATGAAGTATGTGATCTCGGAAACCCATCACTTTCAGAGCTTCTGTCATGTAGTCCTGTGCCACTCTGTCGAACGCATTCTCTGCGTCGAGTGATAGAAAAAAGCTAGGTGTGGATGACGAGGATAACCAGTGATGTATGCTGATAGCCTTCAGGGTATTGTCCCTGGCCTCCCTCCTGAGTAAGAATCCTACTTGGTCTAAGGATACCAATTTGGGGAGTAGGGGCAATAATGGTTTTGCAAGTATTTTCGCGTAGAGTTTTACATCTATGTTTAGAAGTTATATGGGTCTTTAGTTTGACACTATAGAGGTATCTTTACCTGGTTTCAGTATCATAGTTATGTGGGCTTCGAGAAGGTCTCTGTTTGAGTGGGAGGAGGAGGATAAGGAATTAAATGATTTTAAAAAATGAGGGAGTATGGTTTCTGTGAAGGACTTATAGTAGCTAACAGTTAAGCCCTCAGGGATGAGGCTTTTGCCAGTCTTCAGCTGGTTTAAAGCCTTAGTAGTTTCTTTATAAGGAGATTGGGCTTTCTAATTCTGTGGCCTATGAGGGGGTGATAGGTGTGTGGCCATATTGTTTGAGAAAATCGGTAATCATTTCCCTTCGGTCTGTATCTCCCTTTGGCGTATTTGAGGTTGGTAAATTATAGAGTTTGGTGTAAAATTGCATAAATTGGTTAGATATACCTTCTGAGGTGACAATTGTGTCCCCCCAATGGGTCCTTGATTTGGTGAATTGTAGATGCTGCCTTTTTGATTTGGAGGGCTCTTGCAAGCATTTTCCCTGATTTGTTACCAAACTCATAGAATAGCCTCCTTGTCAGTGCGTATTTGCATCTTATTGTTTTTCGCAGTTCTTCGAGTAGGGCTTCCCTAGCCTGTACTAGTTCGGTTAGCGTTTGCATCGCTAGTGATTGTTTGTGTCTTTTTTCAAGAGAGCTCATGCGCTCAGACAGCTCTGCAGTGCATGCTTGTCTAGCTTTCTTTTGCTGCATGGCAATGGAGATAAGTTCACCCCTGATAATGCATTTGTGTACTGCCCATTGTGTCATTGAAGTTATTTCTGTGGATTCATTTTCATGGAAATAGTGTAAAAGGGTTGTGTTAATTTTCTTCAAAGTTTCAGGGTCAGTCAGGAGGGAGTTATCGAGTCGCCATATCGCTGATCTTGTGGGCGCTGTCGGGAATGTGATGGATATGGATATGGAGATGGGATTGTGGTGAGAGAGGAGCATAGGATCTATGGTTGCACTGTGTAGGGATGCTAGATCATTAAGTGGAACCTTATAATCAATTTATGGAAATGTTGTGTTAGATGTTCTTTACCTGCTTATTTTTTATTGCACACATACATTCAACTTTGTGATTGTATTTGTAGATTTGGTCCTACCTTGTTTATACCCTGAAGATGGACTATACTCCTGAAACGCATTGGATCCTCTGTCCGGACGCTACACGTTAGAGCCCCTCTGCTATACCTAGGCAGCTTATAGTGTAACGTATTGGACACACTGGGGTTGATTTACTAAAACTGGATAGTGCAACATTTGGTGTAGCTCTGCATAGAAACAAATCAGCTTACAGGTTTTTTGGTCAAAGCTTAATTGAACTATTGGCTACCATACACAGCTGCACCAGATTTTGCACTCTCCAGTTTTACTAAATCAACCCCACAGGGTTGTTTATGACTGTATGACATTATGCCTTGAATACATTTGTCTATATGTATCATTTTTTGTATGTACATTTTAACTCTTTTATGACTCTGCAATAAAAATTGTATACTTATCTTTTAACCAATTCATTTTTCTGGTGTACTTGCCTCTTAAAACTCCGTTGGAGCTACCTCCTTTTTACAAAGTTACATAGTAGGTGAGGTTGAAAAATGACATAAGCCCATCAAGTCCAACCTTTGTGTGTGATTATATGTCAGTATTAGATTGTATATCCCTGCATGTTTGTGGTCGTTCAGGTGCTTATCTAATAGTTTAAAAAAACTATCAATGCTCCCCTCTGAGACCACCGCCTGTGGAAGGGAATTCCACATCCTTGCCGCACTTACAGAACCTTCTGCGTAGTTTAAGGTTAAACCTATTTTCTTCTAATTTTAATGAGTGGCTACGTGTCTTGTTAAACTCCCTTCCTTGAAAAAGTTTTATCCCTATTGTGGGGTCACCAGTACGGTATTTATAAATTGAAATCGTATCCCTTCTAAGCGTCTCTTCTCCAAAGAGAATAAGTTCAGTGCTTGCAACATTTCCTCATAACTAATATCCTCCAGACCCCTTATTAGCTTAGTTGCCCTTCTTTATACTCGCTCCATTTCCAGTACATCCTTCCTGAAGACTTGTCAGACTTCTACGTACCTGACCGGTGAGTCCGATATGGCAGAGGGGGCCCTCCCTTATGTGTCCAACTCGCGGCCCCTGATAGAACAAACAGGAAGCATGAGATTACGGAGTGGTATCAGAGCCTGGCAGCAAGGATCCAGATGCAGGAGGGTAGGCAGCCTCTAGGCAGCAGGTTGGTAAGCTGGAACACAGGTAACAGATGCTGAGCAGGAGCGGAGCAGGCAGGTCGGGACACAAGCAGGGTTCGGCAACAGGCGGGCAGCAAAGTACAGAGTAGCAGGCAGTAGCAGTGTCAAGACAGGTCGAGATTAGGTGCAGGCAGAAGGCAGGGATGTCCAAGTAGCAAGCCAGGTCGTCAGGAGATCAGGAACACAAACACAGGTAACAGGAGCTGGGACACAGGGAGCTGATGATCAGACAGCACCGAGCAGAGTGCACTGACAACCTAAATAGGCCGATTGGCTCCAAACGCCGTGCACGTGTGCACACCGATGCGCACAGGCGCATGCACACACGCGCGCACATGCCTGGACAACCCCGTGCACACCAAAGCTCACCGGGACATGCACACCAGTACCAATAGGGGCGCGCGCGCCAGCGCGCACAGGGACATGCACATCAGTGCCCACAGGGATGCGCACACAGGAACGCGTGCACCGGCACACACCGGAGTGCACCAGAGTGGCCAGCACAACGTCCATTACGAGTACTTCTCTGACAGGACTGGTCCCCAGAACTGGACAGCATACTCTAGGTGTGGCCGGGCCAGACTCTTGTAGAGCGGGAGAATTATCGTTTTATCTCTGGAGTTGATCCCCTTTTTAATGCATGCCAATATTGTGTTTGCTTTGTTAGTAGCAGCTTGGCATTGCATGCCATTGCTGAGCCTATAATCAATTAAGACACCCCTGGTCCATTTCCATCCTAGCTTTATTATCATAATTTGGGACGTTGGCAAAAAACACCTATACTGCCACTTACCCTATCTTAACTTTTAGACATGAAGCATAGCTTTTCTACAGTACCACCACTGGTCAGAGACTGAGAAAAATATATCTTTTGTTTGGTATGGGGCACTTATACCACACCATCAGATTTGTAAAACTTCTTATTTGGACTCACAATAGATAAAGCGTTTCTAAGCCTAACATTTCATTTGCCTGATATTTGCCTGCTGTACCTTGTACTTGTTCTCTTTGCATTGCTTCCTTTCTGTGAAATACCTGGTATTCCTGGCAGTACCTCTGCTTTCCTATTAAAAACTGACCACACTAAGCAAAAGAACACACCGTGGTCAGTTCTCTAGATGTGCTGGGAACTCAGCCTGTTCTCTTCAAAAGATCAGACTTGTCCCGACAACCCCTCCCCTACCCCCGGCACAACCTTTCAATGGGAAGATCAGTGTGATGCAGCTTCTCCTTCCTCCAGCTCTTATACAGCTGATAACAGAGGATATGTGATCACTTATCAAAAAGGGAAAAAAGTGTTTATAATGTTGTTTTTTTCTATCTATACACAAATGTTTTGCTTTTCATTTTTGTTTTAACCACCTCAGCCCCGGAAAAATTTACCCACTTACTGACCAGGCCATTTTTTGCGATACAGCACTGCGTCGCTTTAACTGACAATTGTGCTGTTGTGCAACGCTGTACCCAAACAAAATTTGCATCCTTTTTTTTCCGATAAATAGAGCTTTCTTTTGGTGGTATTTGATCGCCTCTGCGGTTTTTATTTTTTGGGCTATAAACAAAAGAAGAGCGACAATTTTGAAAAAACACAATATCTTTTACTTTTTGCTATAATAAATATCCCAATTAAGAAAAAAAAAAAAAAATTATTTATATATATATATTTTTTTTTTTTTTTTTTTCCTTAGTTTAAGCCAATATGTATGCTTCTACATATTTTTGGTAAAAAAAAAATCGCAATAAGCGTATATTGATTGGTTTGCACAAAAGTTATAGCGTCTACAAAATTGGGGATAGATTTATGGCATTTTTATTATTATTTATTTATTTTTACTGGTAATGGCGGCAATCAGCATTTTTTATCGGGACTATTTTATTGCGGAGTGACATTTATACAGCGATCAGTGCTATAAAAATGCACCGATTACTGTGTAAATGTCACTGGCAGGGAAGCGGTTAACACTAGGGGGCGATCAAGGGGTTAACTGTGTTCCCTAGGTGTGTTCTAACTGTGGGGGGATGTGACCGACTAGGGAAAGAGAGATCGGTGTTCATACTTAGTATGAACACACAATCTGTTTCCTCTATCCTGAAAGAACTGGGATTTGTGTGCTTACACACACAGATCCTGGTTCTCGCTCTGTCACGAGCGATCTCGGGTGCCCATCGGCCATCGTGCCCGTCGGGCACTGGCATTGGCTGCATGCTGCGCATGCGCCTCCTACAGCGTCTTAAAGAGCCGACGTACAGCTATGACGGCTCGCCCAGGGGAGCCATCCTGCTGCAGTATAACTGCGGCAGCTGGTCGGGAACCGGTTAAAATGAATGTGTTGTTTTACAAGGTGAGGGTTTACAATGACTTTAAAGCAGGCTTTTACCCATTAAAAGAATTTTCTCTCATTTTCTCCACTCCCCTCAGTCTTGCACAATAGCAGATAGTTTAAACCTATTTTTAAAAGTTAAATACATTTTTTCGTGGTGCTGCGCTCCACTTCCTGATTCCTTGCCTAGGCAAGGATGACATAGTGATTCCTTCTGATTCCTCCGAAGACATCCATATAACACTTCCCAAGATACAGTGTTTTAGTAACGGGCATGTGCACGCAGCAAGATGCGGAGACATGAAGATGCAGATAATATTTTAGCATAACTAAGTCCATAAGGAAAATGGTTCTGATTGTATTATCAGAAATCATTCTGAATGTACTTTGGAATAGTCCAGAAGGGGCATGGTTCTGATTATATTATCAGAAATCAGATATAGTTCTGATTGTACTTTGGCATAATCCAAAAGAGAAATGGTTCTAAATGTAGTATTTTTGACAAGAACCCACCTATTGAGTGTGCTTTAAGGCTGGGATTTAGGGTTTCAGTGAATAGCTTCAAATTACTGTTAATCAGTGAGATTGGGTGGTAGCTCAAGCACTCTGAGAAACATTTGCCCTCGTTTAAAATCAGGAAAATATTGGGTTGGGCTCCCTGAGTCAGGGATATTGCCCACTATCAACTGACAGGGCAGAGCCATGCTACGCTTGGGAAAGATCTTTACAATTGTGACACCCTCCTAGTTAGGTTGCTAGAATGTTAGGAAAATTGTAGTTATTTTGGGCTCCTCTGTAACCAGTGGAGCAGTTGATGATTGCATTGGGCTGTTTTGTGTTTTACAGGCTGCAAGTTTGATTGTTTCTTCCTGTATTCTGGATATGTCTAGACCATAGTGGGCTGGAAAGTCAAACAAGCAGTCTGAATATTTATAGGACTTCAGCCAGTTTCTTAGGTGGTGTGCTCAGTAGGCGGCTGGAGAGCACATAAAATAGTCTGAGGCCTGGAGCAGCCAGGATCTTGTCCTCCTGGAGGAGTCTCTGTGTCAGGAATCACAGCACAGGATTTGACTAGATATATGTAGCTACACAGAAACTGGGACCAGACCATGAATATATTTCTTTAAAGTGAGATTTATTTTCAGTGAAAAATAACCACATGCCAACAGCAATAAACATTAGAACCCAAAACTAATTTACAAAATGCCTAACTAGCAACTTAACAAACTAACTATATACACAATATATACTAATTTTATACACACAAGGCAGGGGAAAACTGGAGGAGCAGGGAGCAAGTGACTGAGGTACTGGGTGCAGGGCAGGAGCAGGCACAAGATCAAGAATATATGGCAACAGAATCTGGGAGCAGCACAGCAAACAGACTGCAGGGTAGTGCCACCTCATCCCTTTAAAACCGAACACATATGAATTACACAGGTTCTGAGGCTTTGTTTTGCAGATAAGGCACTAAGTTTTCTCTCACCTTTGCACTCCATGCAACCTCTCTAACTATCCATTGCCTCTCTCTAATCACCACCTTGTTAGTTTCACTCTCTCCCTTTCCTTCACCTCCTCTCCCTCCAACCGCCTTAAAGTTACCCGCAGAAACCTACGTCATCTCAACCCTTCTCTTCTCTACTCTGCTATCAACAACCTCTACGACAAAATGTCACCTCTATCCTGCACCAATCTAGCCACTTCTGTCTACAACGCTTCACTTCTAGCCTCACTGGACTCACTGGCCCCCCTCACTACACACAGAATCAAGCCCTGACTCCTTCAACCTTGGCAAACAGATGATACTAGAAGTCTGAAAAAACATAGTCGTGCTCTTGAGCGCCTGTGGCATAAGACTAAGTCTCAGAGAGATTGCAACCAATATAAATCTGCCCTCCAAAAATATAATTCCAGCCTCCTCTCTGCCAAGCAGACCTATTTTACCACTCTTATTAGCAACTTATCATCCCGTCCCCGTCAACTCTTCTCCACCTTCAACTCTCTACTTCGTCCTCCACCGCCTCCACCCGCCAACTCACTCACTGCCCAGGAGATCGCCAATCACTTCTAACAGAAGATTGATACAATTCGCGCAGATCTCTACTGTTCCGATACCCTCTACGCTTTACACTTCATGCCCACAGACACAATCATTACTTCCCTCTTTCAACCCCACCACTACAGACAAAGTTGCTAAACTACTTGCTAATGTCCCCCTTACCACCTGCCCTCTGGATCCTGTTCCCTCACAAATGCTACGTTCACCCTCTGGCCCTATGCTACACTCTCTAACCCACATCTTAAATCTCTCCCTCTCTTCTGGCATCTTCCCCAACTCTCTAAAACATGCACTTGTCAGTCCCATACTTAAAAAGCCCTCACTGGACACATCCAATCTTAACAACCTACGCCCCATCTCCTTGCTCCCCTTCTTATCCAAACTTCTCGATCGTCTGGTCTACAACCAACTGAGCGTCCACCTCGCTGATAATAACCTTCTTGATCCCCTTCAGTCTGGATTTCGTCCTCAACACTCCACAGAAACTGCTCTCCTAAAACTAACAAACGATCTACTAACGGCCAAAACCAATCGACACTATTCTGTACTCCTACTCCTGGACCTCTCTGCTGCCTCTGATACGGTTGACCACCCCCTCCTCCTTAAAAAAACTACACGCCTTTGGTCTCCGTGACTGTACACTTCGCTGGTTCTAGTTCTACTTATCCAACCACACCTTTAGTGTTTCTTACCACTCTACTTCCTCCTCTCCTCTTCCTTTCTCTGTTGGTGTCCCTCAGGGTTCTGTTCTTGGACCTCTCCTATTTTCAATCTACACTGCCTCCCTGGGTCAACTGATAGCCTCCAATGGCTTCCAATACCACCTCTACGCTGACGACACCCAAATCTATTTCTCTACCCCTCAGCTCACTCCCTCTGTCTCCTCACGTATCACTAATTTACTATCAGATATTTCAGTCTAGATGTCACACCACTTCCTCAAACTCAATCTATCCAAAACTGAACTTATAATTTTTCCTCCCCCATATGCCCCTTCCCCTGATCTCTCTGTCAAAATCAATGGCATAACTATAAGACCATCCCCACATGCCAAGGTTCTAGGCGTAGTCCTAGACGCTGAACTCTCCTTCAAGCAACACATCCAATCACTGTCCAAATCTTGCCTCCTCGACCTCCGCAACATCTCCAAAATACGCTCCTTTCTAACCAATGACACAACAAAGCTCTTAATTCACTCGCTGGTCATCTCTTGCCTCGACTACTGCAACTCCTTTCTCATTAGCTTACCTCTGCATAGTCTATCACCTCTTCAATCCATCATGAATGCCGCTGCCAGACTCATCCACCTTACCAATCGCTCTGTGTCTGCCACTCCTCTTTGTCAATCCCTCCACTGCCTTCCGCTCGGCCAAATAATTAAATTCAAAATTCTAACAACTACGTACAAAGCCATCCACAATTTCGCCCCCAGCTACATCACTAGCTTAGTCTCTAAATACCAACCTACTCGTTCTCTTCATTCCTCTCAAGACCTCCTGCTTTCTAGCTCCCTTGTCACCTCCTCCCACGCTCGCCTCCAGGACTTTTCCAAAGCCTCTCCAATCCTATGAAATGCCCTACCCCAATCTGTCCGGTTATCTCCTACTCTATTAGCTTTTAGATGATCCCTGAAAACCCTTCTCTTCAGAGAAGCCTACTCTACCCACACCTAACAACTGCATTTTCATTTTTTCCATCAGCTCATCCCCCACAGTTATTACCTTTTGTTTCCACTTGACCCTCCCTTCTAGATTGTAAGCTCTAACGAGCAGGGCCCTCTGATCCCTCCTGTATTGATTTGTATTGTAAGTGTACTGTCTGCCCTCATGTTGTAAAGTACTGCGCAAACTGTTGGCGCTATATAAATCCTATATAATAATAATAAGTGAGTTTAATTACCACCTCAATCAGCCACAGAACCTGTGTAATTAATATGTGTTCAGTTTTAAAGGGATGAGGTGGCAACCCTAGTTGCAGGAGCCTCCAAAATACTGAGGTGCCGTGTGCTAGTGAGAGCAGCCTCATATAGCAACCTAGCAGCTGAAACCAGGTGGAGTTGATCACTAAAACCTGCTGGCTTCTGGGAGACACCTGCTGGTGGACACTGGAGCTGCAGCTATCAGCCCTGAGAGCTATCGCACCACCAGAAGATGAACCATGTCCTGACACCCTGGCATGAGTGGTTCTGCCCCTCTGGGCAGGCTGCTGGAGTTTGCTGCATGTTCATTGAAGTCCCAGCTGTGGCGTAGATGGGGGGCCTACTCCTTTTTTGAAGCGAATGAAGCTAAGGACCTGGTCTGGAGAGATCTCTGAAGAGTAAATAACTGTCCCGTGGTATAGAGCATTACCCTCTCCCTCACTGAAGAGTGTCTGGTGGATACTGGAAGGAGGATCCTGTGACATTGTGAATACTGACCTGAGCTCATAGTCCTAGTGACTGTGTGCTGTTCCCTTTGGGTGGAAGAGTCAGTGGTCCTGTCTGGGATAGTTT
This sequence comes from Lithobates clamitans, assembly GCA_037952925.1. Taxonomy (NCBI): domain Eukaryota; kingdom Metazoa; phylum Chordata; class Amphibia; order Anura; family Ranidae; genus Lithobates; species Lithobates clamitans. The sequence goes on along the minus strand of JBBGZY010000412.1, from coordinate 1,025,683 downwards.
TTAAATCTGTATCTTGCTCCTGTAAAGAGACTGTCCATGGAGCAAAATGGAGCAGCCTCCTGTAAATATTCAGTAAATCTGGAGTATCGTGAAATTTTTGAGTATAGCCTCAGATTATAGGTCCTACAATTAAGGTAAAAAAAGTACCATCATCCAAAATTTATACAGGGGTGAAGGAGAGGAAAGAGAGCGTGGACAGTTGCTGAGGCTGTCCTCTCACAAACTCAAAGCAAGGAAAAATGCTTATGGACTATCCTGGTTGTCAGGGAAGACCAGCCAGTACTCAAGATGGCCGAAGGAGAAGTCGACCTGTGACCTCAGCCTGTCAGGGAAGACTAGCCAGTACTCAAGATGGCCGAAGGAGAGGTCGACCTGTGACCTCAGCCTGTCAGGGAAGACTAGCCAGTACTCAAGATGGCTGACGGAGAAGTCGGCCTGTGACCTCAGCCTCTGTCAGAACACCTTCGGTTCACCTGTGTGCACATTACCAAGGGGCTATTTAAACCTGGTCTGTGCTTGCATCCAGTGCTGTCCGTTCTACAGCATTTCCGTGTGTTTCTGCCTGCTTTACCCGTGATACCTGCACCTGTTTACCGACCCGGCTTGCCTCTGACTCTGCTACCTGCTACCTGCATCTGACCCGGCTTGTTCTGACTCCGCATCTGCCTGCTCCTTCTACTACCACGCTGCCAGCCCGTTGCCAACCCTGCCTGCATCCAGACTACGCACCTGCCTCCGCTTCTGTTCCTGACGTTCCTGCCAGTGTTTGACCCGGCTTGCCCGACCTGCATCTTCCGCTCATTGGAGAACCCTGCTCCAGCACCATGCCACCTGCCGCTGTTCCACATTACAGTGAAGACGAACTGTTTGGCACTTGTGCGACTCTGCACTTCTGCTCCTCCTGTCTACTCTATCAGGGGGCCAGAATCAGAGGAGCAAGAGAGGCCGTTCCCTGCACATCAGGCTCTACCGTCAGGTACGTGACATGGTACTGATAAACAGGCAATAAACTTCAATAAAAATATAATTTATTACATATAAAAAACATACAATTGAACAAAATCAATATACCAATAAAAAGGGGGAAATTTGACCTTACAGTATACAATTACTCGTAGGTTTTTCCCAGAAAGAGATATCTGGTAATGGAGTTATCCTCATGGATTAAAGGTCCTCTACTAGTTGCGCGGTCTTAATGCCACTTCAGGAGGAAAAATCTATAAAACAGGTAATTTATTTAGAAATACATATACAAAGTTTAACAAACGTATAAAGAATACAGGTCAGCAGTAGCATTTGATTGGTTGCTTACCCAGAAGCCCAGAGGCAGAAGGGGTCCCAGGACACCACTAAATTCCCCCCTTGGCGGACATGGGTGATTGTTAGCGAAAAGTGTATCTAAGATAGTAAAGATGAATAAGTATATGATGGTTTCGTAGGCCCAAATTACGTGTACGGAATATTGCGCACCAATAGTCGAGGGTGAGCGCTTGACGCATGTAATTGCTGGCCGTCGGCTTGCGAAATAGATCTGTGCCAATTGTACCATCCAGAAGTTTGACGATAGTCAAATCCAAAAAGGGTTCAGAGTATCATCAAAACTAAATGTAAACTTCAAATTGAAGTCATTGGAGTTGAGGGTGTGGATCATGTCCAGTAACTTGTCTCTGGTGCCTGTCCAAACTATGAACAGGTCATCAATATACCTGTACCACAGTAGGACATAGTACAGGAATGGCATGTATCGGTCATCAGAGGTTATGTGTCTCTCCCACCCGCCCAGATACAAATTAGCATAAGCAGGGGCACAGGATGTCCCCATGGCGACTCCCTGGGTTTGAAGGTAGTACTGATTGTTGAAGATGAAATAATTCTTCATCAAGATAAATCTTAAGATTTGCAAAATAAAATGGTTCAATGGCCAGGAAGTCCATTCTTGTTCAGCGAGTAAGGATCCAGCCGTCCAGACACCCTGCTCGTGGGGGATACTCAAGTACAAAGCCTCGATATCTATAGCCACGAGCAGGGCTCGGGGGACTGGACCCCCTCAATGTGTTTCAAAAGGTCCATAGTATCCCGTATGTAGCACTAACTCACAGTGGAGCTGCTGATTTAAAGCGGGCTGTTACCGTCACCTTGTTACCTGTAATTTCACCAACCCCGGGTCTAAGGGTCTCCGTTGAGCTTACTGCGAGGCAATGTAGGCACCAGTCACTTAAAGTGGATGTAAACCCACTCCCATCTTTTTTAAAGTACTGCCATAGGGGTGATATATAAGGATATACATGCCTCCTGCATGTATCCTTACCTTTCAAATTTCTCCCCTCTGTCTGTTTGGAGCCCCCAAAAACGCCGGATTCAGTGGGCGGGTCCGTTGTACGGTGCTCAGTGGGCGGAGTCATGACATCACCAGACTCCCCGCCCACCTCTACACTCGCGCCTGGCCGGAGTGAAAAGTGAGCGCACAGGGGAAGAGGAGCGTGCTCATGTCCAGTGACAGTCAGGGATGATCGGTGCGGCGGGGACAGCTGTGAGGACGGATCCCCCTGAGGAGACAGAGAAGGAGAAGCAGCTAATCAAACGCCATGCAGGGAGATCGGTGCTCACGGCTGTCCCTCCGCTGCACCGATCACCCCCGAGTGTCCCTTGTGTCCTCCTCCTCCAGCGCCTGACCTGTTCTCTTCACCACCACCACCTCCCCTTCTTCTCTGGCCCCCCTCCTGTCCTTATCAGCCTGCTGTGTCTTCCTCCTCCACCCCCCTTATCCCCCGCAGCCAACTCCCCTCCATTCCAGTGGGCTCTGTCAGGATGGAGAGCGGAGGAAAGGACGGAAACGCTATACATGTCATTTACGGGGGGAGGTGGAGTGCTGCTGAACACAGCTTTATACAGTGTGTATATATATATATATATATATATATATATATATATATATAGCTGTGTCCAGCAGCAACCCCCCATCAGACCAGTGGAATGTCTGCAGCCAGGGCTGAGATTATGTGGAGCAGCCTATTCTGGCAGAGCAGCAGAAGAAAGGAGTGGGAGGGGAATTAAAAAATACTGCCTGTGTCTTACTTAGGCTGGTGCACGAGATATGTAAATCACCCGTCACTCACAGCAAGGGGGCGTATTTGACAAAGTTTTTCTCATTTTGTCAAGAATTTTTTCATTAAACAACAAAAGAGGATTGCTTAGAGATGGATTAACTCTGTGTGGCAAGACTGGGCTCAAATGATAGGAAATCTTCTACTCTACAATATGACATAAAGAAAAAAAAAATTTGGGTTTACATCTACTTTAAGTACGTTTTCAATGCTTTAATGGAGATAACTGGAAGAAGTAGCAGGAAAGAGGTAGAAGGAGAGTTGCAGTGGTGTTCAAATACCTTTTCTTGGCGTAGCGTCAAGGAATTTAAATCTTTAGGTTGGACGTATCCTCAGCTTAGGATTAAATCTTTGCCCGCTACGAGATAGCACTCACTGACACATACCTCTAGGCCAAGAGGGCCACGAGGCAAAAAGCTCCCCGAAACATGGCGTCTGCCCCATAAATACCCTCTCCCAGAATGCAACTCGGAGGACCACCTCCACCGAGTTATCTCCGGGACAGAAGAGCACTCATACACTTCAGGTTGTTGCTTTCCAACATTGACCCACGATGACAACGACGCCCAAAGGTGCAATGTGGAACTGCATGCAACACAGCCAAGCTGGAACAGAGGCTAAACTAACATTAGATTAAACCTGAACAATGATTAGCACAGATGATCCATTAAATTTACCTATAAGCGGTAGATTAGAAATCTACCAGCGCTACATACTCCCCCCACTACAATAGACGTTGTCCCGAACGTCTGCCAAAATATAACTCTCAAGCCTGAAAGTAGGTATTTGAACTCAGAACTTGGATGAGAAAGAAGAAAAGCAGTAAGAAATGTTAATTTCAAACATTTATACAATGACACAGTGTTTCTCAACTCCAGTCCTCAAGGCGCCCCAACAGGTCATGTTTTCAGGATTTCCCTCAGATGAAACGGCTGTGGTAATTACTAAGGCAGTGAAACTGATCAAATCAGCTGTGCAAAATAAATGGCAAGCCAGAAAACATGACCTGTTGGGGCGCCTTGAGGACTGGAGTTGAGAAACACTGCAATGACATATCATTTCAGCAAAAAGAAGTCACATTAGTCATGTCACAAACCCCACTATCTATTTAGCTGAAAAGCCTAACAGCTTGATAGGAGATCCGATGGCTCCTGAAAAAAACGAGTTAGACACACACAAAAATACACAGTATCGTCACTAGACAAATTAGGAGCAAAGCCTCATTCCAGCAGAAGAATGACACTCTCTTCCCACAGATTTTCTTTTCTCTTTTTTTTATGAACTAAAACAAAAACGACTTGAAAAGTACATCCCTATCTCTGAGCAAACTATATCTTTCCGATAAAGAAAATCCAATCAGCAAAAATCTTTGAAGCTGAGATGAATATAATCTCGCTAAACACTGACACTATCTAACTATATACCCCAAAGTTCTTTTGCAAAATCACCAATAAAACCGGGGATCTGGCAATGTCAGTTTCCTTCCCAGTTTATCCACCGTAGTGATAAAATACACAATGTCATCTTTTCCAGGTCTGCAAATGACCACCTTGTCAGCATAGATGTGCCAGCCATAGTTCCAGTGCAGCAAACATCCATTGAAACGTTCATCCATGGCAACAGAATACCTAGCCTTCCGGAAAGGTTTTGGCACCGACAAATAGTCCCAAACAGCTTTACGGTACCATTGTTCCCTGTTGGTCTCAATTTCCTGCATAATCTCCTGAGTAACATAGGGAAATTCCAGACCATATTCTATGGCAACTCGTTTGGTGAGCACTCTCTGTAAGCGGGCAAGTTTAGGCAAAGTTCTATTTTTCTCCAAGCCAGGAGGCACACAAGAGTTCCGTGATTTATGCACCATAGATCCGACGGGTGTCGGTTCAAACTTCAACAAACTATCAACTTTAGACAATGTCTCTTTGGTAGTATTGTGCAGCTCCACACAAGGTGATGTCTTCCCAGAATCTAGAGCTATCCATTCTGAGAAAGTCAGGGCAGAAGCAACGTCTTCACCTTGGGCCCACAATAGTTCCTGTGACATTGTCTCAAACAAATCATCATCACTGGAGAGATCTGACATAGAATCTATCTCCCAGTCTCTCAACTCTTCTGCAGGCAAATATTTACAAAGAGTCCCAGATATGTCCCCCTTTGATCTCTCACCCGTTCCTGACGTGGACTTTTCCGGATCCATGTATTTCTCCGACTCCGGTTCAGGTAGTCTCTGGGGCAGGCCTCGACCACGGCCGCTGGAAGCCTTCACATATCCCACCTTCCTCTGGACAGGTGCAACGGGGATAGGTGTGGTAGAAGTGGAAATAAAGGTGATGTCCGCTGATGAAGCGGTAACAGCGACATCTCCCTCAGAAACACTCTCGGTAGCAGATGAGATCACGGCCTGTTGCTCTCCAGCAGCAATGGCAGCAGTCTCCACTGTGGCAATACCTGTAGCCCAATCCACACGATAAGCACGGGGCGACATGGTAGGTTGCTCCCAGGGCTTTTTTTCTCAGAGAATAGGTGCAGGAACTCCCCCCTTCTGAGTTCCCCCTTGTCTACACACCCTACGCTCCTCTGAGCACCGGCCCTTGGTCCCACCCCACCCACCTCCCAGTACTGCCCCAAGTATCATTTTGTGGTGCTAAATAATTTGTATGGAATTCGCTCTTATCTAATAACAAGAAAAGCAGTAAAATAGATCCCCTGGAGACAGCAACAATGGATTTCCCAGTATCAATAGAACCCACCCCAGCAACAATATATCCTTCACACAAAAATAGACTCTCCCGAGCAACAATGGGCCCCACCCCAGCAACAATGGACCCCATCCCAGCAACAATAGGTCCCCTCAGCAACAATAGGATCCCACCCTAGCAACAATAGATCGCTAAAATACAACAATAGACTCCCCTAGCAACAATGGACCACACTCCAGCAACAATAGCCCCCCAGCAACAATAGACCTCACCACAGCAACAATAGATCCCTCACACAACAATAGACACCCCCAGCAACAATAGACTCCCCACACACACACACACAGCAACAATGGACCACCCACAACAAAATACCACCCCCAGTAACATTATACCTCCCAGCAGCAACAACAGATCTCCCAGCAGCCAGCATCAATAGACCCATCAGCATACAGCAACAATAGGCCTCTCCCTCAATAGTAGATTCCTACCAGCAACCAGGGTTTTTTTTAGCGGGAATGCAGGGGAACAGTTCCGGCACCTCCAGCACTAAATACATGTAGGGGGTGTGCTGGATGGTCAATTTATGCTGGCTGCTGGGGGATCTATTGTCACTGGTGGGAGGTCTAATGTTGCTGGGGTGGTATTTTGTTGTGGATGGTCCATTGTTGCTGTGTGTGTGTGTGTGTGGGGGGGGGGGGTCTATTGTTGATGGGGTGGGGTCCATTGTTGCTGGGGGTGTCTATTGTTGTGTGAGGGATCTATTGTTGCTGTGGTGAGGTCTATTGTTGCTGGGGTGGGGTCCATTGTTGCTAGGGGAGTCTATTTTTGTGTTAGCGATCTATTGTTGCTAGGGTGGGATCCTATTGTTGCTGAGGGGACCTATTGTTGCTGGGATGGGGTCCATTGTTGCTGGGGTGGGTCTATTTTTGTGTGAAGGATATATTGTTGCTGGGGTAGGTTCTATTGTTACTGGGAGATGCATTGTTGCTGGCTCCAGGGGATCTATTTTACTGCTTTTCTTGTTATTAGATAAGAGCAAATTCCATACAAATTATTTAGCACCACAAAATGATACTTGGGGCAGTACTGGGAGGTGGGTAGGGGGTGGGACCAAGGGCCGGTGCTCAGAGGAGCGTAGGGTGCATAGACAAGGGGGAACTCAGAAGGGGGGAGTTCCTGCACCTATTCTCTGAGAAAAAAAGCCCTGCCAGCAACAATAAATCCCCCACACAAAAACAGTGACAATAGATACCCCAGCAGCCAGCATCAATAGACCATCCAGCACACCCCTTACATGCATTCAGTGCTGGAGGTGCCAGAACTGCGTTCCCCCGCGTTCCCGCTGAAAAAAAGCCCTGGTTGCTCCACTGTGAACAAATATTCTCCGTATTGCAAACATCAGACAAATGGACGGAGATGTATGGCCAGTCCTTCACACTTATGGCAAAGCATGCCTAGCCCTTCAATATCTCCAACTGTGTATAGTACGAACTGCCCCTGCGGCTTCAAATGAATGCCAGTATCTGTAAGCAGGGTTCCGGTCAGCATAGCACCCGCAGCGGTACTCGTAGGGAACATCTTGGACCCCACAATTGGCGGTACCAATGGGAAAGAAGACATGGCTGCACTCCGATCCTCTCAACACGATCACAAGGCTTCTCTTCTCCTTTGGCGCCAAAAACACACACCCACGTCCCACGCGGTAACAAGTAGATGTGACTCCTCCCACTTGTTCCTCTGATCACGTAGCTCCCGGGCTTTTACTTCCACCCGCAGCCTACGCAGTCAGAATTAAAGTCCTGCAATTTAACCCCTTCTTTTCCTGGAAAAGTGACAAAGTCCAGAAACCTCTTCTAATATTGGCTCTCGGTGAAAATACTTCTCAGGGCTGCTTAGGGTAACTACAAACAATCCCGGACGACGCCCCCACATGTAGCACTAACTCACGGTGGAGCTGCTGATTTAAAGCGGGCTGTTACCGTCACCTTGTTACCTGTAATTTCACCAACACCGGGTCTAGGGGTCTCCATTGAGCTTACTGCGAGGCAATGTAGGCACCAGTCACTTAAGTACTTTTTCAATGCTTTAATGGGGATAACTGGAAGAAGTAGCAGGAAAGAGGTAGAAGGAGAGTTGCAGGGGTGTTCAAATACCTTTTCTTGGCGTAGCGTCAAGGAATTTAAATCTTTAGGATGGATGTATCCTCAGCTTAGGATTAAATCTTTGCCCGCCCGGATAGGTTTCTCTCACTGACCTAGCAGCCGGAACGCAGCACGAACAAAAAGTCTCTTTGGTGGGACAAACTCATATGATCCTCTGCCATAGGATGTAGTAGTTTTAGATGAACAGCAAACCAAGTACCAGAACCTTTAACCACTTCGCATCCAGGCCATTTCTGACACTTCACTCCTACATGTCAAAAATCATAATTTCTTTGCTATAAAATTACATAGAACCCCCAAACATTATATATGTTTTTTTAGCAGAGACCCTAGAGAATACAATGGCAGTCATTGCAACTTTTTATCTTGCACGGTATTTGCGCAGCAATTTTTCAAACGCAATTTTTAAAAAAAAAAAAACAGTTTCATGCTTTAACCACCTGAGCCCCGGACCATTATGCTGCCTAAGGACCAGAGGTCTTTTTCCAATTTGGCACTGCGTCGCTTTAACTGCTAATTGCGCGGTCATGCAATGCTGTACCCAAACCAAATTTGCGTCCTTTTCTTCCCACAAATAGAGCTTTCTTTTGATGGTATTTGATCACCTCTGCGGTTTTTATTTTTTGCGCTATAAACGGAAAAAGACCGAAAATTTTGAAAAAAAATTATATTTTCTACTTTTTGTTATAAAAACAATCCAATAAACTCAATTTTAGTCATACATTTAGGCCAAAATGTATTCGGCCACATGTCTTTGGTAAAAAAAATGTCAATAAGCGTATATTTATTGGTTTTCGCAAAAGTTATAGCGTCTACAAACTAGGGTACATTTTCTGGAATTTACACAGCTTTTAGTTTATGACTGCCTGTCATTTCTTGAGGTGCTAAATTGGCAGGGCAGTACAAAACCCCCACAAATGACCCCATTTTGGAAAGTAAACACCCCAAGGAAATTGCTGAGAGGCATGTTGAACCCATTGAATATTTATTTTTTTGTCCCAAGTGATTGAATAATGACAAAAAAAAAAAAATATTTACAAAAAGTTGTCACTAAATGATATATTGCTCACACAGGCCATGGGCCTATGTGGAATTGCACCCCAAAATACATTCAGCTGCTTCTCCTGAGTATGGGGATACCACATGTGTGGGACTTTTTGGGAGCCTAGCCGCGTACGGGGCCCCGAAAACCATTCACCGCCTTTAGGATTTCTAAGGGTGTAAATTTTTGATTTCACTCTTCACTGCCTATCACAGTTTCGGAGGCCATGGAATGCCCAGGTGGCACAAAACCCCCCCAAATGACCCCATTTTGGAAAGTAGACACCAATAAAACTACAACTATTTTTTTTTATTTTATATATTTTTTTATTTTTTTTTACACTTTTTTTGTAACTAACTTTTATAACTGTAACCGGTTCCAGGTTCGGGTCTCTCAAAATGCGATGGCATCTTGGGAGACCCTGTGAAAGTGTGTCCTAGCCTGTGCAATGCTGTACCCTACGCTAATACTCAACTAGTGAATGGTAGCGTTCAAAACATTCACCAATGCAAAGACCAGGATTGTCAGGACAGGAGGGACAATAATAGCGGGTGTCACGCCTATATCCGCGCCTGCTGCGGACACGACATCTTTTTGGGGGGGTTCGTTGGGTAGGGGTACTCGGGAGGACATAAAGAAAATGCCTCTCATGCAGCCGACTGCATTTGGTTGGGGATGTGAATGGGGGAAGTACGGGCGCTGCAGAAGTGGTGGGTTCCCAATTAGGATTGACGAATGCAGCAGGAAGGGCACTATGGGCACGACGGGCCTGTGTTTGTCTTTTTGGTGGCAGCGGGACACTACTTGTGCTTGCCACCTCACCAGCTTGAACTGCACTTATGGGACTCGCCACGTCACCAAGTGTTACTGCAGCGCGGGTTTGACTACGACCGGGGTGTACTAGGCCGCTGGTGCTTGCCAGTTCAATAAAAAGCTACCAAAAAAACTGTTAGCGATCGCAGGGATCAGGCCTGACTCTGCGAACGCTGCAGTTATGCATTTAGTGTTTTGTAAGTGACAGTGATCGATCAATACTGCACCTGGGTGGGCTGGGCTGGGCCGGGCGGAGGGGCAAAACGCAGGTGCTAGCAGGTATCTGGGCTGATCCCACTAACACTGCATTTTTGGGAACCCTAAACTGCTGGGGATGCTAGTATAGATCTGATCGGATCAGATATTGATCCGTTCAGATACTATACCACTAAGGGAGGTGTATGCTACGTGCGTGGGTGTTAGTGGTACTGGCGCTAACCTGACGCTGCTTGGGGCTTGTGCTTGCTAGTTCACCAAAATGCTACCAAAAAAACTGTTAGCGACCGCAGGGATCAGGCCTGACTCTGCGAACGCTGCAGTTATGCATTTAGTGTTTTGTAAGTGACAGTGATCGATCGATACTGCACTTGGGTGGGCTGGGCTGGGCCGAGCAGAGTGGCAAAACGCAGGTGCTAGCAGGTATCTGGGCTGATCCCGCTAACACTGCATTTTTGGGAACCCTAAACTGCTGGGGATGCTAGTATAGATCTGATCGGATCAGATATTGATCCGTTCAGATACTATATCACTAAGGGAGGTGTACGGTGCGTGCGTGGGTGTTAGCGGTACTGGCACTAACCTGACGCTGCCTGGGGCTGGTGCTTGCCAGTTCACCAAAATGCTACCAAAAAAACTGTTAGCGATCGCAGGGATCAGGCCTGACTCTGCGAACGCTGCAGTTATGCGTTTAGAGTTTTGTAAGTGTCAGTGATCGATCGATACTGCACTTGGGTGGGCTGGGCTGGGCCGGGCGGAGGGGCAAAACGCAGGTGCTGGCAGGTATCTGGGCTGATCCTGCTAACACTGCGTTTTTGGGAACCCTAAACTGCTGGGGACGCTAGTATAGTATAATCTGACGCTGCCTGGGGCGACGCATATCACCGCCGGGCGATCAGGGGGCTAAACCTTTATTCGGTAATAAACGGCAGGTGCCCTGACACTATAAAAAATAAACAAACTAACCAGCGTCACCCGTAACAGTTATACAGTGATCAGTGGTGAAAGGGTTAACTAGGGGGCAATCAAGGGGTTAAAACATTTATTAGATAGTATATGGGGGTCCCTGACGCTATAAAACGCTGACAGTGAACCTAAATATTTACTTCCCTAACTAGCGTCACCAGCGACACTAATACAGCGATCAGAAAAATGATCGCTTAGTGACACTGGTGACAGGGGGTGATCAAGGGGTTAAAACTTTATTAGGGGGGTTAGGGGGGTACCCTAGACCTGTCCTAACACTGTAACTGTCACAAACTGACACCATGCAGTAATCAGAAAAAAAAAAAAAAAACTGCTTGGTGTCAGTTTGTGACAGGGGGGGGGTGATTGGGGGGTGATCGGGGGGCGATCGGGGTGTTTTGTGTGCCTGGCATGTTCTACTGTGTGTGTGTGTGTTGTGCACTCACATTACAGTGTAATGGAAATTTGTAAGTTCTGTATATAATTGTATTGTATTTTGTATGTATTGCACACTGCCCTCACTGTGCAACAGCACTAATAATGTTTTCAGTAAATGTTTACATTCTTTCGAGTCCTGATTAGAATAAGCCTGCCTATGTAACGCCCCTTGTTATGATAAACCTACAATTGTAATATTAATGTGATACCTACGTAATCATGTGCATAAAAACCTTCAATTGCGTCATAATAAGGCAGAACAGTAATTTGGAAAGATGCTGAGCGTATCTTTTGTGTCTGTTCCCTACTGCAGTAGTTATTATTAATTTGGAACCACTAATCAATATGAGGATAGGAGTTGCCTATCATCAATTTAACCGAGTCAGCATGGCGAGCTTTGCCTTAGGAGGGGATTCCAGGTGACCCTGAGTATCCGAAACAAGGAGCTTGAGACGATCCGGGAATTTCTGATAATCAGCCGGCTGAGGTAAGCCTTTTGCTTACATTTGAGTTATCAGACTTCCTTGATCGGTAAGGCATTTTCGGGACAAAGGGTACCTATTTTACTCCCCTTAATCGAACTGTATTGATTGGTGGTTATATGTTATGTTGTCCCTGTCTATTGTCCATTGGAGTGTTATAGATAAGAAAGGGAAGAATAGTGCTGTTCACAGGTATATGTAGTACATCTGCTAGATAAAGTAGTTTAGAGGCAAGAGGGTATAGGCACAAGTAGAGAAGAGAGAAGACTGGCCAGTCATTATGGGCATTGAATTAAGTAAGGGAATGAAGGGTAAGAGACCCTCAAAAATGCCCAGCGCAAGAGGAGCGCTATATATGAACCAAAGGTGCGGTTCCGCCTATACTGAGCCCCTAGATTAATTGTTAGAGTGGACAGTGATCCACATTGGGTAACTGGGTTACCAAAGTCCACAGGGACTAAGAATCATGCAGAGTAAACAGCTAGAGAAACAGCTATCTATGTGAGCAGGATGGATCAAGGGTGACATTAACACTAGACAGAAAAGGGACATTTTCATGTTAAGTTGTGGGATGAATTTGGAGTCAGGCACTATTAGAGTCAGAAACAGAGAAATGAGAGGTAAAACAGAATACTTTATATGTTGTCAGAGAGAGAAGATGGGATGAGTACTCTGGCTGACCGTCTGATCATAGAAGCTAGATATAAAAGATATCTGAACAAAATAAGGAATGCAGAATTTAGACAGGGAAATAGTAAAGTGTTAAAAGAAAGTGAGAGAATGATATGCATGTGTTGTGTACAAAAGGGAAAAATGTAAGCGATTTTAGAGAGATATTGGTGTATGTGTGTGCGAATGCTGGGACCTTTAGTTCTATTGCTTGTGTGTGTCATGTACGCAGATGTGACCCCCTCCTTTGTGCTCTCCTGAAAGAAATGTGGCTGGGATGAGAGGTTAGTGATAAGCTGGAAGGACATCATGCCAATTCCAGTTTTTTTAGACAAAACATTTATAACAAAATGTGCCGGGTTAACGAATCTAATGGAAAATAATGTGATCACAATTATTTTGAATCTGTTTTCCAAACATGGTAAAATGAAGGTTACATTTAACCGTGTATTACACAAATTGAATATCCTTTGATAGTGGAAACAGTGCATTTAAAAAAGGGAAATTAAGTAAAATTAAGTAGTAATGAGTATTAATTTCTAATATGAGTTTAACAATTTTATTAATAATATAGATATATTGAAACTGGTTTAGACAACCTTTGGTTGGAAATGAAATCCAGGTTAATGGGGAAATTTGTAATGAATGAGATTAGTTTAGATTAAGATAACAATTTTGTAATTTTACATTTATACAATAAGCTCTTATTGAGAGAAAAAAAAGATTAAGATGAGGTTGTTATTTTGAATAAAGCTGCCATAATATTTAACAAAGCCAAGATGGATGGAATACATAAGAAGTTCTTCTATAAAAATGAAATTTTAAGGTTTTTGATAATGACTTGATGTGCGGTCCATGATGTAAGAGTAATATTAAATAAAATTTAAATATAACAGACCCATCACATCAAGTCCACACACCCTGTTAGGATAGATGCCACCTGCAGCCAGTTGTTTTATAGTTTTTGATGCTTTCTGGTCCATCATACAGATTCTTGGTCCTTTTGTTTTTATTTATTTTTATTTTTGAAATCCAAAGCAGAATGTGTGGATTGTGAAATGATGTGCCCCTTTTTCTTGTAAGTGCAGTGGTATAAGCAGAAGAATATTTTGGATTTATGGGCATCTCTCCATGACCGCAGGGTATTGTTATCATTTATTATAATATTGCCAGGAAAAAGTTGTCTTTTGAAACATGAAACTGGAGTTCTTACACAAATAGTGTGATAGAAAACAAGACATTGTAATATATTTATGCAAGCTGGACCCAGTAATGAAGGGTTCACCCCGATATATCAGAGCTGTAGCTTTTATGCAAAGGTGCTATTAGACAAAGTTAGATATTGTTTTGGTCAATGGTCCGACATTCTGTGCAGCAAATTTACAGCTAACTAAATTTTTGTCTAATGAAAGGTTTAAAATATGAGTTTGTTTATGTACAAATCTAACAATGAAAAACGCGTACATTTATTCAAAAGAAAGGAAAAGACGCATGTGTTAAATTGATGACATAGGAATCAGCTGCTGTGAGCCCAGTGCAGGACACACTCCCTGAAGACCCAGATATTAAATTTTTTGTAGATTTGAGTATGCAGTTTATCACCCAGAAGGATACTCTGTATTCAAAGTCATTGGATCCTTTTTCCCCAGCTCAAGAAGCAGAGCTCCATGTTTTAGCAAAGCCTGTGAGCTATAAAAAGAGTGTATATTTATATAGATAGTCGAGATATAGAGAGCTTTTGGTTCCATTTAAAGGGCCAGAAGTTTGTTTTTACTTCGGCAGGTAAACCAACCAAGCATGCCAAGTTAATTTGATCGGCTGTTTTCAGCCTTCCAGGTTCTTGCTGAGGTAGCCATATTAACTTTCACACATGGAAGCAGACCAGGTGACTAAGGATGCTGCATTTACAGCCCCGGACACTTGATGGGTCTGTGCAACTCACAGATTCCACCCTAGTTCTGGCCCAGTATAGCTGGGATTAATAATTCAACTTTAAGGACCCCAGAACGAGAAGAACAAGTGGTCCACAGGGGGCAACTTCTTATGAAACAGGACTTTGGAAAAGGTGATCATTTATGTCTGCCAGCCACTCTTTTCCCTTCAGCTTGACACATGGACCGTGTCATCAGTCACAAGCAGTTATGGCTGCCTTAGTAAATGAGCGTGGGATAGAGCCAGGGTTCACCACAGTTGTTTTTATAACACACCACTTCTTGTTTTACCTGTTACCAAAGGTGTTACCAAAAGCTGAACATCCCTCCCAGAGATTACATAAAAGATATATCCAGATGCCCAAGTCAGGATCTTATGAGTATGCATTTTGTCTGTATGGACATGTTTTTTGGATGTCCAGTGGCAAATGCTACTGCAAAGGCCACAGTAAAAAGTGTTATCAGAAGTAGTTTGTAAGTACAGAGTGCCAGGGAGTACAGAGAGTAACAGAGGAAATCATTTTTTATAGGAGAGTCCTTACTAGAAGTTTTGAGGTTTTATTTTTACACCCCCTACTGTCTACAATGTATCAGACAAAGTAGAGTAAGAAACTAGAAAACTTTTGCCTGAATGTTTTCTTCTATTTTATGAAGCCTCTAAGGGGGATGTTGGACTCTCTCCCTATGGGATTTGGTTTGGGAGTGTGTTACTCACTTGCTTATATTTTGTCTCAGCAGCTGAAGTCCTTCATTCGGATCTCACAGAGAATGTTGCTGATCTTTTAAGGTTTTTTGACAAACTCATTTATGTGTTTTCTCCCCAATTCCAGATCCTAAAAGTTTGGAAGGATCTAAAACTAAAGCCAGGTGACTTGTGGATTGTTAAGAGACATTTATATATAAGGAAAAGTTTGGAGACTCAATACAGCATCTATTTCATGTACAGTTTTTGCAAAACGTGAAGAAAAAGTCACCTGGATCCACACCAGACACTGCAAAAATGACTTAATTAAAGAAATCTCTGTGTTTGATTTGTTTCCCTCTTGTGATCACAGTCTAGGGTACTTTTTTATTCAATTAATTGTAAGGGATATATATATATATTTGAAAAGTAGTTCAGCCAAGTTGAAGTCATATTTGTCTTTTGTGCGTCTTCCATTTCATGTAGAATTGTCTGTGTTTACATATGCTGATAAGTCAGCATGTCCACAATTCAGCTAGAAGGCCATTCTGGCCACAGGAGTGTACAGCCAGTACTCTGTAAATATGTCTTATCAATCATTTGTTTTTCACAATGAAAAGTCATTTTGGTAATGAAAAAGTTGCTCAGCTATTATTTTCTCCACAATGGAGTTTTTTTGCCTCTTTGGCCAGGACTACCTCCACCTAAGCGTGTGAAGGTTCCAGTTTAAAGGTGATAGCAGGTGTAGTTAGTGATCAAAATATTGATCAAAAGAGGGGAGACTGTAATGAAAATTTGTAAGTTCTGTATATAATTGTATTGTATTTTGTATGTATTGCACACTGCCCTCACTGTGCAACAGCACTAATAATGTTTTCAGTAAATGTTTACATTCTTTCGAGTCCTGATTAGAATAAGCCTGCCTATGTAACGCCCCTTGTTATGATAAACCTACAATTGTAATATTAATGTGATACCTACGTAATCATGTGCATAAAAACCTTCAATTGCGTCATAATAAGGCAGAACAGTAATTTGGAAAGATGCTGAGCGTATCTTTTGTGTCTGTTCCCTACTGCAGTAGTTATTATTAATTTGGAACCACTAATCAATATGAGGATAGGAGTTGCCTATCATCAATTTAACCGAGTCAACAGTCTTCTCTCCTCAGCGCCGGAACGGAAAATACCGAGCCGAGGAGAGATGACATAATTTCCTTTGCTGCTGTTTAGCATACAGCAGCAAAGGAATGTTCCCATTGGCCGGCGGCGATCGCGAGAGGGGGGCCACGAACGGATGGCCTCCCCCTCACCTCCGATCGCCGGGGAACATAACAGGACCGCCTCGGGCAACGGGGGGGTCCGATCGGACCCCCCACCCGCGGGAGGCAAATCACGTGTATGTGCGTGATTTTGCCTGCCCGTGCCGCCTTGCCAACGTACATCGGCGCGAGGTGGTCCTTAAGTGGTTAAAAAAAAACAAAACAGCAAAGTTAGCCAAATTTTTTTGCATTGTGTGAAAGATGAAGTTACGCTGAGTAAATAGATACCTAACATGTCACGCTTCAAAATTGCACACGCTCGTGGAATGGCGCCAAACTTTGGTACTTAAAAATCCCCATAGGCGACGCTTTAAAAATTTTTACTGGTTACATGTTTTGAGTTACAGAGGAGGTCTAGGGCCAAAATTATTGCTCTCGCTCTAACGTTCGCGGCGATACCTCACATGTGTGGTTTGAACACCGCTTTCATATGTGGGCGTGACTTACGTATGCGTTCGCTTCTGCGTGCGAGCTCACGGGGACAGGGGCGCTTTAAAATGTTTTTTTTCTTTTATTGTTAATTTTACTTTAAAATTTTTATTTTGACACTTTTTAAAATCTTTTTTTTTTTTGATCACTTTTATTCCTGTTACAAGGAATGTAAACATCCCTTGTAATAGGAATATGACACGATCAGTCCTCTTTACAGTGAGATATGGGGTCAATAAGACCCCACATCTCACCTCTAGGCTGGGAAGCCTAAAATAAAAAAATAAAATAAAATGATCGCCGCTTCACAGCCGAAGCGGCGCCGTTTTTTTGAATGCAGAGGCCGGGCGTGACGTCATAACATCGCGCCCGGCCTCCGAACGATCATAGAGACTCCGGCGACCATCTGGTCCGCCGGAAAACTCTATGGTGAACATCCGGCGCCGGGGGATCCACTATCCGACTCACTGATCGCTGAGGTGAGTCGGTAGAAGCACCGGAGGGCGGCGGGAGGGGGGGGACGTCCTCTCTCGCCACCCATAAGAACGATCAAGCGGTGGAACAGCCGCTATGATCATTCTTATGGTGTACGAAATCGCCGGTTGAAAATGCCGGTATCTAAATGATGTCTGAAGCCTCAGGCATCATTCAGATATAAGCCCCGAAAGTCGAGGCCGTTATATGACGGCCTCCGGATGCTAAGAGGTTAAGCCGACCCGGCAGTACTTGTGCGGTAGGGTAATTTAGGATGCGTCCTCCAATTGAGTCACCAGGCCCTTCTCCAGACCAGCGCTCTGCATGGTCCCTTCCAAGACGGGTCCTCCCCTGGATTCTTCTCAATTGTCCGGCTTCTTCACGCAGGACAGACAGCACAGGACCATCCCAGCAGTAGCAGGCCCCAGACAGGCTTCTGGGCCTACCTGCACGGCTGCAGCGGCATAACCCTCCAAGCTGGAGGGCTACGAGATAGCACTCACTGACACATACCTCTAGGCCAAGAGGGCCACGAGGCAAAAAGCTCCCCGAAACATGGCGTCTGCCCCATAAATACCCTCTCCCAGAATGCAACTCGGAGGACCACCTCTGCCGAGTTATCTCCGGGACAGAAGAGCACTCATACACTTCAGCTTGTTGCTTTCCAACATTGACCCACGATGACAACGACACCCACAGGAGCAATGTGGAACTGCACACAACACAGCCAAGCTAGAACAGAGGCTAAACTAACATTAGATTAAACCTGAACAATGTATAGCACAGATGATCCATTAAATTTACCTATAAGCTGTAGATTAGAAATCTACCAGCGCTACACGTGTATATATATGAAGGAAGGCTACGTACATGTGGCATTAAGAAGACATCCACAAATTTACTGGCATTGTCCGTAAGGGATCCAATGCCAGAAACAATCGGTCTGCCAGGGGGTGAGTGCAATTTCTTATGCGTTTTAGGGAGCGTGTAGAAATTTGGGAACCAGGAACTCTAGGGTGTCTTTGTCAATGAGGCCCTCATAGAAGGCCCCCGTGCAAAGCTCCCAGAGTTCCTGGGCAAAGGTGGAGATAAAGAAGGGGAGATGGGTTTATGCCAATGTTTAATATTAAGAACAGCCAGGCACATTGATTGATACTGGATATGTGTCATCAAGACAATATTGCCACTTTTATCTGATTGTTTGATAACAAATTCAGATTGTTGTTGTTGTAAAGATTTAAGTGCTTTGGTTTGTTTAGTATTAAGGTTCGATGGAATATCGTGCCAATGCTGTTTCTTAAGGTCCCTAATGGCTTGATGCAGAAAGGTCCAAATGGCCAGGCAAGTCATGAGGTCAGGAAATTTCCAAGATTGCAGTTTAAATTGATTGATCGCTCAGGTAGGATTCTGAGAATGAATCTGTGTAGAGGAAACAGTGGTGGAGGAGGAAGGGAACACTGATGAATCAGTATCCTCCGTAGCTCCTTCATCATAAAGGAGCATGAGGTCGCGGAGGGCCCGAAACTCCTCCATGGTAAAGTGTTTAGTTCACTCCGCGAACTAAACAAAAAAATTAAGCTGTCCACGATCTTTGTCAAAAATAAACTTGAACATAAGATTCCGAGCAAAGAGATAAAGATCCTTAATTGTTTCTGTAACGATAAGAGGATCAAGTGGACAGAAGCCCAAACCCAGCTGTAACACAGAGAGCTCATCAGCTGTCAGCTGGAAGGAGGTCAAATTTATGACGTTGAACTGGTTGTCAGGTTGGGAGTGTTGGGTGAGGGATGCGAGGGTTTGAGAACATACTGTACATGTTCTCAAACGTATTCTTTATATGTTTGCTAAAGTATGTATATGTATTTCTAAATAAATTACCTGTTTTATAGATTATTCCTCCTGATGAAGTGGCATTAAGACCACGGAACTAGTAGAGGACCTTTAATCTATGAGGATAACTCCATTACCAGATATCTCTTTCTGGGGAAACCTACGAGTAATTGTATACTGTAAGGTCAAATTTCCCCCTTTTTATTGGTATATTGATTTTGTTCAATTGTATGTTTTTTATATGTGCAGTGGGGATCGAAAGTTTGGGCACCCCAGGTAAAAATGTGTATTAATGTGCATAACGAAGTCAAGGAAAGATGGAAAAAATCTCCAAATGGCATCAAATTACAGATTAGACATTCTTATAATATGTCAAAAAAAGTTAGATTATATTTCCATCATTTACACTTTCAAAATAACAGAAAACATAAAAATGGCGTCTGCAAAAGTTTGGGCACCCTGCAGAGTTAATATCTTGTACTGCCCCCTTTGGCAAGTATCACAGCTTGTAAACGCTTTTTGTAGCCAGCCAAGAGTCTTTCAATTCTTGTTTGAGGTATCTTTGCCCATTCTTCCTTACAAAAGTCTTCCAGTTCTTTGAGATTTCTGGGCTGTCTGTCACGCACTGCTCTTTTAAGGTCTATCCATAGATTTTCAATAATGTTGAGGTCAGGAGATTGTGAAGGCCATAGCAAAACCTTCAGTTTACGCCTCTTGATGTAATCCCCCGTGGATTTTGAGGTGTGTTTAGGATCATTATCCATTGTAACTTCAGCTTTTTCACAGATGGCATCAAGTTACCATCCAAAATTTGCTGAAATTTTATTGAATCCATTTTTCCTACTACTCGTGAAATGTTCCCTGTGCCACTGGCTGCAATACAACCCCAAAGCATGATTGATCCACCCCCATGCTTAACAGTTGGACAGAGGTTCTTTTCATTAAATTCTGTGCCCTTTCTTCTCCAAACGTACCTTTGCTCATTCCGGCCAAAAAGTTCTATTTTAACCTCATCAGTCCACAGAACTTGTTTCCAAAATGCCTCAGGCTTGTCTATATGTTCATTTGCAAAGTTCAAACGCTGATTTTTGTGGTGAGGACGTAGAAGAGGTTTTTTTCTGATGACTCATCCATGAAAACCATATTTGTACAAGTATCTCTTTATAGTGGAATAGTGTACCGCAACTCCAGTGTCTACCAGATCTTTCTGGAGGGATCGTGCAGTCAAACGTGAGTTTTGAATTGCTTTTCTCACAATCCTGCGAGCTGTTCTGTCTGATATATTTCTTGGTCTTCCAGATCTTGCTTTAACTTCTACTGTTCCTGATGACTGCCATTTCTTAATTACATTCTGAACAGAGGATATTGACATCTAAAAATGCTTTGCTATCTTCTTATAGCCTTCTCCAGCTTTGTGAGCGTTAACTATTTTCAGTTTCAGTTTTCTAGACAACTGCTTAGAAGAACCCATGGAGCTGATTGTTGGGGCAAGGTCAGATGAGTCTGGCCATTTAAAACCTTTGAGATTGACATCACCTGGTCTTCCCAGACGATGATTGAGACCAATCCATGACACTGGCAGGTCTCAGCTTTGCAAAGGGTGCAGTGCATGCTATAAATTCTGCAGGGTGCCCAAACTTTTGCAGACGCCATTTTTTTGTTTTCTGTAATTTTGAAAGTGTAAATGATGGAAATAAAATCTAACTTTTTTTGACATATTATAAGAATGTCTAATCTGTAATTTGATGCCATTTGGAGATTTTTCCATCTTTCCTTGGCTACGTTATGCACATTAATACACATTTTTACCTGGGGTGCCCAAACTTTCGATCCCCACTGTAATAAATGATATATTTTTTTTAAGTTGATTGCCTGTTTATCAGTTCCGGGATAATCCATAAGTATTTTTCTTTGGTTTGAGTGTGTGAGGACAGCCTCAGCAACTGTCCGTACCCTCTTTCCTCCCCTTCACCTCTGAATGTGGAGTATCTTATACAGTGCTTCGAAAAAGTTTTTCTACCCCTTGAAATTTTCCTCATTTTGTCATGTTACAACCAAAAACGTAAATGTATTTTATTGGGATTTAATGTGATAGACCAAAACAAAGTGGCACATAATTGTGAAGTGGTAGGAAAATGATAAATGGCTTTCAACATTCTTTACTAATAAATATCTGAAAAGTGTGGTTGCATTTGTATTCAGCCCCCTTTACTCTGATACCCCTAACTAAAATCTAGTGGAACCAGTTGCCTTCAGAAGTCATCTAATTAGTAAATAGAGTCCACTTGTGTGTAATTGAATCTCAGTATAAATACAGCTGTTCTGTGAAGCCCTCAGAGGCTTGTTAGAGAACCTTAGTGAACAAACGGCATCATGAAGGCCAAGGAACACACCAGACAGGTCAAGGATAAAGTTGTGGAGAAGTTTAAAGCAGAGTTAGATTATAAATTATATCCCAAGCTTTGAAAATCTCATGGAGCACTGTTTAATCCATCATCCGAAAATGGAGTATGGCACAACTGCAAATCTACCAAGACATGGAGGTCCACCTAAACTGACAGACCGGGCAAGGAGAGCATTAATCAGAGAAGCAGCCAAGAGGACCTTGGTAACTCAAGCAATTTTCTTTCCTTCAACTTGCAATTGAAGGAAAGAAAATTTCAGAATGTATGGCCTGTCTTAGATACGGCATGGAAAAGCTGCAGTGTCGCACACATACTGCACCATGAAGTTGAATATGTATCTTTGTTTTTTATAATCTTCAACTTTTCCTTTAAAAATATGACAATGAAGACATGCTTTAATCATTGAAAACTTACAAAGAATATAACAAAAGCTGTAAAAAGGAAATCAGGATTGTATAAATTCAAAATCAACAACAGGTCACAAAAGAAAGATAAGGTCTAAGCATGTAGGCCCCTTACGGTATAAATGAGAGTTGGTTACTGGGGACAAAGAAAAGGCAAATCTAATAAATACCCTCCCCAGCTCCGTGTATACAAAGGAAATTGGTAGAACTCAAGTCCAAACTGAGGATAGTATTACCACAGCCTCAAATGAACCACAATGGCTAGAAATTGATATGGTCCATAAACAGACAAAATAAAGGTAAATAAAGCAGATGGCTTATACGCACATATCCACAAAGAATTAAGCTTTGTTATTCTGAAGTCATTGTTTCCAATTTTTAGAGACTCTTTAATAACTGGCTTAGTACCAAAGGATTGGCACAAGGATAATGTAATGCCTATATTTAAAAAGGGATCAAAGTCTTCACAAAGTAACAGACCAGTAAGTTTAAATTCTAAAGCAGAGAAGGTACTTGAGGGATTCTATAATTAACCGCTTCCCGACCAGTTATACTGTGGCAGATTGGCTCCCCTGTGCGAGCCGTCATAGCTATACGTCGGGTGGCGGGGTCAGGATAACAGGCGTGCACGCCCGCTGCACAGCGGGGGTGCCGGTGCTCGTGGCCGACGGTCGCGATGACCATTGGCCACGAGCGATTGTGAGCAGGAGAGACAGAACAGGGACGAGTGTGTGTAAACACACACTCCCCTGTTCTGGTGTGACATGAGTGACAGATCATGTGTTCCTATTTGCTAGGAACCACGATCCGTCACTTCCTCCAGTCAGTCCCCTCCCCCTTCAGGTAGAATCACCTCCCAGAGAACACAGTTAACCCCTTGAGCGCCCCCTAGTGTTAACCCCTTCACTGCCAGTGATATTTTTACAGTAATCAATGCAATTTTATAGCATTGATCGCTGTATTAATGCCAATGGTCCCAAAAATGTGTCAAAATTGTCCCATGTGTCCGCCATAATGTCGCAGTCATGATAAAAATCGCAGATCGCAGCCATTACTAGTAAAAAAAAGAATAATAATATAAAATGCTATAAATCTCCTATTTTGTAGACGCTATAACTTTTGCGCAAACCAATCAATATACGCTTATTGCGATTTTTTTTTTACCACAAATATGTAGAAGCACACATCGGCCTAAACTGAGAATAAAAATCGTTTTTTTTAATATATTTTTGAGGGATATTTATTAAAATATTAAAAAGTAAAAAATAATGCGTTTTTTTCAAAATTGTCGCTCTTTTTTTGTTTATAGCGCAAAAAATAAAAACCGCAGAGGGGTTCAAATACTACCAAAAGAAAGCTCTATTAGTGGGAAAAAAGGACGTCAATTTTGTTTGGGTACAACGTTGCACGGCCGCGCTATTGTCAGTTAAAGCGATACAGTGCCGAAATGCAAAAAAGTGCTCTGGTCAGGAAGGGGGTAAATTCTTCCGGGTCTGAAGTGGTTAACTACATAGTACAGTTTCTTCCAGAAAACATTATTATAAGTGAAAGTCAACATAAATTCATGAATGGCAAAAGTTGTCAAACAAATATACTTTTCTGTAAGTAGGTAAGCAAAAGCTTATGCTGGCCATAGACAGGTCATTTATTTTATTTTTTCATTCAGCCAGCGACCTGAACGGAAAAAAACAAATGGATTTCTCCACCCTTAACAGCAAGGTGAATGGACATGGAGGAATCCTCCCCACTAGGACAAAGCATTCTGAGAGTGGAACCCACTGCCGTCAGAATACACTGATCCATGGTTGCACTCGCTGATCGACATAAGTTTTCCAGCATGGCCCTTTAACAGAAGTTGATCAAACAACTGACTTCTGTAAAGCAGGGACAGCCACACACTGATCAGAATTCAGCTGGTCCCTGTTGAACTGGCTGAATTTCAATCATTGTATGGCCAGCCTTTGACAAAGCTGTGGCTGTGGATATAGCACACTTGGACTTTGCTAAAGTGGTTGACACACACAGTTCACCACAGACAGCTAATGTGTAAGTTAAGGTCAATAGGCTAAGACAGCCATACATGGATCAAAATTTGGCCAGTTCAGCAATGACCAGCCAAATTTTGATCCATGTATGGGCAGGGAGGTTGTACAGAATTCGACCTACCAACTGACTTCTGTACAACCTCCCTCTCAGATTTTTGCCAGTTGATCAGCATTGCTGGCTACAGCCAGCAGCACTGATTGGTGTTTTCTGATGGTGGGAAAATCTCCCTGCTGTCAGAATACAAAGCTTAGTGGGGGGAGTGGTTGAACGAAAAAAAAAAAAAACCTGACTCATCTATGGGCTGCCTTAGAAACTTCAGTTTGCAAATGGATAGAAAACTGGCTAAAACACTGTATTCAGAGAGTAGTGATTAATAAACCATACTCTGAATGGTCTAAGTTTGTTAGACATTATAGTTAGTGGCATACTGTGTGCTAGGACCCATACTTTTAAACCTAGTTAAAAATAACATTGAGTTTTAATAAACAGATTTCTAAAAAGCAAATACCATTAAGTTACAGTCTTCCTAGAGTTTAAAAGTACCATTGCAGTTACAGTCTTCCTGGAGTTTAAAAGTACCATTACAGTGTTTGCAGATGACACCAAGATCTGTACTGAAATAAAGTGACAACAAGATATCTGAATTATAAGCAGACCTATTTGGGGAAAATAAATGTCAAACAAGTTTAAATGCTAATAATAACTATTGCACATGGGGATAAAAACATGCAAGCACCATACATTTTAGGGGGAGGGCAGCCAGCTACAATCCCCCCAATCCCATGATATTCCCACTTTGTAGAAAGTAATACTGTAGATCACAACACGGAGTGATGGAATATTTGTCCCTAACACATTTCCAAGAAACCTATTATACAGCATGTAAAAAAATCCTGTTTTCTTTATCATGCATTGGGACATAAGGATATGGGACATGTGATCAGTAGTAAATCACACGTTGCCAGGTGCTGGATTACAGCAATATGGAGAATTATTTATTCTTTTTCTCCAATACTGAGATACTGATGGTATGCTGCATCATTCTTCTCTGGCCAGCAGGGGAGAGCTAAAGCCAAGCAAGCCTATAGACTCCCATGCAGAGTGCTGAGAATCCTGAAAGGTTGGAGTTTGATACGGCAGCTATATAATGGGATAAATAGACTTCTTGCACTACAGATCCCAATATACAAAATGCAGTAGGAGGATTGGAGAAATTATTTTTTTATTAAACTACCTGGAAAATCATCCACTCACCCTAGGGTTGCCATCTCATCCCATTAAAACCAAACACATATTAATTACACAGGTTACCACCTTAATCAGCCACAGAACCTGTGTAATTAATATATGCTTTAAAGGCATGAGGTGGCAATCCTAACTCACCCTCAGCTTCCCACCGTTGATCTCTGGAGATCTTTGGGGAGAGTCTGTGGGAGCCCTCCATCTACAGTGAGAGGTCACTTATTAGTCCTTATTATTAATCACTTTGAATTCTAAGTTGTGTTATTACCATTGACTGATAGCACAGATGTGCACTGATTGATGGCAGAGATGTGCACTAGGGGCACAGATGGGCACTGGTGACTGATGGCACAGATGGGCACTGTGACACCGACCCTGATGGGCACTGTGACACTGATTGGCACTGTGACACTGATTCGCACTGACTGGCACTGTTTGGGCACTGTATTTGATGGTGTATAAAATAAATCACATTGTTAATCCGTTTTATGCTTGCCTAGTTACCAACCATATGAGGTGAAAATATATTAACCACCTCGCGCCCGCGCTATAGCCGAATGACGGCTACAGTGTAGGCCTTAATTGCCGGGAGGCCGTCAATATACGTCCTCCCCTTTGCACGCTTCCTGCGTGCCCTCACGAGCACGCATCGGGGAAAGTTTGTGATGGCCGTGACCCTTGGACACAGCTAATCACAGATCGTGGTAAATGGCCAATCACAGCAGACATTTACAACGTGATCGCCATGTCCAATGAGAGATGATCTCAAATGTAAACATATGAGATCATCTCTCATTGACAGCTCTCCCTCCACACACAGAGACTGAGGGCGAAGGAGGGAGAGCTTCTGTACTGCAGTGTGAGTGATTTATTTTATACACTATCATATACAGTGCCCATACCAGTGCCCAAACAGTGCCAGTTAATGCCAGTCAGTGTCACAGTGCCAATCAGTGTCAAAGTGCCCAGCAGGGCCAGTGTCACCGTGCCAATCAGTGTCACGCTGCCCATCTGTGCCATCAGTCATCAGTGCACATCTCTGCAATCAATCAGTGCACATCTGTGCCGCCTCATCAGTGCACATCTGTGCCATCAGTGCACATCTGTGCCATCAATCAGTACACATCTGTGCCGCCTCATCAGTGCACATCTGTGCCATCAGTCATCAGTGCACATCTGTGCCATCAATCAGTGCACGTCTCTGCTGCCTCATCAGTGCACATCTCTGCCGCCTCATCAATGCACATCTGTGCCATCAGTCATCAGTGCACATCTGTGCCATCAGTCATCAGTGCACATCTGTGCCATCAGTCATCAGTGCCCATCTGTGTCATCAGTCATCAGTGCACATCTGTACCGCCTCATCAGTGCAGGCTTATCAGCACACATCTGTCCAGGCTCATCAGTGCCGCCTCATCAGTGCCCATCAGTGCAGGCTTATTAGAACACATCTGTGCTGTTTTATCAGGGCCCATCAGTGCAGGCTTATCAGCACACATCTGTCCAGGCTCATCAGTGCCGCCTCATCAGTGCCCATCAGTGCAGGCTTATCAGCACACATCTGTGCAGGCTCATCAGTGCCGCCTCATTAGTGCAGGCTTATCAGCACACATCTGTGCAGGCCATCAGGTCTACCATTATTTTTGTCACCCACAGCAACAAAACCATCACAAATCACAAGGGCACTACCCTTTTCATTATTGTCAAAAATAGTACTTTTGTCAAAATGTATCTCTCCAGCGTTCTGCAGGGCAATGTCTGAAAAGGAACTGCACCCAGCAGAGCTGTTGTCTTTCACGTCAGTTTCACTAGACACAAACTTCACTGGCATGAGATCCTCTGCCAGCAACAGTCCTGACACCTGACCATCATCACATAAAACAATATTTGGACCTGTGTTCACAATCACTTAATTTATACCTGTGCCATCTGGGGTTTCCACCAACATTAGCTCATTTGGCACGGCATCATCCATTACCACATCATTAGGCCCTTTGAGGATCACAGACATGACCTCTTCTGTGATTTCGCCTTTACTTGGCGCTTCCATCTTGTGAGCAATATCATCTGCAGTAGCAAGTGCACCCATGCATATAAGTTGCTCTGCAGGTCCTTCATCTGGCACCGCAGAAATCATGTCTGCTCCACTCTTACCAACAGAGGCCTTTTCCAACAGAGTCAATAGGCTTTTTGCCCACCTGTTCCAGTGCGCTCTCACATCTCTGCGCCCCATCAGAGGTACAACGAAGTACCGCTCCAACTGCACAGGGAGACCCAGAGGGGCAGAGTGCACATGTCACTTTTGTTCAAACCAGACTGTGGCAATACATTTTTAATCATAGCAAGCTGCAATGCCACACTCTCACCACCTTGCTCTGGTGTAAACGCATGAACAACTTCACACCTGTCATTGCCCGATTGCATTAACCCATTTCCACCATGAGCATTTCCACACATTTCAGTTTTAGCATTTAACATGTTATCACCAGGTTCAAGTACCCTGTTATCCATCAGAGCGGCACCATAGTTGTCCCTGGCAACCTCTGGCTCCAAAACACAAAGCTCCCTGGGGGTTTCTAGGGGAACCTCTGTGGCTTTTCATCTCAGTTGCTAGAGGAGACAGCACATCTTTAACCACATTCACAGCAATGTTTTTATCTCTAGTGAGCTGCACTAGCCCATTAGAAGCTGGACCAGCAACTTTTGCCAACACAATATTAGCAGTTTTATAGGGCGTACACACGGTCGGACTTTGTTCGGACATTCTGACAACAAAATCCTATGATTTTTTCCGACGGATGTTGGCTCAAACTTGTTTTGCCTACACACGGTCGCACAAAGTTATCGGAATTTCCGATCGCCAACCACGCGGTCACGTACACCACGTACGACGAGACTAGAAAAGGCCGGTTCAGAACCAAGCGCGGCACCCTTTGGGCTCCTTTTGCTAATCTCGTGTTAGTAAAAGTTTGGTGAGAGACGATTCACGCTTTTTCAGACTCGTGGCTTTCAGATCGTTTTCTGCCGTTCAGTTTGTGCTTGTGGGTTTGTATCTGCTCTTCAGTGCGTGCAAGCAAGTTCCGCGTGACTTTAGGTAGTCATTGTATTCTTGTTCGTTCGTTACTGTTTTTCAGGTCGCTCTTCACAGGCCTTGCCGTTCTTCAGTGCGTTCTGTTACTTCATTTTGAGCAGCCGACCGTTTTCGAGCCATGTTTCGTATGCGTACTCCTCGTAGAGTTCGTGCTGTGCGGGGGCTTGGTGTTGGGGTCCTGACCTTGACACAAGTCCAGTCCATGAACAGGGTGGGGAGGAGTTCATGGACCAAGAATTGGTTGCTTCAGCGTGACCAGTTCTCTCATATGCCTTTGCTCCGTGAGATCCGTGAGAATAATCCTGATGATTTCAGGAACTTTCTCAGGATGACGGACCCCGTGTTCAGCGTTTGTTGGCTTCGCTGACCCCTTATATCGGCAGGCAGGATACCTGCATGAGGCAAGCCATCACTCTGGAGCAGAGGTTGGTCGCTACCCTGCGGTATTTGGCCACAGGGAGAAGCCTGCAGGACTTGAAGTTCTCGACAGGCATCTCCCCCCAGGCTCTGGGTATCATTATCTCAGAGACCTGTTCTGCCATCATACAGGTCCTGCAGAAGGAGTATATGAAGGTAAGATTTTTATCCTTTAATATCACATTTTATTGTATTGAATGTTTGCTAATATATTGTATTTCTTTCCTCATTCCCTAATTACCATGATTGTAATATGCTGTGAATGTCCCCTTTGTTCTCATGCATGCTGGATTTTTATGTAATTATTATTTTATGTCCTTCATACATATTTGCCCTTCACTAACCTCCCCAGCATGGTGTCTCCTGCCCTATATTCACCTCATGTAGTCACTTAACAATGTATTTTATCAGCTCCATAGTAGTGCTTTACCCCAAACACCCCCTAAATGTTTGGAAATGTAATTTTTGATTTAAATTCAGGCAGAGTGCCAGAGGCTTTTTTTTGTGGTGTCCCCAAATAATTTTTAGTAACCCTCCCTCCCCCCAACTGCTAAGTCAGCTGATTCCAATTCTCTATCCTCAATCATCTATCTGCTGACTTTGCCAAACCTATACACACTATACCCACCTCTTTACTGGTCAGATTTATGGATGAATTACTAAAGCATGTAGTGCAAGGGCCTGCCTGTATACTTTACAATGGTACTGTTTAAAGTTTTTGTATCCTATTATTATCTTGATAGGTAATAGCAGAATGTCCAAATGTCCTCAAATGTGTACAGTGTGTATTTTTATCTTTGTATTATGACACTTCTTACCTGTCCAGTGGTCTGCCAATAGTGTAACTAAGGAGGGGCTGTTCAAAGTAATACCCATTATTTAGGCATTCATCTCTCAATGAAGTGAAGAGGGTTACCTGTCCAAGATTTCCACACACCCCCTATAATGTTAGAAATGGCCCATGAGAGGGGGGGGGGGTATGATAGGTGTACCTTATACTTTGGCCTTGTTAAATTCCCCTTACTAAATGCTATCTGGAGGTTGCCCCATAATGTTTGTGTATAATCTGCTTGCCATGTTTCTGTGAAAAAATGGTAAAGTTTATTGTTTTTTCCTCAACAGTTTCCTTCCACGCCACAGGAATGGCAGACTGTGGCCTCCCACTTTGCCCAGCGGTGGGACTTTCCTAACTGCGGAGGGGCAATTGATGGGAAACACGTCCACATCGTCCGACCACCCAACTCGGGGTCGTACTATTATAATTACAAGGGGTTTAATAGTATAGTGATGTTGGCGGTGGTGTCGGCTAATTACGACTTCTTGTATGTGGACGTGGGGAAGAATGGCCGGATGTCCGATGGTGGAGTCATCGCCCAGACGGCGTTCTACAGGCGTCTCCAGAATGGCAGCTTGGACTTTCCAGCTCCAGAGGACAATGTGGAAGGACTCCCATTCGTGTTCGTTGCTGATGAAGCGTTTGCGCTGGGGGACCACCTGATGCGGCCATTCCCAATGAGGACCCTCACCCCGGAACAGAGGGTTTTTAATTACCGGCTGGCCAGAGCCCGAAGAGTGGTGGAGAACACATTTGGAATCCTGGCCAGCCGGTTCCGACTATTTCTGACCCCCATCCATATGGCGGAGTATAAACTGAACCATATTATACTGGCGTGCTGTGTTCTCCATAATTTTTTAAGGAAACATTCGGCCAACTATGCTGGCTCAGTTGGGCCTGAGGCTGGAATCCTACATCAAACCACATTGATGGCGCTTGAAAGTGGGCATCCTGGCTTGCCCTCCCTGAGTGCCCGTGATGTCCGGTTATGCTACCTGGAGTTCTTTGCGGGTAGGGGGGCTATCAATATGCCAGACAATATGTGAAGCCTTTTTATAATAAAAAAAAAAAGAAATTCTTTGTGGACATTTACTGCTTGTGTTTGTTTTAGCTGACCCTGACATAAATGTTTTGAGTGCAGAAAATGTCGTGATTGGGTAACCTTATACAAAGCACTGTTGGCTGTTATTTCCTAAATGCAAAAACACATTTCACTACAAATGCACTTGCAACTGCACTGAAACTGCACTTGTAGTGCAAAGAGGATTTGCCCTTAGGAAATAACCCCCATTTTTGCATAAAACAGCTATTACATCACCCCAAAAGTGTTGTATTGTAGTGTTGAGACAATAATCCACACATTCTTGAGTAAGCCACTTTTTTATTTATTTATTTTTTTTTAAATATATTTTTATTGAGTTTTCACATAGGTTACATCAATGAAAGCATGTAAATGTATGTCACATAGTAGCCCAAAATCAAGTAAAACAGTACATCGTAATATACAGCATTGTAAGTAAAACAACAGATTATGAGAAAAAGAAAAACAACATTTAGAATTTTTATTGGTGGTGTCCTATGAAAAGGGGGAATATTCCTTGAGCTATGGTAAAGGATGTCTGTAAAATTCCCCTATTGTGTGTTGACATTTCAGGTTCGGTATGGAAAAATGTGAAATAAGAAATATACATAAAACATAAAACGTAAAACGCTATCTACCAAATCATCATGGGTGTTACTGTGTTTATATCTACATCCAATTCGAGATGTGACTTGAGTCGTTTCAATTGGAATTTAGATTATCAACTTTAAGTTAAAGTTATTGTTAAAGTTTATTGTATTGTATTCAGTTGTTCATATCTCCTATTTCTCCTTCCTTCTCTCCTTTTCGTCCCATCTATAACCTTCTCTATTCCCTCCTCACCCTTTCCTAACATCTTTCCTATTCCTTAACCGACCTTTTTTGCTCAGTTCCCACCTCTGGGCACCCCTTTTGGGAGCACTCTGTGCCCATTGTGGGACATATAAAACAGGTAATTCATTTGCATATCGGTTCTGCCTAGATAACTTGGAAAAGGTGCTACAGTGTAACCTAACAGGTCTCATAACGGCAGCCAGGAATAATTCAGGGTGTTCGTAATGTCTTGAATGGTAGAGAGGGTCCTACGAGAGGGGAGGGAGGGGGGGGAGGAATGGTGGAAGGTCACTGTGATTCAAAAGATGATTCCATGGACTATGCATTTGTTTGTGTGTTCGCGTCCTCTCCAGTCCTATGAGGAGTGGGATCTGTGGAAGTGTGCGGAGTTTGGGTCGATTTGAAATGGGTCCAACACGCCCATATACGTTCATACTTGGATGGCGTGTCATTGGATTGATGTATAAGGTGTTCCATTTCAGCTATTCTGTCTACTCTCTGGATCCATTCCTGAATAGTTGGGGGGGAGGTGTCTCTCCAATGAACAGAGATGCATAAAGTAGCTGCGTTGATGAGGTGGAGAACCAGGGATTTCTTATAGGTACGTTGTGGAAGTGAGGTGTGGTGTAGTAGGTATTGGGCCGGGGTGAAGTCAGGAGTGTAGGTTGTAATCTGTGTGATTAGACTATGTATGTCTGTCCAGTAGTTTTGAATGAGGGGGCAATCCCACCATATGTGGAGAAGAGTGCCCCTGGATGCGTTACAACGCCAGCAGAGCGGGGGAAGATTTGGGTGGAATTTGTGAATCCTGTCTGGAGTTCTGTACCATTTCGTAAAAATTTTATATCTGTTTTCCTGTGTGGAGATATTGAGAGAACCATTGTGTATGTGGTTGAGGGCACGTTGCCAGTCTTCAGCGGTGAGATCTAGATCTAGGTCTCTTTCCCATTGTACAATCAGGCTGTCGGATTTAATTTCGTGTGATGTAAATAGGAGTTTGTATATAGATGAGATAAGGTGTCTTTGGGGTTCTGGATTGTTGCATAAGCTTTCAAAGGGCGTAAGATCCCTATGTAAATCTGCGATAGGTTTGATGCTATTAACATAGTGGCGTATCTGCAGGTATTTATAGAAAGGAATGTGGTGGTCCGGAAATGCACAAGTCATGGCCTGGAATGACATGAGAGTACCCTGTTGGAACAATTGGTGTAGTTTTAGGCTGGGTCTGTCCAGGTCTGTCGTTGGAGTCATGGTGTGTACTCCTGGAACAAAGTCTGGGTTGTTTTCCAGGGGTGTCATGGGACCTGGTGTGGGTGTCAGTTTGAGTATTTTGAAGGCTGCTTTAAAGGTGTTTAGAGTGGCATTAATGATTGGATTATATGTAGCTCCCTTTGGTATTTTTTTTGGATTAATTCATGGTAAAAGTTTTAATGGTATTGAGGTAAAAGCATTTTCTAAATGTACCCAGTCTTTGTTTGACCTGTTGGTGTGCCAGTCTACTATCCTTGAGAGGTGGCAGACCCAATAATATTTTTGTATATCTGGTATGTGTAAGCCACCTTGGAGTTTAGGAGAAGTCAGTCTGTTCCAGTTCAGTCTGGGTTGTTTGGAGGACCAAATGAAGTTCCTACATACTCTCTTAAGTGTGCTAAAGAAGGAAGGAGGGAGTTGTATAGGGATGGTTTGGAATAAATAAAGCAATCTGGGAAGTATGTTCATTTTTAGGATCGCCGTCTTTCCGAACCAGGAAAACGGTCCCGGCTCCATTTTTGTAGATCTGCTTGAACGGTTTGTAAGGTGGGTAAAAAGTTTAGTTTATATATGTCCGATAATTTAGAGGGTATTTTGATGCCGAGATACGTGAGCGCATGGGGTTCCCAGCCAATTGGGAAGTTAAGTTTGCATTGTGTGACTATCTCAGTGGGCAGGGATATGTTTAGGGCTTTGGACTTAGAGAAATTTATTTGTAGTTTTGAGAGGAATTTGAAGTGTGCGAATTCTTTAAGAAGATTGGGGATGGTAGTGAGCGGGTCAGTGAGGAACAGTAGGATATCGTCCGCATATGCGGCTAATTTAAATTGTTTATTGTCAATTTCCAGTCCCTTGATGGTCGGGTTATCTCTAAGCTTGCGGAGGAATGGTTCTAAAGTGAGAATGAAAATCAAGAGAGATAAGGGGCATCCCTGTCTGGTACCATTGGATACGGAGAAGGCGTTCGACAGGTGACCATTCACCCTCACTTTTGCCATGGGTGAGGAGTATAGTGTCAGGACCATTTGGAGTAAATGTGGTGGTATTCCTATAGAGCGTAAGGTGGCTTCCATGAAGTCCCACGCCACCCTGTCAAACGCCTTCTCCGCATCAAGGGACAAGAAGAAGCCTTTGGAGTTAGAGGTGGTGATCCAGTGGTGGATGTTTAAAGCTTTAGTAGTGTTGTCTCGGGCCTCCCGACCGGGAACGAAACCTACCTGTTCTGTGGATATTAGTTTGGGAAGTAGGGGTAATAGACGGTTGGCGATGGCTTTAGCAAACATTTTAACATCTACATTTAGTAGAGAGATAGGGCGGTAGTTGGCGACCATGGTTGCATCTTTACCTGGTTTCGGGATAAGGGAGATGTGTGCTTCTAATGTGTCTCTGGTAGCGATACTGGAGGATGGGAAGTTGTTAAACGCTGTAGCTAGAGGTGGGATTAGTATGTCAGCAAAGGCTTTGTAATATCCAACCGTAAGTCCGTCCGGACCCGGACTTTTGCCTGGTTTCATCTGTCTTAATGCAAGTGTGAGCTCCTGTGTCTTCAACGGAGAGTCCAGTACCTCTGAG
This sequence comes from Lithobates clamitans, assembly GCA_037952925.1. Taxonomy (NCBI): domain Eukaryota; kingdom Metazoa; phylum Chordata; class Amphibia; order Anura; family Ranidae; genus Lithobates; species Lithobates clamitans. Next base: position 991,244 of record JBBGZY010000412.1, on the reverse strand, counting down.
TCCTCCGCCGTGAGTGGGGTCGGGGCGTATTGGGCTAGGAATATGTTAATAGCCTCCTGTCTGTCCTCTAGGGAATTTGGCGTATGGGAGGGGCGTAAGTTGTATAGTTTTGTGAAATAGTGGACAAATTGTTGTGCTATGGCGTCAGAAGTGGCAAGAGGTTTACCAGAGGGGTCTTTGATTGTGTGTATGGTATGTGCAGCTCTCTTGGCCTGTAGTGCTCTCGCGAGGAGCTTTCCCGACTTGTTGCCAAATTCGTAAAAACATTTCCACTGTAGTGTATATTTGCGCTTTAATCGTTTGTGTAATTCGTCAAGTAGATCATTTCTGGCTTGTGTAAGGTCGGTAAGTGCCTCTGAGGCTAAGGATTTCTTGTGTTTTTGTTCCAAACGTGCGATGCGTTTAGTCATTTCATCTATTTTCGCTTTTCGGAGTTTGTTACGTTGTGCAGTTTCAGAGATAAGTATGCCTCTTACCACACATTTGTGAGCTGCCCATACCACTTCAGGTGCAGCATCCCCCTTGCCATTTTCGGTGAAGTAATTGGTAAGTTGTTGGGAAATCGAGTTTGTGACAGCAATGTCCGATAAAAGGGAATTATCCAATCGCCATATTGGAGAGTGTGTTCTCTTAGTGGGCAGTTGTAAAGTTAAGGTTATGGGGTTGTGATCTGATATTACCATCGGTTCGATGGTAGATTTTTTGACCAGTGTTAAGTCGTCTTGGGAAATGAAGAGATAATCTATTTGTGAGTATTTGAAGTGTGGCGGGGAGTAAAAGGTGAAATCCTTACCATTAGGGTACAATGTGCGCCAAGTGTTGTGTAGCAGTAGGCCACTCAATTGCTGTTTTATGGCCCGAAGGGCTCTGTAAGTGAGAGAAGAGTGACCATTGGAGGTATCAAGGTTAGGGTTTAACGGGACGTTAAAGTCGCCTCCGAGTATTAACATACCGGAGCTAAAAGACGTGAGTGTCTGGAGCGTATTGCGGAAAAAGGAGACCTGTCGTGAGTTTGGGGCATACAAGTTAGCTATAGTAATTGGTTTCTCATGTAGGGTGCCTTTTAGGAATAAGTATCTTCCAAGGGGATCCCTCTGGACATCTGAAACGATAAGTGGGCAGTTTTTGGATATGAGGATACAAACCCCTTTCGATTTGGCGTCATCATTGGACGCATGATAAATTGTTGGGAATTGCCTATCCTGCAATTTGGGAATTGTGTCTGTTCTAAAATGTGTTTCTTGGATCAGAGCGATATGGGTCCGGGACTTGTGTAGGGAAGAGAGTAAGAGAGAACGTTTTTCTGGCGTGTTTAGTCCGCGTGCGTTAATGGATTGGAGATTGTGAAGGATGGGAGATAGCGTCTTGTCTGTTGGTGTAGGATTGACCTCCAATCACCTGCCAGTAAGGGGAAAAAAAAAAGGGGGGGGGATGACGGGTTATCCAAAGAGACCACGGAGATAATCGATACTAAATTATCCCGCCTTCTCGAGTCTAGAAAAAGGATCGGAATTTTACAGCGTGGATGCAGCGCGCCTCCCGTGGGACACGGGTTATCACACTGCACCGTAGCCGTGTGGGGGTTGGTGTAGACCCTACACGAATGAGTTGGCAAGTAAGTGTAAGGGGTGTGGGCCCTACCATCACGTGACCAGGAAAACTTAAGAAAGGAGGGGTACAGAACTTGTTCGCTGGGCGTAAGCCCCATTGTTGGGGTTCACTGAGGATGGCAGAGGAAGTGGCAGTTAAGTCACATCAGTTACCCCAGAGAACACCCAGAGTACAGAGTACATCAAGATAGGGCACCATAGTATCTGATTCCGTTAAAGCTTATTCAGACCTCTGGAGTCACCGCAGTACCTGCGTAGATATGCGGCGGAGACTCCAGGGCATGAGATTGAGCATTCTATATATTAAACAAAGTAAACTGAAGACCTACTCTTTGCGCAGGTCTAATAACCATTACAATATAAGGCTGAACATACCTTTGCAAAACATTTGGTGAGCCTATAATATAGACAACAGGCAGTCCGTACCGGTAATGAATTCCTCTGGGAAAGCACTTTATGAGGCGTACCTTCAAAGAAAAAGGATTTAATATATTCATCTGCAGTTTATCAACTGCTTTGGTAGGAAGCCTCCCCGTCTATGTTATACGATAGAACCACAACGGTTTGAGGTGCCGCTGCTACTCTGAGGGCAAAGTTAGAGGCAGGTCTGTCCTTCAGTGTCGGGGATCTGCAATCCATCAGCTTATCGTTCCGGCGTTACCAGGGACACTCAGCCTGTGGTTGCGATATGCGGGTCCTCAAGTGTTCATGCAGGTGGGACAGTAGTGCGGATGTGTTCCGCTGTGTATGCTGCGACTGACCTGAATATCGGTCTTCCTTTTCCCGAGCATCTTGCAGGGTGGCATCCCTCTGGGGAAAGTGTAACAGCAATGCAGGTTGGGTATCCGGAACTTAAAGTCCTGCTTCCGTTGTTAAGATAGCGACTGAGAGGGGCGCTTATCAGGGTGTGCTGTGATTTCCGCCGCTAGCGGGAGAGTAGGCTTTCATTTCCGGATAAAGCGCCAAGGGCACTATGGGGGTTGTAGGCTGCCGTTCGCGTAACGATACGTGTAGTCAGGGGGTGGGCCGCCAAGGGAGGGCTCGCAATCCCATTCGCGGAGTCCGGGCAAGTCCTTTCAATCTAAGCCTACTCAACAAGTCTAGCCCTGTGATGTCACAATTGAGAAAGTCATCTGTGAGTGAACACAAGCAGACACTAACCGGTCTTAATAAAGATAATTGCTCGCCTAACATGGCGTAACTGAGTGAGTGGGCTTCTGTGACATTGGGTACCTTCCTGACTTGTTAGCGGTCCCGTCTAGCTCTCCTCGATGTGGGCGAGGTCGCTGTACCGAAATCCCTGTGTTGGGAGCGGTAGGCGCCGTGGTGAGCTATGAGTAAGCGCTTGAACTAGAGCGCAAAACGCGTCAGCTGTGTCTGTACCACCCGCCTGATTGTCCTGTTTTTTATGATCCAAGTTTTACAATAAAGAAGATGTTTTCAACTTTATCCGGTGTGCGGCATCCAGATTTTCCTGTTTCAAACCCAGGCGCCGTGGTGTGCCGAAGCTGAGGGTGACCATCTCCTCCTATGGCCCGCTGAGCGCCCTTGCGAGGAGGCCGCAAGGCAGAAGGGGAACTTCTATTTATATGTTATGCCTTCGGTGCGGAGAGGGTTAAGTAACGGCTTCAGGTCTCTGCGGTGCTGTAGGGTTATGCCAGAGAGATCCTGAAATATTTGTACGGTCTTTCCTTCATGAACAATTTGCGGGATGCTCCTGGCATGGCGTAGGATGTCTTCTTTGACCTTGTAGTCCATTAGGCAGCAGATAATGTCCCTGGGAGGGTCAGTGATCTTTCCTTTGGGTCTCAGTGCACGGTGAATCCTTTCAAATTCTACCGGAGTCTGCTGCGGCCTATGCATTATGCCGTTGAACAGGCTAGTTACTGAGGGTGTCAGTTGATCCCCCCTTAATCGTCTCAGGGAGCCCCCGTATCCTCAAGTTCCGTCTTCTTATCGAGGTCTTCGAGATGCCTCTGCATATCCCTCATTTGGAGGGTATGTGTGTCTACGTGTCTGGTAGTTTTGCGAATTTGGAGTTCTTGCTGCTCCGCCGTTCGTTCCGTCACCGCTACCCTGTCAGTTAAGGCGCGGATGTCTACACGGAGTTCAGATATAGCTGCCGCAAGAGTGTCTTTTATGTGATGCTGGGGGAGCTCTTCTGGGGTGTTCTCACCCATTAGGCTGTTAGGTAGAGCTAGAGATGGTGTACCCTGTGAGGAAGATGCGGCCTGGGCGCTTCTGTGGCGGGAAGACGCCATGTTTCCTCTGCCCGATCGGAACATGTCAGGGATATTGTGCCCGGGGTTGTTAGGCTGTTCCCTCGGCGACCTGGAACGGGATGCGGATGCGTTCCTGGATGCGGTCCCCATGTTGTAGAATGGGTGTAGCTCGTTTTAGCCTCCGTTATGCTGAATGTAGGTCGTGTGATGGCAGGAGCTGTGGAGTTAAGCTGCCATCTTCATGCCAGGTCAGGCCACGCCCCCCCGCCACTTTTTTATACCTGCACAATCACATGTGCAATTACCAAAGGTTTTTAAAACAAACCAACATGTTTGTTGTATAACAGTTTTTGCAGTAGCATTATCAAAAATTGAAATGTCCATTTCAGATAAAACAGGCCTGTGTAAAACCAACAAGAAAGCCAAAAAACTTGAACTTACAAAGTTCACATTAGGTAAAACCTGAAGGCTATATCAGACATCAGTATTTAGGAACTGTGTTTGATATAGCGTTCAGATGGGGGGAAATCACCCCTGGAAAAGCCTAATTTGGAAGATGCACACCAATTTACGAATGTCAACATGTGCTATCTGCCATCAGGGGGGATCAAGGGACGTGTTTTGGGGGAGCAAGCCCTTCCTCAACGCTACTTTATAATTGAGGAAGGGGTTGCACCCCCAAAACGTGTCCGTTGATCTCCCGTGATGGCAGATAGCACATGTTGACACACTGTGTGCATCCTCCAAATTTGGCTTTTCAAAACATTGCAAAAAGATTTTAAAAATTGGACCACAATCCCAAAAATATATTTTGTGGGGTTTTAAATTTGCCCCAAAACATCAATGATGTTATTATTTTTTTTAATAACATCATTGATTTTTTGCTGTATGTTGTGCAATTCGAGATTACACCCCATGATCTCCCCGATCAGGATCTGGGCACTTTCTGAAGTAAAGCGTTCTGGATTCACAACCTCACGATCACCTAAAAAGAGAGAAACAAAACAAAAACAGGTATCAAAAATCTGCCACCATCCATCTCGTTTACCTGAGTCTGTGGTCACAGACACTCACCTGTTGTGGTGCCAATCTCCACCACATCTTCTTCTTCCTCCTCCTGCTCTTCTTCGTTTGGGGGTATTTCACCTTCTTCCATAGGTGGGGGGTCTCTGGTCTCCTCGGATGAGGGGTGTCCTCCGAGTCTTTTCTCCCCTATGTAAAACAAAAATGGTATAATTAGCACACAGATATTTGATGGCAGAACTAGAAATAGGAAACATTGCTTGGAAGTGGGTTACAATTGTCTATTTTAGCCGAGTTTCAAGATGTATTTTTTTTATTGCCCTTTGTCAAGCTGCAATACTTTACCTGTTTAGTACAAGCTTCACAGATGGAGACCCCCCTATAGTATGCACTGGAGCACCTGTGTGGCCCCCCTACTAAAAATGGTGTTCTTGTGTCCCACACTAGTGCTCCAGTGTCCAGATGTGAAAACAGCTGCTCAGTGTCCTCTCCTTACACACAATCTAGTTTGCATTTCATTCTAGTAACAAACCGATCTACACAAACTAATATTTGGCATCCAAGTAGGCACAAAAAAATGTGGGAAAATGCATATGGCCTAAACAATGATGTTTTAGAGGCCGAAAGAAAAATGTTTGATACGAACGAATAATGGGCCCATGAACATTAAAGTTGCCCTTTTAAACGTTACAATTAATAAAAGCATATGTAGCAGCATGAACGGAATAAAGACAGAAAGAATAGGAACACAGCACAACTACTTACTTTTTTGCAGCACTCTCTGGATCTTTCGGTACTGCTCTGGCTCTCTCAACTTCAGGTCCGACCACCGCTTCCTGAGCTGATCTTTCGATCTTCGGACCCCGAAATTCCTCAGAAGACTCCTGATCACTTTCGCCATGATCTTGGCCTTTCGTATATTGGGGTTGGGGTAAGGCCCATACTTCCCGTCATAGTCGGACTTCCTCATGATGTCGACCATCTCCAACATCTCCCCAAAGGACATATTTGTGGCCTTAAAACGTCTCCTTCTGGATCAGGACGTGTCCGGATCCGGGCTTTCCTCCTCCTCGTTCCTGCAATTAGCACGCACCTGCTGTGACTCCGCCATGTGCTCTTCCCCCACTGCGCCGAACGAAAAGGGGCGGGGAATAGAATAGAAAGAACGTCAGGGGCGGGCGGAGTTACACGCATGCGCAGTGTGTATAAAGCGTAACACGCGTGCGTATTACGTACGATCTGTGAGCGGAGGAAGGAGCATTGGACGCGCCGATCGTAAGAACGAAGGTAAGAGACAAACTTGTGCCTATACTGCTTCTAGATTGAGGCCTATATTGTAACAAGATTAGGAGAGTTTTGTCTGACATTAGGCTTTGTCTTGTGTTGTGTCTTGCAGTGAACATGGATATGCTACTCAAAGATAATGACTTCATGTCAGTATTCGTAGAGATGCTAAGAGAGCTGCCCTGTCTGTGGGAGATTAACCACCCCCATTTTAAGAACCAAGCAAAGAGGAAGGCAGCACTGGTGCAATTGTGCGAAATTGTGAAGCAGGTGATCCCCACGGCAGACATCACCTATTTAAAGATCTTAATTGGTAGCCTGAGGACTACATATCTAAGGAAGCGCAAGAAAGTCCTGGATTCACAGAGATCCGGAGCAGCAGATGACATCTATGTCCCCAGGATGTTGTACTACGACAGGCTGCACTTTCTGGCAGGCCAAACTGAACCCAGGCCATCCCTCTCCAGTCTTCCTTCCACGCTTCCTTCCCCCCCCCGGCTGAGGCTTCTGACGCCCAACCTGGGCCTTCCAGGCCACATGTGGAGGAGCCCAGATTGAGTCAGGTATAGCATTCCTCTAAATATTTCTGGTTGTACAATCAATGATGTTAACTAGATGTTAGTTGGGAGTACTAATTTAGGATTGTGATTGATGAAGCAAAAACTAAAACCATGTCTCTTTTTCTTACACAGGGAAGTCTCAGCCAGGAGGTGGCCGGGCCGAGCCGGCTGCCTGATCTGCAGGTCCCTCCACCCCCCCTGAAAAGAGAAAGTGGCAGGAGGAGGAGTGCCCTAGAGGAGGCTGCCAGAGGATTCTTTTGGAGGGCTACAGAGGTCCTGGGAGCACGACAGACCGTGGAGGAGGACATTGCTGCCGTCATTGCATATAAAATGCAGAGGATGGAGGAGGGCCAACAAGCCATGTGTGAGGCCCTCATATTGGAGGCTCTTGAGAAAGGTATGAGGGGCCAAATGACACCTCAGACACACCTTTGTGATGGTCCTCCTCCTCCTCCTGCAGGTCCTCCTCCTCGTCCTCCCTCTCCTCCAGGTCCTCCCAGTCCTCCTCCAGGTCCTACTCCTCCTCCTGCCACATCTCCAACTGCACAGCCACAGCCCGGAAGGAAGCGTGGAAGGAAGACCAGACAGTGATTGGGCTGGGTTCAGTCTGGTCGGCCAAAAAATGCAGCCTCTTGTGGTACCACAGCCTGGGGACACAGATGTCATCTGCTGCTATCCGGATCTCTGCGAATTCTGGACCAGACTGCCCTCCCTTACATATGGACTCCTCAGGCCACCAATTTTGATGTTCAAGAATTGATGTCTGTCGTGGGGGTCCCAGGCTTCACTAATTTCTCATGTTGATCCAGTGTTGCCTTCCTCTTTGTTTGGTTCTGATCCCTTAATAAAGGATTTTTGTTTGGAATTATACTCTCATATGTGTTTTACTTCAAAAATGAGAGTTGGTTTGTGAGGATTCAGGTACATTTCAAATATACAATGTGAAATGAACAAGGGACACCAACACCAAACAATCTCCTTGAGATTAAATAATAAAAGATAGACAAAAATATTCTGGAGTAAAAATAAAAATAACATTGAACAAAGATCAGCCTTTGAAAAAATCCAAACATTAAAGAAAAAAAAAGGCTTAAAATCCAAAAAAAAAAAAAAAAAATTAATATAAAACTGTCAGATGTGACAACTAATAACAATATATTCAGGGAATCCCAATAAAAAAACACAAATAAAAGTTTGTGAGAAGTGTGTGTGAATATGAGCAGCAAAACTACTTAATTCTTGTCACATTATAAAGAAGAAGCGAGTGCGCTGTATTAAACCATTTTTAACATTGCAGCGTGACGAAAGTGCTATATCCATTGCGAACGCTAAGTTTACCAGAATGAGCTGTCCCGTCTCGGAATTTCTTCTGAGCATGCGTGGCACTTTGTGCGTCGGGAACAGGCCACACACGGGCGGAATTGACGCGATCGTATTTTGTTGTCGGAAAATTTTATCTCCTGCTGTCCAACTTTGTGTGTCGGAAAATCCGATGGAAAATGTCCGATGGAGCCCACACATGGTCGGAATTCCCGACAACACGCTCCGATCAGACATTTTCCATCGGAAAATCCGACCGTGTGTACGGGGCATTAGGGTTGAAAATATTTTTATTGAGAACAACAGTCAATATACATAAGAAGGACATTTAAATGGTAGAATGGGACAACGGGTCAGTCTAGTGGCTATCACCTGCAATCGAGCTTGTGTCAACAAACATTAATACATCAGAGACCAAGGGAAATGTCACAATAAATCAACAACAAAGGGGAGATAAATTGTTCTCTACAGTATTTGAAAGGAAGAGAGAAAAAAGGGGAGCAGAAAAAAATTAAATAAAAGGGGAGAGAACGAAGAGGAAATGGGAAATGGGAGAAGGAAGTATAAAGGGACGGAAGACATAAAGAGGAGAAGATCTGCTGGGGAAGCATGCGTGGGAAGAAACCCAGTTATGAACTGTCTCTAGGAACTCTGAATCAAGGCTAATGTGGGGATGGCCTTGTAAGATTCGAGAGCATGTTAGCAAGGGTATCAGAGGAGGAGAAATGGAGCCAAATACTGTATACCATAAAACCTTATATTTATCAAAAGGTATCATTATCAAGTGCCAGCATTTCCTCCATTCTCATAATGTCATTCACAGTGGAAACCCATAAGGATAGGGGTGGGGTGGTAGCAGTTTTCCAATATAATGAGATGAGCTGCCATGCTGCGGATAGAAAGAAACGAAAAAGGCTTCTTTTTTGTGAAACTATAGAGCCAGGGAGGATAAAAAAGAAGCGCAATCGCTGGGGATGGTTAGAGGTTCTTCATAGACAGTACTATAAACTTGAAATACCTGGGTCCAAAAGGATCATATCCTCTCACATTCCCACCAGACATGAAGATAGGTGCCAGAAGCTGAACCACAATGCCAACAGGAGGCATGGGTGGATGGAAAGATTCTGTGTAACGCCAATGGGTCTCTGTACCAACAGGTTAACATTTTGAAGACCCTTTCTTGTGAGTAGCAGGAAATGGTAGATTTGTGAGTAAAATGAAATGAAGTTTGCCATTCCCCCCTCAAGATATCCTGTCGCAGGTCTATGGACCACCTCCTAGTGTATGCAGGTAAGTCCTGATGTGTAAGGGCTTGCATCAAGCCGTATAGGGAGGAAAGCAGATGTCTATGGATATCCTGCAATGCACATAACCTCTCAAATTCAGTGGGTGAGCGATGTACCTGGGAAGAAAGGAACAGTTGTTTCGTAAAGGAAGATAGATGCAGGGAGGTTAGCCAGTCACACGTATCTGCAGGGACGGCAAGAGTTCCCAGGCAGGGTTGAATGATTGTACGGGCCTGGGGCCAAGCAGAGCGTTGAAAGGAGCCTAATGTAGAAACCCCCATACCCTGAGGGAAAGCGGGATTGTCAAATAAGGATGTTAAAGGAAAAGGGTCTGAGGAAAAAATGGAGCACAATCCCCCCTATACCATAATTTGAGAATAGCTGTCAGTAATGGTTAGAAAGAGGTCACATGGGAGAGTGCTCCGCCGTAACCCCATAGTAAGGCTCTTGGATCAACAGGAGCTAGGTCTTGTTCAACCATTATGGAGGCCTTTTGGAAGGGGCGGGGGAACCATTCGTGATTGAGTGCCATAAGGGCAGCTTTATAATAGAGATCATAATCTGGCAACCCCATGCCACCCTGAAGCTTCTGGAGAGTTAACAGATTGTATCCAACCCTAGAAAGACCACGGTTCCATATAAATTGAATGGAAAGAGAGCATAGGGAGACAAAAAAGAATTTGGGTACAAAAGTCGGTATTGTCTGGAAAAGGTACAGTAATTTAGGTAGGGTATCCATTTTAAGGGTATTAATGTGGCCGAACCAGGGTAGAGAGGAACTCCCCATGGACTCTAGGGCTTTTTGGCTACGAGAGAGGAGGGGAACATAATTCAAAGAGAACAGGTTGGCGAGGTTGACAGGTATCGAAACTCCCAGGTGTGAAATGCCCTTAGTATGCCATTAGAATGAGTAGTTCGAACGTAGCGAGGACAGTGTCGTAACTAGGGATGAGCTTCATGTTCGAATCGAACGCATGTTCAACTCGAACATTGCCTGTTCAATCATTCGCCGAATTCCAAAAGATATCACCGCAGTGCATTGCTGGCTGATGATTGGCCAAGCATGCACTATGACCCGCATGCTTGGCCAATCACAGTGCCGTCTGTACAGAGAGCCGTAATTGGCCAAAGCCAGGGTGGCTTTGGCCAATTATGGCTCAGGGGGTTTAGTACACGCCCCACACTATATAAGGCCGCCTGCACGGCGGCCCTGTGTAGTGTGTTCCAGCGTTGAGAAAGAGATAGATAGACAAAGAGACAGTGTCATTTGGTTTAAGTTAGATAGAGTAGGCAGGCGAGTCAGTTAACTGCACTTACAGTGTATTGTGTTTATATATATATATATATATATATATATATATATATATATATCCTATATATACCGCAGGCAGCTATAGTATTTACAAGTTAGTGTAGTGCGTCCTCTGCACAGTGTGCACCTAAAGCTACCTGAAGATAATTAGTGGTGTTCTTCTGATCCTATTAGTACAGTACCACAGGCAGCTGCAGTATTTACAAGTTAGTGTAGTGCGTCCTCTGTACAGTGTGCACCTAAAGCTACCTGAAGAAAATTAGTGGTGTTCTTCTGATCCTATTAGTACAGTACCGCAGGCAGCTGCAGTATTTACAAGTTAGTGTAGTGCGTCTTCTGCACAGTGTGCACCTAAAGCTACCTGAAGAAAATTAGTGGTGTTCTTCTGATCCTATTAGTACACTACCACAGGCAGCTGTAGTATTTACAAGTAGGTGTAGTGCGTCCTCTGCACAGTGTGCACCTAAAGCTACCTGAAGAAAATTAGTGGTGTTCTTCTGATCCTATTAGTACAGTACCGCAGGCAGCTGCAGTATTTACAATTTAGTGTAGTGCGTCCCCTGCACAGTGTGAACCTAAAGCTACCTGAAGAAAATTAGTGGTGTTCTTTTGATCCTATTAATACCACAGGCAGGCAACTACAGTATTTACAGTTAGTGTAGTGCGTCCTCTGCACAGTGTGCACCTAAAGCTACCTGGAGACAATTGCTGTTGTTCTGCTCCTATTAATACCACAGGCAGGCAGCTACAGTATTTACAGTGAGTGTACTGTGTCCTCTGCACAGTGTGCACCTAAAGCTACCTGAAGAAAATTGGTGGTGTTCTTCTATTCCTATATTAATACCACAGGCAGGCAGCTACAGTATTTACAGTTAGTGTACTGCGTCCTCTGCACAGTGTGCACCTAAAGCTACCTGAATAAAATTGATGTTGTTCTGCTCCTATTAATACCACAGGCAGGCAGCTACAGTATTTACAGTTAGTGTACTGTGTCCTCTGCACAGTGTGCACCTAAAGCTACCAGAATAAAATTGGTGGTGGCAGGCAGTTACAGTATGTACAGTTAGTGTACTGTGTCCTCTGCATAGTGTGCACCTAAAGCTACCTGAAGACAATTGCTGTTGTTCTGCTCCTATTAATACCACAGGCAGGCAATTACAGTATTTACAGTTAGTGTACTGCGTCCTCTGCACAGTGTGCAACTAAAGCTACCTGAAGACAATTGCTGGTGTTCTCATACTAATAATACTACAGGCAGGTAGTTGATTCTGCTAGCTGCAGTATCAGTATATATATACATCCCAGCTTTGTGCAGCTACATCTCACTGCAGGCCATTAGTATGTCTGGAAGGCCAACAAGGAGAGGCAGATAGTCACAAGCCAATAAAAGAGGGCAAGCAGGCTCTGTGTCTAGAGGCAACAGTGCTGGTCGTGGAGACGGTGCATCCCCATCAGCACGTGGCTGTGGGACACGCTTGTCCTTTTTTTCGGCAGCTGGCCGTGTTGAGCCGCAACATGCGGAAGACTTGATAGAGTGGATGACCAAGCCGTCCTCATCCTCATCCTCTCTCACCCAGGCTCAGGGTACTTTGGCAAAGCAGCTGCCAATGTGGCCTCTCCCCTCGGCTCAATGGCATCAGTCACTCCTTCCCTAGCCCCACCATGTCCTACTGAGGAGTCCCCCGAACTGTTTGACCACAGTGTTGGGTATATGCTCCAGGAGGATGCCCAGCGCTTTGAAGGCTCCGACGATGGTACCCAGCTAGAGGAAGGCGGTAACGTGTGCCCAGAGAGAGGGGGTGCCCAAGAAGGACAGCAATCTGGCAGTCATGTTCCCCCAGCTGCAGCATACTGCCAGGTTTGCTCTAGTGATGAGGAGGGAGGGGATGATGAGGTCACTGACTCCACGTGGGTGCCTGATAGGAGAGAGGAGGAGGAGGAGGCACATCACCAATGAGGCAGGATGCCCTCCAGGGGCCAGCTTAAGGGCAGCACACACACTGCATCACACCGCAGAGCTCCGCATGTGCAGGGCGCTGCTGTCTCTGCACGTTATTCCAAATGTTCTTTGGTGTGGGCCTTTTTTGAGAGGAGTGCATCAGATCCCACCGCTGCTATTTGCAACATATGTCTCAAGTGTATCTCTCGTGGCCAAAACATCTCCCGCTTAAGCACCACGTGCTTGACCAGACACATGTTGACCTGCCATGCAGTAAGCATGCCTTAAAGACCCACACCAAAGAACAAAGAGGACCTCTCCTTGCTCCTCATCAGCTGGGATCTCCAACCCCACTATACCTTCAGTCCTCTCTAAGACCTGCACTGAGAGGAATGAAGGTGTAGAATTAGGTGTGCCACAGCCAAGTACTTGGGGGCAATCTGCTATCGGTACACCAACGTGAGATTGTACCAGGCAAATTTCCCTGCCCCAGCTGGTGCACCGCTGAAAGAAGTTCGCTCCCAGCCATCCACATGCCCAGCGGTTGAAAGCTAGCTTGGCTAAATTGCTAGCACTTCAACTGCTGCCTTTTCAGTTGGTAGACTCTGTCCCCTTCCGTGAGTTTGTGGAATGTGCGGTTCCTCAGTGGCAGGTTCCCAAACGCCACTTTTTCTCATGGAAGGCGATTCCGGCTCTCTACCGGCATGTCTTGGCCTCGCTGGACAGGGCAATCAGTGGTAAGGTGCATATTACCGCTGGCTCATGGTCCAGCAGGCATGGACAGGGACGTTTCCTATCTTTCACCGCGCACTGGGTGACTCTTCTGGCAGCTGGGAAGGATGCAGGACAGGGTGCAGTAGTGTTGGAGGTTGTTCTGCCACCACGCCTCCAAATTACTACTAGTGGTGATTCTGCCACACCTCTCTCCTCCACCCCCTCCTCTTCTTCTTCCTCCATGGCCTCTTCCTGTGCTGATTTGACTTCGGAACCAGCGGTGCTCCGTAGGCGTTCAAGGGGCTACGCAAGCACACAGGCTAAAAGATGCCATGCGGTGTTTGAGCTGGTGTGCTTGGGGGACAGGAGCCACACTGGGGCAGAGATTCTGTCAGCTCTGCAGGGACAGGTTCAGAGGTGGTTGACGCCATGCCAGCTTAAGGCAGGTATGGTGGTTTGCGACAATGGCACCAACCTCCTCTCCGCCCTCCGACAGGGACAACTGACCCATGTGCCCTGTTTGGCTCACGTCCTTAACTTGGTGGTGCAGCGGTTCTTGGGCAGGTACCCAGCTTACAGGATGTCCTCAGGCAGGCCAGGAAAGTATGTGTGCATTTCCGCAGATCATATAATGCCAGTGCTCGGCTGGCTGACCTCCAAAAGGAATTTACCCTGCCCAAGAACTGCCTAATCTGTGACATGCCCACCAGGTGGAACTCAAAGTTGGCCATGCTGCAGCGACTGCACACGCAGCAGAGGGCCATCAATGAGTACCTGTGTGACTATGGCACCAGGACAGGGTCAGGGGAGCTTGTTTTTTTTTCCCCACACCAGTGGGCCATGATCAGGGATGCATGCACTGTCCTGTCACCACGAGGAGGCCACGAGGATGGTGAGCAGTGACAGTGCATGCATCAGTGACACTGTCCACTGTCCCTTGTCCACCCGTTGGAGCACACACTGCGTGGAATAATGGACAGGGCACTTGAGGCAGAACAGAGGCAGGAAGAGGAGGACTTCCTTAGCTCCCAAGGCCCCCTTTATCCAGACAGTGTTCCTGCGTGCCCTCCGATTACACAGGAAGAGGACAAGGAGGAGGAGGAAGAGGAAGAAGAGGATTTTGTCAGCATGGAGGTGGAGCCTGGCACTCAGCATCAGCAGCAGTTTTTAAGGGATCATTTACAGTCCCAAGAAACCCATGGACTTGTACGTGGCTGGGAGGAGGTGGCTGCGGATCATGTCGTCCTTAGTGACCCAGTGGACTCCAGACCGAATGCCTCAGTAAACCTACGCTGCATGGCCTCCCTGATCCTGCAAAGCCTGCGGAAGGATCCTCGTATTCGTAGTATCAAGGAGAGGGATCAATACTGGCTGGCAACCCTCCTTGGGTACAAGGGTACAAGGGTAAGGTTGCGGACCTTATCTTGCCCTCGCAGAGGGAGCAGAGGATGAAACATCTTCGGGAGGCCTTGCAGAAAGGTCTGTGCAACGCGTTCCCAGAGACTGGAAGGTTACAAACTCCTGTTCCTGGACAACGTGTTTCTGAGGCTTTGGTCAGGGCTCTGCCAAAAGGTTTATCCAAATCAGTGGAGTCCCGTGGGTCAATTGTAGGTAAGGCCGTTTCAGCAATATAAGCCTGCATGTCGTTTGTAAATGATGGGTTAAGGTCGCGTAGGTTACCGGGTGACAGGTTATAGAGCCAGGAATAATACTGTTGAAACAGGGTTGAAATGCCTGTCATATTAAAAGTCTTGTCTTCAATGGGTTGGGTGAAAAATGGAATAGATTGACATGGAGGTCTAGGGTGTAGCAGTCGAGCCAAGTGTTGGCCGCACTTATTGCACAAAGTGTAGTGGTATTTACGGGCTATATCGCGGGCAATTAGGGAGTGGGAGTCTAGCAATTGGAGCAGGTCACATCGGGCATTGGATAACTCAACGAAGGTGGGCTGATCTAGATCCCGCCTATGAATCGGTTCAAGTTCCGCAATAGGGGACAGCAGGTGATGAATGTCATCCATTCTGATTTTTTTCAGGCGGGAACCGTGTTGGGTAAAGACACCCCTAATCAAGCACTTTAGAGCTTCCCACTGCACGAGGGGAGTGGTAGTGTCCGAGACATGGTCAGACACATAGTTCCAAATTGTTTTGGTGACCTCGTTTACGCATACCAAGTCTCGCAACAGGTTTTAATCAAAGCGGTGTTCTGGCCAAAATTTTACTTTTTAGATAAAAATACCCCATATAATCCTCATGCTTAATGTATTCTAGTAAAGGTATGCTTTAAACTAAGGTCCGTTTTGTATTTTTGCAGCATTGTTTTCTTACTTTTGTAATTCCTAAAAGGGCGCAGCCATCTTATGTGTGGGCATCCTAAGCCAGATTGTATTTCTTCCTGTATTCCATGCATGCTGGTTACCCAGCATACACCTCCAGATCTCGCACATGCTCAGAGCAGCATGAGTAGTGTAATAGGTTGTAGGTAAGGTTTCCATAGCAACAGCAGTGTCAGAGAAAGTTGCCGCCCCTTAGCTATGGAAACATCCTCCCCCCTCCAGGAACCAGGAAGTTTATCTACATTTACAAAGATTATAAATCTAGAAATACAAAAATCTCCTGCAAAAGGTAATTACTTTTTATATATATATACTGTCTATCTATCTATCTATCTATCTATCTATCTATCTATCTATCTATCTATCTATCTATCTATCTATCTATCTATCTATCTATATCTGCACAGAAACGAGGGATACCATTTATAATTAGCATCTTTTAAAAAGTAATTACCTTTGCAGGAGCTGCCCCATCAAATTGCTCCCATCAAAATTGCCACATCATACCGCCACCATCAAAATTGCCCCATCATATTGCCCCCATCAAAATTGCCCCATCATACTGCCACATTCAAAATTTCCCCATCATACTGCCACCATCAAAATTGCCCCATCAAAACTGTCCCATCATATTGCCCACATCAAATCTGCCCCATCAAATTGCCCCTATCAAAATTGCCCCATCATACTGCCACCATCAAAATTGCCCTATCATACTGTCACCATCAAAACTGCCCCATCATATTGCCCCATCATATTGCCCCATCATACTGCCACCATCAAAATGTCCCCATCAAAACTGCCCCATCCTAATGCCCCTATCAAAATTGCCCCATCATATTGCTCCCATCAAAATTGCCCCCATTATATTGCCACCATCATACTGCCACCATCAAAATGGCCCCAATTTTACTGCCCCATCATACTGCCACCTCATACTACCACAATCAAAATTGCCTCTTCATATTGCCCCCATCAAAACTGCCCCATCATATTGCCACCATCAAAATTGCCCCATCATATTGCCCCATCATATTGCCCCATCATACTGCCACCATCAAAATTTCCCCATCAAAACTGCCCCATCCTATTGCCCCCATCAAAACTGCCCCATCATATTGCCTCCATCAAAATTGCCCCCTCAAAATTTCTCCATCATACTGCCCCATCAAACTGCCCCCATCATACTGCCACCATCAAAATTGCCCCTTCAAAATTTCCCCATCCTATTGCCCCCCATCTAAATGGCCCCATCCTATTGCCCCATAAAACTGCCCCATCATACTGCCTCATCAAAACTGCCCCATCCTATTGTCCCCCATCAAACTTGCCCCATCATATTGCCCCCATCAAAATCACCCCCATTATATTGCCACCATCATACTGCCACAATCAAAATTGCCCCCATCGAAACTGCCCCGTCATATTGCCCCCATCAAAACTACCCTATCATACTGCCATCAAAATTGCCCCATCAAAACTGCCCCATCCTATTGCCCCCATCAAAATTGCTCCATCAAATTGCCCCCATTAAAAATTGTCCCATCATATTGCCCAAAACAAAACTGCACCATCATATTGCCCCATCATACTGCCACCATCAAAATTGCCCCATCATATTGCCCCCATCAAAATTGCCCCATCATATTGCCCCCATCAAAACTGCCCCATCATACTGCCACCATCAAAATTGCCCATCAAAAATGCCCCATCCTATTGCCCCCATCAAAACTGCCCCATCATACTGCCTCCATCAAAATTGCCCCATCAAATTGCCCCATTAAAATTTCCTCATCATACTGCCACCATCAAAACTGCCCCATCATACTGCCACCATCAAAATTGCCCCATCATATTGCCCCCATAAAAACTGCCTTATCATATTGCCCCCATCAAAACTGCCCCATCATATTGCCCCATCAAAACTGCCCCATCATATTGCCCCCATCAAAACTGCCCCATCATACTGCCACCATCAAAATTGCCCCATCAAAACTGCCCCATCCTATTGCCCCCATCAAAACTGTCCCATCATACTGCCACCATCAAAATTTCCCTATCATACTGCCCCATCAAAACTGCCCCATCAAATTGCCCCCATCAAAATTGCCCCATCATACTGCCACCATCAAAATTACGCCATAAAAACTGCCCCATCCTATTGCCCCCATCAAAATTTCCCGATCAAAACTGCCCCATCATAACTGCCCCATCATACTGCCACCATCAAAATTGCCCCATAAAAACTGCCCCATCCTATTGCCCCCATCAAAACTGTCCCATCATACTGCCACCATCAAAATTGCACCATCAAAACTGTCCCATCATACTGCCACCATCAAAAATGCCCCATCAAATTGCCCCATTAAAATTTCCTCATCATACTGCCACCGTCAAAACTGCCCCATCATACTGCCACCATCAAAATTGCCCCATCATATTGCCCCCATCAAAACTACCCCATCATATTGCCCCCATCAAAACTGCCCCATCATATTGCCCCATCAAAACTGCCCCATCATATTGCCCCCATCAAAACTGCCCCATCATACTGCCACCATCAAAATTACGCCATAAAAACTGCCCCATCCTATTGCCCCCATCAAAACTGTCCCATCATACTGCCACCATCAAAATTGCACCATCAAAACTGTCCCATCATACTGCCACCATCAAAAATGCCCCATCAAATTGCCCCATTAAAATTTCCTCAACACACTGCCACCATCAAAACTGCCCCATCATACTGCCACCATCAAAATTGCCCCATCATATTGCCCCCATCAAAACTGCCCCATCATATTGCCCCATCATATTGCCCCCATCAAAACTGCCCCATCATACTGCCACCATCAAAATTGCCCCATCAAAACTGCCCCATCCTATTGCCCCCATCAAAACTGTCCCATTATACTGCCACCATCAAAATTGCCCCATCATACTGCCCCATCAAATTGCCCCCATCAAAATTGCCCCATCATACTGCCACCATCAAAATTACGCCATAAAAACTGCCCCATCCTATTGCCCCCATCAAAATGACCCATCAAATTGCCCCCATCAAAATTGCCCCATCATATTGCCCCATCAAAACTGCCCCATCATAACTGCCCCATTATACTGCCACCATCAAAATTGCCCCATAAAAACTGCCCCATCCTATTGCCCCCATCAAAATTGCCCCATCATACTGCCACCATCAAAATTGCCCCATCATACTACCCCATCAAACTCCCCTATCAAATTGCCCCCATCAAAATTGCCACATCATACTGCCACATCAACTGCCCAATTCTGTTGCTCCTATTAAAACGGCCCCATCATATTGCCCCCATCATACTGCCCCATCAAATTCCCCCATCATAATTGCCACCATCATACTGCCCTTATCAAAATGCCCCATCATACTGCCACCATCAAAATTGCCCCATCATACTGCCACCATCAAAATTGCCCCGTCATACTGTCACCATCAAAACTGGCCCATCCTATTGCCCTCATTATACTGCCCCCATCAAAATTGCGCCATCATATTGCCAATCAAAATTGCCCACATTATATTGCCACCATCATACTGCCCCCATCAAAACTGCCCTTTCATATTGCCACCATCAAAATGCCCCATCATAGTACTCCATTATAAATCATTAGTAATGGTGTGGCAGTGCTGTCCCCTGGGCTCTGTAATCAGAGCTGAGATGCTCCAGCCGCCTCCCCCATCACCCATCACTGTGTATTAGAAGCTTTGGTAACCATGGCAACAAAAGCCTGGTTACCCTTTTTAAAAATGGCGCTGGCCGCACCTTGCATTGCGCCATTTCCAGTTTGCAAATAACGCGATGCTACAGCCCAGAAGTGCCTATTGCCTCCTGGGATTTATGACACACATCTCCCAGGAGGCATTGCAAACCGGAAATGATGCGCGTGGCCGCAGCCAGGGAGGAGGAAGTGAAAAATGAATACATATATATAGGTAGGTGTAGGTGCTGAAAAAATTAAATAAAAAAATATCCAATTCGTTTACAGTGCACAGATTAGTGAGGGATTCTGAGGAGTTAAAAATGTGGGTGGAACTCCGCTTTAAGTCGCCAGGATGCGCCTTTACAAGCCTTCGGAGGGTGAGCAAAGGACAAGTAAACAGGAACATGGTCAGACCAAAGTATGTGACCCATCGATGACTGGAGATGGGTGTCTAGTAAGAACTGGGAGATTAAAACGTAGACCAGTCTATTATATGAGTTATGGGCCACGGAATAGTGACTGTAATCTCGCTCTACAGGATGTTGTATGCGCCAGACATCTACTATGTGGGTAGAGTGTAGTAGGGATTTGATGTTTGAGAATGCAGATGTGGGAATGGGTGACTTATCAAAAGATGTGTCCGCAGACGGGGAAAGAGCAAGGTTGAAATCACCACCGACAACGATACACGGACCTCTGAATGAGGACAGTCTGGTGAGAACAGAGGAGAGGAAACGAGCATGGTCCTGGTTGGGAGCATAGATGTTGGCCACTGTAAAGAAAAAATCATGAATTTTCAGTCTAAGAAATATGAAGCAGCCAGCCACATTAATGAGGGAGTCAAGAACCTTGGGGTTAAAAGATTTATGGAAAGCAATCCAAACCTTTGATTTGGATTGGGGCTTAGAACTGTGAAACCATGTATGATAATAGCGGTTGCGTAAAGCTGGGATGGAGCCCGAACAGAAATGCGTCTCCTGAATTAATAATATGCTGAAGCGCATTTTTTGAAAGTGATAGAGAATTTGGCACTGTTTCTCTGGCGTACTGAATCCTCTACATTTGAAAGTTGCTGAAGTAGCAGGACACTTAGCCACCATAGTACATAAAATAAATCAAGGGAGGGGGTAGAGGGTAAAATGAGAAGGACAGGCTTCGATCAAACCAGCAGTCCCCAGCAGAAAAACAAAAACAAGAAAAGGGAGGTAGAAAAGGGGAAGGAAAAGGGGAGAGAAAGGGGAAAAAGGGAAAAAAGGTTATCAGATGAGAGAGATTTTATGATAAAGTCTCAGTCCCCATGGCCATGGGCAATAGAACAATGTGGAAAAGGCAGATGGAGACTGAGGCCAACACACAATAGAAAGACAATTAAATAAAAAGGCCACTAGATGGCTCCATAGGACCAATACTAAGGAAACAGAAGTATCCAGAAGGGATAGACATTTCTATACAATAAACGGTGCAAAAAGCATACAAGAAACCTAAGGGGGAAGGAGGAGGACACATGAAGTGGCCCCCCAGGTCCCCGCTCCACAGGGCAGAGAGCAAGAAAAAGGGATAAATAAAACATTCACGTGGTTATTGATGATTCACAAAAACCAAATAGTTACTCTGCATGTAGGGGATAGAGCTATAAAATCAGGGGTAAGGACAAAAGCAATAGTGAGGAACATTGAGGTAACATATATAAACATATAACAAGACAAGCAGTAGGCAATAGAGCATATCTTTCAGGTAGAACATGGTGCCCAACTAAGGGAACACAAAAAAATTTTTAAAAAGGGGGGAAAAGAAAAAATATAACATGTTGAATTCCCTGAACGAGCATGAGTGCTGTACGGACGGGATGCTACTAATGGCAACGAACAAAACAGTATTCAAGGTTCAGAGGTGGAAAACTTCAGAGGCAGGAACTGCACAGTTCCTGGGAAAGTGCAGGGGTAATTCCCGGCAAAGCAAACCAAACAACAGTGGATCAATAAGTAAATCAATCATTGGGATCTTTGTGGGATGTGGACCTGGATCGTCGCTTGCGGTCTTGCTTCTGGCAAAGGGTAGACCAGGAGTTTTCAGTTTGAATGACCAATTAGGTAGGGAGAAGGGAGTTCCAGAGTGCTCAGGAATGTCGGCAGATCTCCTAAAGTGAGAAATATTGCCGTCTTGCCTTCATGGTGCACACAAAGGTGAAAAGGGAAATGCCACTGATACACAACTTCTGCAAATGCGCAAGATAAAGTAAGTTCATTTGGGGTTCATTTGTGATGTGTACATGCCATGTGAGATTAATAACCCATTACAATGACAATTTTGTAAAAAAAATAAAAATAAAATAAATCTTAATTTTGCA
The DNA here is from genome assembly GCA_037952925.1 of Lithobates clamitans. NCBI lineage: Eukaryota > Metazoa > Chordata > Amphibia > Anura > Ranidae > Lithobates > Lithobates clamitans. Next base: position 969,551 of record JBBGZY010000412.1, on the reverse strand, counting down.
TAGAATTGTGGGAAAAATGATAAAAACTCACCTCTTACTAAATAGCTTGGAATGTCTACTTTCCAAAAAGCGGTCATTTGGGGGGCATTTGTACTTTCCTGGCTTATTAGGGTCTCAAGAAATGAGATAGGCCGCCAGTACATCAGGTGCGATCAATTTTTTATGATTTGCACCATAGCTTGTAGACTCTCTAACTTTCACACAGACCAAATAATATCCACTAATTTGGGTTATTTTTACCAAAGATATGTAGCAGTATATATTTATTATTATTATTATTTAAGTATTGTGGCCAAAATTTATGAAGAAAAATTACTAATTTGCAAAAATGTATCACCGAAACAAAGAAAAAAAATATTTTTTTTTCAAAATTTCCAAGTCTTTTTTCATTTATGGCGCAAAAAATAAAAAACCCAGAGGTGATCAAATACCTCCAAAAGAAAGCTCTATTTGTATGAAAAAAAGGACAAAAAATTAATTTGGTTAGTGTTGCATGACTGAGTAATTGTCATTCAATGTGCGAGAGCATCGAAACTAAAAAAAAGGCGTGGGACTTTTAAAGCACAGCATATTTTTTGGTAAAATTAACATTAATTCAAATTTGCTAAAATTCGACAAATTCAGTCCATATAACAATAAATTGCAATAAAACACAATTAATATGTCACTGTGGGGATTGCGCATAGTAGTCTTTACAGCTCAATGTGTTTCTCAAAGTCCTCTTCATCAGGCGCTATCAATATAGACTTTCTATAAATGCCATCTAAATAGAATGACAATTTTTTTTAGTAATCATATCATAATAATCAGAATACAACAAAATACAATGAAAATTTAAATTGAATTGCCTTATACCCTGCACAGTCATGTTCCCCCAGGGGTGGAGATGCAAGGGCCCAGGGTACACATAAATATAAGCACAGGGGTCCCAGAGTACCCTCTCCTCCTTCCTCTCCTTCTCCAACCGTCAACCTCCAATATTGTCCTATTTGCTTAATTCTTTCTAAATAACTTTCATATAGTACATATGTTTACAAGAATTGTCTTCTAGTTCAACAAATCAAACCTCTTTTGGAAAAGGATAAAAAGATAATCTACCTCTTTCTTAGCATAAAGGGAATATTGAACTTTTGTTGTTCCATATCTTTATCCTGGTTGGCTAGATTGTGATCTGGTAGTTTTAGTGAACGGTACTATCTCTCTCTATAGCAGTGGTTCTCAACTCCCGTCCTCGGGACCCACTAACAGGCCAGGTTTTATGTATTACCTTGGGGAGATGCAGACTAGAATACTGCAATCACTGAGCAGCAAATGATATCACCTGTGATGTATTTCAGTTATCTTGCAAACCTGGCCTGTTGGTGGGTCCTGAGGACAGGAGTTGAGAACCACCGCTCTATAGGAAATGAGCATTCATTTCTATTAAAGAAACCCCAACAAATCAAATGGTGCTATAAAGTAGATGACTCTATTACACGTATAGACATGTGATTACCTTCTATAGTCTATTGTGTGGTATGAAAAAGCGAGTTCACATCATCACTGCTGTTATAATATAAGTAATCCGAAGAGTAAAGGGAGAAACCTCCCTCACAAATTTAGTTTATATTCCCTAAAATGAGAGGAGTCTATAAAGAAAAAAAAAGGAATAATAAATAAAAAAAAATAAAAAAATTAGGCTAAATATAACAAGGGATTTCTTTACATTTCAGGCCATTTTAAAAATATTGATGGATTTCTTATAATTGATTTAAAACATACCACGTGAAAGATGGTACCGGCTATAAGTCTATAAGACTCAACATGCTCCAACTGTGGCAGTATACGGCTTAAAATCTGCAAGATGAATAAGCCATCAATGATTAACAAGTTCTTTCTTTAAAGATGTGTTCGAGAAGAGGACCTCTCATGGAAATATTTGTACCTGTATTCACTTTATCCTGTCAAGCGATCCACCAACCTGTTCCTGGACCGTGAAGGAGGAAGAGAGGGACTTAGAGACACCCCAGGCAATAATGGAGAAGAAAGCCCCACATTACCCATCAGTGTGAACCCAACATGGTAATAATAGATGGGTCAGGGGAATTTATTGTACAAGGATGTTACATGTAATTGTAGAATGGGTACTTTTTACAGAAAAGGTGCTAAGCTAATCGCATCATTTACCCTGGGGGGGTAGCCTTTAAACAATGAATTCATGTGGTTTCTGGTTGTAAGATTAACTTATCAAAGTCTCCCCCTCTGGGGTCTTCTCGTACATGGTCCAATGCCATCAAACTCATGGCTAAGGTGTTATAGTTATGTTTCAAGCCTATGTGGCGTCCAATAGGAGTATTAAGCTTGGGCGTATAGTATACTGATCATGGATATGTTTTTGAAAAGGACGATTCGTCTTTCCCATATAAAAAGCACCACAGGTACAGGTCATAAGATAAACCACCCCTGGTGCGGTGCAATTTACATGGTAACAAGGTTTGAATTTTTCCCAACTGGGGAGCACACAAGTCACACCTGATATAGGAGCACTCATAGCAACCCCTACATTTGTAGGTGCCCAAAGGGCCCTCCTCTATCTGGGAAATTTTTTTGGTAGAATCACCATGTACCAATCTGTCTCTTATAGATCTACTGCGTCTGTGAAGACGATTTCTCGGTTGGGCCTCACTGTCAGGTCACCTGAGGCCAGGTGACAGAAGCACAACGTTGGGGTCAGGAGTGCACTGCTAACGTAGTGGACCCTATGGCTGATGAAACTCTGGGTGGTTCAGAAAAACAGGTCCACTGGAGCACCAACACGGATCCCACTGGGAGCTAGAGCAAAAGATTCCCCAGGGCACAGAGTCTAAGAGCCAGCAGGTGTTCACCAGAGCATCTAGTGGTAAGGATTGACTGCGCTGCAGCTGGCTCCAGGACGCGGCCCCCAGGGTCTTCCAGCTCACGGTAGGCTACAGGAGGATAGAGAGGAAGCAGCAGTCCAGGACAACAAGGGATAGTCAGGAGATAAGCCAAAGGTCAGGGCAACTAGCAGACAAGAATAAACAGAGAACACGCCAAAGGTCAGGGTAACAAGCAGGCAGAGATAGTCAAAGAACAAGCCAAGATCGGTAACAGAAACAGACGTAAAGCATACGGCAAGCAGAAGACAGGAAAACAAACACACAATATTGCTCGGGCAAGCCAGGCTTGGATAGCACAGTGTTAAATAGTGTATCCTGTAGAGGCTAGGGTGGAGCCACGCTGAGGGAAGTGTCAGAAACCATGAACCAGACTGAGACAGAAGTACAGTTAAATCACACTTGTTTAATAATAATAAAGAAGTGAACAGAGTAAACGTAGTAAAAACAGCCAGAGTTCAGGAACCGGAATGGATAGTCAGACAAGCCAAAACATCAGGGAGCCAGAGAACAGCGTAGTAGAACAGCAAGCAGGACCTGGAGTCAGAAGGAATGTCAGCCAAGCAAGTCTTTAACAGGAACACAGAAGAGCGTCTCTTGAGATGTGACCAAGGCAAAGGAAGAGATCATATGGACTGGACGGCTTAAGTAGGCAGGACTGATGAGCAGGATATCATCAACAAGTGAGTCACTGTGGAGAGATAGGAGCTGGAAATTACACGGCAGCTGAGCGGCCAGCTCAGAGTAGGAAGGGCTGAGCCCAACCCTGACAGGAAGATTACTTAACCATGCAGGTGTGAGAGTGCAGGCCCAAGGCTAACACACAGACCAGGTAAGCAGATAGACAGGGCATGAAGGTATTACTGGCGATTCATGACAGTACCCCCCTCTTACGAGGCCTCCCCCTCCCCCGCTTGGGACCAGGCTTGGAAGGGAACTTCAAATGAAACTTTCTCAGAAGACGAGGTGTGAAGATTTCAGATGCAGGAATCCAAGATCTATCCTCTGAAATTAGACCAGAAAGGTGTTCGGTTGGTAGCTGTGTGTATGGAGTTTTTATAGGAAAATTCCACATAGGGCAGAAGAGAAGACCAATCATCCTGGGAGCAGGAACAGAAACAGCAAAGATGTTGCTCTAAAGTTTGATTTGTCCTCTCTGTTTGGCCGTTACTTTGGGGATGGTATGCAGAAGAGAGACAAACTTTGATTTCCAGTGATTTGCAGAGCTCCTTCCAAAACTTGGAGGTGAATTGGACGCCTCTATCGGAGACAATACTATCGGGCACCCCGTGAAGCCTCACTACTTCTTTAAAAAATGTATTGGCTGTATCCAGGGCAGAGGGAGTGCCCACCATGGGTAAAAAGTGTGCCATTTTTGAGAGGCGATTGACAATGACCAAAATGGTGGTAAACCCTTCAGAGGGTGGCAAGTCAATAAGACTTCTTTCCATGGTTGTTCCGGGATGGGCAGAGGTTTCAACAGACCCCAAGATTTAGCATTCGACCCCTTGTTGAGCTGGCAGGAGATACAAGAAGAAACTTTACAGTCCTGCCTCCAACCAGGCCTCCAAAAAGAACAAGATATTCATTTGGAGGTTTTTTTGTACTCCGAAGTGACCTGCCAGTTTATGGTCGTGGAAAGTCTCTAAGATCAGAGGTCTTACCTCCAGCGGGACAAAAACTTTATTCCGGGCCCAAAGCAAGTCGTCCCCCTTCTTCAAAAAAGATACCTCCGGCTCAGTACAGTGGCTGGAAACCCTTTTGATGGCAGCTCTTAGATCAGACTGGGTAAGGAGACAAAAATTTTGCGGAGATAGGATGGTGCTAGGTTCCGTTATCTGAGGAGACTGCGGGAACATCCAGGAGAGTGCATCTGCTTTCCCATTCTTGGAACCAGGTCTATATGAGATGTGAAAGTTGAACGTGGAGAAAAAAAGTGCCCACCGGACCTGTCGGGGATTTAGGCGTTTGGCTGTCCTAAGGTACTTCAGGTTCTTGTGGTCCGTGAAAATCATGATAGAATGGGATGCACCCTCCAGCAGATATCTCCATTCCTCCAAGGTGAATTTGATGGCTAACAATTCACGGTCACCTACATTATAGTTTTTTTCAGGGGGACTTAGTTTCCGAGATGCAAATGTTACTGGATGAAGGACGGCTTTGGGACCCCGTCTTTGGGACAGAATAGCTCCTGTAGCTGTCTCTGAGGCATCAATTTCTAATACAAAAGGCAGAGCCGAGTCCGGATGCTGCAGAATTGGTGCAGAGATGAACAGGACCTTTAATTCGTTGAAGGCTTCTTGGGCTTCCTGGGACCACTGAAAACGGTTCTGTTGGCAGGTAAACTGGGTGATGGGTGAGATAATAAACGAGAACCCTTTTAATAAATCTTCGATAAAAGTAAGCGAAGCCTATGAACCGCTGAACTCCTTTTTTTATCCTCAGGGGCCGGCCATTCCTGAATTGCTTTTTTTTTTTTTGCTTTTTGTGGGTGCATTGCAACCCCTTCGGTGGAAATGATGAACTCTAGAAACTGGACAACAGTCTTTTCAAACTCACATTTTTCCGCCTTAAGGTAAAGTCCATGTTTTCTGAGGATTGTGAGAACTTTCTTTACATGAGCTTGGTGCAGTTCAATGGTAGCGGAAAAGATGAGGATATCGTCCAGGTAGACGATTACAAAGTTATCAAGGTATTCTCGGAAAATGTCATTTACCAGATGTTGAAAGGTGGCCGGGGCATTGCATAGCCCAAACGGCATTACCAAGTATTCGAAGTGTCCGAATCTGGACCTGAAGGCGGTTTTCCACTTGTCACCAGCATGAATCAGGATGTGGGAGCGGGTACCGGTTATTAATGGTTATTTTATTGAGCTCTCTGTAATCTACGCAAGGTCTTAGGGAGCCGTCTTTTTTTTCGACAAAGAAAATACCGGCTCCAGCCGGTGAAGATGATGGACGGATGAAGCCCTTCTCCAAATTCTCATCAATGTATACCCGGAGGGCTTCCAACTTGGTTTCAGATAATGGGAATATACGACCAAAGGGGAGCCGGGTATGAGTTCAATGGGGCAGTCGTAAGACCGTTGTGGTGGCAGACAACCAGCTTTTTTCTTATCGAAAATGTCTCTGAATTCGAGATACACTGGAGGAACATGCTGAAGATTTTCAGGTTCTGGTTGTACGGTCAAGCAGGAGTCTGGAACTGGAATAAAACAGTGCTGGGAGCAGTAAGCCGAGGAGAAGGAAATTTCGTTCTTACTCCAGTTAATTTGGGGATCATGAGCTTGCAGCCAAGGAAGTCCCAAAATGATGGGGAACATAGAGGAGCAGATAATGTCAAAGCATAAGAACTCCTGGTGGCCGGAGTCGGTGATGGTAAGGATGGGTCTAGTCTCTTGTGTAACGGGTCCTGAGCAGGGTAGGGACCCATCAGCCAAGTGGACCTGAAGGCATTGTTTCTTGTTTTGGAGAGGAATCAAAGAGCCAAAGATGCATCTAGGAAGCAACTGCAAGCCCCCGAATCAATTATGGCCAGTAGCCGGATTTCCTCTTCCGCTACCTGTAGGGAGACAGGGAGGATGACATGAGTTTGAGCAGGACCAGTGACCTGATAGTTCATAGCATATTGAGAGCGTGACTTACTGGGCCTCACGGGGCAGTTGCATAAATAGTGTCCAGATCCCCCCACAATACAGGCACAAGTTGGCTTGCCATTGCCGTTTCCGTTGTCTTTCATCAAGGGTGAGTGGAGACCAGACCAGTCCTAATTGCATAGGTTCACTATCCGGAGCAGAGACAACAGAAGGAGCCGGGAATGGAGAGTGAACTGGAGAAGGCTTAGGTAGCACCCGGGTGGGTCGGGAGGACTGAAAGCGCTCGGAGCGCCTTACGCACATGCACCTGTTCAGCTTAATGCCCAATTGAATTAAGTCTTCCAAAGTGGTTGGAGTCTTGACCCGAGCCAGCTCATCCTTAAGAGCCTCAGAAAGACCCTGACAGTACTGGTACTTGAGTGCGGCTTCGTTCCATCCTGCATCCCGTGTAGTCTTCCACCAGTCTTTTCCCTTGGGAAAGGGCGTGTAGGATGGCTTCAGCTACGGCAGTGCTCTGAGGGTCATCGTACAATTGGGCCATAGATTCAAAGGTGTCCACTGAATTTAATATAGGGCTCCTCTGCTCCATAAGACTATGGGCCCAGGCTTGCAGCTCTTCGGACAATAAAGAAATAATGAATCCCACCTTCACAATTTCTGAGGAGAAAGTTCTGGGTTGGAGGGCCAGGTACAGAGAACAGGCATTCTTGAATGCCCTAAATTTCTTTGGTCGCCAGAAAATCGCTCTGGTGTGGGAACCCTAGGTAACACAGTAGAGCTGGTCTGCACCTGGGAAGAGGTGGCCCCAGAGGAGGATGCTGGAGCTGCGGCAACTGGAGCAGGCGAACCAGACAGATGCTGGAGACAACCCTCAATTTGGACATAACCCTCCTGTAACTTCTGAACTGCCTGCGTGAGAGCCGCAACCTGCTAGCACAGGGCCTCAAGAGGAGAACCCGCTTTGTCGGCCTCTGACATGGCTGGTTTATACTGTCAGAAAAGGTACTCACTGAGGCCCAGATGCTGAGAGCGGTTCTCTTATGCGACTAAGCGCACTCCAACCCTGGTGATGGTACAGAGGGTGAAAGAGGCACGAGCCACCAGCAGGCTGGGCATGTCTTGCGTGAAGGTCTCCGGGAAGCTGGCAGCCATGCAGGGACTAGTGGACACTGGAACCCAATGAGGTAGATGAATAGCAGAGACCAACAGCAGGCCGAGGGTCAAACACAGGTGACAGGTAGCAAGTCTTTAAACAGGCTGAAGAGTCTTGCACAGGAGACTGGTAACAAGTCTGTAAGCAGGTCAGGGGTCAAACACAGGAGACTGATAGCAAAGTCCATAAGCAGGCCGAGGGTCAAGTACAGGAGACTGGTAGCAAAGTCCGTAAGCAGACCGGGGGTCAAACACAGGAGACTGGAAGCGAAGTCCGTAAGCCAAGCCGAGGGTCAAGCACAGGAGAAGATCAGAGCAGGTCAGGGTCAATCCGAGTCACAACAGGTAATCACAAGGCAGGATACAAAGGCAGGGAACACAGGAAGTTGAGAGATAAACCAGCAATCTAAACATAGAACTGAGCAGCCTTTTATAGGCCAGCAAAGGAACTCACGTTATGCACGCGACAGTGCGCGCCGTTCCGTTGGATTGAGCAAAGGTATGTGCCGAAGTGCCATTCTGCCACACACGCGCGCAGGAAAGTGGCGATACTGACAAGGCTGGTTCCTGTTTTTTCCCTGACAAAACCTTTCTAATCCACGAGATATTGAAGAACACCTTTACAGAAGCGAAAATCCGAAATTTGACTAACCTCGTACTCCTGATCATCCTCAGAGACTGGAGCCAAGGTAGGGAGAGGACGGGAGAACTTATTGAGAACTAAAGGTTTCAGAAGGGATACTTGAAAGGAGTTTAAGATCTTTTCAGGGATCTGGAGTTTAAAACAAACAGGATTCAGCTTTGAAATTATATTGTAAGGACCAATGAGTCTCGGGGCAAATTTCAGAGAAGGAACCCAGAGTCTGATGTTTCTGGTGGAAAGTGAGACTTTGTCTCCTGGTTGTAGAGGAGGCGGCTTACACCTGCGATGGTCAGCAAAACCCTTGAATTTGTCAACCCACATGGAATTGAATGATTCCTGAACAGTAGCCAAAGCTGGGATGTCGGAAGAACAGGTCATAGGAAGAGGGAGCTGAGGATGTCTTCCATAAACAGTGACAAAGGGCGTCTTCTGAGAACTGACGTTGACATGATTATTGTGAGAGAACTCTGAACAGGGGTGTAGTGATGCCCAATCATCGTGATGAGCCGAGACCAAGGTACGGAGAAAGACCTCTAACTCCTGATTAACCCTCTCAGTCTGACTATTGGATTGAGGATGGTAAGAAGAGGTAAAATCCAAGGTAATGTTGAGGGATTTGCAAAAAGCTCTCCCAAAGCGAAAAGTAAACTGAACACCCCTTGTCCGAAACAACATGGGAAGGGACTCCATGAAGGCTGAAAATCTCTCAAACAAAAATGGGAACCAAGGCAGGAACAGAAGGGAGACCAGGAAAAGGAACAAAATGGGCCATCTTGGAGAATCGATCAATTACCACCCAAATGACCGTATTGCTCTCAGAAGGTGGAAGATCGGTGATGAAGTCCATGGCAATGTGAGACCAAGGCTCCTTAGGAATGGGCAAAGGCATGAAAAGACCAGCAGGAGCTTGTGTGGAGGACTTAGACTGGGCACAGACATGACAAGCCTTAACGTAGTCTTTAACATCAGAAAAAAGAGTAGGCCATCAGTAGTGGCGGCTAATGAGGAAGAAAGATCAGAGGGCCCCGGCATGACCTTATGTTCGATTTTCTAATCGTTAGTGGGGTCAAATCAACGTTTGTTTTCAATCTCAGTGACGGAACTTTTATATATAATAGAAAACTTCTTGGTCAAAGGAATTTTCAGACAGTGTATGTGGTTTTCATTCAGAAATTACATTAGTTTTAAAACAGAATGTTAAAAGCAAGCGAAAATTTCAAACAACATTCTTTCATTCAGCGAATGTACAAAGATTTTTAGTATGAATATTCTCGTCTGAAAATTGATCTGTGTGGCCAGAATAAGGCTCGGTACACACCTATGCAGTTTGCTTTTGATCTGTTTCTGCAGTGCTTTTTGCTGTGCGTTTCGATTTTTTGCGCACGTAAGTTGCTGCGATTTGCGTTTACATTTTGCATTACATGCTTTTTTACAGCTTCTCCATTAAAGTATATTGAACCAAAAAAGCACCATTTTGTGTTGAAAAAAGTCCTTTCCAAATAGATGTGAACCTCTGCAACAATGCTGGCAGTACTCATACACCTATTTTACCAAAAACAACCTCTGGATATGATGCTGTGCTGTGCATGTGCACCCAACTTCTTTGGTCAACCATGGCAAGGCCTGTTCTGAGTGGAACCCCTCCTGTTAAACCTCTGTACGGTCTTGGCCACCGTACTACAGCTCAGTTTCAGGGTCTTGGTAATCTTCTTATAGCCTAGGCCATCTTTATGTAGAGCAACAATTCTTTTTTCAGATCCTCAGAGAGTTCTTTGCTATGAGTTGCCATGTTGAACTTCCAGTGAGCAGTATGAGCATACTGGGAAAAGCTGAACCCTTCCTTCCTTCTCTGAGCTGGCCGCTCAGCTGTCGGCTAATTGCCAGCTCCCATCTCTCTCCACAGTTACCCAGCTGTTGTTGATTCTGCTCGTCAGTCCTGCCTACTTAAAGCTGTCCAGCTCACTTGATTTCTGCCTTCGCCTTTGTCAACATCACAGAGACTTTCTCCTGCGTTCCTGTTGAAGACTTGCTCAGCTGACGTCCCTTCTGGCTCCTGATCCTGCTTGCTGTACTACTACGTTTACCTCTGGCTCTCTGACATTGGCTTGGCTGACTACCCGATCCGGTTACTGAACTCTGGCTTGTTTTGAGCATGCTTACTCTGTTTACCTTTTTTATTATTATTATTAAAGATGTGTGATTTAACTATACTTCTGTCTCGGTCTGATTCATGGTTCCTGATACTCTGACATAGTCGGCAGGTATGAGCTTTATCCTGGGTGTAACGGTGTGTAGGTGTTTACCTTTTAAGGCCAAAAATGAGAATGGGAGCTCTCAGTCATACTTTTTTTTAGAGCTAAACAGGTCCTGTGGGTGGATATAGGGGCGGAGCTATATCATTTGTATGCTGCCATGTTTGGCATCAGGAAATACATATTTTATAAGTGCAAACAATTCATACCCCTTCAAATCTGTATTAAATCTAGCTGCATACAAAACTATTTGGTTGTGCAAGTCCTTGAGTAGAAAGTTTAAGGGGGGGGGGGAACAAAAATATCCTGCTCCAAAGCTGAAATTCAGGGCTCTACTAACTATTTTGTAGACTAGCTAAGCCATGAAATATGTAAACTAAATAAATCAATTAAAAAAAAATGGCATGGTCCCCCCCCCCCAAATCCATACCAGACCCTTATCCGAGCAAGCAGCCTGGAGGACAGGACTGGGGGGGGATGAGTGAGTGCCCCCCTTCCTGAACTATACAAGGCCACGTGCCCTTAACATGGGGAGGGTGCTTTGGGGTCATCCCAAAGCACCTTGTCCCCATGTTGACGGGGACAAGGGCCTCTTCCAGACAACCCTGGCTGGTGGTTGTCAGGGTCTGTTGGTGGGGGGCTTATCAGAATCTGGAAACCCCCTTTAACAAGGGGGCCCCCAGATCCATGTGAATGGGTATCGGGTACATTGTACCTCTACCCATTCACCAAAAAAAGCAGTGAAATGTAAAAAAAACAATAGCCGGTTTTTGAAAAGTCCTTTATAGTAAAATAGCTCTGAGCTGTCTTCTTCTCCTGCCACTGTCTTTCCCGCTGCCATCTTCTCCCCGAGCCGTCTCTCCTGCTGCTGCCATCTCCTCCCGCTACTGTGTTCTTGTCCCCATTAACATGGGGACAAGGTGCTTTGGGGGGGACACCAAAGCACCCTCCCCATGTTGAGAGCATGTGGCCTGGTACGGTTCAGAAGGGGGGGCTCGCTTGTCCCCCCCTATTCTGTCCTCCAGGCTGCATGCTTGGATAAGGGTCTGGTATGGATTTTGAGGGGGACCCCCACGCCAATTTTTTTTTTTGGCATGGAGTTCCCCTTAAAGTCCATACCAGACCCGAAAGGCCTGGTATGGACTGGGGGGGGGACCATACGCCGTTTTTTTCCTTGATTTTTCATCTATATTGCCGGGAACCGGCAATACATTACAACCGTGAGCAATTTTAAATTACATTTTTCCTTTAGAAATGTCATTTTGTTGCTGAAATGTTCCACACATTAGCCAGATGTGCTACTTTACATGCAGACTAAGAGGACCCCCCAGGCAAGATATTTAAAGGAATTTTTCATTTTTATTGTTTCACTTTAAGCATTATCAAAAGCACTGCTCCTGAAAAAAAACTATTGTTTGTTTTTTCTTATTGATACATGTCCCCCAGGGCAGTACCCAAACCCCCATACCTCTTTTATGGCCAATTGCTTGCATATAAGCCTTCAAAATGGGCACTTTTGATTTTTCCTGTTCGGCTCCCATAGACTTCAATGGAGTTCGCAAATGGCACTTGCAGATCCGCGGAATCGCAGATTAGTGCAAATTCCAAATTTACAAAGGCATGTTCGGTTTGTACCTATGTGGTGGTGATCATGTACAATGTCAGGCTGCTCTGATGTCACTGTATGTCAGTGCCACCAGCGATTATCTCTGATCACCGCCACATCAGTACTATGTAACCAGACCAGTGCTGTCAGTTAGTATCCCTAATCACCGCCACACCACTCAGTGTCCCTAATCATTGCTGCACCACTCAGTGTCCCTAATCATCGCTGCACCAGTCAGTGTCCCTAATCGCCATAGTCCACTCACAGTGTCTCTAATCACTGCCACTCACTCACAGTGTCCCTAATCTCTCCACCCACTCAGGGTCCTAATCATTGATGCACCAGTCAGTGTCCCTAATCATTGTAGTCCACTCACAGTGTCCCTAATCACCATAGTCTACTCACAGTGTCCGTAATCACTGCCACCCACTCAGTGTCCCTAATCACCACCACCCACTCACAGTGTCCCTATTCACCGCCACCCACTCACAATGTCCCTAATCACCGCCACATCAGTCATATTGTCCCTAATCACCGCCACTCCAGTCATATTTTTACTAATCACCACTAGACCAGATATTTTGTCCCCGATCACCACCAGACCAGTTGCTGTGTCTCTGATCAGAAGTATATACGTGTACCATTGACACAAAAAAGTGAATCACAAAATATTGGTAAATCAAATTAAATAAATCTACAAACCATAATAACTCAAAAATTATACAAAAAATTATAAAATTACCACATGTGATATGTATCATATAAGTGACTAGAAACTAAATAAAAAAGTTTGTGCCAAGATTTGAATAAATAAATACCGTATTTATCGGCGTATAACACGCACCGGCGTATAACACGCACCCCAATTTAGGAGGGAATTTTAAGGAAAAAAAACTTTTAGGAGGGAAGTTGAAGGAAAAAAAACTTACATTTAAATGCCCATCATTGCAGCCTTCTCAGTGCAGCCTTCTCAGTGCAGCCTTGTTAGTGCAGCCATGTCAGTACAGCCATGTCAGTGCAGCCATGTCAGTGCAGCCTTCCCCAGTGCAGCCTTGTTAGTGCAGCCTTGTCAGTGCAGCCTTTCCCAGTGCAGCCATTCCCAGTGCAGCCATTCCCAGTGCAGCCATTCCCAGTGCAGCCTTCCCCAGTGCAGCCTTCCCCAGTGCAGCCTTTCCCAGTTCAGCCTTTTCCAGTTCAGCCTTCCCCAGTTCAGCCTTTCCCAGTTCAGTCTTTCCCAGTTCAGCCTTTCCCAGTTCAGCCTTCCCCAGTTCAGCCTTTCCCAGTTCAGCCTTTCCCAGTTCAGCCTTCCCCAGTGCAGCCTTCGCTTCGATCCCCTGTCCTGAGCTTTAAAATCGCCGACCGCGATTTGAAAATGGCGCCGCCGGCGCTGAAATACACCGAGCCGATCCTCGGCTCTTTCCGGCGGCTCTCGTTCATTTTCGGCTCCACTCGTAGTCCCGAGCGGAGCTATCCGAACCTAGCCGAGTAGGTTCGGATAGCTCCGCTCGGGACTACGAGTGGAGCCGAAAGTAAACGAGAGCCGCCGGAAAGAGCCGAGGATCGGCTCGGTGTATTTTAAGATTGTGACAGCTCGGGATCGCATGGTATCGGCGTATAACACGCACCTGCGACTTTCCCCTGATTTTAAGGGGAAAAAAGTGCGTGTTATACGTCGATAAATACGGTAAATAAGTCGGTGAAATTGTTAGAAATCCACAATGTGCAATAGGTGGTTGAAGATCCACAGTGTATAGTGAATAAATAGGGCGTCCTGATCACCGCATAGGCATCCAATATGGTGGATGAAAACTGAAAACACCAGTATAATTAAGCTACCACCGAGGTAGATGTAAGCTTACCGCAGGGCTTGACAAATTTGCTTGGAATCCAGGAGCCAGCTAAAAAAGTTAGGAGCCAGGTTTTTTTTTTAAACGACCGACAAAGCTTAATTTTCAATATAAAAATTAACCAATCTTAAATTTACACAGAGACGACTAGAACGAATGTGACTGCTTTTATTTCATGCCATGCAGGGACATAAGACCGCCATATTCCCGCTAAGGATCCAATCAGGTCCGCCTTTAAAACTGACAGGCGAACTTGATCAGACAGCCCGTGTGAAAGGGGCCAAGCAGGGAGATGACAAAAAATAAATTCATTTTAATGAACCACTTCCTTCCCGCAGGACGACTATATACGTCCTGTCTTTGAAGAGAAATACCGTTGTTATGGTAGCAGCTAGCTACCATAACCCCGTATTCTCTTCAAGAGCCGGTGGTTCTCTTTCAGATAAAAGTGGTCTCTGCAGCAGATTCGCAGCGAGATCACTTTTATCGGCGGCAGGAGAGGGGCACCCCCTACCGCCGCGCTCCGGTGCCCTTCACCGCTTACCGTGGCCGTCGGTAACGGCGGAGGCGATCCGGATCTATCCCTGGCCTGACATGGAGACGAGTGAGAGGAAGATGGCCCCGCCCATCTCCAAGTCATTGCAGGGCGGAAGTGACGTCAAATCGTCACTTCCACCCATAGCTCTTAAAGGGACATTTTATTATTTTTTTTTTCAAATGACAATTTTTTTTAATTTTTTTTTTAATGCATTTTAGTGTAAATATGAGATCCGAGGTCTTTTTGACCCCAGATCTCATATTTAAGAGGTCCTGTCATGTTTTTTTTCTATTACAAGGGATTTTTACATTCCTTGTAATAGGAATAAAAGTGACTTTTTTTTTTTTTTTTTTTTTTTTAAAGAACAGTGAAAAAAAAAGTTAAAATAAGAGAAAAAAAAAATTTAAATGTGCCCCATCCCTTGTCATAGACATAAAAGTGACACAATTTTTATTTTTTTTTAACAGTGTAAAAATAAAAAATAAAAAGTAAAATATATAAGAAAAAATAATAATTTTTTTAAACGCGCCCCGTCCCGCCGAGCTCGCTTGCAGAAGCAAAACGCATATGTCAGTAGCGCCCGCATATGAAAGCGGTGTTCAAACCACACGTGAGGTATCGCCACGATCGTTAAAGCGAGGGCAATAATCCTAGTCCTGGACCTCCTCTGTAACTCAAAACATGCAACCTGTAGAATTTTTTTAAACGTCGCCTATGGAGATTTTAAAGGGTAAAAGTTTGTCGCCATTCCACGAGCAGGCGCAATTTTGAAGCGTGACATGTTGGGAATCAATTTACTCAGCGTAACATTATCTTTCACAATATAAAAAAAAATTGGGCTAACTTTACTGTTTTCTTATTTTTTATGAAAACAAGTATTTTTTCCCAAAAAAGTGCGCTTGTAAGTCCGCTGCGCAAATACGGTGTGACAGAAAGTATTGCAATGACCGCCATTTTATTCTCTAGGGTGTTAGAATAAAAAATATATATAATGTTTGGGGGTTCTAAGTAAAGGGAAGGAGATGAGCAGGTAGTGAAAACAGGCAGGGGAAGCTCCATTAGCATTGGTGGATGTCTTGTCATACCAACGGCCACCACCAGAGGGCGCCCGATTGCAGAAGGAACCATAGGACTGCAGTAGGCCACAAAGCCAGGGCCTCAATTACCGGCGCGGCCCAACGCGATCGCCGGGAGGGGGGGTGTCAAACGGACACAGGACACCCCAGCTGTGCCGCCCCAGGCGCCAGGTCGCTAATTCTAGTCGCAAATGCGACCTGGCGCCCGGGGTTTGTCGAGCCCTGGCTTACCGGATGGTTTGAACTCAGAAGAACATATGTTCTGTGAGTCAAACAGGCTTATGTTATTAACTGACAACCAGGATGGAGTCTTAGGAGTCCTCTGTGGTTGGAACCCAGAATATCCCAGAACCTCATGAGAAATCGGTCTCCATGCAAGATGGTTGTACATCAGAGGATGTGGTCAATTGATGTGGTCAATTGAATAGGGGAAATGGAAAAAGATGGCCACATAGCATAATTCCGTATGAACTATTCATTTTATTAAAGTAAAACATTTACATTTAAAAAGTGATTCAAGCGCTTGTATAAAATAATGGCGGCAGTGGAGTCTTTCCCGACGCGTTTCGTCTCATTAGACTTCGTTTGTGGTGTCCCTCCACTGCAGCCAGACTCGCTTATAAAAAAAGATGTAACCCCAATATCAAGAATCCAGCTCGTGCTGTGTCATCATTGATTTTAGTGCACACTTCTGGGTCATCCAATATGGCGGACCGGCGTTCCACGACTCAGTATCATAACTGAGCGTGCGTTCCAAAGGCTGTTAAGCTGATCAACTAGACGCTCGCATAGAACAACGTGCGAGCGTCAGGTCAAATGGACACAATGACAGATCTATGGGTGTGGCGTCAAATTGTAAATAGACTTTGACGCTCACACGGATCAACGTGCGAGCGTCCGGTAACCATAGTGATGAACATATGGGCGTGACCCATCGTCATCGCACATCCCCTCCGCTAAATCCATGAAATAGACAGAGAGAATGTAAAGCGCATGACAAACTTAGCAGTGAGGTCACATACAGGTAAAACCACACTGCGCACCAAGCCTCAGCATGGAAAAAATCTCAGTCAATTGGGGATAAAGCTAAAATCTAATGTAAAAAATAACTAGAAATTATTTTTAAAATATGTATGGGAAAATATACTTGTAGGATATAATCCTATACAATATAAGGACCAAAGAGACAAATGCTAACATCACGTGTTACGAGATAATATTCAAAGTGATCTACAGCATGTATTTTACCGTATAACCTCTTGATTGATAGTAATTTATACATATTAGAAGGGACCTCACTTATTATTAATAGGTAACTCCCAAGATAATTAATTGTATACACAAACATCCGAGATGGATTCTCTTAAAGGGGCCCTGGCAGCATTGACCTCAGTCATAGACAAATAAGGTAAGGATGCATTAAGTTATCGACTGTATTACGTACACCTCAAAAATTAAAATGATTAAGGTAAATATAAACATAAACTGGGATTCATTAATAAAGGCATTCATGTCCCACTCAACGTTCATTCCGAACGGAGAGTGGGACTGTAGCTCATATATCCAGAACGTCTCCAGACGGGAAACCCCTCTGGTCATGGCACCTCCCCTGCAAGGTGGAATGTACCTATCAATAGCGATGAACTGTGATCCCTTGGGGTCACTATTATGAAATTCCTTATAATGTTTAGGGACACTATGCTTTGAATCCTTGCCTTTAATTAAAGCGATATGTTCTCAGACTCTTGTGGAAAACATCCTGATTGTATGGCCAACATATTGCTTGCCACAAGGGCAAGTAATCAAATATACCACATATTTTGTGCCACATGTGCAAAAGTGTTTGATAGTGTACTTCTTTTTCGTGACGGTAGATGTAAATTCTACCACTTTGCTTCTTCCGAATGTGTTGTGTTGACATACTACACATTTCTTGCAAGGAAAAAAAACAATCCAATTGTGGAAAAAAGAAGGGCGAACCGGCGGATTAATAACATTGGGTGCTTTACAACCTTGTAGGGATGGTGCTCCCCTAAATATGACCTTGGCTTGTTCCGGTAATACAGTGCTGAGAATATTATCTTGTCTAAGAACATCCCAATGTCTCTTCACAATTGTTTTAAATTGTTTGTGTTGTGTTGAGAACAAAGTAAACAAAGCCCATTTAACCACTTGCCGACCGCCGCACGACGATGTACGTCGACAGAGCGGCACGGGCAGGCAAAAGGGCTTACCTGTACGTCCCTGCCTACCCGCGGGTGGGGGGTCCAATCGGACCCCCCCCGGTGCCTGCGGCGGTCGGCAAATGTCCCCCGGCGATCGGTGGTGAGGGGGAGGCCATCCATTTGTGGCCCCCCCCTCGCGATCGCTCCCAGCCAATGGGATCATTTCCCTGCCTCTGTAGTGTACACAGAGGCAGAGGAAATCATGTCATCTCTCCTCGGCTCGGTATTTTCCGTTCCGGGCCGAGGAGAGAAGACTGAACTGTGAGTGCACAACACACACACACACAGTAGAACATGCCAGGCACACATTAGACCCCGATCCCCCCCCCGATCGCCCCCCGATCGCCCCCCGATCCCCCCCCCGATCACCCCCCCCGTCACAAACTGACACCAAGCAGGTTTTTTTTTTTTTTTTTTTTTTTCTGATTACTGCATAGTGTCAGTTTGTGACAGTTAGTGTGTTAGGGTAGTGAGTGTTAGGCCCCCTTTAGGTCTAGGATACCCCCCTAATAAAGTTTTAACCCCTTGATCACCCCCCGTCACCAGTGTTGCTAAGCGATCATTTTTCTGATCGCTGTATTAGTGTCGCTGGTGACGCTAGTTAGGGACGTAAATATTTAGGTTCGCTGTCAGCGTTTTATAGCGTCAGGGACCCCCATATACTATCTAATAAATGTTTTAACCCCTTGATTGCCCCCTAGTTAACCCTTTCACCACTGATCACCGTATAACTGTTACGGTTGACGCTGGTTAGTTTGTTTATTTTTTATAGTGTCAGGGCACCCCCCGTTTATTACCGAATAAAGGTTTAGCCCCCTGATCGCCCGGCGGTGATATGCGTCGCCCCAGGCAGCGTCAGATTAGCGCCAGTACCGCTAACACCCACGCACGCAGCATACGCCTCCCTTAGTGGTATAGTATCTGTATGGATCAATATCTGATCCAATCAGATCTATACTAGCGTCCCCAGCAGTTTAGGGTTCCCGAAAATGCAGTGTTAGCGAGATCAGCCCAGATACCCGCTAGCACCTGCGTTTTGCCCCTCCGCCCGGCCCAGCCCACCCAAGTGCAGTATCGATCGATCACTGTCACTTACAAAACACTAAACGCATAACTGCAGCGTTCGCAGAGTCAGGCCTGATCCCTGCGATCGCTAACAGTTTTTTTGGTAGCGTTTTGGTGAACTGGCAAGCACCAGCCCCAGGCAGCGTCAGGTTAGCGCCAGTACCGCTAACACCCACGCACGCACCGTACACCTCCCTTAGTGGTATAGTATCTGAACGGATCAATATCTGATCCGATCAGATCTATACTAGCGTCCCCAGCAGTTTAGGGTTCCCAAACACGCAGTGTTAGCGGGATCAGCCCAGATACCTGCTAGCACCTGCGTTTTTCCCGTCCGCCCGGCCCAGCCCACCCAAGTGCAGTATCAATCGATCACTGTCACTTACAAAACACTAACCGCATAACTGCAGCGTTCGCAGAGTCAGGCCTGATCCCTGCGATCGCTAACAGTTTTTTTGGTAGCGTTTTGGTGAACTGGCAAGCACCAGCCCCAGGCAGCGTCAGATTAGCGCCAGTACCGCTAACACCCACGCACGCAGCATACGCCTCCCTTAGTGGTATAGTATCTGATCGGATCAATATCTGATCTAATCAGATCTATACTAGCGTCCCCAGCAGTTTAGGGTTCCCAGAAAAGCAGTGTTAGCGTGATCAGCCCAGATACCTGCTAGCACCTGCGTTTTACCCCTCCGCCCGACCAAGCCCAGCCCACCCAAGTGCAGTATCGATCGATCACTGACACTTACAAAACACTAAACGCATAACTGCAGCCTTCGCAGAGTCAGGCCTGATCCCTGCGATCGCTAACAGTTTTTTTGGTAGTGTTTTGGTGAACTGGCAAGCACCAGCGGCGTAGTACACCCCGGTCGTAGTCAAACCAGCACTGCAGTAACACTTAGTGACGCGGCGAGTCCCATAAGTGCAGTTCAAGCTGGTGAGGTGGCAAGCACAAGTAGTGTCCCGCTGCCACCAAAAAGACAAACACAGGCCCGTTGTGCCCATAGTACCCTTCCTGCTGCATTCGCCAATCCTAATTGGGAACCCACCGCTTCTGCAGCGCCCGTACTTCCCCCATTCACATCCCCAACCAAATGCAGTCGGCTGCATGAGAGGCATTTTTATGTCCTCCCGAGTACCCCTACCCAACGAACCCCCCTAAAAAAGATGTCGTGTCTGCAGCAAGCGTGGATATAGGCGTGACACCCGCTATTATTGTCCCTCCTGTCCTGACAATCCTGGTCTTTGCATTGGTGAATATTTTGAACGCTACCATGCACTAGTTGACTATTAGCGTAGGGTACAGCATTGCACATACTAGGCACACTTTCACAGGGTCTCCCAAGATGCCATCGCATTTTGAGAGACCCGAACCTGGAACCGGTTACCGTTGTAAAAGTTAGTTACAAAAAAAAGTGTAAAAAAAAAAAAAAAAAAAAAAAAAACATACAAAAATATAAAATAAAAAAAAATAGTTGTCGTTTTATTGTTCTTTCTCTCTCTCTATTCTCTCTCTCTATTGTTCTGCTCTTTTTTTACTGCATTCTATTCTGCAATGTTTTATTGTTATTATGTTTTATCATGTTTGCTTTTCAGGTATGCAATTTTTTATACCTTACCGTTTACTGTGCTTTGTTGTTAACCATTTTTTTGTCTTCAGGTACGCCATTCACGACTTTGAGTGGTTATACCAGAATGATGCCTGCAGGTTTAGGTATCATCTTAGTATCATTCTTTTCAGCCAGCGGTCAGCTTTCATGTAAAAGCAATCCTAGCGGCTAATTAGCCTCTAGACTGCTTTTACAAGCAGTGGGAGGGAATGCCCCCCCCCAACGTCTTCCGTGTTTTTCTCTGGCTCTCCTGTCTCAACAGGGAACCTGAAAATGCAGCCGGTGATTCAGCCAGCTGACCATAGAGCTGATCAGAGACCAGAGTGGCTCCAAACATCTCTATGGCCTAAGAAACCGGAAGCTACGAGCATTTTATGACTTAGATTTCGCCGGATGTAAACAGCGCCATTGGGAAATTGGGAAAGCATTTTCTGATCTTGGTGTGGTCAGATGCTTTGAGGGCAGAGGAGAAATCTGGGGTCTAATAGACCCCAATTTTTGCAAAAAAGAGTACCTGTCACTACCTATTGCTATGATAGGGGATATTTACATTCCCTGAGATAACAATAAAAATGATTTAAAAAAAAAAAAAATGAAAGGAACAGTTTAAAAATAAGATAAAAAAATAATAATAATAGAGGAGAAAAAAAAAAAAAAAAAGCACCCCTGTCCCCCCTGCTCTCGCGCTAAGGCGAACGCAAGCGTCGGTCTGGCGTCAAATGTAAACAGCAATTGCACCATGCATGTGAGGTATCGCCGCGAAGGTCAGATCGAGGGCAGTAAGTTTAGCAGTAGACCTCCTCTGTAAATCTAAAGTGGTAACCTGTAAAGGCTTTTAAAGGCTTTTAAAAATGTATTTAGTTTGTCGCCACTGCACGTTTGTGCGCAATTTTAAAGCATGTCATGTTTGGTATCCATGTACTCGGCCTAAGATCATCTTTTTTATTTCATCAAACATTTGGGCAATATAGTGTGTTTTAGTGCATTAAAATGTAAAAAAGTGTGTTTTTTCCCCAAAAAATGCGTTTGAAAAATCGCTGCGCAAATACTGTGTGAAAAAAAAAAATGAAACACCCACCATTTTAATCTGTAGGGCATTTGCTTTAAAAAAAATATATAATGTTTGGGGGTTCAAAGTAATTTTCTTGCAAAAAAAAATTATTTTTTTATGTAAACAATAAGTGTCAGAAAGGGCTTTGTCTTCAAGTGGTTAGTAGAGTGGGTGATGTGTGACATAAGCTTCTAGATGTTGTGCATAAAATGCCAGGACAGTTCAAAACCCCCCCAAATGACCCCATTTTGGAAAGTAGACACCCCAAGCTATTTGCTGAGAGTCATGTTGAGTCCATGGAATCATTTATATTGTGACACAAGTTGCGGGAAAGAGACAATTTTTTATTTTTTTTATTTTTTTTTTGCGCAAAGTTGTCATTAAATGATATATTGCTCAAACATGCCATGGGAATATGTGAAATTACACCCCAAAATACATTCTGTTGCTTCTCCTGAGTACGGGGATACCACATGTGTGAGACTTTTTGGGAGCCTAGCCGCGTACGGGACCCCGAAAACCAAGCACCGCCTTCAGGCTTTCTAAGGCCGTAAATTTTTGATTTCACTCTTCACCGCCTATCACAGTTTCGGAGGCCATGGAATGCCCAGGTGGCAAAAAAAAACCCAAATTACCCCATTTTGGAAAGTAGACACCCCAAGCTATTTGATGAGAGGTATAGTGAGTATTTTGCAGACCTCACTTTTTGTCACAAAGTTTTGAAAATTGAAAAAAGAAAAAAAAAAGTTTTTTTTCTCGTCTTTCTTTATTTTCAAAAACAAATGAGAGCTGCAAAATACTCACCATGCCTCTCAGAAAATAGCTTGGGGTGTCTACTTTCCAAAATGGGGTCATTTGGGGGGGTTTTGTGCCACCTGGGCATTCCATGGCCTCCGAAACTGTGATAGGCAGTGAGGAGTAAAATCAAAAATGTACGCCCTTAGAAATCCTGAAGGCAGTGATTGGTTTTCGGGGTCCCGTACACGGCTAGGCTCCCAAAAAGTCCCACACATGTGGTATCCCCATACTCAGGAGAAGCAGCTAAATGTATTTTGGGGTGCAATTCCACATATGCCCATGGCCTGTGTGAGCAATATATCATTTAGTGACAACTTTGTGCAAAAAAAAAAAAATTTGTCACTTTCCCGCAACTTGTGTCAAAATATAAAACATTCCATGGACTCAACATGCCTCAAAGCAAATAGCTTGGGGTGTCTACTTTCCAAAATGGGGTCATTTGGGGGGGTTTTATGTCATCTGGGCATTTTATGGCTTTCAAAACTGTGATAGGTAGTGAGGAGTAAAATCAAAAATGTACGCCCTTAGAAATCCTGAAGGCAGTGATTGGTTTTCGGGGCCCCGTACGCGGCTAGGCTCCCAAAAAGTCCCACACATGTGGTATCCCCGTACTCAGGAGAAGCAGCTAAATGTATTTTGGGGTGTAATTCCACATATGCCCATGGCCTGTGTGAGCAATATATCATTTAGTGACAACTTTTTGTAATTTTTTTTTTTTTTTTGTCATTATTCAATCACTTGGGACAAAAAAAATGAATATTCAATGGGCTCAACATGCCTCTCAGCAAATTCCTTGGGGTGTCTACTTTCCAAAATGGGGTCATTTGTGGGGGTTTTGTACTGCCCTGCCATTTTAGCACCTCAAGAAACGACATAGGCAGTCATAAATTAAAGGCTGTGTAAATTCCAGAAAATGTACCCTAGTTTGTAGACGCTATAACTTTTGCGCAAACCAATAAATATACACTTATTGACATTTTTTTACCAAAGACATGTGGCCGAATACATTTTGGCCTAAATGTATGACTAAAATTGAGTTTATTGGATTTTTTTTAGAACAAAAAGTAGAAATATCATTTTTTTTCAAAATTTTCGGTCTTTTTCCGTGTATAGCGCAAAAAATAAAAACGGCAGAGGTGATCAAATACCATCAAAAGAAAGCTCTATTTGTGGGAAGAAAAGGACGCAAATTTCGTTTGGGTACAGCATTGCATGACCGCGCAATTAGCAGTTAAAGCGACGCAGTGCCGAATTGTAAAAAGTGCTCTGGTCAGGAAGGGGGTAAAACCTTCCGGGGCTGAAGTGGTTAAAATTCTCATTGGGTTCTCGTTTGGGTTTAATCGCAAGTAATGACCCTCTATCTGTATTGGTAGCTTTTTGTAATTCCAAATCAATGTTCTTACTGTTATATCCTTTGTCAAGAAACCTTTGTTTAAGGACCCCTGCCTGTATTGTGAATATATCCGTATCCGTGCAGTGCCTACAAAGTCTTAAAAACTGGCTACGCTTAACGGAACTCAACCAGGCTGTGTCTCTGATCACCTCAACATCAGTCATATTGTGCCTAATCACCTCCACACCAGTTGTATTGTCCCTGATCACATCTGTTACTGTGTCCCTGATTAACACCACACAAGTCATATTGTCCCTGATCACCACCACACCAGTTACAGTGTCCCTGGATCACAGACACACCAGCGGTCTTGTGTATTCTTATTGCTGTCTGTCTGACTCATGCTCTTCTTTACATAGGTACCGTTCGTGACAGAGGAAATTAATTTGGCAACTGTCCTATCATCTTCCAATCAATGGTAAGTATAATTTTATTTTTATTTTTTTTATAAAACCTTTATTAATTTAATAATTATCTGTCTGTCATGATCCCATAGGTGGTGAGGTGGGGACATTTTTTGCCCCAGCTTTCACCTTTATTCCAGGCATGTGCTATGTTCAGGGTAAAGATTCCAGGCATGTGCAGCACATACCTGGTGCAGATTCCAGGTATGTGCTATGTACAGGGTACAGATTCCAGGCGTGTGCTAGGTATAGGGTGCATATGCCAGGCGTATCCTATGTACAGGGTGCAGATTCCAGGTGTGTGCTATGTACAGAGTCCAGGCATGTGCTATGTACAGGGTACAGATTGCAGGGATGTGCTATGTACAGGGTACAGATTCCAGACATGTGCTAAGTACAGGGTGCACATTCCAGGCATGTGCTATGTACAGGGTACAGATTCCAGGCATGTGCTATGTACAGGGTGCACATTCCAGGCATGTGCTATGTACAGGGTACAGATTCCAGGCATGTGCTATGTACAGGGTACAGATTCCAGGTGTGTGCTATGTACAGGGTGCACATTCAAGGCTAGGGATGAGCCGAACACCCCCCCGGTTCGGTTCGCACCAGAACCTGCGAACGGACCGAAAATTTGCACGAACATTAGAACCCCATTGACGTCTATGGGACTCGAACGTTCTAAATCAAAAGTGCTCATTTTAAAGGCTAATTTGCATGGTATTGTCCTAAAAAGGGTTTGGGGACCCGGGTCCTGCCCCAGGGGACATGTATCAATGCAAAAAAAACTTTTAAAAACGGCCGTTTTTTTGGGAGCAGTGATTTTAATGATGCTTAAAGTAAAAAAAAAAGTGAAATATTCCTTTAAATCTCGTACCTGGGGGGTGTCTATAGTATGCCTGTAAAGTGGCGCGTGTTTCCCGTGCTTAGTACAGTCCCTGCACAAAATGTCATTTTTAAAGGAAAAAAAAGTCATTTAAAACTGCTTGCGGCTTTAATGTAATGTCGGGTCCTGGCAATATGGATGAAAATCAGTGAGACAAACAGCATGGGCACCCCCCAGTCCATTACCAGGCCCTTGTATGGATATTAAGGGGAACCCTGCACCCAAATTAAAAAAGGAAACAGCAGTATACAGGCTTTGTACTCTGAACAGCAGTATACAGGCGGTGCAAACAAGACAGGGACTGTAGGTTTGTTGTTAAGTAGAATCTGTTTGTAATTTTGAACTGGTACATTTTTAACATGTTTAGCTCCAGCCAAAAAAATCTATTTTAAGCTTTTTGGAAAACATAGGGAAGGGTTATCACCCCTGTGACATTTGTTTTGCTGTCTTTGCTCCTCTTCAGAAGATTTCACCTCACTTTTTGTCCCAATGACAAATGTTTTTTGAAAACTTGGGGTTTTTTGTGAAACAAGGATTGGTAATAAAGCATCAATGGAAAGGAGAAATGTTTTCCCCATATTAACTCTTACAGGAGATAATTTCCCTTCCTAGGGGTAGATTTCATCTCACTTCCTGTTGTCTCCTTCCGTTTGCAAGTAGGAGTCGTTTGTAAGTTGGATGTTTGAAAGTAGGGGCCTGCCCTATATACTCAGCAGAAATTTGGACCTTAGGTGTTGTTGTGGCCACAACACTTTAAGCCCTCTCAGGGCCCTGCTGTGAAATATTAGATCAAGAATTGTAATTACATGCCCCTGTTGAACAGGGGCTGAAAAATTGGGCCTTAGGCACTGGTGCTGGTGCCACAACACTGCAACCCCTCACAGATACCCTAGTTGGAATGCAGGAACGAGCCCTGCTGCAAAGTATTGCATCAAAAATTGTAATTGCATGCCCCTGTTAAACAGGGGCTGAAAAATTGGGCCCTAGGAACTGGTGGCGGCACCCAGAACCAAAAATGTTCTTACAAGCTATCAGCGTGATCATTGAGGAGGAAGAGGATAATTACTCAGGATAGTCACTCAGCATCAGCATAGGCAGTCTTTGAAGGGATCTGAGATTTCAAAAAAAATTATTCGGTTACATCACCATCAGGTGCTTGGTAGCTGGTGGTGATCCAAGACTGATTCATTTTTATAAAGGTCAGTCGATCGACCGAGTCGGTGGACAGACGCACCCTGTGATCGGTTACAAAGCCTCCAGCAGCACTAAATGTGCATTCCAAAGGAACGCTGGATGCAGGACAGGCCAGTAGCTCAATTGCATACTGTGTAAGCTCTGGCCAGTGATCCATCCTCAAGACCCAGTAACCCAGAGGATTTTTTCGGTGGGAAAGGTGTCCAAGTCAGATCTTGCCCCTAGGTATTCCTGCACCATGTAAAACAGACGCTGGCGATGGTTGCTGGAACCAATCATACCTTGGGGCTGCGGACTAAAAAATTGTCTGAACGCATCAGTCAGACGGCCACCTTCTCCACCGCTCCTTCTTTGACTGACCGAAGCCTCAGCAACACGTTGTCCAGGAACAGGAGTTTGTAACCTCCCAGTCTCTGAGAACGTGTTGCACAGACCTTTCTGCAAGGCCTCCCGAAGATGTTTCATCCTCTGCTCCCTCTGCGATGGCAAGATAAGGTCCGCAACCTTATTCTTGTAATGTGGATCAAGGAGGGTTGCCAGCCAGTATTGCTCCTTCTCCTTGATACCATGAATACGAGGATCCTTACGCAGGCTCTGCAGGATCAGGGAGGCCATGCAGCGTAGGTTTGCTGAGGCATTCGGTCCGGAGTCCTCTGGGTCACTAAGGACGACATGGTCTGCAGCCACTTTCTCCCAGCCACGAACAAGTCCATGTGTTTCTTGGGACTGATCCCTTAATGACTGCTGCTGATGCTGAGTGCCAGGCTCCACCTCCATACTGACACAATCCTCCTCCTCCTCCTCCTCGTCCTCTTCCTGTGTGATCGGCGGGCACGCAGGAACACTGTCTGGATAAAGGGGGCCTTGAGAGCTAAGGAAGTCCTCCTCTTCCTGCCTCTGTTCTGCCTCATGTGCCCTGTCCATTATTCCATGCAGCGTGTGCTCCAAAAGGTGGACAAGGGGGACAGTGTCACTGATGCATGCACTGTCACTGCTCACCATCCTCGTAGCCTCCTCAAATGGTGACAGGACAGTGTATTCATCCCTGATCATGGCCCACTGGCGTGGGGAAAAAAAAACAAGCTCCCCTGACCCTGTCCTGGTGCCATAGTCGCACAGGTACTCATTGATGGCCCTCTGCTGTATGTGCAGCCGCTGCAGCATGGCCAATGTTGAGTTCCACCTGGTGGGCATGTCACAGATTAGGCGGTTCTTGGGCAGGTTAAACTCCTTTTGGAGGTCTGCCAGCCGAGCACTGGCATTATATGACCAGCGGAAATGCACACAGACTTTCCTGGCCTGCCTCAGGACATCCTGTAAGTTCGGGTACATGCCCAAGAATCGCTGCACCACCAAGTTAAGGACGTGAGACAAACAGGGTACATGGGTCATTTGTCCCTGTCAGAGGGCAGAGAGGAGGTTGGTGCCATTATTTCAAACCACCATTCCTGGCTTAAGTTGGCGTGGTGTCAACCACCTCTGAACCTGCCCCTGCAGAGCTGACAGAACCTCTGCCCAAGTGTGGCTCCTGTCCCCCAAGCACACCAGCTCAAGCACCGCATGGCATCTTTTGGCCTGCATACTTGCGTAGCCCCTTGAACGGCTACGGAGCACCGCTGGTTCCGAGGACCAAGCACAGGAAGAGGCCATGGAGGAAGAAGAAGAGGAGGGGGTGGAGGAGAGAGGTGTGTCACAATCATTAGTAGTGGCATTTTGGAGGCGTGGTGGCAGAACAACCTCCAACACTACTGCACCTTGTCCAGCATCCTTCCCAGCTGCCAGCAGAGTCACCCAATGCGTGGTGAAACTTAGGTAACATCCCTGTCCATGCCTGCTGGACCATGAGTCAGCGGTAATATGCACCTTACCGCTGACCGCCCTGTCCAGTGAGGCATTGACATTGCCTTCCACATGCCAGTAGAGAGCCGGAATTGCCTTCCATGAGAAAAAGTGGCGTTTGGGTACCTGCCACTGAGGAACTGGACATTCCACAAACTCACGGAAGGGGGCAGAGTCTACCAAATGAAAAGGCAGCAGCTAAAGTGCTAGCAATTTTGCCAAGCTAGCATTGTGGATGGCTGGGAGCGAACTTCCTTCGGCGGTTCAGCAGCTGGGGCAGGGAAATTTGCCTTGTACAATCTGACGTTGGTGTACCGAAAGCAGATTACCCACAAGTACTTGGCTCTAAGGCCTAATTCTACACCTTCATTCCTCTCAGTGCAGGTCTCAGAGAGGACTGAAGGTATAGTGGGGTTGGAGATCTCAGCTGATGAGGAGCAAGGAAAGGTCCTCTTTGTTCTTTGGTGTGGGTCTTTTAGATACGATTGCCAATGAACTGCATGGCAGGTCAACATATGTCTGGTCAAGCATGTGGTGCCCAAGCGGGAGATGTTTTGGCCACGTGAGATACGCTTGAGACATATGTTGCAAATAGCAGCGGTGCGATCTGATGCATCTCATCTCAAAAAAGGCCCACACCAAAGAACTTTTGGAATAACGCGCAGAGACAGCAGCGCCCTGCACATGCGGAGCTTTGGGGTGTGATGCAGTCAGTGTGCTGCCCTAAGGCTGGCCCCTGGAGGGCATCCTGCCTCGTTGGTGATGTGCCTCCACCTCCTCTTCCTCTCTCCTATCAGGCACCCACATTGAGTCAGTGACCTCATCATCCCCTCCCTCCTCATCACTGGAGCAAACCTGGCAGTATGCTGCAGCAGGGGGAGCATGACTGCCAGATTGCTGTGCTTGGGCACCCCCTCTGTCCGTGCTCACGTTACTGCCTTCATCTAGCTCAGTATCATCATCAGAGCATTCTAAACACTGGGCATCCTCCTGGAGCATGTACCCAACACTGTGGTCAAACAGTTCGACGGACTCCTCAGGAGGACATGGTGAGGCTAGGGAAGGAGTCACTGATGCCATTGAGCCGAGGGAAGAGGCCACGTTGGCAGCTGCTTTGCCAGACAAAGTACCCTGAGCATGGGTGAGAGAGGATGAGGAGGATGAGGACGGCTTGATCATCCACTCGACCAAGTCTTCCGCATGTTGCGGCTCAACATGGCCAGCTGCCAAAAAAAAGGCCAAGCGTGTCCCATGGCCACGTGTTGATGAGGATGCACCGTCTCCATGACCAGCACTGTTGCCTCTAGACACAGAGCCTGCTTGCCCTCTTTTATTGGCTTGTGACTGTCTGCCTCTCCTTGTTGGCCTTCCAGACAGACTAATGGCCTGTAGCTGCACTAAGCTGGGATATATATATATATATATATATATATATATATATATATATATATATATATATATACTCTAATACGGCAGCTAGCAAAATCAACTGCCTGCCTGTAGTATGAGAACACCACCAACCTTCTACAGGTAGTTTTAGCTGAACACTGTGCAGAGCTCGCAAAAAACTAACTTGTAGCTTATTTAGCTGCCTGCGGTAGTGATAGGATCAGGAAAGCACCACCAACCTTCTACAGGTGGCTTTAGGTGAACACTGTGCAGAGCTCGCAAAAAACTAACTTGTAGCTTATTTAGCTGCCTGCGGTAGTGAGAGGATCAGGAAAACACCACCAACCTTCTACAGGTAGCTTTAGCTGAACACTGTGCAGAGCTCGCAAAAAAGTAACTTGTAGCTTATTTAGCTGCCTGCGGTAGTGATAGGATCAGGAAAACACCAACCTTCTACAGGTAGCTTTAGCTGAACACTGTGCAGAGGTCGCACTACACTAACTTGTAGTTTTAGCTGAACACAGTGAGGAGGACGCACTACACTAACTTGTAGCTTTAGCTGAACACTGTGCAGAGGTCGCACTACACTAACTTGTAGTTTTAGCTGAACACTGTGAGGAGGACGCACTACACTAACTTGTAGCTTTAGCTGAACACTGTGCAGAGGTCGCACTACACTAACTTGTAGTTTTAGTTGAACACTGTGAGGAGGACGCACTACCCTAACTTGTAGCTTTAGCTGAACACTGTGCACTACACTAACTTGTAGCTTTAGCTGAACACTGTGCAGAGGTCGCACTACACTAACTTGTAGTTTTAGCTGAACACTGTGAGGAGGACGCACTACACTAACTTGTAGCTTTAGCTGAACACTGTGCAGAGGTCGCACTACACTAACTTGTAGTTTTAGCTGAACACTGTGAGGAGGACGCACTACACTAACTTGTAGCGTTAGCTGAACACTGTGAGGAGGACACACTACCCTAACTTGTAGCTTTAGATGAACACTGTGCAGAGGTCACACTAAACTAACTTGTAGGTTTAACTAAACACTGTGAGGAGGACGCACTACACTAACTGTAAATAGTCTAGCTGCCTGACTGTGGTACTAATAGGATCAAAAGAACACCAGCAATTTTCTTCAGGTAACTGTAAATACTGTAACAAGACAAGCCTGTCTGTTAGTAGGAAGATAACAGGAACGGATCTAGCTAAACTGAATACAGTGTATATATATATATATATATATATATATATATATATATATATATTAACCTGAGGGACAGGTGGCAGGTACAAAGCTCCCTGGGATGAGCAGTCTTTCAGGCACAGATACCAAATCCAGTGAAATAGTGACAAACAGTGCGGTGTTTATTTGTGATATATACAAGTCTATATACAGGTGCTGTACAGTGTTCCAAAAAAAAACAAATAGGAACAAAAATAGCCAAAACAAAACCTAGCCGTGTCTCAGCACTAACTAAACAATATTTACAGATCCTAACTACTAAGCTGAGCAAGCCTACAGCTTGTCAGCTTCCACATACCTTTTTGCTCTCCTACACAGAAGTAGTCTGAGTATCCCAGGCCAAGAGCAAAGGCTGTCTTGCTCAGGTGAGCTTAAATTAGCCTGGGGGAGAGGACCAAGACCTGAACTGGACCATGGATCAGAGATCCCTGAACCTGTATGAGAGGAGCCTGGGAGATGTATAAACCCCGAACAGGACTTTTCCTGGCTCTCTCTGGGACGCTCTGCTACATATCCCCCCCCCTTGTTTCAACCCCAGGGTTGGAACACCTGTAGCCCAACAGGAGTGAACACGGGACAGGGCATCTACATTCCCCATCTCAACACCTGGCCTGTGTTTTACAGTGAATGAGTAATCCTGTAGAGCCAAAAACCAGCGGTTCAGCCGTCTATTAGTC
Source organism: Lithobates clamitans (assembly GCA_037952925.1). Classification (NCBI taxonomy): domain Eukaryota; kingdom Metazoa; phylum Chordata; class Amphibia; order Anura; family Ranidae; genus Lithobates; species Lithobates clamitans. Next base: position 938,171 of record JBBGZY010000412.1, on the reverse strand, counting down.
TCCTTCTTTTGGGCCATCCATTTCAGAGGAGCATGGTCAGTTATTAACTCAAACTGGCGTCCTAACAAATAGTACCTGAGTGCATCCACGGCCCACTTTATGGCTAAACACTCCTTTTCAATGACTGCATACCTTTGCTCATGGTCATTGAGCTTTCTGCTTAGGTACACCACAGGGTGTTCTTCCCCATTGTGTACCTGTGATAGTACTGCCCCGATACCAACATCGGGCGCATCCGTCTGAACCAAAAAATCTTTGGAGAAATCAGGGGAGTACAGTACTGGTTGTGCACAAAGAGCCTTCTTCAGGACTTGGAAAGATTCCTCTGCTACTGAGGACTATTTCACCATTACAGAGTCTCTCCCTTTCATAAGGTCTGTCAGTGGGGCAGCTATAGTTGCAAAATTTGGGATAAATCTTCTATAATACCCCGCAATGCCAAGAAAGGCCCTGACCTGCTTCTTGTTTGCAGGACGTGGCCATTCCTGGATGGCTTCTATTTTATTCACTTGAGGTTTTATGACACCACGCCCAATAGTGTAGCCCAAATACTTGGCTTCCTCTAGACCAATGGCACATTTTTTTGGATTTGCTGTAAAACCTTCTTTGAAGAGGGAATCGAGGACAGCCTGGACACGGGGCAAGTGAGACTCCCAGTCAGTGCTTTGTACCACTATATCATCTAGATATGCTGCTGCATATTGTCGGTGGGGTCTTAGAGTCCTGTCCATGGCCCTCTGAAATGTGGCAGGGGCATTTTGCAACCCAAAAGGAACCCTCCGGGGTCACAAATGCAGTCTTCTCTTTGGCGCTACCAGTCAGGGGTATTTGCCAATAACCTTTTGTCAAGTCCAAAGTGGTCAGATAGCGAGCCTTGCCAAGTCGGTCTATAAGTTCGTCCACTCTGGGCATTGGGTACGTGTCAAACTTTGTCACTGCATTAAGCTTCCTGAAGTTATTACAGAACCTCCAAGTGCCATCCGGTTTTGGGACTAACACGATGGGGCTAGACCAGTCACTATTGGATTCTTCAATGACATCTAGATCCAACATTCTTTTAACTTCCTCGCTTATGTCCTTTCTCCTCGCTTCAGGAATTCGGTATGGTTTGAGCTTGACACGGACCCCAGGTTCAGTAACAATATCATGCTGAACTGCTAAAGTCGTGCCAGGTAACTCTGAAAATTTCTCTCTATTTCTTATCAGGAATTCTCTAGTTTCCTGCTTTTGAGAATATGACAGGGTGTCTGGAATCGTGACCTCAGGGATCAGAGGGGACTCAGTACCCTTAGGCGTTACCGGGAGGGACCTCGCAGTTAACGCCAGTCTATCCTTCCAGGGCTTTAACAGGTTTTTGTGGTAAATCTGTTCGGGCTTCCTTTTTCCTGGTTGATATATTTTGTAATTGACCTCCCCAACTCTTTCAATTACTTCAAAGGGACCCTGCCACTTAGCCAGGAACTTGCTCTCAACAGTGGGAACTAACACCAGGACCCTATCACCAGGTGAGAAAACACGGAGTTGGGCCCCCCTGTTGTATATCCTCTGTTGAGCTGTTTGGGCCTGCAGTAAGTGTTCTTTTACCATCGGCATGATTGCTGCGATCCTGTCCTGCATTTGAGCGATATGCTCAATGACACTTTTATGGGGTGTCTGCTCCCCCTCCTAAGTTTCTTTGGCTATGTCCAAGAGTCCCCGAGGGTGTCTCCCATAAAGCAACTCAAAGGGAGAGTACCCCGTGGAGGACTGGGGAACCTCCCTGATGGCAAACATCAAGTATGGTATCAGGAAGTCCCAGTTTTTCCCATCCTTGTCAACAACCTTTTTTAACATGCTCTTTAATGTTTTATTGAAGCGTTCCACCAAGCCATCCATTTGAGGATGGTACACCGAGGTTCGCAATTGCGTCACCTTAAATAACTTGCACAGCTCTCTAGTTATTCGTGACATAAATGGGGTGCCCTGGTCTGTAAGGACTTCTTTAGGGATTCCAACACGACTGAACACCATAAACAGCTCTTTGGCAATGTTTTTAGTAGACGCGGTGCGTAAGGGAATTGCCTCTGGGTAGGTAACGGATAGCATAATCCATGATTACGAGGATATGCTGATGACCTCGGGCAGACTTGGGGAGTGGACCCACAAGGTCCATGGCAATCCTCTCAAAGAGCACTTCAATAATGGGCAAGGGCACTAAAGGACTTCGGAAGTGGGGTAGTGGGGATGACATCTGACACACAGGACAGGATTGACAATAATTCTCAATATCCTTCTGTATCCCGGGCCAATAAAACCTGCGCAACACCCTTTCAGTAGTTTTCTCAACCCCTAAATGACCTCCTAGCAAGTGCCCATGGGCAAGTTCCAACACCACCCGTCTGTATGGCTTAGGGACCACCAACTGTGCAACCACTTCATCATTTTTTTTACATACACGATACATTAAATCCTCATTGCTGCTGAAATAAGAAAAACAGAGCCTGTCCCCTGATTCGCGGGTACATCATTAATCACCATTACATTTTCCCAGGCCCTGGCAAGGGTTGGGTCTTTTCTCTGCTCGGTACCAAAATTTTCCTTGTATACATTAAGGTCAGCAAACTCCAACGTAGGCTCAGATTCAGCAGATGGCTGTCCAGCTCCACTGGTTGTGGGGACCTCCTCAGGCTCCTCCAGCTCTCCTGCCATAACTGAGAAAGGAAAACCCGGGGAGCACTGAGAAGAGTCCCCTGAACCCATATTTTCAGTAGCGGCCAGGAGGTCTGGCTCTGTCACTGAGTCAGCTACTGCGACCGGGTCGGGATGATGCCACAGTTCCCAAAACTTATGGAAGTCCCTACCAACGATGGCCTCGTGCACCAAGTGGGGCACAAGTCCGACCGGATGGGTCACCGTACCTAAGCCAGTTTTAAACTGAACAGTGGCTATTGGATACTCGTGGGTATCCCCATGTATACAGATCACAGCAACTTTTTTAGCATGCAAATTTACAGTTTCAACCATCTCAGCTGTAACCAAAGTCACTAGACTTCCAGAGTCCAGCAAGGCCGTAATAGGCTTATTATTAACAGTCATTTGGCACATGTGTTTTCCCATACTTGGTGCTGCAGCGCATGAAACAGCAGCAAACATAGACTGCCTTCTAATAGATAGATCACACTGCATTGGTTCATCTGTCAATGGACAGTTTGCTGCAACATGTCCCAGTTCTTGGCAACGAAAACACCTGATGTTTCCCCAGTTTGGTTTGCTGCCAGGCAGTAGCTTCCCTTGTTTGGGACGCCAAACTTCAGTCCTGCATATATATACACAATAAACTGTAAGTGCAGCTAACTCACTGACTGTCCTGCCTAATCTATCTAACTTAAATCAATGTCTCTCTATCTATGTCTTTCAATGCCGGAACACACACTACACAGGGCCGCCGTGCAGGCGGCCTTATATAGTGTGGGCATGTACTAAATCCCCTGAGCCATAATTGGCCAAATTCTCTTTGGCTTTGGCCAATTACGGCTCTCTGTTCAGACAGCGCTGTGATTGGCCAAGCATGCGGGTCATAGTGCATGCTTGGCCAATCATCAGCCAGCAATGCACTGCGATGCAGCAGTGAATTATGGGCCGTGACGCGCCACACGAATTTGGCGCGAACGACCCATATCGTTCGCAATTCGGCGAACGGGCGAACAGACGATGTTCAAGTCGAACATGGGTTCGACTCAAACACGAAGCTCATCCCTATTCAAGGCGTGTGCTATGCCAGTATGCATACCCAATCCCCTCACAGAGCTCTCTTTCCCCCACAGAAGAGAATTATCTACTCAGTGACAGGTCAGGCTCCTGTTGATACATGCTGCAGGCTTGGGCAGCTGTGTGGATAACCTGCCCCGCCCCCTCCTCTGTTGTATATGCAGAGCTGGGAGAGCAGCAAGGGTTTTGTGTGTGCTGACTTCCGATGCTAGAGGCCAGAGCTGGAGGTGGCAGAAGCTCCAGACAATGAAAAGCCCTGCTGCCCACAATGCAATCTTCCTTCCTGTGCTGGGTGCTGGTTAGACATGTGCACACTGAAATATTTTGTTTCAGAATTTTGTTTTCGTCTGAAAAATAAATTTATTTAGTTGCTCCTGAAATTCGTTTTCATTAATTTTGTTTTTCATTAAAAATTGCATTCGTCCGAAAATCCAAATTAATTGTCTGTCGAATGTTCAAAGAAGATTCGATGGAGCAGCTGAACTGTACGTGTACATTTCCGGTCGAATTTTCCGCCTACAAGCTAGCTGTAGTAGAATTCTAATGTTGTATGACTAGTAATAATTATATTTATTAATTATTTTACTAGTCAACCAACATTAGAATTTTTCTATAGCCTATGGGCGGATGCATTTGACCGGAAATGTACGATTGCAGCGTTGTACAGTTTAGCTGCTCCGTCGAATCTTCTTAGAACTTTCAACAGACACAATAAGCCAAAGATTCGACGTTTGTATGTTTTTTGTTGCTTTGTCGAATCTTCGTTGTTCATGTTGAATGGTCTAAGGTTATCAGTGGTGTACCCCAAGGTTCAGTGCTGGGACCCTTACTCTTTAATATCTTTATAAATGATATTGGGTCTGGGATCAAAAGTAACATTTCTGTCTTTGCAGATGACACCAAGCTATGCAGTGGAATAACGTCCTTACAGGATGTCTCCAATTTACAAGCCTACCTCAATGCACTGTCTAATTGGGCGACTATGTGGCAGATGAGGTTTAATGTTGAGAAATGTAAAGTTATGCACTTGGGGGCTAAGAATATGCATGCATCATACATACTAGGGGGAGTGCAACTGGGGGAATCCATAGTGGAGAAGGATCTGGGGGTTTTGGTAGATCATAAGCTCAATAATAGCATGCAATGCCAAGCTGCGGTTTCCAAAGCGAGTAAAGTTCTTTCTTGTATTAAGAGAGGTATGGACTCCAGAGAGAGAGATATCATTTTGCCCCTGTTCAAATCATTAGTAAGACCTCATCTGGAATATGCAGTTCAGTTTTGGACACCAGTTCTCAAAAAGGATATCGGGGAACTGGAAAAAGTGCAGAGAAGGGCAACCAAACTGATAAGAGGCATGGGGGAGCTCAGCTATGAGGAAAGATTAGAGGAACTGAATTTGTTCACTCTTGAGAAGAGGAGAATAAGGGGGGATATGATCAACATGTTTAAATATATAAGGGGTCCATATAGTGAACTTGGTGTTGAGTTATTCACTTTACGGTCAACACAGAGGACAAGGGGGCACTCTTTACGACTGGAGGAAAAGAGATTTCATCTCCAAATACGGAAAGGTTTCTTCACAGTAAGAGCTGTGAAAATGTGGAATAGACTCCCTCCAGAGGTGGTTCTGGCCAGCTCAGTAGATTGCTTTAAGAAAGGCCTGGATACTTTCCTAAATGTACATAATATAACTGGGTACTGACATTTATAGGTAAAGTTGATCCAGGGAAAATCCGATTGCCTCTCTGGGATCAGGAAGGAATTTTTTCCCCTGCTGTAGCAAATTGGAGCATGCTCTGCTGGGGTTTTTTGCCTTTCTCTGGATCAACTGTGGGTATAGTATTGGGTATATTGGATTGTACTTTTTTTTTTTTTTTTTTTTATGGTTGGACTGGATGGACTTGTGTCTTTTTTCAACCTGACTAACTATGTAACTATGTACTCTACCCCAACAGTCAGCCAACTTTCACATTCGTTTCTCAATCTCCAAGTGCAATGGCGGCCGTGGTATCCGACGTTGTGTCAGATATTGATATGGCATTATAATATAGAATCTATAATAATAAATCCCCCCCCCCCACAACATGGGCAGCCTCTGAGGCTATCACAACACTAGCAACACTAGTATCACAATCAAGTTCACAACACTAACACAATAGCAGCAGATTATTGTGAAAAAGTTAAGTTGAACTGTAGATTGCTTCACTATTGTTCTGCTGCTGTGCTTATGCTTAATTGCTAAATAATTCAGGTTCTCTGACAAACGGACCAGCTAAGATTGACTGTTTTCTGAAATGATTCAGTGTGTGCGTCTCTTTCTGCTAGCAAATCGTAAGAGAAAGTAAGTTGGCTGTACGTGTGTACTTAGTTCTAGCTATTTTACTGTCCCTCCTCTTTGGTTACAATCGGCCAATAACATTCATCATCATCATTATTTTTATTTTACTTCCCCCACCCAATTCCAGCAGCGATCTTTTCTCTCTATGACGAATCCTTTCTCTCTATGTTGAATCTTTTCTCTCTATGTCAAATCTTTTCTCTCTATGTAGAATAATCTTGGATTAATAGAGTTAAGGTTAGGCACATTTGACCACAGGTTCGATAGATACAGATTGTTATTGTCAGCGTCATGTTGAATCTCCTATCCATATCGAACTGTTGTTGCAACGAAAACAAAAATAAAGCATTTGTTTATGTCGGATCTTTGGGTTTACGCATTCTGCACTTTCGTTATCGTTGTTAAAATGATAATGAAAATACCTGAAATTTGGATGAAAATGCATTCGGACGAAAACGAATGCACATGTCTAGTACTGATACATGGAGAGCGTTCCAGCGGCGGCACCCGCTGACACTCTGTGTGCTGCGCTCGGGTGATTAGGGTGTGCATTCCTGGACAAAACCCGTGTGCATGCCTATGGCGGACACCTTGTCGATCCCTGATATCAGGGCGGGCACTTCCCTGATCACCACCATACCAGTTACTGTGTCACTAATCACTGCCACACCAGTTAATGTGTCCCTGATCACCGCCACACAGTTACTGTGTCCCTAATCACTGCCACACCAGTTATATTGTCCCTAATCACCACTACACCAGTTACAGTGTCCCTGATCACCAGCACACCTGGGCAGTATTGCATCAGCCTGCCACCTGTGCAAACCCTGGCCTGTTTATTGACCACATTTCAGCTGCCTGGACAGATCTTTTTGTCTCTTTGCTGACCATGTCATTTGGGGGGCCCTTACACAGCTTTAGGCCCGGACCCATCTGGGCCTGACCACCAACACTCCCCAGGGTCCGTCCACTGGCTATCCCAGTGACAGCCCCATATATTCAGGAAAAAAAAAAACTGTGTAAAAAACTTAATTTTAATTTTCTTTCCGCATTTTCCAAATACATGTGGCAAAAGATGAAGTCTTTAAAAGCCTCAACGTGTCTCCTAAAAATACCTTGGGGTGTTTACCAAAATGGAGTAATTTGGTGGGTGTATCTTCTGTTGTCAACAGACCAGCGCTCTATGGGTTGTGAAAGTGGAAACTCCTGCGCTGCCGGGGGGGGGGGGGCTAAAAGGACACTGCTGCAACACCTAAGTACTGATCCAAGGCAGGACAAATGAGACAAAAGTGGTGGAAGATGGTAGTTGCGCTGTGATGAAGGGGGGGGGTGAAGCTACAAAGATGACTAAAGTGGCAAAGTGAACTAAAAAAGCAGAAACGGGCCAATGCATGAATGGATCCTACATGCTAAAAGAACATGGTGGGGATGCAGTGCAGTGCAACGTAGCTGATCAACATGACTATAATGTTGCGGGCAGACAAAGCCTAATATATAAAGGTAATTGTGAAACAGTGACTGCTTGAATATAGCAAAGCAAAAATGCATATACTAACACAAATAGGATGAATAATGACACAATGCAAAAAAATATATAATGCAAGAAAAATATAAGAATATATGACACAATGCAAAAAAATATATAATGCAAGAAAAATATATGTGGGCTAGTGCCCCATTAGCAAAAACGTGCCAAATCCTGGTGAACTACAAGTGACAAATCCCTAGGGCAAACATGAATATTAGTTCTATCATCCAGTCCAAAAAACAAAAACTCTTGATGAGAAACACAAAACAATTCCAATCGTGAAGGGAAGGGGGATCTTCAGTGAGAACACCTCCGTGTTTGCTACTCTACCTGACGAACACTGAGGAGAGAGGCACGGGGACATATTCCAGTTTCCAGGCACGGGGACAGATTCCAGATTGGTGATACTCCTGGAGGCATACGAGCTCAGCGCTCGTGGATTGATGCCCACACTCACTTCATGAAAGTGAGTGCAACCTCCCCCATGTGTGTCTTGCCCCCCCTCCACTGTGGTCGTCGCAGAGTTATTTTACATGCTGTATACTTTTTATTTTTTATATTTCGCTTGGCATGTTCATCATTGTCACTACCTTATACACGGAACGTCTACAGCTGCGGGTCATTTACAACACAGGCTGTACACCTTACAGCTGTAAGGTAAGCAGCTTGCAAACACGGAGGTGTCCTCACTGAAGATCCCCCTTCCCTTCACGATTGGAATTGTTTTGTGTTTCTCATCACGAGTTTTTGTTTTTTGGACTGGATGATAGAACTAATATTCATGTTTGCCCTAGGGATTTGTCACTTGTAGTTCACCAGGATTTGGCACGTTTTTGCTAATGGGGCACTAGCCCACATATATTTTTCTTGCATTATATATTTTTTTGCATTGTGTCATTATTCATCCTATTTGTGTTAGTATATGCATTTTTGCTTTGCTATATTCAAGCAGTCACTGTTTCACAATTACCTTTATATATTAGGCTTTGTCTGCCCGCAAGATTATAGTCATGTAGATCAGCTACGTTGCACTGCACTGCATCCCCACCATGTTCTTTTAGCATGTAGAATCCATTCATGCATTAGCCCGTTTCTGCTTTTTTAGTTCACTTTGCCACTTTAGTCACCTTTGTAGCTTCACCCCCCCTCATCACAGCACTCTATGGGTTAAAGTCATAAATACTCATAAACCATTGGCTAAGTAAAAAGTTAGTTTATTGCACTTGAGAAAGGTGAACAACAACTGTCAACAACAGTAAGAGCTGTGAAAATGTGGAATAAACTCCCTCCAGAGGTGGTTCTGGCCAGCTCAGTAGATTTCTTTAAGAGAGGCCTGGATTCTTTCCTAAATGTATATAATATAACTGGGGGAAGTGTTGACATCATCTAGTCGGCCTGTTGGTTAGGTGTGGAAAGAAGATGTAATGAACCATGTGAGAGGAAGACGGAAGCCTGGTGGATGGGGGTATGTGACAGCCCTCTGCTTCAAGCTGGTGGTCAAGCTCCGCTGGTGTCCAGGATGGAGACCGCAATGGCGAAGTACACTATGCTGGAAGCTGCAAGATGCTGAAGCTGGTTGCGGGAGTAAGCCACACTAAGCCGCAGGCAGTGTGGTATGACATCCACCACTGGGAGATGGAGCCAGGAGAGCCAAACAGACCTACTGGAGCCGGGCGCACTGGATGATGTCAGGGCCGCACCGGAAACAAGGGGAAACAGGAAGCCCGTCTGTAGTGGTGAACCGCAAGCTCTGGGTTGCCGTGGCTTTTACCCACAGAATGCTGTTGTGTTGTCTTTTGTTCCTTGTTATCCATTTTCCAGTGGATGGCAGCTGCACTGGGTTTTAGTCCATTCCAATCCACATCCATATATATGACTGACAGTACTAGGACTTAAGGAACTTTTTGTCTATTTCTTCTGTTGTAGTGCTCCAGCGCCTCCAAAAATGTGATAGGTAATCTGAAAATTAGGTGTGTAATTTATGTTCCTAGAACACCCGAAGGTGCGCCCTGTATTTTGCAAGGTATTTAGTAAGAGGCATGTTGAGTTTTTGAAATTTTCATTTTTTTTTACACAATTTTTTAGAAAGTGAGGAAATTTTTAAAAAAAGCCTTTTATCACAAAATTATTTCTATCACACAGCATTGGCATACTTAGAATTACACCCCAAAACACATTCTGCTATGCCTCCCAAGAATGGGGATACCACATCTGTGAGACTTTTTCACAGCCTAGATGCATAAATATATGGCTAGGCTGTGAAAACGTCTCATGCATGTGTTATCATCATAATCAGGAGGAGGAACAGGTAGTGTTGTGGTGTAATTCTAACTATACCCATGATCTGTGTATGAAATATCTCATTAATTGCCAAGTTTGTGTAAAAAAAAAAATGTAATTTACTTTTCTGATAAAAGGGTAATGAGAGCAAGGTGTGTACAGAAGGGGGGAGGGGGGCCAATATCCTAGAAAATAGAACTATAGAAAGAAATATGCACTAGATGTGCATTTAGGGTCGCCCTTAATGGATATTTTTTCTGGCCAAAAATGAGTATTAAATCTCATAAGTTGTTATGTATAAAAGTGCACTGGAGTGCCATCTTTATTAAACACATTCAATATATAAAGAAAGGTGACAGTAGAAATTACAATTGTATAAAATGCAAATACAAACACTATACATTCGCTTGCATATAGAGGATATAGCACCCATGTGCCTACAGCCCGCAGCCTGTATGTAGAGATTCAGGCGGATGAGGTGTATGGCATGTACCCGACATGTTTCGGAAATAGGTATGTATTACTCCTTCATCAAGGGATTTATGATTAGGTGCTCAAATCTATCTGTAAATATCAAAGGACAAAAAAATAGTAAAGAATATCTATGTCCTCATAATTTGTATGCGACTGCATTTTTGCAATATATGCGATTTTAGTAATTTTTGAAAAAAGTAGTATAAGAAAAGTCTAGTGTGGACTAGTTATACTTACATCAATTTGATTCATAAAAATAGGTAGAGAATAACAAAAAACAGCAGTTAAAACAATATAACTGGAAGCAGGCTGGCTTCTGGTTCACATGGCACAAGGTGGGCAACCAGGAGTGTGATGCAGAGCGTTGCAGCACTTTCACAAGGGATGACCGATGGAGATCTGTGTGTTTAAAAAGTGATGTTGTAAATGTGCAAGGCATATAGTTAAACCAATGCTTTGCTGAAGGATAAAATAGTCGTTCAGCTATAGTTAAAGGGAAGAGTAGGCATGTAAGGTAAGTATTCAAATATCTGAAGCAAAGTATCTATTCAAATTACCTTGTGGCTATTTAGTGATCTCTCAAGACTCAGACCTCCAGGCAGCAGTTCAAAAGACTGACAGATGCCAAAGGAGTGTCTGTGTCTTAAATAGGACAGCTGATTGGACATCAGCCAATCAGTGTCCACTCCACATAATCAGCTGCAAAGCGAGCAGCCATGTGTGGAGATCGGGCATCCCCCAGACGACGAGGCGCGCGGCGTAGCCACGCCCATAAGGGCGTGATGACGTCACGCGTCTCGACGTCACCGGCGGGTATGCGGTCCCGGTGCGAGTAGCGAAACCCACACAGGGAACCGTGCAGGAGCTCGTCCACATGCAGAAGGCCTATGGGGCACGCAGCCAAGTGCTGCCCCATGGCCATGCATGCGTAGAGCTTACCCGCCGGGTGTCCGTGCGCACGCGCACATCCCACACCAAGGAAAAAATGCGCCATCTTGTGGATGGATGTAAAAAGTGAACAAGGATGAATCACAAAAAAGCCAGCCTGCTGTACATGATTGCATGAATAAAAAAGGTAAATAGATGAGGAAGCATAGAAGAGCAAAACAAGAAAAAGAGAAACATACTATGCAATTGACCAGAGGTTACATATGGGCAATTTATGAAATAACAATCGATTTCAAACAATGTTGATGGAGTAGACAAAATCTTCAAAATCTTTGAAGTAAACACAAAGTATTCATTAATTTAGAACAATTCGTATTGTAGCGGTACAGGGAACCCAGATATACATATTGTTCAGATATATAGTATAACGATGATTTAAATCAAAGACAGTCTAAATATATATAGACACAGTGTCTTGTATCTATACCTGTATCTATCTGGAAATCTTCTGCTACACCGATGAATACTATTTATTACATAAAGTATGGAAACTGACGAAAAAATGAAGAATAAGATGGTTAGATTAGAGGGTAAAAGGAAGCAATGGGATATATTAGAAGGTCCCTATAGATCTAGTTCACAGACCCCTGATGTAAAACCGGGAAGAAATGGTTTGAAGTTAAAGGCCCCGTTGAGGCCAGGTGGATGGTTGGCCCGTAGGTTATGTATCCATCTCAGTTCACATTGGAGAAGACGCTTGTTAGAATCTCCTCCCCTTGGGCTGAAGTGGATGCGATCGAGGGCCAAAAAATATACTTTGGGAGTCGATGAGGGATGAGCCATTGCCATATGACGACCAATAGGGAGGTCTGGATCGCGTTTGCGTATGGTGCCAAGATGTTGGTAGATGCGTTTCCAGAACTCGTTTATGGTCTTACCAACATAGTAGCACCCGCATTCGCAAGTCAGTAAATATACTATTGCTGGGGTTTTGCAGTTAACATAGTGCTTGGGGGTGAACCTTTGGCCATAATAATATTTTTTCGTTTGTCCATATATTGGCAGTAATGGCAGCCCCCACACATATATGTTCCCAATGCTTTACATGGATCGCCTCTGCAGGTTTTGTACTCACTATTGACTATTTTGTCTCCTATGGAGGGTGGCCTCCTATAGGTGACTGTTGGAGCACTGGGGACGAAGGGGGCCAAAGTTTGGTCCATAGTTAATAGGTGCCGGTATTTATTTAGAATGCGCTTTATCTGCCTATGTTCTGAAGAATATGTCGTGATAATTCTGGTTGTTTCATCTTTACTGGGTTGTTTTTGTGCATTAAGTAAGTCACGACGAGATTGATTGAGCGCTCGTTTATACGCTTTTTTTAAACAAGTGTTTGAGTATCCTCTTTCGAGGAGTCTCTTTTTTAGGGTATTAGCTTCCGTTTTAAATCCAGCATCATCGGAGCAGTTGCGGCGTGCTCTTAGATATTGGCTATATGGTATGGAAGTCAAAAGGGGCTTGGGATGGAAACTACTTGCGTGCAGCAAGGAATTGCCAGCTGTGGGTTTTCGGTATAATTCACTGGAGAGATTGCCATCTGGTGATCTTTTGACCAATACATCCAAAAATGTAATTTCCTTTGGACTGTAGGTCATTGTAAATTTTAGATTAAAGTCGTTCTTGTTAATACAGTTAAGAAATTCATGTAGTAATTCAGTAGGCCCGTCCCATATCAGGAAGATATCGTCTATGTAACGTCGCCATGTGATGACATGGCGCATATACACAGACAACGACTCCTGGACAAGCAGTGAATGTTCCCACTCCCCCAGGTACAGGTTGGCGTACGATGGGGCACAACATGTCCCCATCGCCACGCCCTGTACCTGGAGGTAGTGGGAACCATCAAAGCAAAAGAAATTATGGTTGAGTATGAACTCAAGAGAGGTCAAGATGAATTCAATATATTTGGGTTCAGAGTCACTAAATTGTTGCAAAATGTGTTGTATGGCCGAAAGCCCTTTAGCGTGGGGGATAGTGCAATACAGGGATTCCACATCGATGGCTACCAATTGGGTGCCTTCTTCTATGTGTATGTCCTGAATAATCTGTAAGAAATGAATTGTATCGCGTACATAGGATGATAGGCAAGTAACTAAAGGCTTTAGATGGTTATCAACTACACGACTGAGGTTTTCTGTTAGGCTTCCACAGCCTGAGATAATAGGTCTGCCCGGTGGTTTTTTCTTTTGTTTATGCAGCTTCGGTAGCGCATAGAAAGTTGCCTCTTTAGGGTGGCTAGTCCTAATAAACTCCCAAAGTTGTTTAGATATTGCATTGTATTGGAATGCAGTGTCAACAAGTGTATAAAAGTCGTGAGTGAATTTGTCCAATAGGGATTTGGAGATGGGGCGGTACCACTCGAGATTTTGTAATATGTCCATGCACATCTCAATGTATTGTGCACTGTCCATAACCACGACGTTGCCACCCTTATCAGAGGGTTTGATGACAACGTCGTGGTTACGTGACAGCGCCTCCAGAGCCAACCGTTCATCACGGCTGAAATTGGAGTGTGGATGTGAAAAGTTTTTCATTTTATTGATATCTGTTGATACCAGTTTGAGAAAAGCTGCAGCGTTGGAGTTGGAGCTAGGCGAGGGATATAGGGTAGATTTATTTTTCAATGTACATACTTGCGTATGTGAGGTAGGTATAACATCCATGTTCCTGTCAGGGTCATGGGTGTTTTCCTGGGTCGGAGGATTTTCAAATTCGTTTTCGTCTAGCAGGGCAACAAGATTATCTAATGCTTGAATCTCTTGATTTGTAAGCTTCTGTTCCGTCATAGGTTTTTTGCATATAGGCTTTTGAGTAGAACCTTGCGGATGAATAGATGTATGTCTTTAATGGCTCCAAATCTGTCCAAACGGGTGTCTGGGCAGAAAGTGAGGCCGCGTCCTAGAACAGCCAATTCGTGTTCATTAAGTGAATATGATGATAAGTTGACTACATTTAGCGTGGTTGATGTTGATTGATTTTGTGGGCCTTGGATGACTGTGTTTTTGTTTGTTTTTGATGCGTTTGCATGCGGCCTCGCATTTGATCTAAAAAAGTTCCAGAGAGCATAGATTGTGATTGTGGTGTAGTAGGCATAATGGATGATGTATTTAAAGACGATCCGGAACAGCTGGCCGGAGTCTGTACATCTGATGTGTCGCTGTTAAGGTGGTGATTTAAATGGGAGCCATTACTTGCCTGTGAAGGGGAGCTCTCCATATGTGAAGACTCATCATATGATCCATTGCCCTGGCGACGCCGTTTAAATTGTCGACGACCTTTGTTGTGAGTAGAGGGCTGTAGGGAAGAAGAGACAGATGAGTGCACAAAGGATTCAGATGTGTTTTTTTGTTTATTTTTTTGTGGTTTTTTGGAAAATTTGTTGTTTATATTGGTTTGCCATTTGTAAGCTCTACCGTCTTCAAAGGCCTTCCTATCACGTTGTAATTTTTTGTCTTTTTTGATTAGTATATCTTTGTTAAACTCTTCTAGATGTCGTTTTAGTCTTTCTTCTGACTCAGAGAAGGACACATGAGTTTTTAATGGTGACATTTGATTTTGTAATTTTTCCAATTTGCCATCTATATCAGCTATACGTTTGGTATATTCATCAATGAGCAACAGCATCATTTTCCTTGAGCATTCCTTTAGGTTCTCCTCCCACACCGCCTTAAAGCTAGGGTCTATATGCTCAAATGTAGGGAAAATTTGTACCCTAAGTCCAAAGGGATTTAAATTGGCCGAAATGTAATCTTTGAAGGATTTAATGTGCCAGTGCAAGAGAGATTTTTTCTCTAACAATTGACTTAGAGTGGAGAAAGTTGTAGACAGTTCAAAATCAAGAGATTCTTTCTTTTCAAATTCATTGTGTACTTTGGACATGAAGTCCGTCCAGTGACTTCCTTGGTATAAGGCCATGCCGACAGAGAACGAGAAAATAAAGAAATAAGAAAGACAAGATCAAATAATGCAATCTAAACTAGTCCGTTATATATACATACGTTGCTTCTCACAGAGGAGGGACTTACACCGGTATTTGCTACCTATCATGAAAGATAAAAGGGTAATGAGAGCAAGGTGTGTACAGAAGGGGGGAGGGGGGCCAATATCCTAGAAAATATAACTATAGAAAGAAATATGCACTAGATGTGCATTTAGGGTCGCCCTTAATGGATATTTTTTCTGGCCAAAAATGAGTATTAAATCTCATAAGTTGTTATGTATAAAAGTGCACTGGAGTGCCATCTTTATTAAACACATTCAATATATAAAGAAAGGTGACAGTAGAAATTACAATTGTATAAAATGCAAATACAAACACTATACATTCGCTTGCATATAGAGGATATAGCACCCATGTGCCTACAGCCCGCAGCCTGTATGTAGAGATTCAGGCGGATGAGGTGTATGGCATGTACCCGACATGTTTCGGAAATAGGTATGTATTACTCCTTCATCAAGGGATTTATGATTAGGTGCTCAAATCTATCTGTAAATATCAAAGGACAAAAAAATTGTAAAGAATATCTATGTCGTCATAATTTGTATGCGACTGCATTTTTGCAATATATGCGATTTTAGTAATTATTGAAAAAAGTAGTATAAGAAAAGTCTAGTGTGGACTAGTTATACTTACATCAATTTGATTCATAAAAATAGGTAGAGAATAACAAAAAACAGCAGTTAAAACAATATAACTGGAAGCAGGCTGGCTTCTGGTTCACATGGCACAAGGTGGGCAACCAGGAGTGTGATGCAGAGCGTTGCAGCACTTTCACAAGGGATGACCGATGGAGATCTGTGTGTTTAAAAAGTGATGTTGTAAATGTGCAAGGCATATAGTTAAACCAATGCTTTGCTGAAGGATAATTTACTTTTCTGCATTTAAACTGCTGGGGAAAAAATTGCATTTGCAAGACTCACTATGCCTTTCACAAAATACCTTGGAGTGTTTGCTTTCCAAAATGGGGTCACTTTGTGGGTGTTTTCGCTGTCCTGGTGCGCCAGGACCTCAAAGTATGTGATAGGTAGTCAGCAAATTGGATGCGTAATTTATGTGTAATTTATGCTCCTTGCAAGCTTAAAGGCGCTTCTTGGATTTTGGGCCCCTTTATGCATCTAGGCTGTGAAAAAGTCTCACACATGTGGTATCCTTATACTTGGGAGGCATAGCAGAATGTGTTTTGGGGTGTAATTCTAAGTATGCCAATGCTGTGTGATAGAAATAACTTGGTAAAATGGCAACTTTGTGAAAAAAGACTTTGTGAAAAAGTGAACACACCGTGCATGTCTTAGTTTGTGCTCCTATTGCGGCTGCACTCACCAGATCCTTCTCCCCCTCCTGGGGTTAAAAGCATCCACAGTATGTGCCACTGTGTAGCAATTTAGGAAATTGCTACACAGTGGCACATACTACCAGTGATCAAAGCAGGTTCAGGCCAGCACTAAGGACGGTCTTTTTCCTAAAATTGCTACACAGTGGCACATACTGTGGATGCTTTTAACCCCAGGAGGGGGAGAAGGATCTGGTGAGAGCAACCACAATAGGAGCACAAACTAAGACATGCACGGTGTGTTCACTTACTGAAAAGTCCATCAGATCAGAAAGGGGATTTTCTTCACGGGCACAAGAGCACTTTATAATTCACAATTTATTCATTTATGTTTTAAATATTTGGTGTTTTTTCGATGTTTTTTCTATTAATTTTATTTGAAATGGATATTACAGAATTGTAGACATAGGAGATCTATTTGTTGTTTGTAATAATAGCACTTCAGAATATTTCAGAATGCACATTAATTGTAATCGCACCTTAGATTGTGTCAGTATGCACAACAATTTTATTTAGTGTTTTATTTTTAATGGGTATCATATATATTAATTTGATACACATTGGTAACACTTATGCCCCGTACACACGGTCGGATTTTTCGATGGAAAATGTCCAATCGGAGCGTGTTGTCGGAAATTCCGACCGTGTGTGGGCTTCATCGGACATTTTCCATCGGATTTTCCGACACACAAAGTTTGAGAGCAAGATATAAAATTTTCCGACAACAAAATCCGATCGCGTCAATTCCGACCGTGTGTGGCCTGTTCCGACGCACAAAGTGCCCCGCATGCTCAGAAGAAATTCCGACACGGAACAGCTCGGTCTGGTAAAATTAGCGTTTGCGATGGATACAGCACTTTCGTCACGCTGCAATGTTAAAAATGGTTTAATACAGCGCACTCTCTTCTTCTTTATAATGTGACAAGAATTAAGTAGTTTTGCTGCTCATATTCACACACACTTCTCACAAACTTATTTTTTTTTTCTTGGGATTCCCTGAATATATTGTTATTTGTCACATCTGACATATTTATTTTTTTAATTTTATTTTTTATTTAAAGCCATTTTTCGTTTTGATTTTATGTTTGTATTTTTTCCAAGGCTGATCTTTGTTTAATGTTATTTTTAGTTTTACTCCAGCTTATTTTTGTGTGTGTTTTGTGTGTCAAGTTACCACAACACCATTGATATCTTTTATTATTTATTCTCAAGCAGATTGTTTGTTGTTGGTGTCCCTTGTTAATTTCACATTGTATTTTTGAAATGTACCTGAATCCTCACAAACCAACTGTCCTTTTTGAAGTAAAACACACATAGGCAAGTATAATTCAAAACAAAAATCCTTTATTAAGGGCTCAGAACCAAACAAAGAGGGAGGCAACGCTGGATCAACAGGAGAAATTAGCGAAGCCTGGGACCCCCAGGGCAGACATCAATTCTTGAACATCAAAATTGGTGGCCTGAGGAGTCCATATGTAAGGAAGGGCAGTCTGGTCCAGAATTCGCAGAGATCCGGATAGCAGCAGATGACATGTGTGTCCCCAGGCTGTGGTACCACAAGAGGCTGCATTTTTTGGCCGACCAGACTGGATTCAGGGTCCTCACTTTCTGGTCTTCCTTCCACGCTTCCTTCCGGCCTGTGGCTGTGCTGTTGGAGATGTGGCAGGAGGAGGAGTAGGACCTGGAGGAGGAGGAGGACTGGGAGGACCTAGAGGAGAAGGAGGAGGAGGACCTGCAGGAGGAGGAGGAGGACCATGTGTGAGTTCGCAAAGGTGTGTATCAGATGTAATTTGGGCCCTCATACCTTTTTTTAAGAGCCTCCAATATTAGCGACTCACACATGAGTTGTTGTCCCTCCTCTATCCACTGCATTTTTGAGGCAATGATGGCAGCGAAGTCATCCTCCACGGTGTGTGGTTCTCCCAGGGCCTCTGTAGCCCTCCAAAAGAGGCCTATGGCAGCCTCCTCTAAGGCACTCCTCCTCCTGCCACTTTCTCTTTCCAGGTGTAGGGAAGGGACCTGCAGATGAGGCAGCCGGCCCGGCCACCTCCTGGCTGCGACTTCCCTGTGTATGAAAAAGGGACATGGTTTTAGTTTTTGCATCATCAATCACAATCCTAAATTAGTACTCCAAACTAACATCTAGTTAACATCATTGATTGGACAAGCAGAAATATTTAGAGGAATGCTATACCTGGCTCAATCTGGGCTCCTCCACATGTTGTTGCCTGGAAGGCCCAGGTTGGGCGTCAGAAGTCTCAGCTGGAGGGGAAGGAAGCGTGGAAGGAAGACTGGAGAGGGATGACCTGGGTTCAGTCTGGCCTGCCAGAAAATGCAGCCTGTCATAGTACCACATCCTGGGGACATAGATGTCATCTGCTGCTCCGGATCTCTGCGAATCCTGGACATATGTGCTCCTCAGGCCACCAATTAGGATCTTCAAATATGTGATGTCTGCCGTGGGGATCACCTGCTTCACAATTTCCAACAATTGATCCAGCGCTGCCTTCCTCTTTGTTTGGTTCCTGTAATGTGGGTGGTTGATCTCCCACAGACAGGGCAGCTCCCTGAACATGTCAATGAATATTGCCATGAAGTCATTATCTTGTAATAAGATATCCATGTTCACTGCAAGACACAACACAAGACAAACCCTAATGTCAGGCCAAACTCTCCTAATCTTGTTACAATATAGGCCTCAATCTAGAAGCAGTATAGGCACAAGTATGTCTCTTACCTTCGTTCTTACGATCGGCGCCTCCAATGCTCCTTCCTCCGCTCACAGATCATACATAATACGCACGTGTGTTACGCTTTATACACACTGCACATGGCGGAGACACAGCAGGTGTGTGCTAATTACAGGAACGAGGAGGAGGAATAGGAGGAAAGCCTGGATCCGGACACGTCCCGATCCAGAAGGAGAAGATTTAAGGCCACAAATATGTCCTTTGGGGAGACGTTGGAGATGGTGGACATCCTGAAGAAGGCCGACTATGATGGAAAGTATGGACCTTACCACAACCCCAATATCAGAAAGGCCTAGATCATTGCGAAAGTGGTCAAAAGTCTGCGCCGGAATTTCGGGGAACGACGATCGAAAGATCAGCTCAGGAAGCGGTGGTCGGACCTGAAATTAAGAGAGCCCGAGCAGTACAGAAAGATCCGGAGAGTGCTGCAAAAAAGTAAGTAGTTGTGCTGTATTCCTATTCTTTTTGTCTTTATTACGTTCGTGCTGCTCCATATGGTTTTCTTAATTGTTGTACAGTTTAAAATGGAAATTTTAATGTTCATGGGACCATTAATCGTTCGTATCAAACAATTTTATTTCGGCCTCTAAAACACCATTGTTTAGGCCATATGCATTTTCCGACATTTTTTAGGGCATACTTGTATGAAAAATAATTGGTTGTGTAGATGGCTTTGTTACTAGAATGAAATGCATACTAGATTCTGTGTAAGGAGAGGACACTGAGCAGCTGTTTTCACATCTGGACACTGGAGCACTAGTGTGGGACACAAGAACGCAATTTTTATTAGGGTGGGCACACAGGTGCTGCAGTGTATACTATAGGGGGGTCTCCATCTGTGAAGCTTGTACAAAACAGGTAAAGGATTGCATGTTGACAAAGGCCACTAAAAAAGCTACATCTTGGAACTCTGCTAAAATTGACAATTGTACCCCACTTCCAAGCAATGTTTCCTATTTATAGTTCTGCCATCAAATATCTGTGTGCTAATTATACCATTTTTGTTTAACATAGGGGAGAAAAGACTTGGAGGACACCCCTCATCCGAGGAGACCAGAGACCCCCCACATCTGGAAGAAGGTGAAATACCCCAAAAACAAGCTGAGCAGGAGGAGGAAGAAGATGTGGTGGAAATTGGCACCACAACAGGTGAGTGTCTGTGACCACAGGCTCAGGTAAGAAATGGATGCTGGCAGATTTTTGATACCTGTTTTTGTTTGGTCACTCTCTTTTTAGGTGATCGTGATGTTATGGATCGAGATCCTTTCACATCAGAAAGTGCACAGATCCTGATTGGGGAAATCATGGGGTGTAATTTTGAATTGGAAAACCTCAAGAAAAAAAATCAATGATGTTATTCAAAAAAATAATAGCATCATTGATGTTTTGGGGCAAATTTAAAACCCCACAAAATCACTTTCTTTTTTTGTGTGCTACAATCAGAAAAAATTTTGAGCAATGTTTGGAAATTCCAAATTTGGAGGATGCACACAGTGTGCCAACATGTGCTATCTGCCATCACGGGAGATCAATGGACGCGTTTTGGGGGTGCAACCCCTTCCTCAATAATAAAGTAGCGGTGAGGAAGGGGTTGCTCCCACAAAACACGTCCCTTGATCCCCCGTGATGGCAGCTAGCACATGTTGACATTCGGAAATTGGTGTGCATCTTCCAAATTTGGCTTTTCAAGGGGTGACTTCACCCCATCTGAACGCAATATCAAACACAGTTCCTAAATAATCATGTCTGATATTGCCTTCAAGTTTTACCATATGTGAACTTTGTAAGTTCTAGATTTTTGTCTTTCTTGTTGGTTTTACACAGGCCTGTTTTATCATAAATGGACATTTCTATTTTTGATAATGCCACCCCAAAAATTGTTATACAACAAACATGTTGGTTTGTTTTAAAAACCTTTGGTAAATGCACATGTGATTGTGCAGGTATTAAAAAGATTGTTAATCAAGAATGTGTGGATTATTGTCTCAACGCTACAACACTTTTGTGGTGATGTAATTGCTGTTTTCTGAGAAAATGGAGGTTATTTCCTAAGGGCAAATCCTCTTTGCACTACAAGTGCAGTTTCAAATGCACTTGTAGTATAAAAAGTGTCTACGCCTTTAGTAAATAACACCCAACAGTGCTTTGTATAAAAGGTTACACAATCACGCCATTTTCCCCACATTGCTGTCAGGGTCAGCTAAAACAAACACAAGCAGTAAATGTCACAAAAGATTAGCTTTTTCTTTTTTATTTGATAAATGCTTCACAAATTGTCTGGCATATTGATGGCCCCCCTACCCGCAAAGAACTCAACGTATCTTAACCGGACATCACGGGCACTCAGGGAGGGCAAGCCAGGATGGCCACTTTCAAGCGCCATCAGGGTTGAATCATGTAGAATTCTGGCCTCAGGCCCAACTGAGCCAGCATAATTGGCAGAATGGTTGCGTAAAAAGTTATGGAGAACACAGCACGCTAGGATTAGATGATTAAGTTTATACTCCGCCATATGGATGGGTGTCAAAAATAGGCGGAACCGGCTGGCCAGGATTCCAAATGTGTTCTCCACCACTTTTCTCTCAAGAATGTGTGGATTATTGTCTCAACACTACAATACAACACTTTTGGGGTGATGTAATAGCTGTTTTATGCAAAAATGGGGGTTATTTCCTAAGGGCAAATCCTCTTTGCACTACAAGTGCAGTGTCAGTGCAGTTGCAAGTGCACTTGTAGTGAAATGTGTTTTTGCATTTAGAAAATAACAGCCAACAGTGCTAGGTATAAGGTTACCCAATCACGACATTTTCTGCACTCAAAACATTTATGTCAGGGTCAGCTAAAACAAACACAAGTAGTAAATGTCCACAAAGAATTTCTTTTTTTTTTTTATTATAAAAAGGCTTCACATATTGTCTGGCATATTGATAGCCCCCCTACCCGCAAAGAACTCCAGGTAGCGTAACCGGACATCACGGGCACTCAGGGAGGGCAAGCCAGGACGCCCACTTTCAAGCGCCGTCAGTGTGGTTTGATGTAGGATTCCGGCCTCAGGCCCAACTGAGCCAGCATAGTTGGCCGAATGTTTCCTTAAAAAACTATGGAGAACACAGCACGCCAGTATAATATGGTTCAGTTTATACTCCGCCATATGGATGGGTGTCAGAAATAGTCGGAACCGGCTGGCCAGGATTCCAAATGTGTTCTCCACCACTCTTCGGGCTCTGGCCAGCCGGTAATTAAAAACCCTCTGTTCCGGGGTGAGGGTCCTCATCGGGAATGGCCACATAAGATGGTCCCCCAGCGCAAATGCTTCATCCGCAATGAAGACGAATGGGAGTCCTTCCACATTGTCCTCTGGAGGTGGCAAGTCCAAGCTGCCATTCTGGAGACGCCTGTAGAACTCCGTCTGGGCGATAACTCCACCATCGGACATCCGGCCATTCTTCCCCACGTCCACATACAAGAAGTCATAATTAGCCGACACCACCGCCAACATCACAATACTATTGAACCCCTTATAGTTGAAATAGTACGACCCCGAGTTGGGTGGTGGGACGATGTGGACGTGTTTCCCATCAATTGCCCCTCCGCAGTTAGAAAAGTCCCACCGCTGGGCAAAGTGGGAGGCCACAGTCTGCCATTCCTGTGGCGTGGAAGGAAACTGCTGAGGAAAACAAAAATAAATTACTATTTTTGCACATAAACATGGCAAGCAGATTAGGCACAAACATTCTTGGCCAACCTACAGATAGCATTTATTAAGGGGAAATTAACACCAAAGTATAAGGTACACCTATCATATTCAACCCCCCCCCCCCCTCATGGGCCATTTCTAACATTATAGGGGGGGGGGGGTGGAATCTTGGCCAGGTAACCCTCTTCACTTCATTGAGAGATGAATGCCTAAATACAGGGTATTACTTCGAACAGCCCCTCCTTAGTTACACTATTGGCAGCCTACTGGACAGGTAAGAAGTGTCATAATACAAAGATATAAATACACACTGTACACATTTGAGGACATTTGGACATTCTGATATTACCTATCAAGATGATAATAGAATACAAAATCTTTAAACAGTACCATTGGAAAGTATACAGGCAGGCCCTTGCACTACATGCTTTGGGGAATTCATCCATAAATCTGACCAGTAAAGAGATGGGTATAGTGTGTATGGGTTTGTCAAAGTCAGCAGATAGATGATTGAGGATAGATAGAGAATTGGGATCAGCTGACTTAGCAGTTGGGGGGAGGGAGGGTTTAGAAAAATGATTTGGGGACACTACAAAAAAAGCCTCTGGAACTCTGCCTGAATTTAAAGCACAAATCAAATTTCTAAACATTTTAGGGGGTGTTTGGGGTAAAGCACTGCTATGGAGCTGATAAAATACATTGTTAAGTGACTACATGAGGTGAATATAGGGGCAGGAGAGCATGTTGGGGAGGTAAGTGAAGGCAGATATGTATGAAGGACTTAAAAAATAATTACCTAAAAATCCAACATGCATGAGGACGAAGGGGACATTCACAGCATATTACAATCATGGTAATTAGGGAATAAGGAAAGAAATACAAGATATTAGCAAACATTAAATACAATAAAATGTGATATTAAAGGAAAAAAATCTTACCTTCATATACTCCTTCTGCAGGACCTGGATGATGGCAGAACAAGTCTCTGGGATAATGATACTCAGAGCCTGGGGGGAGATGCCTGTCGAGAACTTGAGGTCCTGCAGGCTTCTCCCTGTCGCCAAGTACCGCAGGGTAGCGACGAGCCTCTGCTCCGGAGTGATGGCTTGCCTCATGCAGGTATCCTGCCTGCTGATATAGGGGGTCAGTGAAGCCAGCAGACGGTGAAATACGGGGTCCGCCATCCTGAGAAATTTCCTGAAATCATCAGGATTATTCTCACTGATCTCACGGAGCAAAGGCATATGAGAGAACTGGTCACGCTGAAGCAACCAATTCTTGGTCCATGAACTCCTCCCCACCCTGTTCATGGACTGGACTTGTGTCAAGGTCAGGACCCCAAAACCAAGCCCCCGCACAGCACGAACTCTACGAGGAGTAAGTATACGAAACATGGCTAGAAAACGGTCGGCTGCTCAGAACGAAGTAACAGAACGCACTGAAGAACAGCAAGGCCTGTGAAGAGCGACCTGAAAAACAGTAACGAACGAACAAGAACACAATGACTACTTAAAGTCACGCGGAACTTGCTTGAACGCACTGAAGAGCAGATACAAACCCACAAGCACAAACTGAACGGCAGAAAACGATCTGAAAGCCACGAGTCTGAAAAAGCGTGAATCGTCTCTCACCAAACTTTTACTAACACGAGATTAGCAAAAGGAGCCCGAAGGGTGCCGCTCTTGGTTCTGAAATGGCCTTTTCTAGTCTCGTCGTACGTGGTTGATGTCACCGCGTTGTTGGCGATCGGAAATTCCAACAACTTTGTGCGACCATGTGTACGCAAAACAAGTTTGAGCCAACATCCGTCGGAAAAAATCCTAGGATTTTGTTGTCGGAATGTCCAAACAAAGTCCGACCGTGTGTACGGGGCATTATAGTTACACTGTGTAATATCTCTCAGTCTTTAGGATCTTTCCGAAGGAATTAGCTTATGTATTTTTACACCACTATTTGTTAGCAGTAGAACAGCGCCATATCTACTTTGTTTTTTATTTAGCGGGACTGCGACATTGCGGCAGACAAATCTGACACTAAGTGACACTTTTTAGCGACCAGTGACACCAATACAGTGGTCAGTGCTAAAAAAAAACAAGCACTGTCACTGTACTAATGACACTGGCAAGGAAGGGGTTAACATCAGGGGCAATCAAAGGGTTAAATGTGTTCCCTGGGAGTGCTTGCTAACTGTGTGGGGGTGATCTGACTCCATGTTCCTGCTTAGCAGAAACACAAGATCTCCATCTTCTCCCCTGTCAGAACGGCGATCTGCCTTGTTTACATAGGCAGATCGCCGTTCTGCCTCACTTGGGAATGAATGCATTCGCGTGCCTCCTAGAGGCTATTGCATGAAATGACGTACAGGTACATGATTTCGCACAATAGAGCCACTTTGCTGCAGTACATGTACATTACGCGGTCAATGGGTGATTAAGAATCCCCTCCAGCCCTCCGGATGTGACATATCAACAATTACAGGTAATTGAGCTGGCACAATGTAAAGTTTAAAAATAGATTATTCCTGGAGTTCTCCTTTAGGAGGACCACATTTAAAGTATAACTAAAGACAATTAGTTTTGGATAGAATGGAGAGGGAATCGAACACCTGTTAGGATTGTTATTATTATTATTATTATTATTTTGCTGTCTGTGTCCCTGTAAAGGCAATCCACCCTCTCTATGTCCTGTTTGCTGTAATCACTGAAAATGAAAAAAAATGTTTGGTTGTCACCAGAACATGAACTGAGGGAGGAAGGGGAGACAGATCTCCTATCACAATTTGGATTAGCAGCAAGGATGGGAAGTGTTATCATAATGGGGATTTTAATTATCCAGACATAGACTGGGCGGAGGGACCCACGCATTCATCTAAGGCTCGCCAGTTCCTAAATGTCTTGCAGGACAATTTTATGGGTCAGATGGTAGACGCACCAACTAGAAATAAAGCATTACTGGATCTACTGATTACCAACAATACAGACCTGATCACGGATATGGAAATAAGGGGCAATTTAGGTAACAGCGATCACAGGTCAATTGGCTTCAGTATAAATCATACGAATAGGAAACATAAGGGGAATACAAAGACACTGAATTTCAAAAGAGCCAACTTCCCTAAACTACAAACCTTGCTAGCAGGCATAAATTGGAATGAAATCTTAGGAACACAGAACACGGAGGAGAGATGGGTTTGCTTTAAGAGCATATTAAATAAGGGCATTAGCCAATGCATCCCATTGGGCAATAAATTTAAAAGAGCGAACAAAAGTCCTGGATGGCTTAACTCTAATGTGAAAATGCAGGTTGAGGGATCATCATCAGCATTCAGACTTTATAAAGAATGCAACAGGAAATGTAAGGGTGCAATAAGGACGGTTAAGATAGAACATGAAAGACACATAGCGGAGGAGAGCAAAAAAAATCCCAAGAAATTCTTTAAGTATGTAAACAGTAAAAAAGGGATGAGAGACCATATTGGCCCCATAAAGAATGAGGAAGGACATCTGGTTACAAAGGATGGGGAGATGGCGAAGGTATTGAATTTATTCTTCTCCTCAGTCTTCACAAGGTAATTGGGGGGCTGCAGTAACCAAAACTGCAGTGTTTATCCTCATGACACATCACAGGAAGCACCTCCATGGTTAACAGAGGACAGAATTAAAATTAGACTTGGGAAACTTAACATTAATAAATCACCGGGACCAGATGGCTTGCACCCGAGGGTACTTAGGAAACTCAGTCAAGTAATTGCCAGACCATTGTTCCTAATTTTTACTAACAGTCTACTGACTGGAATGGTACCAGCTGATTGGAGAAAAGCCAATGTAGCACCAATATTTAAAAAGGGCCAAAAATACATCCCTGGGAATTACAGACCAGTTAGCCTAACATCAATAGTATTTAAAGTGGTGTTCCGGCCGAAATTATACTTTTTAAATAAAAATACCCCTATAATACACAAGCTTAATGTATTCTAGTAAAGTTAGTCTGTAAACTTAAGTCTGTTTTGTTAGTTTATAGCAGTTTGTTATTTTATAAACTTACAGCGGCCATCTTAAGTGTGGGCATCTGAAGCCAGACTGTATTTCTTCCTGGATCTCATCCTTGCAGATCTCGCACATGCTCAGTGCAGCACAAGCAGTCTAATAGGTTTCAGGTCAGGTTTCCATAGCAATGGCAGTTTCAGAGGAAGTTGCTGCCCCACGTGCTCAGTGCAGCACAAGCAGTGTAATAGGTTCCAGGTCAGGTTTCCATAGCAACGGCAGTTTTAGAGGAAGTTGCCGCCCCTTCCCAGAAGGCATTGCAAACAGGAAATGATGCAATGGGCCACGGCCAGGGAGGAGGAAGTGAAAAATGAATACAGCAGATATATAGTAGGTGCTGAGAAAAAAAATAAAAAAATATCCAATTTGTTTACAGTGCACAGTTTAGTGAGGGATGCTGAAGAGTTGTAAAAGTGGGTGGAACTCCACTTTAAACTCTTGGAGGGGATGATAAGGGACTATATACAAGATTTTAGTACTGAGAACGGTATCAATAGCAGTAATCAGCATGGATTCATGAAAAATCGTTCTTGTCAAACCAATCTAATAACCTTCTATGAGGAGGTGAGTTGCCAGCTAGATAAAGGAAGGCCGTAGACATGGTTTATCTGGATTTTGCAAAACCATTTGACACAGTTCCCCATAAACATTTACTGTACAAAATAAGGTCTGTTGGCATGGACCATAGGGTGAGTACATGGATTGAAAACTGGCTACAAGGGCGAGTTCAGAGAGTGCTGCTAAATGGGGAGTACTCAGAATGGTCAGGGTGGGTAGTGGGGTCCCCCAGGGTTCTGTGCTGGGACCAATCCTATTTAATTTGTTCATAAACGACCTGGAGGATGGGGTAAATAGTTCAATCTCTGTGTTTGCAGACAATACTAAGCTAAGCAGGGCAATAACTTCTCCACAGGATGTGGAAACCTTGCAAAAAGATCTGAACAAATTAATGGGGTGGGCAACTACATGGTAAATGAGGTTCAATGTAGAAAAATGTAAAATAATGCATTTGGGTGGCAAAAATATGCATGCAATCTATACACTGGGGGGAGAACCTCTGGGGGAATCTAGGATGGTAAAGGACCTGTGGGTCCTAGTAGATGATAGGCTCAGTAATGGCATGCAATGCCAGGCTGCTGCTAACAAAGCAAACAGAATATTGGCATGCATTAAAAAGGGGAGTAATTCCAAAGATAAAACGATAATTCTCCGGCTCTACAAGACTCTGGTCTGGCCGCACCTAGAGTATGCTGTCCAGTTCTGGGCACCAGTCTTCAGGAAGGATGTACTGGAAATGGAGCGAGTACAAAGAATGGCAACAAAACTTATAAAGGGTCTGGAGGATATTAGTTATGAGGAAAGGTTGCGAGCACTGAACTTATTCTCTCTGGAGAAGAGACACTTGAGAGGGGATATGATTTCAATATACGTATACCATACTGGTGACCCCACAATGGGGATAAAACTTTTTTTTGCGGAAGCGAGTTTAACAAGACTTGTGGCCACTCATTAAAATTAGAAGGAAAGAGGTTTAACCTTAAACTATGTAGAGGGTTCTTTACGGCAAGAGTAGCAAGGATGTGGAATGCCCTTCCACAGGCGGTGGTCTTAGTGGGGGGGGGCATCGATAGTTTCAAGAAACTATTAGACAAGCACCTGAGTGACCACAACATACAGGGATATACAATGTAATACTGACATAAAATCACACACATGGGTTGGACTTGATGGACGTGTGTCTTTTTTCGACCTCACCTACTATGTAATTGTAACATGAACAGAGGGGAAAATCTTCCAATGGAGATATTTCCTCTCACTTCCTTTTTTGGCTATGGGACAGGAAGTGAAGGAAATCTGCTCAATGAGACACAGATGGCAAAACAAAAAACTGTCAGGAGTTATAATTTTCCCCTACTCTATCCAAAATTAAAAAAATGACATTTACTGTTGAACTAAGTATATGGGAACTGTTTCAGCTGCCAAATTATTTGCAATTCTCTTCTGCCAATCTTGCCCAGACATTTCTTGCACACGTCCATGGCACCTACCTCCTTGCTCTATAGTTATTGTAAAAGACAGACTTAGGCAGTAAAATTTAGTTTTAGCTCCCCTTAGTTTCAGCTTTGAAATAAAGATTACATGGTGAAAATAATCATTTAAAGAGTTAAGTAGGTTAGGTAGCCAGAGAGAAATAGTTGTAAAGTATGTGAATACAGAAATATATGATTACATATGAATTTCCCCTATAATTCGCCAGGACATTTAGAAGCCGGAACGTTTCTTCTGTACTCCTGATCTGGCGGGTGGAAAGAGATGTGACACTAGCTAGCCGAAAAGTGTGGAAGTGAGTAGCTGAATTCAGCGGCGGAGGAGGTGTGTGAGGAGAGCCGGTTCGGTGGGAGGGATTGTATTATTATTGGATGGGGTCTCTATACGGGCCCCCTGTATATAGGGTTGTGCAGACACTGGAATTATCTGTCTTAGATTGTAGTGGATGCGGTCTATCTCAGTACTGTGCTATTTCCTGGTTTGTTGTATTTCCACTCTTCTCTGCATGGAGCTGCCGCCTAGTTAAAAAGACAGTGCTCTGACACTGCATACAGAGGATTCCAATATTAAAGTAGAGCTAAAAGCAAAATAGATGGTTGAATTGCAAATTTATTATGCTCCAATGACCCCTTTTAACCTTACATACCAGCTTGGCAGGATGATACACATGCCACACCATAATTGGTGCCCTGTGTCAATTTTTTGGATAACACCGCTGCTAAACACAACCCATTCAAGTAAATGGGGCTGCACTGCAACCACGTATAATACATATATAGTTACAGTACTGCAAGCTTTTAAAGGTTAAAACCGGTGTCCAGAAGGAGATATATCGCCTCCCAACCACATTTACTACATTCTAAAAAGCGATCCACAATTGGTCTCTTTTGAGGGCCGTGGCACTCATGGCCAGAAGTGTAAACCAGCTTTAACTTAAATCAAGCCCTGATCTAGCTCTTTTATCTTTTTTTCTGCACACAGACATTTTTTTTCTTTTTGTATTCCTCTCTGGCTAGGACAAAAAGATACAATGTTCAGAGTATAAAGAGAGTACAAGGACAGATGTTACTGAATATGAGCGCTGTGATAGCCAATGACAAGCTGTCACACTGATCATTTGATCAGGGACTGTTCTTCCCTGATCATTAGTATTAGGCCAGGCTCTGTGTTGGGAGCACGCTTCCAGCACTAACACAGGTGTGCATATATATGCAGTGCTATGGAAGGAGACCCATCTCCTTGATGCTGCATATATGTGTGACGCTGGAGGGAACAGGTTAACATTTTCTGTAATATTCTCTGGTGCTTTGCCACTACTTAATCTCCTTAAAATTAGTAGAAATTCATCATAAATCTATCACAATTGTATCGCCCTTGCATAAGCACTCTAAAGCTGAAGTCTGGGGAAAATGTTATTTTAGATACTGTATTAGCGAGGTAACATAGTCTTGATGATATGTATACTGTGTGTGGATAGCTGCTGGATAGTAAAAAAAACATACCTTGCTGCCAGCTGGCTCCTACACACAGTACTTTTGCTGTGGGGATGTGAGAGGCGACTATGGCAGGGAAATGATTCAGTCACATCCCCACCTCCTCCTCTCTCTTCATTCATTCACAAAAAGCCTTGCATTTTTTTACAGAAAATAAGGTGTTCTGTGAATGGGCAAGGGGAGAGGAGAGGCGGATCTCTGGCAGGATCTCCCCTTGTCCATTCATAGAACGCCTTACATTCTGTAAAAAGAATACCAAGCTTTATGTGAATGGAGAAGGGCAGAGGAAAGGGAGGGTGAATGATGGCAGCCTTGCATTATCAGGGTGATGGTTAAATCTTGTTTACTATTTTCAAAGAATATTCACCTGGCATTTTCAATGAGGATCCATCCATTTCAACTTTGAAAATGTCACAAAATGCAGTAAGATGAATGTCCAAAAAATATTCATTATACAAATCGCACAGGTAATCCTTTATAAATAGACTCCATAGCATTTACAGTATGTGGTTGTTTACATGATTAGCTTCTGAACTTGCTTGAGCACCTTTGTCTTTGGATTATAAAGATAATTTGCATCACTCTACATTGTACCATGAGTTGGGTTACTTTTGAATGTAAACTTTTCGCTTTTAATGTGTTCACTTTTTCTTCTCTTGCCCTGTAATATCTCTATCAGTGAGTGGATTACACTTAATCAGTGAGCGTTGCCAGCTTGGAAATGAAGTGCTTCTTAGAAAGTGTGGACAAAAAGCACAGTCCTATTGAGCTCCCTAATGGTGTAGCTGTAATTTTGGGAAGAAGTCCCCAGACCTGCATCGCTGACAGGAAATGCTCCAAGAATCAAGGTGGGTAACTATTCAGGAAATCATAAAAATAAGTATATATGTATCAGAATGTTCAAAATTAGATACACATTATAAAAACAACACAACTATGGGAACTATGAGATTTAAAAGTGTAGTAAAGCGAACTTCCATATTTCACAACTTAATTGTGTGTCATTTCTGGACTGTACAAATTGCAAGTGATGATCATAGTTCATTATTGTTTGGGATGGATTTAAAGCAGAGCTTCAGCCAAAAATAACAGAATGCTAATTAATAGCCCATTTAAAGATCAAATGAAAACATCCTTTTCTTTAGTAATAACCTTTAAAGCGATAGTAAATCCCGGGGGAAGATATTTCCAGGCCCCCTGCAAGGTATTGGCATAATGTGCTAGTATGCATCGCATACTAGCACGTTATGAAAGACTTACCTCTGAAACTGAGCCCTCCAGCAGAGCGCTGTCACTGCTGACAGGTCTTCCATCTTCTGGGTTTGCGGGCTCTGGCCATTAGAATGGCCGAGCCACGATGATGTCAATGCCGCACATGGGAACCACGATTGTATGTTGTCCCTTCAGAGCCCAGTTTGCATGCGTCACTGATATCACCGGCTGCAAAACATGTGAATATCTCCTAAACGGTGCACGTTTAGGCGATATTCTTTTTACCTACAGGTAAACTTTTTTTTTTTTTTTTTTTTTTTTTTTTTTTAA
Source organism: Lithobates clamitans (assembly GCA_037952925.1). Lineage (NCBI taxonomy): Eukaryota > Metazoa > Chordata > Amphibia > Anura > Ranidae > Lithobates > Lithobates clamitans. Next base: position 905,949 of record JBBGZY010000412.1, on the reverse strand, counting down.
TGCTTATATAAAATAGACATACATGAAAAAGTTACAACATACCACACAGGCATACACAGACAAAATAGAAGTAACAATGTAGCAAGGCTATCTTGTCCAAGGACAAACATGATGTTTACAGGTAAGCCTACACAGGTGTGCAGTAAGAAGCAAAACCTAAAAATAAAGTCAAACAACAACAACCTGCTGCTGAAACTTTCAGATAAGTGCATAGTTATGACAGGCCGAATTATATTTTGTACTTTTACAGTCAAAAAGTAGACCAAGCCCATTGGTCAGTGTGTTGTATGTAAAACTAACAGTCCAGAAAAGACCAGTGCATTTAGATCTCTATCACCTGACACAGTAGTCGCCCATCCTGACCATAATTTCTTAAATTGTTTAGGGCAGCCCTGAACAATGCAAGTCATTTTATACATTGGCAATGCTTTGTTAATCGGATCAATCAATACTTGTAGGCTAGGGGGATCTGATTTCTTCCAGAATAATGCAATAGCTTTTTTTAGCATAAAAGAAAAGGATCCTAAGTAGGGATTTTTGTGATTCTATAAGATTCTCCTCAAAATCACTCAATAGGTATCTAGCTGGAGTACAAATATTAGGTAATGTCAATTTCTCCTCAGCGAATACACAAACTTCACTCCAAAAATTGCATACCCTTTGACAGTCCCAAACCATATGGAAAAAGTCTCTGGAAGCATCTATGACACTCAGGCGATGGCCCATTTTATAAAGGCGGCAGGGATGTAAAGTCTCGTGTTTTTTTTTTTTTTTTTTCCTATAAAAATAAAAAACATGTCATACCTGCTCTGTTTCAGCGGATTTGCGCAGAGCAGCCCGGTTACTCCTCTTCTTGTGTGCTCCTTGCCCCTCCCTCCTGTTCAGTGCCCCCACAGCAATAAACTTGCTATGGGGGCACCCAAGCCGAGTCACAGCTCCCTGTGTCCATTCAGACAAGGAGCCCCAACCTCTCTCCCCTGATTGGCTGAGACACAGCAGCGGCGCCATTGGCTCCCACTGCTGTCAATCAGGAAGAAGAATCTCTGACAGCTGAGGGACTCGTGGATATATCAATGGACAGCAAGGGACCGTAGGTAAGTGTGAGGGGGGCTGCTGCACACTGAAGGCTTTTTATCTTAATGCATAGAATGCATTAAGATAAAAAACTTTCTGCCATTGCAACCCCTTTAAGTGGAATACGCTTATCCCCTGCTGCTATAACCCCAGAGAGCTGGGACCCTATCAACTCCTCCCAGACCTCGTCCCCTACGTTCGGTATATCAGATTGCCGCTGTCGTTTAATCCTATTCATCCGTGGGGAAGAATCGGCCAGTAAAAGGTAGTAGTATCTTGAGATTAGCTTAATATGAGCCCCATCAATCAACAAGCTCTCAAGCTTAGAAGTCTGAAGATGAAGAAGAACATTCTGTAAACCAAACTGCGCTGTTACTGCGTCTTTAAGTTGCATATAGAAAAAATAAGTTAGTGGAATACCCAGTTCGCTACAGAAAGTAAGGACGGATTTGAAATAAATTATATATATATATATATAAAACTTAGCTAAATGTGGATTAAACCATAAAGGTGCATTTAGGAAGAGGTTGATGGGTGTTCCCTGCAGCCTTTTATTACAGATGTGAAATATTTTATAGGAATATTATAAAATCCCTGCACCCTCAGAGGGATAGGGGCCATTCCTATACAACAAATTAATCAGGGCTTCGTATGACTGCATTAATGCAGCTTGAGTTGTAACTGCTGCATTTGGTAAATCAGGGAACAACCATGCATGGATGTGTTAGCTGAGCCGTATGACAGTATTCAAAACAGCCAAACTTGGCGTTTTAAATGCTTTTAAGTGCAAAGGAGGGATTTGGGTACCTATAGACCCCAGATCCCTCCATAAAGAGTACCTGTCACTGCCTATTACTGTCACAAGGGATGTTTGCATTCCATGTGACAGCAATAAAAGTGATCAAAAATAAAATTTCTTACATCATAGGACACTATACAGGTCCAAAGGAGCGGAACCCCTTAAAAAAGGGCCCCAGTCTTTGAAGGTTTAACTACGCTGCCCGCCGTGTTGGGTGAAGGTTGGATCTGTCTGTTAAATCAGCAGTATCCTGCAGCGAGGATAAAGTAAGGGGAGAAGCCTAGGAACTGTAAAAAGTCCACCTATGCCTTTTTCTCCAAAAAAAAAAAAAAAATATATATATATATATATAATGTATAACTGTATGCCTTAAAATGTCTCCTCTAGAGGGAGTATATTACACTTGCCTAGTAAGATGCCTTTTTCAGCATCACGAATCCGGGTAAATGGCCGCTGATCGCGGCCGTTTACCATGTGATCGCGCCGTCAAATGACGCCGTGATCACATGTAAACAGACCGGCGTCATCTGATGACGCCGGTTCCTCTCCTCCCCTCCTGTGTACCGATCGGTACACTGTGAGCGGGGAGGGGGATGGATGGATGTCTGCAGCGCTGTGGGCTGTATGTGTAGTGCCCACAGCGCTGCACAGAGACATCCATCCATCCATCCATGCTCAGCCATCCCTCACTACTCTGCAATGCTGTGCAATACTCTGCAATACCCCCACAATACTCTGCAATGCTGTGCAATACTCTGCAATACCCCCACAATACTCTGCAATGCTGTGCAATACTCTGCAATACCCCCACAATACTCTGCAATGCTGTGCAATACTCTGCAATACCCCCACAATACTCTGCAATGCTGTGCAATACTCTGCAATACCCCCACAATACTCTGCAATGCTGTGCAATACTCTGCAATGCCCCCACAATACTCTGCAATGCCCGTGCAATACTCTGCAATGCCCCCACAATACTCTGCAATGCCCCCACAATACTCTGCAATGCTGTGCAATACTCTGCAATGCCCCCACAATACTCTGCAATGCTGTGCAATACTCTGCAATGCCCCCACAATACTCTGCAATGCTGTGCAATACTCTGCAATACCCCCACAATATTCTGCAATGCTGTGCAATACTCTGCAATGCTGTGCAATACTCTGCAATGCTGTGCAATACTCTGCAATACCCCTACAATACTCTGCAATTCTGTGCAATACTCTGCAATGCCCCCACAATACTCTGCCATGCCCCCGCCATACTCTGCCATGCCCCCGCCATACTCTGCCATGCCCCCGCCATACTCTGCCATGCCCCCGCCATACTCTGCCATGCCCCCGCCATACTCTGCCATGCCCCCGCCATACCCTGCCATGCCCCCGCCATACTCTGCAATACCCCGCCATACCCCGCCATACCCCGCCATACCCCGCCATACCCCGCCATACCCCGCCATACTCCGCCATACTCCGCCATACCCCGCCATACCCCGCCATACCCCGCCATGCTGAGCCATGCTCAGCTGTACTCGCCCTCTGTATGTGGCCAGGCTGTGGAAGTCTCACACATGTGGTATCGCCGTACTCAGGAGTAGGAGAATCTATTTTGGGGTGTAATTTTTGGTATGTACATGTTATGTGGTAGAAATATTGTATAAATGGTCAACTTTGTGTTAAAAAAAAAAAAAAGCGTTTTAACCACTTCCCGCCCGCCGGCCGTCATACAACGTCCTTGACTTTGTGCGGGGATATCTGAATGATGGTTGCAGCTACAGGCATCATTCAGATATCAGCTTTTTCAGCCGGCGATTCCCTACACCATGAGAACGATCATAGCAGCTGTTCCACTGCTTGATCGTTCTTACGGGAGGCGAGAGGGGTTGTCCCCCCCCCCCTCCCGCGCTTCTACCGACTCACTGCTACGATCGAAGCCAGGATCGTTTTTTTTTTTTTAAATTTCAGGCTTCCCAGCCTAGAGGTGAGATGTGGGGTCTTATTGACCCCATATCTCACTGTAAAGAGGACCTGTCATGCCATATATTACTATTACAAGGATGTTTATATTCCTTGTAATAGGAATAAAAGTAGTCAAAAAATTTTTTTTTTTGGAAAAAAGCATCAAACTAAAATAAATAAAGTAAAATGAACAATAAAAAAAAAATAAAAAATTTTAAAGCGCCCCTGTCCCTGTGTGCTCGCATGCAGAAGCAAACGCATACGTAAGTCCTGCCCACATATGAAAACGGTATTCAAACCACACATGTGAGGTATCGCTGCGATCGGTAGAGCGAGAGTAATAATTTTGGCACTAGACCTCCTCTGTAACTCAAAACATGTAACCAGTAAAAAATTTTAAAGCGTCGCCTATGGGGATTTTTGAGTAGCAAAGTTTGGCGCCATTCCACAAGCGCGTGCAATTTTGAAAGGTGACATGTTGGGTATCTATTTACTCAGCGTAACTTCATCTTTCACATTATGCAAAAACATTAGGCTAACTTTACTGTTTTGGTTTTTGTAAAGCACAAAACAGTTTTTTTTCCAAAAAGAACGCGTTAAAAAAATTGCTGCGCAAATACCGTGTGAGATAAAAAGTTGCAACGACCGCCATTGTATTCTCTAGGGTCTTTGCTAAAAAAACATATATAATGTTTTGGGGTTCTATGTAATTTTCTAGCTAATAAATGATGATTTTTACATGTAGGAGAGAAATGTCAGAATTGGCCTGGGTGCTCCAGAACGCCTGAAGGTGCTCCCCTGCATGTTGGGCCTCTGTATCTGGTCACGCTGTGTAAAAGTCTCACACATGTGGTATCGCCGTACTCGGGAGTAATAGTAGAATGTTTTTTGGGGTGTAATTTGTGGTATGCATATGCGGCGTGTGAGAAATAACCTGCTAATATGACAATTTTGTGGGAAAAAAAAAGTAAAAAAAAAACCTTGATTTTGCAAAGAATTGTGGGAAAAAATGACAACTTCAAAAAACTCACCATGCATCTTTCTAAAAACCTTGGAATGTCTTCTTTCCAAAAAGGGGTCATTTGGGGGGTATTTGTACTTTTCTGAAATGTTAGGGTCTCAAGAAATTAGATAGGCCGTCAGTACTTCAGGTGTGATCAATTTTCAGATATTCGCACCATAGCTTTTGGACTCTATAACTTTCACAAAGACCAAATAATATCCAACGATTTGGGTTAATTTTACCAAAGATATGTAGCGGTATAAATTTTGGCCAAAATATATGAAGAAAAATTACTAATTTGCAAAATATTATAACAGAAATGAAGAAAAATGTATTTTTTTACAGATTTTTCGGTCTTTTTTCTTTTACGGCGCAAAAAATAAAGAACCCAGCGGTGATTAAATACCACCAAAAGAAAGCTCCATTTGTGTGAAAAAAAGGACAAAAATTTCATATAGATACAGTGTTGCATGACTGAGTAATTGTCATTCAAAATGTGAGAGCACCAAAAGCTGAAAATTGGTCTGGTTAGGAAGGGGGTTTAAGTGCCCAGTTGTCAAGTGGTTAAAAAAAAAAAAAAAAAACTTTTTACAGCGCTTCTTTATGCTAAATGGGATCATCTGGATAAGCATTTTTTCCCTCCAAAAAGTTTCTCAGTTCTCTATCATGGAGGAAAAATTCACAAAGGTTGGAAAGTACCAGCAGTAGACGCTGCGATTTCCAGCATCAAGATGCATAATTGCTTAATCATCCAACAGATAAGGAGTTGGAATTTTTTTGTTAAAATCCTCCTACCAATGGCTCTATGTTTCGCCATAGATGTCAAAAAAGACCCTATCCACCAGGCGTCTCGCCTTGCGCTTGTGCTAAAACACATGCTTAGGACCCTGTGGTTAAAAGGGTTGGTCAGCCGAAGCATCTTGCAAAAAAGGGTGTCTGACTAGTTTCCCTTTTCATTGGGGAAGGTTTGGTGAAATACATCCAAATGATTTCTAGCAGTAAAGCACTTTTGTCCAGTAGAAGGTTTAAATGTCCTTTTTATTTAAAGTGAAGCTATAACAGCTCACAGGTTAAGTACTCTGACGGCCAGTGCAGCCATGTGAGACTTCCTGACAGACATGGGTTCAGATCCACATGTCGGCGTTCACTAGTGAAGGAGCCACTACTCACAGGTTAACTACTCTTGATGGCCAGCGTAGCCATGGGAGGCTTCCTGAAAGACGTGGGACCTCGTCCTCACGTTGGCTCCTTGTGACCGTGGACAAGTCACTTAAACAGATTCCTTCCCCTGCGCAGGGGCAGCTGCCTCTAGACGGTGATGGCCTCCACCGTCAGACTCTAGGGCATGAATTCCAAGAAATACTGTTCAGATCTGTGCGTCTTCAAGGTAGTCCCTGCACTACCTTCAGACCACTTATCTGGAAAGTGGTAATGACAGAGAAGACAACTATCCAAGGACAGTGTTCAAGAACCGAAAGAGCCTTCCCCATCAACATCCTAGAGATTCGGGCAGTGCGTCTGGCTCTAAAAGCCTGGACTTCCAGGTTAAGGGATTGTCCCGACAGGATCCAATCCGTCAATGCCACGGCTGTGGCCTATATCAATTGCCAAAAGGGGCACTAAAAATCTCTCAGTGCAGAGAGAAGTGAACCATATTCTAACTTGGGCAGAAAGAAATATTCCGTGCCCATCGGCAGTCTTCATTCCGGGAATAGAGAATTGGCACGTGCACTACATGTGCCGCCAGCAGATTATTCCCAGGGGAATGGTCTATTCACTCCGACATGTTTCGGGTTGTTTGTCAAGGATGGGGGACTCCGGATGTAGATCTAGCATCCAGTGCAACATAAAGTTAGTCAACTTTGTGTCCACAACAAAGGATCCATTCGCATGCAGAACAGATGTGTTGATGATACTGTGGGATCATCTTTTACTGACCTATGCATTTCCCCCTATTCAGTTGCTGCCTTGACTTCTTTGCAGGATCAAGCTGGAAAGAAAACCGGTAATTCTGGCAGCACCAGCATGGCCCAGAAGGTCATGATATGCAGAGGTCGTAAAGATGGCAGTGGAGGATCTGTGGTCCCTTCCACTAAGGCCAGACCTGCTCTCACCGGGGCCGATATTCCATCCTACTTTACGAATGCTAAATTGAACGGCCTGGTTATTGAGACTAGAGGTCGACCGATATATCGGCCGATGTTTGGCTTTTTTTACTTAATCGGCATCGGCTGATTGTGCTGATAATAAAAAAAGCCGATTATAACTTCAACGGGACTTGCAAATGACTTCTGTAATAGAAGTCAATGCAAGTTGCCTGATGTGGAGAGGATTCTCTCCTCCTCTGGGCAGCCTGACAAGTCTGAGAAGAAGATACATTGTATCTTTTCATGTTCTTTTATCAGTGAGCTGAACTCTGTGTGTAGAAGTTCTCAGTTTAACCATTTAAACTCTAAATCTTTTCTGACACTTGTTGCTTACAAGTAAAAATCCTGTATTTTCTGCTGGAAAATCACTTAGAACCCCCAAACATTATATATATTTTTTTTAGCAGAGACCCTAGGGAATAAAATAGCGGTCGTTGCAATATTTTATGTCACACAGTATTTGCGCAGCGGTCTTTCAAACACAATTTTTTTAAAAAAAATACACTAATGAAGTAAAAAAAAAATAAGCAGTAGTTAGCCCATTTTTTTTTCGTCCAAAAGTTTTGATTACCTGTTTTTGTGTATTTAATATTTAAGATATCGTTATTTTTTTTTTAATCTAAATTATACATACAAGTAAACTGATTGGAGGTTTGTTTTGTTTAATAAATGTTTAAATGTAAAAAATTTTCTGTATTATTTAAGGCTGCTTTCACACTGGAGCGGGCATGCGTTGACGGTAAAATGCTGTTAGTTTTAGCGGCGCTTTACCGTAATTTTAGCAGCGCTATTCGGCTGCTAGCGGGGCGCTTATAACCCAGCTAGCGGCCGAGGAAGGGGTTAAATACGCCCCTAAAGCGCCGCTGCCGAAGCGCTTTGCAGGCGCTTCGGCAGCGGTGCGCATTCATTTCAATGGGCAGGAGTGGTGGAGGAGCGGTATACACCGCTCCAAAGATGCCGCTTGCAGGACTTTTTTTAAACATTCTGCCAGCGCATCGCCTCAGTGTGAAAGCACTAAAGCTTTCACACTGAGACTGCAGGGGAGCCGTTTTACAGGCACTTTACAGGCGCTATTTTTAGCCCAAAAGCGCCTGAAAAACGCCCCAGTGTGAAAGGGGTCTAACTGTTAGATTTTATGAGATGAAGGGGAAAAAAAAAAATCGGCCTAATATATCGGCCCAAAACAAATCGGCATCTTATATCGGGCCACCGCGATTTCTAAATATCGGCATCGGCATCGGCCAGAGAAAAACCCATATCGGTCGACCTCTAATTGAGACCCACATTCTGAAAAGATGTGGGCTTTCCAGGGCAGTTATTTCTACTTTAATGCTAGGAAGCCAGCTTCTAGAGCTATATAATATAGAGTCTGGAAAGCTTATGTTTCCTGGTGTGAATCCAAGGGTTGGCACCCTCGGAGATATATTATAGGCAGAATTTCTGCCTTTCTACAAGTAGGCGTAGAGATGAAGTTGGCCCTGAGTACTATTAAGGGCCAAGTCTCAGCCTTATCAATTTTATTTCAAAGACCACTTGCTACGCATGCTTTAGTCCGGGGTTTCATGCGAGGAGTGATGCGGATTAATCCGCCAGTAAAATCACCCTTAAGCCCTTGGGACTTGAATTTAGTTTTGTCAGTGTTACAAAAACCGCCATTCAAACCATTACAGCATGTTCCCTTAGTCCTTCTGACTAGGAAGCTGATATTTCTTTCTCGTACATCACGGGACACAGAGCCTCAGTAATTACTGATGGGTTATATAGGGTATCACTATGTGATTGGACACTGGCACACCCTAAACAGAAAGTTCAACCCCCTATATAATCCCTCCCCTTACAGGGATACCTCAGTTTTTTCACCAGTGTCTTAGATGTTGGTCACGTGTAAAGATGTGCTGTGCTGAGCTCCAAAGGGAATATCCTATATCCTATAATGGGGCAAGCCATGCAAACCGGATCCATCTCAAGGTGTCCTTTTTAGGCCGAATTGGATGGTACCCGGGCCTCGTGTCCGAAGAAACGAGGTCTTACCTGTAACGCTTCTCTTTTTAGAGAGCTGGACTCTGCATTTCAGAATTCTGTTTTCTAGCCTTATTCTTGCCAGGGTGCTTTACAGGCCCAGAACTGCGGATCCTCCTTTTCTAGGGGGTCCCTTTCTCTGAAGGTTTTCCAAACGGAGCCCACCGAGAGAGGTGAAGATTGGGTCTGTATAACAGAACCCTGCAGCTGGATAAGGTAAGGGAGATTCCTCAGAATTTTTTAATTCTAGTAGGTTTCTCCTTTAAGTAAATGTATGCTATGCCTATTGTCGCCACCGGGGGCTGCCAAGAGCACATACCTTCACATGCATGATTTGACTGTATCAGTGTTCACGCTGCACAGCTCCTCCAGCTGGGCTTCAGGTAGGATGGGATGGGGGGCTCTTCCTCAGGGATATTCCCTCAAGATCAGGGGGGCCACGGTGGTCTGAAAGGCGGTAGTATACTACGCCACTACTATTGGCAGATCCCATCATCTGCCGGCCTCTCTCCTTCCTCCTCCACCCCAGCCTCCCCATCCATGATTGTCCCGGAGGGTCGGCTTGCACGGGAAAGCGCACCTTTTTTGAAAAAACGAGGAGGGGGGCGGGAGGGGTGGTCAAAGGAGGGGGAGGCGGAGCATTAGCGCGACGTCCTGCGTGCTTAGACGTCCACATCGCCGGCTGCAAAGGCTATATAAAGCATACTTTTTCAGGTGCACTCAGCCTGTGGAGGGACACAGAGGTGACAGTCGCATGCAAGATGGGACACAGGCATTCTCCCAGGCAGCATTTACTTAGAAACATTTGACTGGGCATTGGTAGCAGCGACAGTTGCTGTACTACATCGCTCAGCAGTCCGTGTTTTATTTGTGTGATACCTCCACCTTGTTGCTTTGCACTATGGGTAGAAGAGGTACAAATACCCAAAAAAACAGAGGCTCTAGGGGATCTCCCTCAGGCTCTGAGGACCCCCCTTCTGCAGCGCCTTCCCCCCCCCGAAGGACCTGGGATGACCGGCCAGGGAGAGCCGTCAGGGTCAGGGGCTGCATCTGCTTCTGGCACTTCTGCCCCTGTGAATATTACGCAGGAGGTTTTTTCCTCAACCATCAATGGACTAGAGGAAAGATTAATGGCCTTAATCGCATCTTCACTCAGTGGGAGAAAACGCGATAGGTCTTCCTCTGTTACCCAGGACCCTCAGGCAGAGGAACTCTGGGGAAAAAGGAGAAGAATCCCTTTCAGAGGATCGGGATGGGACTGATGATTCCTCCTCTGAGGAATCAAGTGGAGAAGGGCCCTCTTCAGCTTCTCAGGATGAGAAAATGTTAGTACAAATCCTTGCTGGATTGGTCCGCTCCACATTTAAATTACCCGTATCTGAGTCAGTTAAAGAACCCTCTTCTTCTTTGGGTTCACTGAAGCCTCCTCAAACAACACATGCTTTTCCTGTTCATAATTTACTAGAAAAGCTCATTTATTCATAATGGGTTCACCCAGATAAACATTTTTTCCCGCCTAAAAAGTTTTCAACACTTTATCCTTGGAAGAAAAGTTTATAAAGATGTGGGGTATACCGGCTGTTGACGCCGCCATTTCCTCCGTAAATAAAAGTCTGACTTGTCCTGTAGACAATACTTAGATGCTCAGGGATCCTGTTGATAAAAAGATGGAATCCCTGTTGAAAAATATTTTCTCCTTAGGTTCAGTAGCTCAACCTGCAGTGGCAGCGATCGGAGTCTGTCAATACTTGAGAGACCATGTTAAGCAGGTCCTCAAAGTTCTTCCTGAACAGCAGGCCCAGGGGTTGGCTAACCTTTCAGCGGCCTTAAGTTTTGCTGTTGACACTATCAGAGATTCTATCATCCAAACCTCTCGTCTTTCACTTGGGTTGGTGCATATGCGTAGAATCTTATGGTTGAAAAATTGGTCAGCCGAAGCCCCATGTAAGAAGCTTCTGACTGGATTTCCTTTTCGTGGTGCAAGGCTATTTGGAGAGGATTTGGACAATTATATCCAAAGGATCTCTAGTGGGAAAAGCACTCTCTTACTTGTTAAGAAAAGGAGTAAGCGTCCCTCTTTCAAATGGGCTCTTTCCCCAGTGCCAGGAGCATCAGCCTCCAGGCAGTCACCACGGCCTCCTCCGCCAGGGTCAAGAAATAAGTTTCAGAGTCGACCCCAGGGACAAAAGAAGTCCTAGCGGAAGAAGCCTACTAGACAAGACGCTAAAGCCTCTTTATGAAGGAGCGCCCCCGCTCGCTCAGGTGGGGGGAAGACTGCTACAGTTCTCAAAGCTCTGGCAGGAGGATTTCCAGGACAGATGGGTAATCTCCACGGTAACTCTAGGTTACAAACTGGAGTTCCAAGAATTCCCCCCTCGTTTCCTCAGTTCAAATGTCCCCAGAGATCCAGACAAAAAGCAGTCGCTCCTTCTAGCATTGGAGTGACTATTGTCGCAAAAAGTCATCGTGGTGGTTCCCACGAAGAACAAGGATTGGGATTTTATTCCAACCTTTTTACGGTTCAAAAACCAAATGGAGATGTCAGACCCATCCTGGATCTAAAGAATCTAAATCGATTCCTAAGGATTCGATCCTTTCGCATGGAATCAATCCGGTCAGTAGTCTCTATCCTACAGGGAGGAGAATTTCTGGCATCAGTAGACATCAGAGATGCATATCTGCATGTACCCATTTTTTCCTGCTCATCAAAAGTACTTGCGCTTCGAAATAGAAGGATGCCATTTTCAGTTTGTGGCCCTGCCTTTTGGGCTAGCCACTGCACCTCGAGTGTTTACAAAGATCTTGGCTCCTTCTCTGGCCAGATTAAGGGCTCAGGGTATTACTGTCATAGCATACCTAGACGACCTGCTCTTGATAGACCGGTCGGTAGCCTGTTTGAGCAGGAACTTGATGACCACAGTCAACTACCTGGAACACCTAGGTTGGATCCTCAACCTAGAAAAATCTTTCTTAAAACCAGTAAGAAGACTAGAGTATTTGGGCCTGGTCATAGATACAAGCCAAGAGAAGGTATTTTTACCTCAGGCAAAGATCACTGCTTAAGAGAGCTGATTCAGGTAGTCAGGACCAAAAAAGGGTCCTTCTGTCCGTCTTTGTATGAGGCTGCTGGGAAAGATGGTGGCTTCATTCGAAGCAGTTCCCTATGCTCAGTTTCACTCAAGACTGCTGCAACACAGTATCCTGTCTGCTTGGAACAAGAAGGTACAGGCATTAGATTTTCCGATGCACCTGTCTCGTGCATGACGTCAGAGCCTCAGTTGGTGGTTAATACCCGAAAGCCTGCAGAAGGGGAAATACTTTTTACCGGTTACCTGGACGGTGGTAACAACAGATGCCAGTCTTTCGGGTAGGGGAGCAGTTCTGGAACAGTCTGCGGTCCAGGGGGAATGGTCTGAAATCGAGAAGACCTTACCCATCAACATTCTGGAGATCCGTGCGGCATATCTAGCCCTAAGGGCCTGGACTCTCAGGCTATAGGGTTGCCCTGTCAGGATCCAGTCCGACAATGCCACAGAAGTGGCTTATATCAATCATCAGGGAGGCACCAGGAGTCGTGCAGGTCAGAGAGAGGTGAACCAGATTTTAGTCTGGGCAGAAAAGCATGTGCCATGCATATCGGCAGTTTTCATTCCAGGGATAGAAAACTGGCAGGCGGACTATTTGAGTCGCCAACGGTTAGTCCCGGGGGAATGGTCTCTTCACCCCAATGTTTTTTGGCCCATATGCCAAAGATGGGGGATACCAGATGTAGATCTCTTTGCGTCCAGGATCAACAACAAGGTCGACAAGTTTGTGGCAAGAACAAGGGATCCTCTTGCATACGTCACCAGGACAGATGCGTTGGTGATTCCGTGGCATCAGTTCTCACTGATTTATGCGTTTCCTCCTATTATGCTACTGCCTTGGCTCCTTCGCAGGATCCGGCAGGAAAAGAAGTCGGTACTTCTGGTGGCCCAGAAGAGCTTGGTATGCAGAGATAGTAAGAATGACAGTGGGTTCCCTGTGGACCCTACCGTCATGTCCAGACCTATTAACTCAAGGTCCAGTATTCCATCCTGCCTTAAAAACGCTAAATTTGACGGTTTGGCTGTTGAGACCCACATTCTGAGGAGTCGTGGGCTTTCAGGTCCTGTGATCTCTACTTTAATCAATGCTAGGAAGCCAGCTTCCAGAGTGATTTATCATAGAGTTTGGAGGACTTATGTATCCTGGTGGGAAGCCAGGGGTTGGCATCCCAGAAAATATGTAATTGGTAGAATTCTTGACTTTCTACAAATAGGATTAGAGATGAAACTGGCCTTGAGTACCATCAAGGGCCAGGTCTCGGCCTTATCAGTGTTATTTCAACATCCACTTGCTTCTCATTCCTTGGTCCGAAGCTTTAAGCAAGCTGTGACACGTCTTAATCCTCCAGTTAAAGCGCCCCTAAACCCCTGGGATTTGAATTTGGTTCTGTCAGTTTTACAGAAACAGCCTTTTGAGCCCATACGTCAGATTCCCTTGGACTTATTGATAAGGAAGTTAATTTTCCTGGTAGCCATTTCTTCTGCTAGAAGAGTATCAGAGTTAGCAGCCCTTTCCTGTAAAGAGCCTTATTTGATCATGCATAAGGATAGAGTGGTATTGTGCCCTCATCCTAGCTTTCTACCGAAGGTGGTTTCAGATTTCCATTTAAACCAAGATATTGTTCTGCCTTCCTTTTTTTCCAGATCCCTGTTCCTCGGAAGAAAGGTCACTACATTCTTTGGATGTAGTAAAGGCAGTCAGGACCTATCTGGAAGCAACTTCTTACGTTCGCAAAACAGATGTTTTGTTCATACTACCAGACGGTCCCAATAGAGGGCAGGCCGCGTCAAGGTCTATCCTTTCGAAATGGATTCGACAAATGATTATTCAGGCTTACTGTTTGAAACAAAAAATTCCACCTTGTCAGGTCAAGGCACACTCCACAAGGGCGATTAGTGCCTCTTGGGCGGTGTGTCACTAAGCCTCTATGGCTCAAATCTGTAAGGCCGCAACCTGGTCTTCAGTCCATACATTCACCAGATTTTATCAGGTGGATGTGGGAAGGCATGAGGATATCGCCTTTGGGCGTAGTGTGCTGCAGGCAGCAGTACGAGGTCCTCAGGTCTGATTACATCCTACGTGTGTGGTCTCCTACATCGAAAGAAAAGGATTTTACAGGTAAGCTGTTATAAAAAATCCTATATTTTGGTTGCTATATCCTCAGCAAGGAGGGTTTCAGAATTGGCTGCTCTTTCCTGTAAAAAGCCATATTTGGTTATTCATAAGGGCAGAGTGGTGTTGGGCCCTCATCCAGGTTTTTTACCAAAACCATGTTGGTTATTCATGAGGAGAGAGTGGTGTTACGCCCTCGTCCAGGCTTTTTGCCAAAAGTGGTTTCAGGCTTTCATCTGAATGAAGATATTTTTTCCAAAACCATGTTCCAAAGAAGAAAAGTCACTACATTGTCTTGATGTGGTGAGAGCAGTGAAGATCTATTTAAAGAAAACTGCTCAGATTCGTAAGACTGATGTCTTATTTATTCTGCCAGAGGTTCCTAAAAAAGGACAGGCAGCGTCAAAATCCACTGTGGCTAAGTGGATTTGGCAGGTTAAAATTCAAACTTATGATTTAAAGGGAAAGATTCCCCCTTTTTCAAGTTAAGGCGCACTCTGCCAGAGCGGTTGGTGCTTCTTGGGCAGTGCGTCACCAGGCCTCCGTGTCTCAGATCTGCAAGGCTGTGACTTGGTCTTCAGTGCATACATTTACAAAATTTTATTAAGCAGATGTAAGATGGAATGAGGATATCGCCTTCGGGCGCAGTGTGATGCAGGCAGCAGTATAATTCCTCAAGGTCTGGGGGTGCCCTACGGGTTGTGTCTCCCTCCCCATAAGTAGCATCACTATGGGACATCCCACCAAGTAATTACTTGAGGCTCCGTGCCCTATGATGAACGATAAAGAAAATAGGATTTTTAAAACAGCTTACCTGTAAAATCCTTTTCTTGAGGTACATCATAGGACACAGAGCTCCCGCCCCTCTGTTTTATGGGGTGAGAGTATATTGCTGTTATTGCTTAGCTACAAAAACTGAAGACTCCTGGAAGGAGGAGGGGTTATATAGGGGAGTCAACTTCCTGTATTGGTTATACCAGTGTCAACAACTGAAGGTAGGCCCATAACCCACCAAGTAATTACTTGAGGCTCTGTGTCCTATGATGTACTCCAAGAAAAGGATTTTACAGGTAAGCTGTTTTAAAAATCCTATTTTTTTTAAAGGGACAGTGTATAAATTAAAAAAAATAAGAGATAGAAATTTTTTTTTGAGCACCCCATCCCTTTGGGCTCGTGCGCAGAAGCGAACGCATACGTAAGTTGCGCCCAAAAATGTAAACGGTGTTCAAGCCACACATGTGAGGTATCGCCACGACTGTTAGAGCGAGAGCCATAATTCTAGTGCAGCTCCTCCTCTATAACTCAAAACAGGTAACCTGTAGAAATTTTTAAAGCGTCACCTAAGAATATTTTTAAGTACCGTAGCTTGTCGCCATTCCACGAGCGTGCTCAATTTTAAAGCATGACATGTTGGGTATCTATTTACATGGCATAACATCATCTTTCACATTATACCAAATAATTCTCCTTTTGTAACATGTTACACCCATACTTAGGGTGTAACTTGTTAAAGATGCAGCAGTCCCCGCACCCACTGATCCCCTGTTATGACAGCGAGCGGGGATCTTCTCCCCGCACTCGCTGTCACAATTAAAAATGCGAATGTGAGAACTGCAAGTACCAGCAGCCGTTGCGGCTTGTATTTCTTAATAAACTACCAGGGCGCTGTTGAGCGCTCTAGTTAGTTCATTGATTCTTCCTGTCTGTGTGTAACTGCCCGCTCTTACAAGGCATGAGCAGACAGCTTACACAGTCTGCAAGAGCCCTGCATTGCACCAGTGATCTGCTTTACAGGCTCCTAGTATAAAAAATAATAAATGCAAATTTTTTTTACCTGCAAAAAGATGTACATTTTATTATTTTTTCTTTTTTTACAAAGGTGAACTTAACCACTTGCCATGCTCATCCATGCCTCATCTGTGCTCATCTGTGCTCATCTGTGCTCATCTGTGCTCATCTGTGCTCATCTGTGCTCATCTGTGCTCATCTGTGCTCATCTGTGCTCATCTGTGCTCATCCGTGCTCATCCTTGCCACATCCATACCACGTCAGTGCTCATCCATGCCATATTCAAGCCACATCATTACTCATCCATGCCACATCAGTGCTCATCCATGCCACATCAGTTCTCATCTGTGGCACATCCATGCCACATCAGTGCTCATTCATGCCACATCCTTGCTACTACAGTGCCTCACATAAGTGTAATAGGTAATCAAATTAGATTTGAAATGTAATGCTCTAAAACACCTGATGGTGCTCCTTGCATGTTGGAGCTCTGTATGTGGGCAGGCTGTGGAAAAGTCTCAAACATGTGATATCGTCATACTCAGGAGGAGTAGCAGAATATATTTTGGGGTGTAATTATTGCTATGTGTTAGAAATGTCTTATACATGGACAACTTTGTGTAAAAAAAAAAAAAATTTTTTTTCTTTCCACATTTTCCAAAAATGTGTGGAAAAAAATGACATGTTCAAAAGACTCATTTATGCCTCATAGATTATACGTTGGGGTGTTTACTTTCAGAATGGGATCATTTTTGGGGCGTTTCCATTGTCCTGGGGCTCCAGGGCCTTTAAAAGTGTAAGGGGTAGTCGAGAAATTAAATGTGTAATTTATGTCCCTAGAACACCTGATGGTGCTCCCTGCATGTTGGGCCTCTGTATGTGGGCAGGCTGTGTAAAAGTCTCACACAGGTGGTATCGCCATACTCGGAAGGAGTAGTAGAATGTGTTTTGGGGTGTAGTTGCAAGTATGTATGTGCTGTGTGTGAGAAATAACCTATTAATATGACAATTTCGTGAAAAAAAAAAACAATCTTAATTTTGCAAAGAATTGTGGGGAAAAAAATACAACTTCAGGTTAACTCACCATGCCTCTTACTAAATACCTTGGAATGTCTGCTTTCCAAAAAGGGCTCATTTGGGGGGTATTTGTACTTTCCTACCTTGTTAGTCTCAAGAAATGAGAGAGGTCATCAGGTGTGATCAGGTGTCATCAAATTTCAGTGATTGACACCATAGCTTGTAGATTCTTTAACTTTCACCAAGACAAAATATTATACACAAATTTTAGTTATTTTTACCAAAGATATATAGCGGTATAAATTTTGGCCAAAATTTATGAGAAAAAATTGCGTTATTTTATAACCGAAACGAAGAAAAATGCATTTTATTTTTTTTACAAAATTTTCAACCTTTTTTTATTTATAGCGCAACCCCCCCCCCCCAAAAAAAAAACAGAGGTGATTAAATACCACCAAAAGAAAGCTCTATTTGTGTGAAAAAAAGGACATAAATTTCATAAGGGGCACAGTGTTGCATGACTGACTAATTGTCATTCACAATGTGAGAGCACTGAAAGCTGAAAATTGGTCTGGTTAGGAAGGGTGTTTAAGTGGCAAGTGGTTAAAGTGTTCACCTTTTACAGTAAATCCACACCCACACCTCCCCCATTCCCGCTGTGAGACATTGGGTCGCCGCTTTACCGGTCCAGGGATTTGAAATCCCTGCGGCTTTCTCTCCTCTTCTTCAGCGCTGACAGGACAGGCTATGCGGGTTCTAATTGGTCAGCACCATCCATGTGACGGCACCGACCAATTAGAATGCCTCCTATACATACCTTTTACAAGGTACATTTAGGAGATTAAGCCGCAGGGATTTCAAATCCCCGGACCGGTGAAGCGGCGACCGAATGTGTCATAGAGGGTGATCGCGGAACCTCTGTATAGTGGGATAGGGAGGAGGGTCCAGTCAGTGTAAGTTCACCTTGTGGATTTTCTGTAAAGGGAAACTTGCCCTTTTTAACCTTTAACCACGGACCATTATGCTGCATACGGACCAGAGGACTTTTTCCAATTTGGCACTGCGTCGCTTTAACTGCTAATTGCGCGGTCATGCAATGCTGTACCCAAACGAAATTTGCATCCTTTTCTTCCCACAAATAGAGCTTTCTTTTGATGGTATTTGATCACCTCTGCCGTTTTTATTTTTTGCGCTATAAACGGAAAAAGACTGAAAATTTTGAATAAAATGATATTTTCTACTTTTTGTTATTAAAAAAATCCAATAAACTCAATTTTAGTCATACATTTAGGCCAAAATGTATTCGGCCACATGTCTTTGGTAAAAAAAAATGTCAATAAGCGTATATTTATTGGTTTGCGCAAAAGTTATAGCGTCTACAAACTAGGGTACATTTTCTGGAATTTACACAGCTTTTAGTTTATGACTGCCTATGTTATTTCTTGAGGTGCTAAAATGGCAGGGCAGTACAAACCCCCCCAAATGACACCATTTTGGAAAGTAGACGCCCCAAGGAAATTGCTGAGAGGCATGTTGAGCCCATTGAATATTTATTTTTTTTGTCCCAAGTGATTGAATAATGACAAAAAAAAAAAAATTTACAAAAAGTTGTCACTAAATGATATATTGCTCACACAGGCCATGGGCATATGTGGAATTGCACCCCAAAATACATTTAGCTGCTTCTCCTGAGTATGGGGATACCACATGTGTGGGACTCTTTGGGAGCCTAGCTGCGTACGGGGCCCCGAAAACCAATCACCGCCTTCAGGATTTCTAAGGGTGTAAATTTTTGATTTCACTCTTCACTGCCCATCACAGTTTCGAAGGCCATGGAATGCCCAGGTGGCACAAACCCCCCCCCCCCAAATGACCCCATTTTGGAAAGTAGACACCCCAAGCTATTTGCTGAGAGGCATGGTGAGTATTGCAGCTCTCATTTGTTTTTGAAAATGAAGAAAGACAAGAAAAAACATTTTTTTTTCTTTTTTCAATTTTCAAAACTTTGTGACAAAGTGAGGTCTGCAAAATACTCACTATACCTCTCAGCAAATAGCTTGGGGTGTCTACTTTCCAAAATGGGGTCATTTGGGGGGGTTTTGTGCCACCTGGGCATTCCATGGCCTCCGAAACTGTGACAGGCAGTGAAGAGTGAAATCAAAAATGTACGCCCTTAGAAAGCCTGAAGGCAGTGCTTGGTTTTCGGGGTCCCGTACGCGGCTAGGCTCCCAAAAAGTCTCACACATGTGGTATCCCCGTACTCAGGAGAAGCAACAGAATGTATTTTGGGGTGTAATTTCACATATTCCCATGGCATGTTTGAGCAATATATCATTTAGTGACAACTTTGTGCAGCAAAAAAAAAAAAAAAAAAAGATTTGGCTCTTTCCCTCAACTTGTGTCACAATATAAAATATTCCATGGACTCGACATGACTCTCAGCAAATAGCTTGGGGTGTCTTCTTTCCAAAATGGGGTCATTTGGGGGGGTTTGAACTGTCCTGGCATTTTATGCACAACATTTACAAGCTTATGTCACACATCACCCACTCTTCTAACCACTGTATGACACTTTTTGTTTACATGAAAAATATTTTTTTTTTTGCAAGAAAATTACTTTGAACCCCCAAACATTATATATTTTTTTAAAGCAAATGCCCTACAGATTAAAATGGTAGGTGTTTCATTTTTTTTCACACAGTATTTGCGCAGCAATTTTTTTCAAACGCATTTTTTGGGGAAAAAACACACTTTTTTAAATTTGAATGCACTAAAACACACTATATTGCCCAAATGTTTGATGACATAAAAAAGATGATCTTGGGCCGAGTACATGGATACCAAACATGACATGCTTTAAAATTGCGCACAAACGTGCAGTGGCGACAAACTAAATACCGTTTTAGAAGCCTTTAAAAGCCTTTACAGGTTACCACTTTAGATTTACAGAGGAGGTCTACTGCTAAAATTACTTCCCTCAATCTGACGTTCGCGGTGACACCTCACATGCATGGTGCAATTGCTGTTTACATTTGACGCCAGACCGACGCTTGCGTTCGCCTTTGCGCGAGAGCAGGGGGGGACAGGGGTGCTTTTTTTTTTTTTTATTTATTTTTTTTTTAAATCATTTTTATTGTTATCTCAGAGAATGTAAATATCCCCTATGATCGCAATAGGTAGTGACAGGTACTCTTTTTTTTGAAAAAATTGGGGTCTATTAGACCCTAGATCTCTCCTCTGCGCTCAAAGCATCTGACCACACCAAGATCGGTGTGATAAAATGCTTTCCCAATTTCCCAATGGCGCTGTTTACATCCGGCGAAATCTAAGTCATGAAATGCTCGTCGCTTCCGGTTTCTTAGGCCATAAAGATGTTTGGAGCCACTCTGGTCTCTTAACAGCTCTATGGTGAATCACCGGCTGCATTCTCAGGTTCCCTGTTGAGACAGGAGAGCCAGAGAAAAACACGGAAGACGGTGGGGGGGGGGGGGCATTAACTCCCACTGCTTGTAAAAGCAGTCTAGAGGCTAATTAGCCACTAGGATTGCTTTTACATGAAAGCCCACCGCTGGCTGAAAAGAATGATTTCAAGATGATACCTAAACCTGCAGGCATCATTCTGGTATAACCACTCAAATTTGTGAATGGCGTACCTGAAGACAAAAAAATGGTTAACAATAAAACACAGTAAACGGTAAAGTATAAAAAATTGCATATGCAGCGCTAGAATTATGCGTTTACATATTCAACACATATTAATAAAAAAGTGCTAGAAAAAAAGATATCTATTAAGTGACATGTGTGTTTGTATAACACATAGACAAATTAAAATAAAAGTCCATAGAGATGTGGTAAATCATATGTTAATTAACAACACATGGGGGTTCCAAGGCATAGATGGTGCCACAACTTCACATGGGGTGGAGACTGGAACCAACTCTGTATGGGGACACTTCACACTTGAATCATCTGCGTGCTCCAAGAAGACTATGAATGGTAAAAATGGGTATCCTTACCAGAACAGGTGGACACAGTCACCGTAAGGTGGAGTGTCATAAAGACTTGAGGGATCCAATGGTCCCAAGGATATCTGGCTGTAGAGGTCCTGGCGAGGAGTCACGTCCAAGTCCGCCGTCACCGTTCAAGGGTGTGGAAATTCTCGATCGGGGTGTCGGTCAGGATACCTCTCTCAGATAGACGGAGTGTGTGAAGAAAAATGGCTAGGGCTCAGCAGGGTCCCATTCATGAAAGGAGACAAGAGTAAAAAAATCTCCACAAAGGGCATGAATCAATTAAGAGGCTTTTATTGAAAAGCTGGAAAAAGTGCTACAGCGTACTCCAAAATATAAAACGTGATCACAAAGAGGTTAAAAAATAGGATAAAATCACGTGGTAACAAGGCATTTGACACGTACCTCGTATGTGAGCCTGACGTGCAGAGGGAGACCTCTCGTACAGCCCTGGTTCCCAGATCACTGGAGTTGAGGACAGTGACCGTAGGAGCACAGTGGGGTATGAGTGCCTGGTGGATTCTCTGGAACTGGAGATGATGTCCACTGGGAGACACTGGAACTGACTGGAGTGCCGGGTGCAGGTAAGCTGGATACAAGTCAGCAGGTAAGCCGGATGCAGGTCAGCAGGATGCAGGTAAGCTGGATGCAGGTAAGCTGGATGCAGGTCAGCAGGCTGCAGGTGAGCTGGATGCAGGTCAGCAGGCTGCACACAGCAGGCAGAAGCAAGGTCAGACAAGCCGGGTCATACACAGTGGATCAGTTCAACAGATTCGGCAGGCAAGGAATAGTCAAGTTCGGGCTGGTTTCTGGTAACAGGAGATCAGACAGGCAGGTAAACAGAATCAGAGTCAGGGAAAGCCAAGGTTCAGGATTGGAGACAGCAGCGTGGTCAGGGAGCCAGGTCAGGTGATCGGATGCTGATTACAGGAACAGGTCACAGGTGAAGCTGCAGATCAAACAGCAAGTGCTGAATTGTGGAAGCCCCTCTTAAAGGCCACTGGGCGCCAAAGCCGAATCACTGTGCGTGCGATCTCTGCGATCGGCACATGCGCATTGGCGCACGCCTGTTCGTTACTGGGAACCTGTTGGTGGGGATGCGCCTGAGCCCTGTTGCAGGTCTGGAAGTAGTATGTCCATGACATTGCCCCCCCCTTAAGGGCAACCTCCGGGTGCCCAAAAGAGCTCTTTTCTGAGGATGTCTGCGGAAGAAGGCCTGGATCAGTTCTTGGGCATGCACATTTTGCTTAGGTTCCCATGAGTTCTCCTCTGGTCCATAGCCCTTCCATTTGATTAAAAATTGAAGTTGGTTACCTCTTCTCCTGCAGTCTACGACAGCCTCCACCTCATACTCCTCGTCCTTATTAATAACGGGTCCGGGTGGCCCCGTTCCTCTGTCCGGGAAAGGGTCGGGTACTGTGGGTTTAAGCAGAGACACGTGAAACACCGGGTGCACTTTGAGTGACTCAGGCAGGGTAAGTTCATAGGAGACCTCATTCAATTTCCTTTTAACTGGGAAAGGGCCAATGAATCTGGGTGCCAGCTTCTTTGATGGGCAAGCCATCTTGAGGTTGGTAGTAGATAACCACACCTGATCACCTGGTTGGAGACGTAATTCACCTCTTCTCTTCCTGTCATAAAGCCTCTTGTTGGTTGCCTGCGCCTTGGCCATAGCTTCTTGCAACAACTTGTTGTTGCGACCCAGGAACTCGACAGTGCTTTGTACTGCTGGAACAGGGGATTCTGGAATAATGTTAGGCAGGAAGACAGGATGGAACCCATAGTTCGCAAAGAACGGTGACTGACCTGTGGCTGAATGGCTGGCATTGTTGAAAGCAAATTCCGCTAAAGGCAACAGTGCTACCCAATCATCTTGGACAAATGAGGTAAAGCAACGGATGTACTGTTCCAGGGTTTGGTTCGTCCTTTCAGTTTGTCCGTTAGTCTGGGGGTGGAAAGCAGATGACATGGAAAGTTCAATTTTCAGAATTTGGCATAGTGACCTCCAGAAGCGGGAGGTGAACTGGACTCCCCTGTCAGCTACAATGTTGGTTGGTACCCCGTGCAGCCTTACGATCTCCCTGATGAACACCCGGGCGGTTTCCAAAGCAGACGGCGTACTCTTTAGGGGTATGAAGTGGGCCATCTTAGACAGACGGTCAACCACTACAAAGATAGCTGTATGTCCTTCAGAAGGGGGTAGTTCCACTACAAAGTCCATGGCAATCATGCTCCAGGGTCTGTCAGGAATTGGTAGTGGTCTGAGGAGGCCCCAGGACTTGGTCCTGGCAGACTTGCTTTGGGTACAGATGACACATGACTTAACATAGTCCTTGCAATCTTCCTCAAGCTTCGGCCACCAAAACATGCGCTGGATTAGTTCACGAGTCTTGTGAACCCCAAAATGTCCGGCCAGCGGGTGGTCGTGACACAGGCTCAACACTTCTGTCCGGCAACTTTCTGGCACAAAAATTTTGCTGTCCTTCCAAAGCATCCCATCCCTGGGTATCAAGATTGATCCTGGAGGACCGGACACCCCCTCTGAGGCTTGTTTTAGACCGGACATCAGGTCTGTCTGGAAAAGCAGAAAGTTGCCCTCAGATAAGATGGTGTCTGGAACTGAAGTTTCTTTGGGGTCATCGTACATCCGAGAGAGAGCGTCAGGCTTGATGTTCTTTGATCCTGGCCGGTAGGTGATGTGAAATGAAAATCTGGAAAAGAATAACGCCCATCGTGCCTGACGCGGCTTCAAACGTTTGGCAGTTCGTAAATATTCCAGATTTTTATGATCCGTGTAGATAAGTATGGAATGTGCCACTCCCTCTAGCAGGTATCGCCATTCTTCGAGTGCGGCTTTAATGGCCAAAAGTTCACGGTCCCCCACATCGTAATTCTTCTCTGCAGGCGAAAGCTTCCGGGAGAAGAAAGCTATGGGGTGCATGAGATCCTTGAGTCCTTGGCGCTGAGAAATAACTGCCCCCACAGCTGTTTCTGAGGCATCAACCTCGAGTAGGTAAGGAAGAGAGGGATCCGGATGGCTCAAGATGGGGGCAGAGGTAAAGAGTCCCTTTAGGGTAGAGAAGGCAGCTTGAGCCTGGGG
Source organism: Lithobates clamitans (assembly GCA_037952925.1). Classification (NCBI taxonomy): domain Eukaryota; kingdom Metazoa; phylum Chordata; class Amphibia; order Anura; family Ranidae; genus Lithobates; species Lithobates clamitans. The sequence goes on along the minus strand of JBBGZY010000412.1, from coordinate 881,832 downwards.
ATTCCACTGGAATCGGACGTTTTGTCTTGTTAGCTGGGTGATCGGAGAGATAATTGCAGAAAATCCTTTGATGAACCTTCTGTAAAAATTGGCGAAGCCAACAAAACGTTGCACCCCCTTTTTATCTGAGGGTGCAGGCCAGTCCAGAACAGCTGTGACTTTTTGTGGGTCCATCTTGAACCCTTCTGTGGAAATTACCAGGCCCAGAAATTGGATACTCTGCCGCTCAAACTCGCATTTTTCTGGTTTGGCGTATAAGCCATGCTGACGGAGTCGGCAGAGTACCATCTTGACGTGTTTCCGGTGCTGATCCAAGGATGAGGAAAAGATCAGGATATCGTCTAAGTAGGCTATGATGAAAATGTCCAGATAATCTCTGAAGATATCATTTATCAGGTGCTGGAAGGTAGCAGGGGCATTACACAGGCCGAAGGGCATCACCAAATATTCATAATGGCCAAACCTGGTACGGAAGGCCGTTTTCCACTCGTCCCCTGCACGAATGCGAACCAAATTGTAGGCCCCACGAAGATCGAGTTTGGTGAACACAACAGTAGTTCTTAATCTTTGAAAAAGCTCAGGTACCAGGGGTAAGGGATACCGGTTCTTGACCGTGACCTTGTTCAGCTCCCGGTAGTCCACACAGGGACGCAATAAGTGGTCCTTCTTCTCCACAAAAAAGATCCCTGCCCCAGCTGGAGAGGTGGATGGCCGGATGAACCCCCTCTTAAGGTTTTCGTCAACATAATCCTTTAAAACCTGCAACTCCCGCTCAGACAGAGGGAAAATTCGCCCAAAGGAGATTTCAGCTCCGGGCAGTAACTCAATCGGGCAATCGTAGGAATGATGAGGAGGGAGTGTCTCTGCCCCTCGTTTACTAAAAACGTCTAAGAACTCGTGATACTGTTCAGGTACTGCTGAGCGTAATTCTGAGTCAGCTTCCAGGCACAGCAAAGGACCAGATATCTTGGAAGGTAAGGGCAGACAATGTTCTTGACAGTAGAGGGACTGAAACCTGATTTCTCCGGAGCCCCAGTCAATTTGCGGGTTGTGGGCCTGAAGCCATGGTAGACCCAAGATGATCGGGAACAGAGGGGAAGCAATAGCATCAAACTTAAGCAGTTCCTTGTGGTTCGAGACAGTAATTACAGGCAGTGGGGGAGTCTCTTGAGTCACCTGGCCAGATTTAATACGGGATCCATCTGCCAAGAAAACAGAAAGTCCTTAAGCCCTGTGCTGGAGTGGAATGCGTTGTTGGTTGGCAAAGTTCAAATCAATAAAACAACTGCATGCACCAGAGTCTATTATTGCAGTAACAGACACAGTCTTTCCAGAAAACTGAAGGGTGATGGGAATAGCCAGGTGAGTAGAGAGAGCTGGGTGACTGTGTGGTGGGATGGATGAAGATCTACGGTACTTGGCAGGACACGAATGTACATAATGGCCTGGTCCCCCGCAGTACAAGCACAGGTTGAGCCGTTGCCGACGTAGACGTTCCTCGGCTGACAATGCGGGTCTCATTAGTCCGACCTGCCCAGATTTCTGAAAGTCCGGTATTAGTTTGGTTGGTGCAGGATTAACTGGGACCGGTCTAAGGGGAACAGGACGAGAGGTCGTAGGCACTTGGGGTAACATCCAAGTTGGTTGAGTCTGCTGGGTCACCCTCTCCATCCTGCGTTCCCGAAGACGACGGTCTATCTGAATAGTTAGGGTCATCAAGGATTCCAGGGAATTTGGTACACCGACCCGAGCCAGTTCATCCTTTAGTCCTTCTGACAAGCCTAGGCGAAACTGGTGCCGTAAAGCTGCATGGATCCACTGGGTATCCGCGCTCCAGCGTCTAAAGTCCATTATATAATCTTCGACCACTCTGCGGCCCTGCTGGAGCGTGCTAAGAGCAGCTTCGGCAGTGGAAGTTCATTGGGGGTCATCATATAAGAGTGACATTGCGTCAAAGAAGGATGACAAAGAGTCCAGAGAAACATGGTGTTCTTCCAGCAGGTGATGAGCCCAGGCTTGTGGATCTCCCAGCAGAAGTGAGACAACAAACCCCACCTTGGTGTTTTCCCGTGAAAAGGTTAAGGGTAGTAAGGAAAAGTACAGCTCACATGCATTACGGAAAGTCCGAAACTTGCTTCGATCCCCAGAAAACTTCTCCGGAATTGGGACCCTGGGTTCTGGAGATAACATCATTACAGGGAGTGCGGGGGAAGCCTCTGATGACAACCCACTGGAAGAAAGGTTTGTAATACTCGTCCGGGACTGCACTTGTCTCACCAGGTGTTCATAGCTGTCCTGAAGCGATTTCACCTCTTGAGTGAGTACGGAGAGTAATTGGCAGATTTCATCAGTAGCAGAGGTCCCTCTTGCAGGCTCAGGCATGGCTGTTTGATACTGACACGTACCTCGTATGTGAGCCTGACGTGCAGAGGGAGACCTCTCGTACAGCCCTGGTTCCCAGATCACTGGAGTTGAGGACAGTGACCGTAGGAGCACAGTGGGGTATGAGTGCCTGGTGGATTCTCTGGAACTGGAGATGATGTCCACTGGGAGACACTGGAACTGACTGGAGTGCAGGGTGCAGGTAAGCTGGATACAAGTCAGCAGGTAAGCCGGATGCAGGTCAGCAGGATGCAGGTAAGCTGGATGCAGGTCAGCAGGATGCAGGTAAGCTGGATGCAGGTCAGCAGGCTGCAGGTGAGCTGGATGCAGGTCAGCAGGCTGCACACAGCAGGCAGAAGCAAGGTCAGACAAGCCGGGTCATACACAGTGGATCAGTTCAACAGATTCGGCAGGCAAGGAATAGTCAAGTTCGGGCTGGTTTCTGGTAACAGGAGATCAGACAGGCAGGTAAACAGAATCAGAGTTAGGGAAAGCCAAGGTTCAGGATTGGAGACAGCAGCGTGGTCAGGGAGCCAGGTCAGGTGATCGGATGCTGATTACAGGAACAGGTCACAGGTGAAGCTGCAGATCAAACAGCAAGTGCTGAATTGTGGAAGCCCCTCTTAAAGGCCACTGGGCGCCAAAGCCGAATCACTGTGCGTGCGATCTCTGAGATCGGCACATGCGCATTGGCGCACGCCTGTTCGTTACTGGGAACCTGTTGGTGGGGATGCGCCTGAGCCCTGTTGCAGGTCTGGAAGTAGTATGTCCATGACAGCATTTATAGGCATTAGCAACCCGACATGTTTCGGACCATCGTCCTTCTACTGGGGCATAAGCCTGAATGCCTGTACCACGCTCATATATACACAAGACTAATTATACCAAATGCCAGTCAGCTGTATGGAACATGGATAATTGCATGGATAATTGCATGGGTAATTACATGGGAATACTTGACAGATGTATTAAGCAGCCACTCTGTGTTTAACTTAATGCAGAACCTACATTGCTGACAGTGAAGACTCTGTTTTACATAGTTGACCAATCACGCTACTCTATACAGAGTCACGTGATCTACATAGTTGGGGCTGCAAGTTCCAATGGAGGTAGATGTCCAATCACGCCGCTCTATGTGGTGTCACGTGACGGCGTCATTGCGCGTGACTTCATCGCGCACCGGGCGTCGCGCTCCAGGCCTCCTTTTCACTCTAGGAAGTGAGAGACTGTATAGTGGAGCTATAGCATCAACAAATGGCCCCGGGAGACTAATCATAGCGCGTCAGCCCGGCGCGCTCCAGAGCGCTCACCTTCCGGTGTCCCCAATAGGGAGAATTAAGCATCCCAAATACGGGAAAAGCATATAGACGTTCATAAACTTATAAACAAATAATTAAGCAATGCACACAGACTGTACATAGGTGGCACATATGATTCCATGTGTCTGGCATTACATCCATATGGTAAATTGTGTAAAATATAGAAAATACCATGTATTTAAAACAAAATGCCTATTAAATATAATATAGCTCTATTTTAAAACTAGGTGGCCGAATCTCAAGAACTACTATAAAGATAAATGTATATGTCAAGGACTATGAACACTTATTAGGACTTATTAATAAAAGCGTTTATGTCCCATTCTACGTTTAACCCATGCGGGGAGTAGCTTTTTAGTTGGTATATCCAGAAAACTTCAAGTTGTGATACCCCCCTAGTACGTGGGCCCCCTCTCCATGGTGGGACAAATTTGTCTATAACTTGAAATTTCGAACCCCTCTGATTTTTATTATGGAATTCCAAGAAGTGGCGAGGGACGCTATGGTTGGTGCAACCTTTTTTAATAGCAGTAATGTGTTCATTGACTCGAATGCTGAATGATCTGATGGTGCGACCCACATACTGCATATTGCAGGGACATGTAATTAAGTACACAATGTTACATAGTTACATAGTTACATAGTAGGTGAGGTTGAAAAAAAGACACAAGTCCATCAAGTCCAACCTATGTGTGTGATTATGTGTCAGTATTACATTACATATCCCTGTATATTGCGGTCATTCAGGTGATTATCTAATAGTTTCTTGAAGCTATCAATGCTCCCCGCTGAGACCACCGCCTGTGGAAGGGAATTCCACATCCTTGCCGCTCTTACAGTAAAGAACCCTCTACGTAGTTTAAGGTTAAACCTCTTTTCTTCTAATTGTAATGAGTGGCCACGAGTCTTATTAAACTCTCTTCTGCGAAAAAGTTTTATCCCTAATGTAATGCGTGGTACATGTGACGAAGTGCTTAATCTGATAGGCGGTGGAAGTGACGGCAGATTCAAAACAGATCTATGATTACCACAGAGATTGTGCAAACACACATTGCATTTCTTACAGGGATAATATCCTTTAGTCTCTGGGAAAAAGGACGGTCTAGTGGGTGCTTCAATGACATTGCGAGAAATGCGATTCCGCAGTGTTGGAGCCCCCCTAAAAGTGACACCTGCCCTAGTAGGGAGCACCGGACCCAGGACTGGGTCACTTCTCAAGATGTTCCAATGACGATTTAGGATTTGTTTAATCTGTCTATGCTGGACAGAGAATGGGGTAAAGAGGGACCATTTAAATTTGTCATTAGAAATTAGTTTTGGTCTTAAAGATGTCAGCGTCTTACGGTCTGTAAGAGAGATTTTTGTAATCTCTTGATCTATCTGGGCAGATTGATAGCCTTTTTCCAAAAATTTAGTCGCATATGGTTTCCAACAAGGAATCCTCACCAAAAAAGAAAAGGACTCTTTAGTCTCAGTAGGACCACGCATCCCAGTGATGTACTACCTCCCCAAGGTACATAAAAACAGCACAAAACCCCCGGGGAGACCCATCATAAGCGGTATCGACTCCATTACATCTAGAGTTGGCCGCTACATAGATTTTTTCCTTCAACCCCTTGTGTCTAAGGTCCCATCTTACCTTAGAGACACGGGGGATACTATACGGCGGTTGGAAGGTATTGAATATCAAGACAACCTCATTTTAGTCACGGCAGACGTTACAGCGTTTTATACCTCTATCCCACATAGATTGGGCTTAGCGGCCGTTGAACATTTACTTGAATGCCAGTGAGGACATCCCATTACCACAACAACATTATATCATGGAACTTCTACGGTTTGCAACACAATCAAACTATTTCTGGTATAATAATCAATTTTTTCTGCAAAGGAAAGGCGTGGCGATGGGGGCCATATTTGCCCCCAGCCTCGCCAACCTTTTCATGGCCCTCTGGGAGGAGGATGTCGTCATCCTGCACAGCGTCCGGAGCTGTGTTTATGGGCTAGATATATAGACGACATCCTCCTCCTATGGAAAGGTGACGAGGAAACCCCCATGATTTCATGGCTACTTTGAACCAGAATGATAGGGGTATTACCCTCACATATGAACTGAGCACAGTTTCGATACATTTCTTGGATATAGAGATTGCCATTACTGACCGTCGGATCGTTACCACCACCTTTTTCAAGCCGACGGACAGAAATGGCTATATCTCCATGGACAGTTGCTACTATGGCCCCTGGTTGCACTCTGTCCCTCGCAGTCAACTACTACGTATACGTAGAAACTGCACTAACATTACTGATTTTTTACAACAAGCACAGTTTTTGAAGGAACGATTTTTGGAAAAAGGCTATCAATCTGCCCAGATAGATCAAGAGATTAGAAAAATCTCTCTTACAGACCGTGAGATGCTGACATCTTTAAGACCAAAACTAATTTCTAATGACAAATTTAAATGGTCCCTCTTTACCCCATTCTCTGTCCAGCATAGACAGATTAAACAAATCCTAAATCGTCATTGGAACATCTTGAGAAGTGACCCACTCCTGGGTCTGGTGCTCCCTACTAGGGCAAGTGTCACTTTTAGGGGGGCTCCAACACTGCGGAATCGCATTTCTCGCAATGTCATTGAAGCACCCACTAGACCGTCCTTTTTCCCAGAGACTAAAGGATATTATCGCTGTAAGAAATGCAATGTGTGTTTGCACAATCTCTGTGGTAATCATAGATCTGTATGTTTTGAATCTGCCGTCACTTCCACCATCTATCAGATTAAGCACTTCGTCACATGTACCACGCGTTACATTGTGTGCTTAATTACATGTCCCTGCAATATGCAGTATGTGGGTCGCACCATCAGATCATTCAGCATTCGAGTCAATGGACACATTACTGCAATTAAAAAGGTCGCACCAACCATAGCGTCCCTCGCCACTTCTTGGAATTCCATAATAAAAATCCGAGGGGTTCGAAATTTCAAGTTATAGACAAATTTGTCCCACCATGGAGAGGGGGCCCACGTACTAGGGGGGTATCACAACTTGAAGTTTTCTGGATATACCAACTAAAAAGCTACTCCCCGCATGGGTTAAACGTAGAATGGGACATAAACACTTTTGATAAGTCCTAAGTGTCCTAAGTCCTAAGTGTTCATAGTCCTTGACATATACATTTATCTTTATAGTAGTTCTTGAGATTCGGCCACCTAGTTTTAAAATAGAGCTATATTATATTTAATAGGCATTTTGTTTTAAATACATGGTATTTTCTATATTTTACACAATTTACCATATGGATGTAATGCCAGACACATGGATTCATATGTGCCACCTATGTACAGTCTGTGTGTATTGCTTAATTATTTGTTTATAAGTTTATGAACGTCTATATGCTTTTCCCGTATTTGGGATGCTTAATTCTTCCTATTGGGGACACCGGAAGGTGAGCGCTCTGGAGCGCGCCGGGCTGACGCGCTTTGACTAGTCTCCCAGGGCCGTTTGTTGATGCTATAGCTCCACTATACAGTCTCTCACTTCCTAGAGTGAAAAGGAGGCCTGGAGCGCGACGCCCGGTGCGCGATGACGTCACGTGCAATGACGCCGTCACGTAACACCGTATAGAGCGGCGTGATTGGACGTCTACCTCCATTGGAACTTGCAGCCCCAACTATGTAGATCACGTGACTCTGTATAGAGTAGCATGATTGGTCAACTATGTAAAACAGAGTCTTCACTGTCAGCAATGTAGGTTCTGCATTAAGTTAAACACAGAGTGGCTGCTTAATACATCTGTCAAGTATTCCCATGTAATTACCCATGCAATTATCCATGTTCCATACAGCTGACTGGCATTTGGTATAATTAGTCTTGTGTATATATGAGCGTGGTACAGGCATTCAGGCTTATGCCCCAGTAGAAGGACGATGGTCCGAAACATGTCGGGTTGCTAATGCCTATAAATGCCTTGTTACCACGCAATTTTATCCTATTTTTTTAACCTCTTTGTGATCACGTTTTATATTTTGGAGTGCGCTGTAGCACTTTTTCCAGCTTTTCAAAAAAAGCCTCTTATTTAATTGATTCATGCCCTATGTGGAGATTTTTTTTACTCTTGTCTCCTTTCATGAATGGGAGCCCTAGCCATTTTTTCTTCACACACTCCGTCTATCTGAGAGAGGTATCCTGACCGACACCCCGATCGAGAATTTCCACACCCTTGAACGGTGACGGCGGACTTGGACGTGACTCCTCGCCAGGACCTCTACAGCCAGATATCCTTGGGACCATTGGATCCCTCAAGTCTTTATGACACTCCACCGTACGGTGACTGTGTCCACCTGTTCTGGTAAGGATACCCATTTTTACCATTCATAGTCTTCTTGGAGCACGCAGATGATTCAAGTGTGAAGTGTCCCCATACAGAGTTGGTTCCAGTCTCCACCCCATGTGAAGTTGTGGCACCATCTATGCCTTGGAACCCCCATGTGTTGTTAATTAACATATGATTTACCACATCTCTATGGACTTTTATTTTAATTTGTCTATGTGTTATACAAACACACATATCACTTAATAGATATCTTTTTTTCTAGCACTTTTTTATTAATATGTGTTGAATATGTAAATGCATAATTCTAGCGCTGAATGTGTCTTCTATCTTTTTCTATTTGCACATTGTTTACCACATTGCTTCATGCTGGCAGCTACCACTTATATAAGTTTGTAATAGTGCAATTATTGATTGGTTTTATTGATAAAAAATTGCATACCTGAAAAGCAAACATGGTAAAACATAATAATAAAACATTGCAGAATAGAATACAGTAAAAAAGAGCAGAACAATAGAGAGCGAGAACAATAAAACAACAACTATTTTTTTTTATTTTATATATATTTTTTTTTTACACTTTTTTTTGTAACTAACTTTTATAACTGTAAACGGTTCCAGGTTCGGGTCTCTCAAAATGCAATGGCATCTTGGGAGACCCTGTGAAAGTATGCCTTGTCTGTGCAATGCTGTACCCTACGCTAATACTCAACTAGTGAATGGTAGCGTTCAAAACATTCACCAATGCAAAGACCAGGATTGTCAGGACAGGAGGGACAATAATAGCGGGTGTCACGCCTATATCCGCGATTGCTGCAGACACAACATCTTTTTTGGGGGGGTTAGCTGGGTAGGGGTACTCGGGAGGACATAAAGAAAATGCCTCTCATGCAGCCGAGTGCATTTGGTTGGGGATGTGAATGGGGGAAGTACGGGCGCTGCAGAAGTGGTGGGTTCCCAATTAGGATTGGCGAATGCAGCAGGAAGGGCATTATGGGCACGACAGGCCTGTTTGTCTTCTTCTTGGTGGCAGCGGGACACTACTTGTGCTTGCCACCTCACCAGCTTGAACTGCACTTATGGGACTCGCCACGTCACCAAGTGTTACTGCAGTGCTGGTTTGACTACGACCAGGGTGTACTAGGCCGCTGGTGCTTGCCAGTTCACCAAAACGTTACCAAAAAAACTGTTAGCGATCGCAGGGATCAGGCCTGACTCTGCAAACGCTGCAGTTATGCGTTTAGTGTTTTGTAAGCGAGAGTGATCGATCGATACTGCACTTGGGTGGGCTGAGCGGAGGGGCAAAACGCAGGTGCTAGCAGGTATCTGGGCTGATCCTGCTAACACTGCGTTTTTGGGAACCCTAAACTGCTGGGGACGCTAGTATAGATCTGATCGGATCAGATATTGATCCGTTCAGATACTATACCACTAAGGGAGGTGTATGGTGCGTGCATGGGTGTTAGCGGTACTGGCACTAACCTGACACTGCCTGGGGCTGGTGCTTGCCAGTTCACCAAAACGCTACCAAAAAAACTGTTAGCGATCGCAGGGATCAGGCCTGACTCTGCGAACGCTGCAGTTATGTGTTTAGTGTTTTGTAAATGACAGTGATCGATCGATACTGTACTTGGGTGGGCTGAGCGGAGGGGCAAAACGCAGGTGCTAGCAGGTATCTGGGCTGATCGCGCTAACGCTACATTTTTGGGAACCCTAAACTGCTGGGGAAGCTAGTATAGATCTGATCGGATCAGATACTATACCACTAAGGGAGGTGTACGATGCGTGCGTGGGTGTTAGCGGTACTGGCGCTAACCTGACGCTGCCTGGGGCTGGTGCTTGCCAGTTCACCAAAATGCTACAAAAAAACTGTTAGCGATCACAGGGATCAGACCTGACTCTGCGAACGCTGCAGTTATGCGTTTAGTGTTTTGTAAGTGACAGTGATCGATGGATACTGCACTTGGGTGGGCCGGGCGGAGGGGCAAAATGCAGGTGCTAGCAGGTATCTGGGCTGATCCCGCTAACACTGCATTTTTGGGAACCCTAAACTGCTGGGGACGCTAGTATAGATCTGATCGGATCAGATATTGATCCGTACAGATACTATACCACTAAGGGAGGCATATGCTGCGTGCGAGGGTGTTAGCGGTACTGGCGCTAATCTGACGCTGTCTGGGGCGACTCATACCACCGCCGGGCGATCAGGGGGCTAAACCTTTATTCGGTAATAAACGGCGGGTGCCCTGGCACTATAAAAAATAAACGAACTAACCAGCGTCACCCGTAACAGTTATACGGTGATCAGTGGTGAAAGGGTTAACTAGGGGGCAATCAAAGGGTTAAAACATTTATTAGGTAGTATATGGGGGTCCCTGTCGCTATAAAACGCTGACGGCGAACCTAAATATTTACCTCCCTAACTATCGTCACCAGTGACACTAATACAGCGATCAGAAAAATGATCGCTTAGTGAAACTGGCGACGGGGGGTGATCAAGGGGTTAAAACTTTATTAGGGGGGTTAGGGGGGTACCCTAGACCTAAAAGGGGCTAATACTAACTGCCCTACCACAGTAACTGTCACGAACTGACACCATACAGTAATCAGAAAAAAAAAAAATGCTTGGTGTCAGTGTCACAGGGGGGGAAGGTGATCGGGGGGGATCGGGGGGTAAAGGGGGGTGTTTTGTGTGCCTGGCATGTTCTATTGTATGTGTGTGTGTTGTGCACTCACATTTCAGTCTTCTCTCCTCGGCGCCGGAACGGAAAATACCGAGCTGAGGAGAGATGACATAATTTCCTTTGCTGCTGTTTACCATACAGCAGCATAGCAATGATCTGACTGGCCGGCGGCGATCGCGAACGGATGGTCTCCCCCTCATCTCCGATTGCCGCTGGACAAAAGGGGACCGCCTCCCCGCAGGCAGAATATACGTGATTCTGTCTGCCCGTGCCATTCTGCCGACGTACATCGGCGTGAGGCGGTCTTTAAGTGGTTAATGCTAGTTTAAGCTACAAACAAGCTAAAGTTTAACCTGCTTATATGTTGTCTTTCTTGCTTTCTAACTCTCCACATCACCAACATTAGACTGCAATTTTCTAAATTAAACCTTTCCATATGCATTACATATCTTCGTTTAGACACACCAATATCATCACTGCATCTCTGTGCTTCTCTATATAATGCAGGTAGATAATGGCTGGTGGTAGGGGCTTCCTGCCCAGTTACCCTTTCAAGAGCCTTCAGCATTTATGAATCAAAAAGTTGGATAAGCTCCAACACAGGATGGAACTGTGGGAGCCTAAGATAGCGCAGTGCCACATCCTAAACAATAATGGTTAGGTAAAGAACATGGAAAAATGGACTTTACGGGCACCAATTGTACAAAAATATAAAGTAAATTTTATTAAGCATTTATTACATAAAAAACATTTAAAATACTGCCTATAACAGTGAACTGAACCTCTCCAATATGGATCAGAAAAATCAAAAACATGCCGTATGGGGCATGAATGACTATACTACATTGTAACATACAACAATGGCTTTACATGCTTTGCAAAAATCGCTTCTTCAGGAGCTTGATAAATATTCTAGGGAGAGAAAAAGAGGCAGTCAATAACAACTATAGTAGTGTATGATGATGATAATATGTCTCAAAGGTGCAAGGGAACCCCACAGCAGCAGTCAGAGACCATAGACAGGGTATGCAGGAAATGCAGTGGGTGACATGTGGGGACGTGCCAGATTAGAACGATATACCAATATAGCAATATAAATGCACCAGATATCTATGAAAGGTGCATAGCCTAAAAAGTAATAGGCAGTAATAGAGCAACACGCACCGTGTAGGTAGCAATGAATTCAGTAGATGATAAAAACTGTAATCGTTTTCTTGAGGCGGGAATAGTGCTAACTTGTGTGTGTAGCAATGCTTAGTTGAATTTAGGAATGCAGGAAGTTTCACAAGTTATGTGAACCAGCACTGTATTGTTTCTTAAGCAAATGTCTCCCCCCTAGTGGTCAGAGTATATCTGTGAAGCAAAACTTTGTTTGCGCACACTTCAGAACATGCTGCGAAATATATGGGAAAGGCTTATCCACAGTGCCTCACTTACCTACCCATGAGGCCAAGTGAAAGAACTGCATGCTGGGGAGGGAAAAAAAAAGGTACAGCGTGGCCATGTTGGGGTCTCTTCTTCCCGGGGCGGGAGACCTGCCTGCAGGGACTGGTGTGGGTGTGTGTTCGGAAGAGCCGCGGCCTGCTTGGCACGGAATGGAGCTGAAGCCACAGGAGTGACTCAGACCACAGTGTGCTGGATCAGCAGCGTGATCGAATCGGAGGAAGCAGAACACCTGACGGAGCCAAGTGTGAGGGTTCCCGGTCAACTAGCGGAGCGGCCCAGCGTGACGGTGCTGGCTGGAGGCGGGACTGAGATCACGGGAGCGGTACATTCCGACTGTCCAGGCCTGGTGTGGTGAGAGGGCTGTTTCCCCAAGATTTCTATAACACTTGGCTACACGGTGTAGAGTGCTTCAGATTGTGCTGAGACCTGCAGTTCCATGGAACGGCCTCATCTAATAGACTGTGTTTAGTTAGGCCTCAAAGCCTGTACTTCACTAGTCACTGACGGTTCAACTCTATTCTCATCAGAGGAAAGTTACAAGAGTGTTGCATAATTAAGCACACTATTATTTACTACTTTATATTGGGAGAGTGCCCAGAGTAAAAGGTCTTACCACTCTGAGCCTCAGTCCCACTTGGAGACACGCCTGCACGTACTATTTATTAATTGTGTGTGTTAGGGTAAGCATTTGTTTATACCTTCATTGCAACTGTTTTTTTTTTTATAAAAGAACTTGAAAGGTGTTTCCAAATTAATCCAATCACTTTTCAGTAAACTACTTAAGTTATTTCAATCACCATCTGTGTGTGTGTGTCCCTCTACATGAAACCCGAGGTGTCAGAGGTAAGGGTAGCCCTGAGTAGCCAGGATAGCCAGTGGGAAATAGAACAAAACCAGCAGCCTCCCATGGGGGTACCGCTATATATATATATATATATATATATATATATATATATATATATATATATATATATATATATATATATATATATATATATATATATATATCAATGGAAAAGACATAATAAAACATAAGTATATATATATAATATATACAGTGGGGATCGAAAGTTTGGGCACCCCAGGTAAAAATGTGTATTAATGTGCATAACGAAGCCAAGGAAAGATGGAAAAATTTTCAAATGGCATCAAATTACAGATTAGACATTCTTATAATATGTCAAAAAAAAGTTAGATTTTTTTCCATCATTTTACACTTTCAAAATTACAGAAAACAAAAAAATGGTGTCTGCAAAATTTTGGGCACCCTGCAGAGTTAATATCTTGTACTGCCCTCTTTGGCAAGTATCACAGCTTGTAAACGCTTTTTGTAGCCAGCCAAGAGTCTTTCAATTCTTGTTTGAGGTATCTTTGCCCATTCTTCCTTACAAAAGTCTTCCAGTTCTTTGAGATATCTAGGCTGTCTGTCACGCACTGCTCTTTTAAGGTCTAGCCATAGATTTTCAATAATGTTGAGGTCAGGAGATTGTGAAGGCCATGGCAAAACCTTCAGTTTACGCCTCTTGATGTAATCCCCCGTGGATTTTGAGGTGTGTTTAGGATCATTATCCATTTGTAGAAGCCATTCTCTCTTTAACTTCAGCTTTTTCACAGATGGCGTCAAGTTACCATCCAAAATTTTCTGAAATTTTATTGAATCCATTTTTCCTTCTGCTCGTGAAGTATTCCCTGTGCCACTGGCTGCAATACAACTCCAAAGCATGATTGATTCACCCCCATGCTTAACAGTTGGACAGAGGTTCTTTTCATTAAATTCTGTGCCCTTTCTTCTCCAAACGTACCTTTGCTCATTCCTGCCAAAAAGTTCTATTTTAACCTCATCGGTCCACAGAACTTGTTTCCAAAATGCCTCAGGCTTGTCTATATGTTCATTTGCAAATTCAAATGCTGATTTTTGTGGTGAGGATGTAGAAGAGGTTTTCTTCTGATGACTCTTCCATGAAGACCATATTTGTACAAGTATCTCTTTATAGTGGAATAGTGTACCACAACTCCAGTGTCTGCCAGATCTTTCTGGAGGGATCGTGCAGTCAAACGTGGGTTTTGAATTGCTTTTCTCACAATCCTGCGAGCTGTTCTGTCTGATATTTTTCTTGGTCTTCCAGATCTTGCTTTAACTTCCACTGTTCCTGATGACTGCCATTTCTTAATTACATTCCGAACAGAGGATATTGACATCTGAAAACGCTTTGCTATATTCTTATAGCCTTCTCCAGCTTTGTGAGCGTCAACTATTTTCAGTTTTTTAGACAACTGCTTAGAAGAACCCATGGTGCTGATTGTTGGGGCAAGGTCAGATAAGTCAGGCCATTTAAAACCTTTGAGATTGACATCACCTGGTCTTCCCAGACGATGATTGAGAACAATCTATGACACTGACAGGTCTCAGCTTTGCAAAGGGGGCAGTGCATGCTATAAATTCTGCAGGGTTCCCAAACTTTTGCAGATGCCATTTTTTTTGTTTTCTGTAATTTTGAAAGTGTAAATGATGGAAATAAAATCTAACTTTTTTTGACATATTATAAGAATGTCCAATCTGTAATTTGATGCCATTTGGAGATTTTTCCATCTTTCCTTGGCTTCATTATGCACATTAATACACATTTTTACCTGGGGTGCCCAAACGTTCGTTTCCCACTGGGCTCAACATCATATCATTAGTTGAAGAGTAAATGTGGTCATTAAATCTTTGACGTAGTTGTCGAATAGTCTTACCGACGTAAAATACACCGTACTTGCAATTCATAAGGTATACCACCCCCTGAGTACTACAGTCAGCTCGAAAACGAGGATAGAAAATTTCCCCATTGGGTAGTGTGAACCTGGAACCCACAGATACCCAAGGACAAAAGGTACAATGGCCACATTTAAAGATGCCCTGTCCCTGGATGTTGTGACCATGGGGAGGGATATAATGGCTTTTGGTAAGTTTATCACATAGAGACATGGCTCATTTAAAAAATATTTATATATATATATATATATATATATATATATATATATATATATATATATATATATATATATATATATAAAAAAAAAAAATAAGGAAAGCCATTCAATGGGTGGTATAAGGGTAGTCTCACCTATATATATATATATATATATATATATTATGTGCAGGGCGAGCCACAATCATAAAATGACATTCAAGTTAAACCCAAACTCGTGGGGATACAAGAAAGGTAATTATAAGTTTGTAGTAGAAAAGCACACTGAGCCAAAGGGCTTCAATTGCACGCCAGCTGGGTAGACTGATGAGCAATAGATGAGTCCACAAAAAGGAGGTAATCAGTGGGAGTGATAGCCATGATATAAGGCTGAAATGTCAGCCTTGTATACACGTCCCAGTCAGGTGTGCGGCAATCATTTCCTGCATCACCTGACTCGGCCGGGGAAACGTGCTCACGCAGCATCGCAACGATCGCATATGTGCAGTCTGCAAAGTGGCTGCAACAAGCGGGATCATGCGGGAAGAGCGCCACACTGTGGAGCTCAGGACTGAGAGCTCCCCCAAGTGTGAACTCCAAGAAGGCAATGTAAAAAACATTGCATGGGGCAGATGGTAAAAGACACTGCGGTGGGTGGAAACAATGGCCAAAAGGGGAATAAGCACCGGGGGGGGAAGGAAAGACTGTCCCGGACCACAAAAGCTGCAAAAAACGTACCCCAAAATGGGATGAATATGGCTACCTGGCCGCACATGTAACCCAAAGCACCAGCATCCCAATGAGTCAAACCGGACGAATGCCGCAAGGAGTTCCACTACAACCTGGAGACGGGATAAACATATTAAACAGTTGGAATAGATAGAATTAACAAAAAATAACAATAAACATAAAACGAATACATCTTTACAAAAAATTACATATAAGGTAATCTTTGGGCTATGAATACATATGAGCAAACAAGAAATACAAAAAAAAAATAATAATATTGCATTAGTCAAAAAAGAGGAGGGGGGGGGATTTACACGTTAGTAACAGCAGAGATCGCGTGGGGGGGGGGAGGAACCAAAGGAGACGCATACATGACAGCCAGAGTTGACAGTAGGTGTCATACCGAAGCCAATAAAGGAAACAAAGTCACCAATGATTTATAAAAAAGATTTGTAAGATTGTACTTTATTAATGCCAGGCCAATATGTGGCGTTAAGTACCACTGCCAAGACTATGAAGGTGACATAGGAAGTATCAAATATATGATAAAGATCTAAATGTCTACTTAAAGGGCTCAACATCATATCATTAGTTGAAGAGTAAATGTGGTCATTAAATCTTTTACGTAGTTGTCGAATAGTCTTACCGACGTAAAATACACCGTACTTGCAATTCATAAGGTATACCACCCCCTGAGTACTACAGTCAGCTCGAAACGAGGATAGAAAATTTCCCCATTGGGTAGTGTGAACCTGGAACCCACAGATACCCAAGGACAAAAGGTACAATGGCCACATTTAAAGATGCCCTGTCCCTGGATGTTGTGACCATGGGGAGGGATATAATGGCTTTTGGTAAGTTTATCACATAGAGACATGGCTCATTTAAAAACAATTTGAGGACGGTCAGAAATATATTTGTTCAAAGTTGAATCATCGTGTAAAATATGCCAATTTTTGGCCAATACATCTCTTAGTTGATGTTGGTACGAATATTGCGTAGTAAATTTTACCGTAGGAATGAATTCTGATTCGGCCTTTGTTTTGTCTTTGAGTAGCCACGCAGAAGGAGTCGCCTCCTCAAAAGATCTGCGTGGTACTTAAAGTCGCAATCACGGGTACAATTCCTTCTAGGTCTGATGTACTGGGCGTAGGGGATACTACGGACAAGTGTGGTAGGGTGGGCACTCGAGGCGTGTAGGATGGTATTTCCAGCTGTCTCCTTACGATATAATGTAGTAGCCAAACAATTGTCATGATCCTTAAAAATTAAAAGATCAAGAAATGAAATTTTACATGAATCACTATTCACCGTAAATTTAAGATTGTAAGTGTTGTTATTGAGGAGTTCAACAAAGTCATCCAAAGCTTATTGTGTATTGGTCCAAATGATGAAAATATCATCAATGTACCTAAGCCACACCAACGCGAGGCTGGCCAGAGATTCCCTAGAAAAGATGTCCTGCTCCCACCCCCCCAGGTACAGGTTGACGTAGGCCTGGGCACAACATGTACCCAGGGCCACACCCTGCACCTGGAGGTAGTGGGAGCCATTAAACGTGAACCAATTGTGCGTCAAAATGAAGGAAAGTAGTTTCAAAAGAAATTCACCAAAAGGCCACAGATGGTGATCCTGTTCTCTAAGGAAGATGCGTACCATCCTGACACCCTGCTCGTGAGGGATGCTGGAGTACAAAGCCTCCACATCCAAAGTCACGAGCAGGGCGTCGGGAGGGACCGCAAGACCCTCAATGTGTTTGAGAAGATCAAGTGTACCTTGAACAAATGATGGTAATCGTGTCACATGTGGGGTAAGAAAAAAATCAATAAGCCTGCTAGCATTTTCTGTCAAAGATCCTATACAGTATACAATGGGTCTACCTGGAAGGGTATGTGCATCCTTGTGTATCTTAGGTTGTGAGTAAAATGTAGCTGTCTGAGGAAATTTCGTATCCAGATAAGCATGGGTATCCTGGTCAATGAGCCCTGTAGAAAAAGCATCTCCTATGAGGGATTTGTATTCATTAATGAAACGTTTAGTAGAAATTAGAGCTGCATGATTAATTGTCAAGAATCGTTATTGAGATTTTTTTCCCTGTTGCGATCTTGACTAAAGTGTTTCATGATTCTTGCTATGCAAAGAATTCTCTCTGCTCTTCTGAAGCCACAGCCTTCCAAAAGAAAGGAAGAGAAAAAACTGGGCAGTCTGCCAAGAATCATAACATTCTTTATCAGTTGAACTTAAGTATAAACATTGTAACAATTTGTCAATGGAATAGACTTTGTGTGTAAGTGAAAAAAGTTTAACCACTTAAACACTAAACTTTTTTCTGACATTTGTTGCTTTCAAGTTAAAATCATTTTTTTTTGCTAGAAAATTACTTAGAACCCCCAAACATATATATTTTTTCAGTAGACACCCTAGAGAATAAAATGGTGGTTACAATATTTTATGTTACACTGTATTTGCGCTGCGGTCTTTCAAACTCAATTTTTTTGGAAAAAATTACTTTAATGAATTGAAAAAAAAAAAAACTAACCAGTAAAGTTAGCCCATTTTTTTTTTTTTGTATAATGTGAAAGATTTTACGTTGCGAGAATCGTGATCTTTTTATTCTAAGCAAAACATTCTTACTTTGGCCAGAATCGTGCAGCTCTAGTAGAAATAATCATAATTCTGCGATACCAGGACTGATTCGTGAGGATATCCATGCACATCTTGGTATATTGATTGTTGGTAAGTAAGACAATATTACCACCTTTGTCTGCCTGTTTGATTACCAGATCAGGGTGGTCTGGCAATAGATTGAAGTTGTTGAAAAGATAAATTGTTAGACATAGGGTCCAGTATCAAGTGTTTCATATCACTAATCTTAGCCATCAAAAAAGCCCAGATGTGAGGGTTGGTAGTTGAATCAGGGAATTTGTTTGATTTAGGTCTAAATTTATGGCTAGAAATGGGCACCAGGGGAGGCGCTGGTTTAACGGTGTCAAGGTAAGTGTCAAGGGTTCGGAGGTGTCACTCTCCTCCAAAAGTAGAATGAGCTCTCTAGGTGCCCGAAATTCATCCATAGTGAAATGTTTGATACAGTCAGAGAACTCCCTATCC
Source organism: Lithobates clamitans (assembly GCA_037952925.1). Taxonomy (NCBI): domain Eukaryota; kingdom Metazoa; phylum Chordata; class Amphibia; order Anura; family Ranidae; genus Lithobates; species Lithobates clamitans. Next base: position 862,880 of record JBBGZY010000412.1, on the reverse strand, counting down.
TGCCTGGATCGTACTCGATCGTGATTAAACAAAAATTTGTATGTTAGTTTCCTAGAGAACAGATGGAGATCTTTAATGGTGTCATATTTATCTAACTGAAACGTGGGGCAAAAACTTAGTCCCTATCTCAAAGGGTCGAGATCGGCCTCTGAAAAGAATATGGAGTAAGATTGATGATAGTTTTTTTTTTTATTTAATTTTTATAAATTTTACAAAAACATATACCATCAATCAGAGGGCACCTCAAGCCATATACATATTTACAGTATCATGCATAATTTCAGACTTAAATAACTTCAGCCCCGGAAGGATTTACCCCCATCCTGACCAGAGCACTTTTTACAATTTGCCACTGCGTCGCTTTAACTGCTAATTGCGCGGTCATGCAATGCTTACCCAAATGAAATTTGCGTCCTTTTCTTCCCACAAATTTAGCTTTCTTTTGATGGTGTTTGATCACCTCTGCGATTTTTATTTTTTGTGCTATAAATGGAAAAAGACTGAAAATTTTGAAAAAAAATGATATTTTCTACTTTTTGTTATAAAAAAAATCCAATAAACTGAATTTTAGTCATACATTTAGGCCAAAATGTATTCGGCCACATGTCTTTAAAAAAATGTCAATAAGCGTATATTTATTGGTTTGCGCAAAAGTTATAGTGTCTACAAACTAGGGTGCATTTTCTGGAATTTACACAGCTTTTAGTTTATGACTGCCTATGTCATTTCTTGAGGTGCTAAAATGGCAGGACAGTACAAGACCCCCCCAAATGACCCCATTTTGGAAAGTAGACACCCCCAGGAAATTGCTGAGAAGCATGTGGAGCCCATTGAATATTAATTTTTTTTGTCCCAAGTGATTGAGTAATGACAAAAATAAAAATTACAAAAAGTTGTCACTAAATGATATATTGCTCACACAGGCCATGAGCATATGTGGAATGTGCTTGGTTTTCGGGGTCCCGTACGCGGCTAGGCTCCCAAAAAGTCTCACACATGTGGTATCCCCGTACTCGGGAGAAGCAACAGAATGTGTTTTTGGGTGTAATTTCACATATTCCCATGGCATGTTTGAGCAATATATCATTTAGTGACAACTTTGTGCAAAAAAAAAAAAAAAATTTTGTCTTTTTTCCCGCAACTTGTGTCACAATATAAAATATTGCATGTGCCTCTCAGCAAATAGCTTGGGGTGTCTACTTTCCAAAATGAGGTCATTTGGGGGGTTTTGAACTGTCCAGCATTTTATGCACAACATTTAGAAGCTTATGTCACACATCACCCACTCTTCTAACCACTTGAAGACAAAGCCCTTTCTGACACTTTGTTTACATGAAAAAAAAATTTTTTTTTTGCAAGGAAATTACTTTGAACCCCCAAACATTATATATTTTTTTAAAGCAAATGCCCTACAGATTAAAATGGTGGGTGTTTCATTTTTTTTTTCGCACAGTATTTGCGCAGCGATTTTTCAAACACATTTTTTTGGGAAAAAACACACTTTTTTTAAATTTTAATGCACTAAAACACACTATATTGCCCAAATGTTTGATGAAATAAAAAATATGATCTTAGGCCGAGTACATGGATACCAAACATGACATGCTTTAAATTTGCGCTCAAACGTGCAGTGGCGACAAACTAAATACATTTTTAAAAGCCTTTAAAAGCCTTTACAGGTTACCACTTTAGATTTACAGAGGAGGTCTACTGCTAAAATTACTGCCCTCGATCTGACCTTCGCGATACCTCACATGCATGGTGCAATTGCTGTTTGCATTTGACGCCAGACCGACGCTTGCATTCGCCTTTGCGCGAGAGCAGGGGGGGACAGGGGTGCTTTTTTTTTTTTTTTTCTTGATTTTTTTTTTGCTTTTTTATCTTATTTTTAAACTGTTCCTTTCATTTTTTTTTATTTTTTTTATAATTTTTATTGTTATCTCAGTGAATGTAAATATCCCCTATGTATAAAGAGAGAGCATTGGTGGGATTTTTAGCAACCCTTTTTGCACTCTAGATTTTCCCCATTGACCCATCAATTTTTCTCACATTGTCATCCATGCGGGGCACTGTTCATTTTTGTGTTTTGTCCACCGCAGCATGTCCCCTCAGCTCCCGTGCGGGACTTTTCTGGTTCGATCTGGGGATTTCATGGCCGCACCATCACTGTGAAGACCACCATGTAAGTGAATGGGCAAGCTAGGTCCAAAGGGAGGGGACCCCTCTTGTCCGTTTTTTTTTTTTTTAAATATATTTTCCATTTTTATTTTTAGATTATCACTATGGTTTCTTGCTCCTGATTATAGGCACAAAGACCTTGAAACGCGTAGAGCCAACAACAACCTAGTGTATACAACGAAGCATCTGTTCAGGCCGTTCCAATACAATTGTTTTTCCCTTTTCATAATTTTTTTATTTTTGATCTTCTAACCTGTATATTTATCATTCTAATCATGTAATCATGTTCTAAATGTTTTTTATATTTCATATCATGTATTGATTCCTTGTTGGGATATGTATTTATGTATATTTTTCTGGCTTCAATGAATTGTAAAGTTGTACAAATGGTTATATATAGCAAAATGCATTGAATTATTTGAATATAAAAACTTTATGATAATTTGAATTCATTAAAAGCTAATTTTTCTTCATTTATTACTGCTCCCGTGTGCTTATATAAAGTCCCGCCATTTGCTCCTTTTAGTAAATATCCCTTATGATAGCAGTAGGTAGTGACAGGTACTCTTTTTTTTTTAAAAAAAAATTGGGGTCTATTAGACCCTTGATCTCTCCTCTGCCCTCAAAGCATCTGACCACACCAAGACCGGTGTGATAAAATGCTTTCCCAATTTCCTAATGGCGCTGTTTACATCCGGCGAAATCTAAGTCATGAAATGCTTGTACCTTCCGGTTTCTTAGGCCATAGAGCTGTTTGGAGCCACTCTGGTCTCTTATCAGCTCTATGGTCAGCTGGCTGAATCACCGGCTGCATTCTCAAGTTCCCTGTTGGGACAGGTGAGCCAGAGAAAAACACGGAAGACGGTGGGTGGGGGGCATTCCCTCCCACTGCTTGTAAAAGCAGTCTAGAGGCTGATTAGCTGCTAGTATTGCTTTTACATGAAAGCCGACCGCTGGCTGAAAAGAATGATACCAAGATGATACCTAAACCTGCAGGCATCATTCTGGTATAACCACTCAAAGTCCAGCAACATACCAGTACGTTGCTGGTCCTTGTTGGGCATATATTGTAAACTTTTTTTTCATGCAGCCTGTGGGCTGAACGAAAAAAAGAGATTGATCGGTGGGTATGCCCACCATTAGAATACCTCCCTTCATCCACCCACTTCTAATGATGGGCATACACGCACCGTATATATATGCCGAAGCATGGGGGCATCCTCCCGCAAAAGTTAGGAGCAAATCGCCCCTCCGCCCTCTGCTGCCCCCACGCTTCGGCATATATGCTGAAGTATGTAACTGTGGTGGTGAAATCACCTCCGACAGCGCTGGAGTCACGGCTTTATGTATCGTGGGAGCAAACGCTGTTGCTGTCAAGATAAATAAATCCGCGCTGCAACTGAATGGCGTACCTGCTAAGCAAATGATAGTTAACAATAAAACAAAGTATCATTACAGTAAAACAGTAAGACTTGCCATACCTGCAAAGCAAATACAAAGAAAAATAGTAAAAAATAAAACATTTAACGCAACCTGTGCCTAAAATATATATATACCGAAGCATGGGGGCATCCTCCCGCAAAAGGTAGGAGCAAATCGCTCCTCCACCCACTGCTGCCCCCACACTTCGGCATATATGCTGAAGGAAGTAACTGTGGTTGTGAAATCACCTCCGAAAGCGCTGGAGTCACTGCTTTATGTATCGTGGGAGCAAACGCTGTTGCTGTCAAGATAAATAAATCTGCTCTGCAGCTGAATGGCGTACCTGAAAACAAAAAATGGTTAACAATAAAACACAGTAAACAGTAAAGTATAAAAAAAATTGCATATCTGAAAAGCAAACATGGTAAAACATAATAACAATAAAACATTGCAGAATAGAATACAGTAAAAAAGCAGAATATAGAGAGAGAAAACAATAAAACGACAACTATTTTTGTTTTTTTATTTATTTTTTTGTGTTTTTTTTTTTTCTTTTTACTTTTTTTAACTTTTTTTTTTTTTAAATTTTTAAATTTTTTTTACATTTTTGTTGTAATTATAACTTTTGTAACTGGTACCAGGTTTGGGTCTCTCAAAATGCGATGGCATCTTGGGAGACCCTGTGTCAGTGTGCCTAGTCTGTGCAGTACTGTACCCTACGCTAATACTCAACTAGTGATGCATGCAAAGACCAGGATTGTCAGGACAGGAGGGAGAATAATACCGGATGTCACGCCTATATCCGCGCTTGCTGCAGACACGACATATTCTTTGGGGGGCTCGTTGGGTAGGGGTACTCGGGAGGACATACGGAAAATGCCTCTCATGCAGCAGGCTTACTGCATTTGGTTGGGGAAGGTCCTGACGATTTCTTCCTGGAATTTAAGGAAGGATCCAGTCCGTCCTGAAGCTCTGTATAGCACATGAGCGTTCAGCAAAGCCAATTGAAATAAATAAACAGACATTTTCTTGTACCAGCATCTGGCCTTACGGGCAATTAGGTACGGTGCCAACAACTGGTCGTTGAGGTCCACCCCTCCCATATTTTGGTTATATTCGTGGACACAGAGGGGTTTCTGCACAACACCAGTCGCCGTAGTAATTTGGACCGTCGTGTCTGCATGAAGGGAGGTAAGAACGAAAACATTCTTATTATCCCTCCACTTCATAGCGAGCAAGTTATTACACTTGAAGCAGGCTCTATCCCCCAGCCTAAGACGGGAAAGCCGCTGTGGAAAGCCCCGGCGATTAGGTCGCACGGTGCCACATGCTCCAATCTTTTGATCAAAAAGGTGACTAAAAAGTGGCACGCTTGTGTAATAATTGTTCACGTACAAGGGTACCCCTTTCCGAATAAGGGTGACACCAAGTCCCACACAATCTTGCCAGCGCTTCCTATGTAGTCAGGGCAGTTTGTCGGTTCTACGTGACTATCTTTGCCCTCGTACACCATAAAACTACATGTATAGCCTGTGGCCTTGTCACAGAGCTTATACATCTTGACCCCGTATCTGACACGCTTGCTGGGAAGGTACTGTTTGAATGACAAGCGGCCAGAAAACTTAATCAGGGACTTAACGCAGACAACTTGATGGGGAATAAACAAGTCTGCAAAACGTTGGTTGAAGTGGTTTATGAGGGGCCGAATTTTGTAGAGCCGATCATATTCAGGGTCTCCACGAGGACGACAGAGTTCATTGTTGTTGAAGTGCATGAACCGCAAAATCTGCTCGTATTGTGCCCTGGTCATGGAGGCAGAGAACACTGGCATATGGTAAATTGGGTCAGTGGACCAATATGACCGCAACTCACTCTCTTTATTTATACCCATGTTGAGGGAAAGGCCCAGAAAGATCTTAAATTTGGAAACTGTAATTGGTTTCCAATCTCTGGCAAGGGAGGACTGGGTATTAGCGGCGATGTGTTGACCAGCGTACAAATTGCTTTGGTCCACAATAGATCTATGGAGATCTTGGGTAAAAAACAGAGAATAAAAATCCAGTGACAAAATATCAACTGTTTCCACCTGAATACCGGGTTGGCCAGTGAATGGGGGAAGTACGGGTGCTGCAGAAGTGGGGGGTTCCCAATTCGGATTGGCGAATGCAGCAGAAAGGGCACTATGGGCACAACGGGCCTGTGTTCGTCTTCTTGGTGGCAGCGGGACACTACTTGTGCTTGCCACCTCGCCAGCTTGAACTGCACTTATGGGACTCGCCACGTCACCAAGTGTTACTGCAGTGCTGGATGTACGACCAGGGTACTAGGCCGCTGGTGCTTGCCAGTTCACCAGAAGGAATAGCAGCGCTAGTACTTCTCTGCTCCATACGAGGGACCTGCGGTTCTTGCACATCAAGTACAGAAGAAGAAGTTCGGGGTCTGGTATGCCTGACCTTGGCAGGGACCACAACTCCGTCATCAGAGCTATCTGTCATGGAGCCGCTGTCCTCTACAGGATCGTATTCTGAGCCTGAATCTGACAGATGAGTGACTTCCTCTTCACTATCTGTTATGCTCAGAAATGTGTAAGCCTCTTCACTAGTGTACCTTCGATTTGCCATTTTGGGCTCTAAATTTAGTGGTACCCTAGTGAGACTCAGGGTGGTGCACTAGCGATCGCAGGGATCAGGCCTGACTCTGCAAACGCTGCAGTTATGTGTGTTTAGTGTTTTATAAGTGACAGTGATCGATCGATACTGCACTTGGGTGGGCTGGGCAGGGCTGGGCCAAGGGGCAAAAAGCAGGTGCTAGCAGGTATCTGGGCTGATCCTGCTAACACTGTTTTTAGGAACCCTAAACTGCTGGGGATGCTAGTATAGATCTGATCGGATCAGATATTGATCCGTTCAGATACTATACTACTAAGGGAGGTGTATGCTGCGTGCGTGGGTGTTAGCGGTACTGGCGCTAACCTGACGCTGCCTGGGGCGACGCAGACCTTATCTGACCCTAAAACTTAACTTATATCACCGCCGGGCGATTAGGGGGGTTAAACCTTTATAAGGTAATAAACGGCGGGTGCCCTGAAACTATAATAAACAAACTAACTTACCAGCATCACCCGTAACAGTTATACGGTGATCACTGGTGAAAGGGTTAACTAGGGGGCAATTAGGGGCCTCGGGCACCCGGGGGGGGGTCCGATTAGACCCCCCGCCCGCAGGAGGCATGTAACGTACCCATACGTTACTTTGCCTGCGTGTGCCATTCTGCCGCAGTATATCTGCATGAGGCGGTCGGCAAGTGGTTAATAAAGCACATTACTATTCCTCATTCATATTTACTATCTTTAACCCATTAAAGAAATGCCAAAATAACGCCAATACCTCAAATTAATTTCCTCTGTAGTTTTGTCACCCCTCCCTCGCTCCATCTCCTTCATATTCTCCTTTATAATAAAGTACAAACAATTCCATCCGTGCTCCATGTCCTTTTAATTACTACTAAGTAAGTATGTTATGTGTTCTTATATCTCTCTGCTCTCTCTCTTATTTTCCACTTCCCATCGTCCTCTCTGCTCTCTTCTTATTTTCCCTATCATAGCCACCTAGTCTTCAAGTCTGGTGTCCTCTCCCTAATTACTCCCTTTTAAGGAGGGCATCCCTTTTTATCTAACCAAGGCTTCCAAATCTTTAAAAATGTATCCAGATTACTCCACCTAATGAATGCCACTTTTTCCCTCCATACTGTAGCGTCCATCACTTTAGTCCATTCCTCTGATGTCAGGGTCTCACTGATTGCCAGTACTGAGCTATTATCTTTCGTGCTTGAAATAAGCATCTTATTACTGCAATTTTACTGTTTATGGGCATACTATTTTCCCCAGCAAACATATAATACCGTCCGGGTCCAACTTCAGCCCAAAGGTACGATTAATCTCCTCCAGTATCTCTGTCCAGTACCTGAAAAGCTTTGGACACCTCCACATCATGTGAATCAAATCACCTGTTCCTTGACACCTTGGGCATTTATCATCAGCTCTATATCCATACCTTAAAAGCTTCTTTGAAATATAATAAACTCTATGTAGCAGAAATAATTGAGACCTTTTCTGTGAGGGGGGAGACCGACACCTGGGAGCTCAGATCCAATATCCTTCTCCACTGCTCTCCTGTTATTTTTTCCCCCAGGTCCTCTTCCCATCCTTTTTGCTTTTAGTCAGTCTTTCCCCGGTGATAGTTTTGCTGCATATCTGTTCATATATCTTGGATATCAAACCCTTACAGGATCCTGTCGTAACTTTTTTGTATGAGGGGTACTTTACACCATTCCACCCTTTGGGTTGGCTCTGATTTAAAGTGGGCATTCAGGGCGTGTCTAATTTGAAGATACCAGTAGAATGATTGGTTTGGGATACCGTATTCACTCCTCAACTCCGCAAATGACTTCAACGGAATCAAGTCTGGAAGATATTTATTTTCCCATTTTGGGGTATATTCTGTTAGCCCCCTGTATCCCATTACTACCTTGGCAGCCTGCCATACTTTTGTAATCAATTTTAATGTGGGGCATCCAGGGGGTAGGGAGTCCACTTCCAGTGCTTCCAACAAACTACTGTGCCCTGCTCCCTGCAACATCATTCGTATGTTTTGTATTACTCTCCCCTAATATGTTACATCCCCTCAGGTGCTGCAGCTGGGTAGCCAAAAAGTAACTGCGGGGATGTGGAACTGCCGCTCCCCCCTCTTTTGCTGGCAGTTGCAATATCTGCAAGCTAATACGAGCCTGTCCCTTCTTCCAAATTAGTTCCCTAAACAATGTTTCAATTTTCTTAAACCATACCGTTCTAATCCAGACTGGAGAATTATGTAACTGGTACAGAAGTTGAGGCATCCAGATCATTTTAATTAGATTAATTCTTCCAGCTGCTGACAGGGGAAGACGGCTCCAGATATCACACTTACGTTTAAATTTAAGCAGAAGGGGGACAAGGTTATGCTCAATATACTGATTTGGGTCTCTTGTTAACCATACTCCTAGGTACTTCGTCCTATCTACCACCCTTAAATGCCCAACTGAAGTTGGCAAAAGATTTATTGGATCTATAGGCATCAGGGACGATTTCTCCCAGTTAATTACCAAGCTTGAGAACTTCCTGAAATCCGCCACAATGTTCATAGCCACCGCCAAGGATCAGTCTATATCCCAGAGGAAAAGGAAGATATCTGCATATAATGCAATTCTATCTTCACCCGTCTCTTTTAAATGCCTGTATTGCCCTTGCAGATCTAATCGCTATTGCTAATGGCTCTATTGCCTGAGCGAATAACAGGGGTGACAGGGGGCATCCCTGTCGTGTTTCCCTCTCCAGCTGAATCGGCTCGGAATATATATTATTGATCCTTATCCTAGCACTTGGGGTCTCATATAGTGCTTTTACCCAACCTATAAAAATAGGTCCAAACCCAAATATCTCCAGGGCTCGCCACAGATAGTCCTACTCCAAACTGTTGAAAGCCTTAGTAGCATCCAAAGAGACGACAGCTCTTGACCCCCCGTTTACCACTAGGATCTGAAGGTTCAGGTATTACCCGCCTTACATTAGTACTAGTAGATCTATTGAGGATAAACCCAGATTGGTCTTTGTGTATAAGCTTTTGTATATATTTATTCGCCCTGGCCGCCAGCACTTTTGCCAGTATTTTTGCATCTGAGCAAAGTAATGATATCGGTCTATAGGATGAAGTATCCATTTGATCTTTCCCCTCTTTTGAGATAACCACTATCGTGGCTTTTGTCATCGAGGAGGGTATCCTCCCCCCTTGGCAACTTCCCCTAGCATCCTCAATAACTCTGGAATCATCGCCTCCCCATACCGCCGGTAGATTTCTGTGGGAAGACCATCTGGGCCGGGGGACTTCTGGTTAGTCATTTCAGCAACTGCGCTTTGCAGTTCCTCCAAGGTTATGGGGGCCTCCAATTCCTTTTTTTCCTGTTCTGAGAGAGCTGGTACCTCAATCCCACCTAAGAAGCGATCCGTATCTCTCACCTCTTCTCCCAGCCTAGATTTATTTATATAGATCCGCATAGTATTGTCTAAATGCATCCAATATTTCAGGGGTCCGCGAGGTAATTTCTCCCCCTGGCACTCTAATCGCCGCAATCACTGATGGGGAATTATTGGTCTTCACCTAGTGGGCTAACAAACGGCCTGCACACTCCCCCTCAGAAAAGGCACATTGACTCTGAAAAAGACGCTTGTTCTCTGTCTTTCTGGTGATAGCGTTATGATGTTTTTGTTGACTTTTAAGCCACCTCTCTTTTTTTTTTTTCCAGGTTTGGGTCTAACACATATTAATTTTCCGCCTGGAAAATTTGCCCTCCCAGTGGCCTCCTCCCATTCCCTGGACCTCCTTTTAATCTTAGCAACCTGATGTATTATTAACCCTCTCAAAAAGGTTTTCAGGGTGTCCCACACTATCCCAGCACTTGCAGAGCCCTTATTCAATCTTACAAATTCCTTTAATTTTAATATTACCTCTGTTGGTTCCCCCATTAACTCCAGCCACAATGGGCTTATTCTCCACGCTTTTGGAGGCTTCTGACCTTCCAACTGAATTGTTATTATTAATGGTGAATGGTCAGACACTCCCCTAGTAGCATATACTATGCTTTTTACCAGCTGTACCATAATCCCATTACCAAAGGCCATGTCTATTCTTGACAATGTAGCATATGGGCTAGAAAAAACAAGAATATTGCTGCCTCGTTGCGTTCCAGGTTCTCCAGACATCACATAATCCCAGCTCTTCCATAAATTGAGCTAACCGCCCCTCGGAGACCTTATCGGTTTGTCTCCCTGGGGGTAATCGATCTTTTCTCTTGTCAAGAACGTCATTAAAATCCCTCACCACTATAACCGGTGTGTCCCCTTTGTCTTCCAGAAATTCTACCAATTTATATAAAACCTCCATCTTAAAGGGAGGTGGAATATAAAGATTAGCCACAATATATGATTTGTTTTTTATCTGACAATACAGAAATACATACCGCTCTTCTGTATCTATCTCGGTTTCCTTAAAGAAGAGAAACACACCCCGGTTCTTACCATTGTGCTTACACCCCTGGAGTAAGAGGAGAGGAGTGCACTGAATGGTATTTGAACCGATATTTCTTAACATATAGGCCTACAGTCCTGTCTCTTGTTAAGTGCGTCTTCTGCAGGCAGACCAGATTCATCCGACCCTTCTCAAGTGTGGAAAAAAACGCCATCTTTTTAACTGGATTCCCAAGCCCCCTAACATTCCAGGAAGCTATATTAACCACTTGCCGACCGCCTAACGCAGATATACTGCGGCAGAATGGCACGGGCAGGCAGAATCACGTACCCGTACGTGATCTGCCTCCCGCGGGCGGGGGGTCCGATCGGACCCCCCCCCGGTGCCAGCGGCGGTCGGCATTTGACTGGGAGCATCGGGAGGCGAGGGGGAGACCATCCGATCGTGGCCCCCCCCTCGCGATCGCTCCCAGCCAATAGGAATCCTCCTCTGCCTGTGTGTAGTTTCACACAGGCAGAGGAAGTGATGTCATCTCTCCTCGGTCTGGCAGTTTCCGTCCCAGCGCCGAGGAGAGAAGACAAGTGAGTGCACAACACACACACACAGTAGAACATGCCAGGCATACCTTACACCCCCGATCCCCCCCCCGATCGCCCCCCGATCCCCCCCCAATCACCCCCCCCTGTCACAAACTGACATTAGCAGTATTTTTATTTTTTTTTTTCTGATTACTGCATAGTGTCAGTTTGTGACAGTTACAGTGTTAGGGCAGTGAGTATTACCCCCCTTTAGGTCTAGGGTACCCCCCTAACCCCCCCTAATAAAGTTTTAACCCCTTGATCACCCCCTGTCACCAGTGTCGCTAAGCGATCATTTTTTTTGATCGCTGTATTAGTGTCGCTGGTGACGCTAGTTAGGGACGTAAATATTTAGGTTCGCCGTCAGCGTTTTATAGCGACAGGGACCCCCATATACTACCTAATAAATGTTTTAACCCCTTGATTGCCCCCTAGTTAACCCTTTCACCACTGATCACCGTATAACTGTTACGGGTGACGCTGGTTAGTTCGTTTATTTTTTATAGTGTCAGGGCACCCGCCGTTTATTACCGAATAAAGGTTTAGCCCCCTGATCGCCCGGCGGTGATATGCGTCGCCCCAGGCAGCGTCAGATTAGCGCCAGTACCGCTAACACCCACGCACGCAGCATACACCTCCCTTAGTGGTATAGTATCTGATCGGATCAATATCTGATCCAATCAGATCTATACTAGCGTCCCCAGCAGTTTAGGGTTCCCGAAAACGCAGTGTTAGCGGGATCAGCCCAGATACCCGCTAGCACCTGCGTTTTGCCCCTCCGCCCGGCCCAGCCCAGCCCACCCAAGTGCAGTATCGATCGATCACTGTCACTAACAAAACACTAAACGCATAACTGCAGCGTTCACAGAGTCAGGCCTGATCCCTGCGATCGCTAACAGTTTTTTTGGTAGCGTTTTGGTGAACTGGCAAGCACCAGCCCCAGGCAGCGTCAGATTAGCGCCAGTACCGCTAACACCCACGCACGCAGCATACGCCTCCCTTAGTGGTATAGTATCTGATCGGATCAATATCTGATCCAATCAGATCTATACTAGCGTCCCACGCAGTTTAGGGTTCCCGAAAACGCAGTGTTAGCGGGATCAGCCCAGATACCCGCTAGCACCTGCGTTTTGCCCCTCCGCCCGGCCCAGCCCAGCCCACCCAAGTGCAGTATCGATCGATCACTGTCACTTACAAAACACTAAACGCATAACTGCAGCGCTCGCAGAGTCAGGCCTGATCCCTGCGATCGCTAACAGTTTTTTTGGTAGCGTTTTGGTGAACTGGCAAGCACCAGCCCCAGGCAGCGTCAGATTAGCGCCAGTACCGCTAACACCCACGCACGCAGCATACGCCTCCCTTAGTGGTATAGTATCTGATCGGATCAATATCTGATCCGATCAGATCTATACTGGCGTCCCCAGCAGTTTAGGGTTCCCACAAATGCAGTGTTAGCGGGATCAGCCCAGATACCTGCTAGCACCTGTGTTTTGCCCCTCCGCCCGGCCCGGCCCAGCCCACCCAAGTGCAGTATCGATCGATCACTGTCACTTACAAAACACTAAACGCATAACTGCAGCGTTCGCAGAGTCAGGCCTGATCCCTGCGATCGCTAACAGTTTTTTTGGTAGCGTTTTGGTGAACTGGCAAGCACCAGCCCCAGGCAGCGTCAGATTAGCGCCAGTACCGCTAACACCCACGCACGCAGCATACGCCTCCCTTAGTGGTATAGTATCTGATCGGATCAATATCTGATCCGATCAGATCTATACTGGCGTCCCCAGCAGTTTAGGGTTCCCACAAACGCAGTGTTAGCGGGATCAGCCCAGATACCTGCTAGCACCTGCGTTTTGCCCCTCTGCCCGGCCCGGCCCAGCCCACCCAAGTGCAGTATCGATCGATCACTGTCACTTACAAAACACTAAACACATAACTGCAGCGTTCGCAGAGTCAGGCCTGATCCCTGCGATCGCTAACAGTTTTTTTGGTAGTGTTTTGGGGAACTGGCAAGCACCAGTGGCCTAGTACACCCCGGTCGTAGTCAAACCAGCACTGCAGTAACACTTGGTGACGTGGCCAGTCCCATAAGTGCAGTTCAAGCTGGTGAGGTGGCAAGCACAAGTAGTGTCCCGCTGCCACCAAAAAGACAAACACAGGCCCGTCGTGCCCATAATGCCCTTCCTGCTGCATTCGCCAATCCTAATTGGGAACCCACCACTTCTGCAGCGCCCGTACTTCCCCCATTCACATCCCCAACCAAATGCAGTCGGCTGCATGAGAGGCATTTTTATGCCCTCCCGAGTACCCCTACCCAACTAACCCCCCCAAAAAAGATGTCGTGTCTGCAGCAAGCGCGGATATAGGCGTGACACCCGCTATTATTGTCCCTCCTGTCCTGACAATCCTGGTCTTTGCATTGGTGAATATTTTGAACGCTACCATGCACTAGTTGACTATTAGCGTAGGGTACAGCATTGCACAGACTAGGACACACTTTCACAGGGTCTCCCAAGATGCCATCGCATTTTGAGAGACCCGAACCTGGAACCGGTTACAGTTATAAAAGTTAGTTACAAAAAAAAAGTGTAAAAAAAAAAAAAAAAAAAAAACACATACAAAAATATAAAATAAAGAAAAAATAGTTGTCGTTTTATTGTTCTCTCTCTCTCTATTCTCTCTCTATTGTTCTGCTCTTTTTTACTGTATTCTATTCTGCAATGTTTTATTGTTATTATGTTTTATCATGCTTTTCAGGTATGTAATTTTTTATACCTTACCGTTTACTGTGCTTTATTGTTAACCATTTTTTTGTCTTCAGGTACGCCATTCACGACTTTGAGTGGTTATACCAGAATGATGCCTGCAGGTTTAGGTATCATCTTGGTATCATTCTTTTCAGCCAGCGGTCGGCTTTCATGTAAAAGCAATCCTAGTGGCTAATTAGCCTCTAGACTGCTTTTACAAGCAATGGGAGGGAATGCCCCCCCCAACGTCTTCCGTGTTTTTCTCTGGCTCTCCTGTCTCAACAGGGAACCTGAAAATGCAGCCGGTGATTCAGCCAGCTGACCATAGAGCTGATCAGAGACCAGAGTGGCTCCAAACATCTCTATGGCCTAAGAAACCGGAAGCTACGAGCATTTTATGACTTAGATTTCGCCGAATGTAAACAGCGCCATTGGGAAATTGGGAAAGCATTTTATCACACCGGTCTTGGTGTGGTCAGATGCTTTGAGGGCAGAGGAGAAATCTAGGGTCTAATAGACCCCAATTTTTGCAAAAAAGAGTACCTGTCACTACCTATTGCTATCATAGGGGATATTTACATTCCCCGAGATAACAATAAAAATGATTTAAAAAAAAAAAAATGAAAGGAACAGTTTAAAAATAAGATAAAAAAATAATAATAATAAAGAAAAAAAAAAAAAAAAAAGCACCCCTGTCCCCCCTGCTCTCGCGCTAAGGCGAACGCAAGCATCGGTCTGGCGTCAAATGTAAACAGCAATTGCACCATGCATGTGAGGTATCGCCGCGAAGGTCAGATCGAGGGCAGTAAGTTTAGCAGTAGACCTCCTCTGTAAATCTAAAGTGGTAACCTGTAAAGGCTTTTAAAGGCTTTTAAAAATGTATTTAGTTTGTCGCCACTGCACGTTTGTGCGCAATTTTAAAGCATGTCATGTTTGGTATCCATGTACTCGGCCTAAGATCATCTTTTTTATTTCATCAAACATTTGGGCAATATAGTGTGTTTTAGTGCATTAACCACTTCCCTACCCGCCCATAGTCATATGACGTCCTGGGATGGGATCTCCCATCCTGGGTGGGCGTCATATGACGTCCTGGGATTCCCGGCCGCCTAGGGGGCGCGCGCGCCCGCCGCGTTCCTCGGGACCCGGTGCGTGTGCCCGGCGGCCGCGATGTCCGCCGGGCACCCGCGATTGCCCGTTAACCGGGCCGGCATGTGGATCTGTGTGTGTAAACACACAGATCCACAGCCTGTCAGCTCTGAGGAGAGCGATCTGTGTTCCCAGAACGGAGGAACACTGATCGGTCTCCTCCCCTTGAGAGTCCCCTCCCCCTTCAGTTAGTAATCACTCCCTAGGAAACATATTAACCCCTCCCCGCCCCCTAGTGGTTAACCCCTTCACTGCCTGTCACATTTACACAGTAATCAATGCAATTGTATAGCATTGATCGCTGTATAAATGTGAACGGTCCCAAAAATGTGTCAAAAGTGTCCGATGTGTCCGCCATAATGTCGCAGTCACGAAAAAAAATCGCGATCGCCGCTAAAAAAATAAATTAATTTTTTTTTTTAAAAAAAATGCCATAAATCTATCCCCTATTTTGTAGACGCTATAACTTTTGCGCAAACCAATCAATATACGCTTATTGCGATTTTTTTTTACCAAAAATATGTAGAAGAATACGTATCGGCCGAAACTGAGGAAAAAATTTGTTTTTTAAAAAAAAAATTGGGATATTTATTATAGCAAAAAGTAAAAAATATTGTATTTTTTTCAAAATTGTCGCTCTTCTTTTGTTTATAGCGCAAAAAATAAAAACCGCAGAGGCGATCAAATACCACCAAAAGAAAGCTCTATTTGTGGTGAAAAAAGGACGTCAATTTTTTTTGGGTACAACGTCGCACGACCGCGCAATTGATGTTCAAAGTGCGACAGCGCTGAAAACTAAAATTTGGCCTGGGAAAGAAGGGGGTGAAATTGCCCTGTATTGAACCGGTTAAAATGTAAAAAATGTAAAAAAGTGTGTTTTTTCCCCAAAAAATGCATTTGAAAAATCGCTGCGCAAATACTGTGTGAAAAAAAAAAATGAAACACCCACCATTTTAATCTGTAGGGCATTTGCTTTAAAAAAAAAATATAATGTTTGGGGGTTCAAAGTAATTTTCTTGCAAAAAAAAATTATTTTTTTATGTAAACAATAAGTGTCAGAAAGGGCTTTGTCTTCAAGTGGTTAGAAGAGTGGGTGATGTGTGACATAAGCTTCTAGATGTTGTGCATAAAATGCCAGGACAGTTCAAAACCCCCCCAAATGACCCCATTTTGGAAAGTAGACACCCCAAGCTATTTGCTGAGAGTCATGTTGAGTCCATGGAATAATTTATATTGTGACACAAGTTGCGGGAAAGAGACAATTTTTTATTTTTTTTATTTTTTTTTGCGCAAAGTTGTCACTAAATGATATATTGCTCAAACATGCCATGGGAATATGTGAAATTACACCCCAAAATACATTCTGTTGCTTCTCCTGAGTACGGGGATACCACATGTGTGAGACTTTTTGGGAGCCTAGCCGCGTACGGGACCCCGAAAACCAAGCACCGCCTTCAGGCTTTCTAAGGCCGTAAATTTTTGATTTCACTCTTCACTGCCTATCACAGTTTCGGAGGCCATGGAATGCCCAGGTGGCACAAACCCCCCCCCAAATGACCCCATTTTGGAAAGTAGACACCCCAAGCTATTTGATGAGAGGTATAGTGAGTATTTTGCAGACCTCACTTTTTGTCACAAAGTTTTGAAAATTGAAAAAAGAAAAAAAAAAATTTTTTTTCTTGTCTTTCTTTATTTTCAAAAACAAATGAGAGCTGCAAAATACTCACCATGCCTCTCAGCAAATAGCTTGGGGTGTCTACTTTCCAAAATTGGTCATTTGGGGGGGGTTTGTGCCACCTGGGCATTCCATGGCCTCCGAAACTGTGATAGGCAGTGAGGAGTAAAATCAAAAATGTACGCCCTTAGAAATCCTGAAGGCAGTGATTAGTTTTCGGGGTCCCGTACGCGGCTAGGCTCCCAAAAAGTCCCACACATGTGGTATCCCCATACTCAGGAGAAGCAGCTAAATGTATTTTGGGGTGCAATTCCACATATGACCATGGCCTGTGTGAGCAATATATCATTTAGTGACAACTTTGTGCAAAAAAAAAAAAAAAAAAAAAAAAATTTGTCACTTTCCCGCAACTTGTGTCAAAATATAAAACATTCCTTGGACTCAACATGCCTCAAAGCAAATAGCTTGGGGTGTCTACTTTCCAAAATGGGGTCATTTGGGGGGGGGTTTATGTCATCTGGGCATTTTATGGCCTTCAAAACTGTGATAGGTAGTGAGGAGTAAAATCAAAAATGTACGCCCTTAGAAATCCTGAAGGCGGTGCTTGGTTTTCGGGGCCCCGTACGCGGCTAGGCTCCCAAAAAGTCCCACACATGTGGTATCCCCGTACTCAGGAGAAGCAGCTAAATGTATTTTGGGGTGCAATTCCACATATGCCCATGGCCTGTGTGAGCAATATATCATTTAGTGACAACTTTTTGTAATTTTTTTTTTTTTTGTCATTATTCAATCACTTGGGACAAAAAAAATGAATATTCAATGGGCTCAACATGCCTCTCAGCAAATTCCTTGGGGTGTCTACTTTCCAAAATGGGGTCATTTGTGGGGGTTTTGTACTGCCCTGCCATTTTAGCACCTCAAGAAACGACATAGGCAGTCATAAATTAAAGGCTGTGTAAATTCCAGAAAATGTACCCTAGTTTGTAGACGCTATAACTTTTGTGCAAACCAATAAATATACACTTATTGACATTTTTTTTACCAAAGACATGTGGCCGAATACATTTTGGCCTAAATGTATGACTAAAATTGAGTTTATTGGATTTTTTTTAGAACAAAAAGTAGAAAATATCTTTTTTTTTCAAAATTTTCGGTCTTTTTCCGTGTATAGCGCTAAAAATAAAAACAGCAGAGGTGATCAAATACCATCAAAAGAAAGCTCTATTTGTGGGAAGAAAAGGACGCAAATTTCGTTTGGGTACAGCATTGCATGACCGCGCAATTAGCAGTTAAAGCGACGCAGTGCCGAATTGTAAAAAGTGCTCTGGTCAGGAAGGGGGTAAAACCTTCCGGGGCTGAAGTGGTTAAGAGTACTAAGTTGCATCCAAAGGGTCTCTATAGTGTTCCTGGAGCAGTAGGGAGCGTGGGAAGAGAGCAAATACATTAGGCCCTTTCCTTAAAGAGAGAGCACACCAAATTATTAATATTGCACCATTTTCTATACTTACATAAAAATCATTTATCGAGACATGTGCCTTAAAAAAAGTGTTATTGTGCTGATCTCCTTTTGTGTAATTACACTACATACTTCCTTTGTGTATTTGTGCTTTTTCTTAATGTCTTTATCCCCATTCTGTGTGTACCTTTTTTATATGAATAGTAATGTACCTCCCCACAACACCTGCCTCCCCCCCCCCCACTCGTGCTTGCCTATCTTGGCTAACCCCAGGAGTTTTATGTGTGACCATTCCCCCCTCTAGTACCCTGCCTGCCACATACATTGCGATACTGCCATACATGTGCCTCCCCCCTCCCCCTACCAACCCCCCTGTCCATCCCTTATACACTTATGACTCAACAGTATATATATATATTCTTTTGATATTCTTCAAGCCATCTTGCCACGTCAGTCGTTGTATCAAAGAAATGAGTACCCCCGGCTGCAGTTATTCGCAGGCATGCAGGGTACAATAGGGCATACGTAATTTTATGTTTCTGCAGAGAGCGTTTGATCCCTGTAAATTCTCCTCTCCGCTTTTGTAGTGTTGGGGAGTAATCTGGATAAAACGATATCCTCACACCATTGAAGAAAATGTTCCCCATCTCCCTAGCTCTTCTCAAAAGGGTTTCTTTATCCTTGTAATTGAGCAATTTAAATAGAATTGACGGGGGATATCCGCCCGATGGCGGTACCCTGGTGGGGACTCTGTGGGCTCTCTCTATTGAAAACAGGAGTGAAAAGGTGTTTTCCCCAAATGTCTCCTTGAGCCATTTCTCTAGGAAATTAACAGGATGAGGACCTTCACACATCTCAGGAAATCCCACTGCTCGCACATTACTCCTGCATGCCCTGTTTTCGATTTCGTCCAGCTTTGCAGGCTGGAGGCCCATTAGATCTCTCATTGCTTTAATTTCCTGTTTTAAGGAAAAAAAGTCATCTCCAATTGAACTCAGTCTTTCCTCTAGGGCTCTTGTCCTTTCCCCAATCTTTTTCAAATCCTGGCCCATCACAAGCAGTTCCTCCTTAATTCCCCCTATTTGTTCACAAAGGCTGTTCAACAAGCCTTTACATGTGTTTACTGCAGTGAGTATGTCCTTTAATGTTCTTCCTGTAGAACTGGAGCTATATGGGGGCTGATTCAGCAGGAGAGACCGGGATCCCACCTTCTGCCCCCCTGTTGCCTGCCATTTTTGTACCCATTAATACCGTAGCTTTTTGACTCTGGCCTTGGCTCTTCCTATCCTGGGAGGGTCCAGGTTGGGCCTTTACACTTGGCAGCGAGGGCCCTTTGTTAGGTGACTTTCCAGGGGTTTGAACAAACCTCTCCAGCTTAGCTGCAGCCGCAGCCTGGCTCCCCTTTTCCTTATCCTTTAATGATCATGTCACCAATGATCCAGTATTATCCTGTTGTGAATGCTCCTCTGTCTTCTTTCTAGTCTTATAGTTGCTCTTTGTGTAAGGTCCCAAGCCTCCTCCATATACAGGATCTCAAGCTATCCTACTTCAACTTTAGGGAGGAAGAGGGAGGAAAAATAACAGTTCAAGTCATACGTTTGTCAGAGCGCAGTGCATGGGCTTATTCACTGTTCATCCAATGCAATTATCAGAGTACGGTGCTTGGGCTTATTCGCAGTTTAAACAGTGCATTTTACCAAAGCACAGTACATATTCACAGTTCAGAGTTGCTTTTACCAGGACACAATACATATATTCATTCACAATTCAGATGGTGCATTTATCAAAGCACAGTGCATGGACTTATTCACAGTTCAGGAAATGTGTTAATCAGAGCGCAGTGCATGGGCTTATTCACAGTTCAGGTAATGCGTTTATCAGAGCGCAGTGTATGGACTTATTGACAATTCAGGTAAAGTGTTTTTCAGAACGCAGTGCATGGATTTGTTCACAGTGCAAAAAGTTATATTATCAGAACGGTGTGCATACGTTTTCGGAATATTAATATAAAAGTGTGTCGCTCACCGCTCCAGCCCATCCTTGACCCCCCCTGAGGGGGACTCCAGTCATACCTTTATTGACCCAGCCGCTGATACTGATGTTATTACCCGTGCCACTACCCACTCTCACACGTTTCTGCTCATACTATGCTGGATATAATCAATTTGCTTCGCAGTGATCTATCTTTAAAAATAGTGCAAATGATTGCATCATAAAGCAATAAAAAAGTACATGAGGAGGTTGTTGTTTTCCAAAGATGTCTGAGCTGGTTTTGTTGTTAATCAATCAATGGTCACAATATAGGAAAGTCTCTCCTTCATGTATGATAGTGACTTCATACTGAAAAACACCATAGGAAAAAGTGATGTAAGATAGGCAGTGATTTTCCAGGTGGAAGGACTTTCCTATTACCAGCTGCCCAGATCTCTTTTTAAGGAGATCAATTTTGCTTTTAGGCTTATGACCCAGCCACAGTCTCTCGGTGAACCGATTACATAACAGCTCTCCTCATCTCCGGTTTTTCCCAAGAGTCTCTCAGCAATTAACCCAATGAAAAGGAAAAAAACTACCATAGTGTAAAACCGTAAACTTCTTTAATAATAGTAAAAAGTATTGCACTTACAGGAAAAATGAAAAAGAATGGCATCTACTAAACATCCGAGCCGGCCTGCTCTCTCGAAAGAACGCCCGTTGCTTCCGGGACTGCACGTTGTGCTGGTGGCATCAGCATGCCGCTCTCCCTATGCCGTTTCATCAAAAGTGACGTCGTCCAGGGGCACGGGCAGCGTGCTGACTCACCACCTTTTATGCTCCATATAACAAAGAAAGGAACGCCCAGTCCTGAGCTCCGAGCGTCCACGTTGCAATAGCCGCCATCTTAGAAGAAGGGCTATTGCCAGTAATTAAGGGGAAACCATAACTATCTACTAATGGCTTTTACCCAGATATAAAACAGTGTTGTATTATACAATAAGTGTTATCCTATTGAATTTTTTTCCCCAAAAGAGATTCTTAAAACCACTTTAATTCAAACGATTAATTTAATAAACAAGATTCAATGAAATTCATTGATTATTTCAAGGCTCAAAAGTGACTCAAGTGACCTCTAATGGTCAGTCAATATATATCATAACAATTACAGGCCTTTCACACTAAGAAATTACCACTGAATTTGCTATAAATATATACAAAAATTATATAAAAAAAAATAAAAGAAAAAGACTCACAAAGACAAGGAGGTAACCAGGAATGGAACTACGTACAGCAGCATAATCAGAGCCAGTATCAAACATACAGAATGGTTCCTCAGTTAGATAGGGGTCGTGATAGGACTCCGTATAACGATTATGGTTATGATTTACAATCTAATCATGGTCAACATTTTGACAACCTCTCGTATTATGATAGAGAAAGAGATGAGGATGAGGTGGATTATGGGGTGGATACCCATAATCGATTTTATCCACTAAGAGATAAGGAGGGTCCTACCCACCGCGAGAAAGGTGACCATGATGATGGTGATCATGGATACTATATGTCTTCTAGGGATTATCCTAACAGTTCTTATGGGAGGGACCAAGAATAACACCCTTGGGGTTTTCCCAGACCCAATCAAGGACTAAAAAGGCCAGTAGAAAACAGGAACAAGAGAGGGGAGGAGAGCACGACTCAAAAAAGAAAAGGATGTAAAAGCTGACGGCATCTTTAATCTCAGCACTCAGGCATTGACTAAGTCAGAATTAACATTATTAAATAAAGGTCTAAAGTTTGCACCTCCAAAAAAACAAAAACAAATTTCAAACGTACATGGACGTTCACAAGTAAGTCCGTAGGATCAATATTAAGACATTTTGCGAGCATTCTAGAGAAACCGAGACGATCGGTCCAGCATGAATACCAACATTCTGGACTGGCTAATACCTCTACATTTAATCCCCCTGGGGTTTTGGCACCCTCACTAAGGGTATTTAGAGATGTAGTCCTTAGGGACTTGGATTCCATTAAAGTCACCATTCACAGGATGGAGAAAATTTTAAAAGATGGACTTGATTCACTTTGTAACAATAAGGGAATCGTTATTCGTCCAGCTGACAAGGGTGGGGGGATTGTGGTCCTTGATAGGAAAGATTACCTGCAAGAAATGTATAATATAGTAGCGATCGGGACACATATATTCCCCTACCTGGTAACCCTGTTATTAAATATAAGGAATACTTGGAAACATTAGTTACAAAAGGATTCCGGTAGGGTATACTCAATGAAAAAGAAAAGATTTTTTCGTGGCCCCATGAGTTCCAGTGTTGTATTGTTTACCAAAAATTCATAAGAGTCTTACTTGCCCCCCGGGACGTCCGATAGTGAGTGGTATCGATTCAGTTACATCCCGGGTGGGCAAGTATATAGACTTCTTTCTCCAACCTTTAGTGCAACAAATGCCCTCTTATCACGAAACACGTGATCCATCTGTTGTCCCAATTAAAACCCAACAATCACACGTGGTTGGTTACAGCTGATGTTGCATCACTGTACACTATTATTCCACACAGCTTGGGGCTTTCGGCTGTTAAACATTTTTTGAATGTTCTTTCAAAGATTTCTCAGGAACAACAGGAGTTTATTATGGACTTGCTTGATTTTGCTGTAAACCATAATTACTTTTGGTTCGATCATGGCTATTACCGTCAACAATGAGGTGTAGCCAAATACGCCCCAAGCTTGGCCAATCTCTTTATGGCCAAGTGGGAGGAGGACATCATCTATAAGGACCGTAACCCACATCTAGTTTTTTGGGCGAGGTACATAGATGACGTCCTCCTCCTATGGCAAGGTACTATTTCCGAGCTTGATGAATTCTTCTCTTCTTTTAACAACAATGAGAGAGGAATTAGGTTTGTCCATGAAGCTAGCCAGGAAAAAATTAACTTTTTGGACCTTACCATTATCAAAGGAGTTGACACTTTCAAGACGATCACTTATTTCAAACAGACTGACCGGAATGCATTTATACCCTTGGACAGCTGTCATAACGACAGCTGGCTGAAGTCGGTACCAAAGAGCCAGTTTGTCAGAATGAGACGCAATTGTTCGGAATTAGTTGATTACAGATCTCAAGCGGATATCTTGAAAAATAGACTAATTGAAAAAGGTTATGATATGCACTTATTAGAGACCACTATAGAGGAAGTTGCAAAACTGGACAGATCTACTTTGTTGGATGTAGGCCCCAAGAAAAAGAAAGAGTGACCCACTATACCTTTTATCACTACATACTCAACCCAACACTATCAAATTAAGAAGATCATATGCAAACATTGGCACCTGTTAGCTAATGATAAAATAATCATCCCAGTAGAGACAATAGTTATGAGATGGGTCCCTTATGTAGGTCTGTTGATGCGACTGATGGGGGATGACTAATACGTCCTATCAGTCGGGCAAGCCACTTTGGGTTTTTGTTTGGTTTTAAGACCTTGCTTTTTTATTAATGAATTAATTAATTTTTATTATTATCTTTTAACTATTTATTGGGATTTTTTAAGTTAATTTTTTCCTCCCTTTTGTTCCCCTTTTTTTCTCTTTTTGTATGAACAGAGGAATAGATTTTCCTCTTATGTTTATAATTTTTTCTTTTATTTTTTTATATATTTTTGTATATATTTATAGAAAATTCAGTGGTAATTTCTTAGTGTGAAAGGCCTGTAATTGTTATGATATATATTGATTGACCACTAGAGGTCACTTGAGTCATCTTTTGGGCCTTGAAATAATCAATAATGAATTTCATCGAATTTTGTTTATTAAATTAATCGTTTGAATTAAAGTGGTTTTAAGAATCTCTTTTGGGAAAAAAAATCTAAAAGGATAACACTTATTGTATAATACAACACTGTTTTAGATCTGGGTATAAGCCATTAGTAGATAGTTATGGTTTCCCCTTAATTACTGGCAGTAGCCCTCTTCTAAGATGGCGGCTATTGCGGCGTGGACGCTCGGAGCTCAGGACTGGGCGTTCCTTTCTTTGTAATATGGAGCATAAAAGGTGGTCAGTCAGCATGCCGCCCGTGCCCCTGGACGATGTCACTTTTGACAAAACGGCGTAGGGAGAGCGGCGTGCTGGCGCCACCAACACAACGTGCAGTCCCGGAAGCAACGGGTGTTCTTTCGAGAGAGCCGGCCGGCTTGGATGTTTATTAGCTGCCATTCTTTTTTGTTTTTCCTGTAACTGTAATACTTTTTACTATTATTAAAGAAGTTTACGGTTTTACACTATGGTAGTTTTTTCCTTTTCATTGGGTTAATTGCTGACTGAGTGACTCTTGGGAAAAACCGGAGATGAGGAGAGCTGTTATGTAATTGGTTCACCGAGAGACTGTGGCTGGGTCATAAGCCTAAAAGCGAAATTGATCTTCTTAAAAAGAGATCTGGGCAGCTGGTAATAGGAAAGTCCTTCCACCTGGAAAATCACTGCCTATCTTACATCACTTTTTCCTTTGGTGTTTTTCAGTATGAAGTCACTATCATACATGAAGGAGAGACTTTCCTATATTGTGACCATTGATTGATTAACAACAAAACCAGCTCAGACATCTTTGGAAAACAACAACCTCCTCATGTACTTTTTTATTGCTTTATGATGCAATCATTTGCACTATTTTTATAGATGGATCACTGCGAAGCAAATTGATTTTATTTAGGCATTTGAATTCCTTTATTTAGGTTATCTCAGTACCTGTAGTGAATTTACACCTTGTATTTGGTCTCCTATAGCGCAGTTTCTTTGTTCTGACATTTTACTTATTGTGGGTATCTCACATTTTAAACTGCAGCAAGACCGCGTTTGTTGTACCTTCTACAACAGACAGGGCAATGCAATCTTGTCTCTTCTGGAAGTATCTTTCAGACAGCGCTGTATTTTCCGTTTTGATATATGCTGGATATCTTTCTTCTTCCTCTCAAAGAGTTTTTGCGGGGTTTCTGTTTTTTTGTTTTTTTTTGTTTGAACTTGCAGGCTGCCTCTTAGCTGTTTGGCGTCTATTGGGTTTGTCCGGAGCTATCCGAGACTGTGCATCGTCTCCTCTCCTGCCTCCAAGCGGAGGCTCTGTCTGTCTATCCGAGCGACATTTGAGCGCTCCGCACACAATACTCCTACCCCCGACAGTCAGCAGCTCCAGCCGCTCGGCGTCTCCATGCACTATGGCACCATCCCGCTCCAGGGGGAAGGTGGGAGAAGGCACACACACGTCCCGAGCTCTCACTCCATGCTCTCACTCCACTCACGTCCGGTCACGCCCCCTTCGATGACAGTGTAAGATTGATGATAGTTAATTCTACGTGTGAACAGTTGGGGTCACTGCCAGAGGAATCATACGACATGTTTTTGATTTTTCTGATCAATATTGGAGAGGTTCAGTTGTTCACTGATATAGGCAGTATTTTAAATGTTTTTTTTATGTAATAAATGCTTAATAAAATTTACTTTATATTTTTCTACAATTGGTTCCTGTAAAGTTAATTTTTCCTTCAGCATTTATGTAAGCAATGGGTGGCTGTTGGTAGTAGTTATGCAAATATCACAGTGAGTTGGTGTCAGGCTGGAGGAGTAGGCATTTCTAGGCAAAAGGCTTTTGCATGCAGACTACCCTAGGCAACACCCATATGTGATAATGAGCATCCATTAGTGAAAGAACTAAAATTCGAAAAAGGAGTGGGCCAAGGGGCAGTTTAACTGTGGAGAAAGGGGCCAGCCAAGCCATCTGATTTACTGCAACTTCTAATGCACATTGAGAGAAGTTCAGTGTGCAATGAAATCAGACTAAAGTTGGCCATACATGTATAAACTTCCTTTGTTCAGTCTGCAGGCTTAGCAAAAGAATTCTAACAGATTCCTCCATCCACCCAATAGTGCAGATGGAATCTTTTGCTGCAGGCTCGAACAGTGCCTTCATCTGCCTTTTCACCCAGCTCCAGGTTTGGCAGACAGGGCCTTCCACAGAGTTAGAGTGATTGTTAAGGTTTTTAAAAAAAAAAAAAAAAAGAAACAAACAGGTTTATACTTACCTGCTCTGTGCAATGGAATTACACAGAGTGGCTCCGTACTTGCTCTTCTTGGGTCTCCCACCAACACTTCTGGCTCCTACCCTCTGCCGAGTGCCCCCATGGAAAGCCACTTTCTACCGGGGCACTCATGTGAGATCGCACCCCAGGCTCGCTGTTTGGGTCTATTGACACAGATAGCGGGACCCGTCCCCATCCCCCATTCCCTCGTCCCCCCGTCCCTCCCAACTTTAATTGACAGCAGCGGGAGCCAATGGCTCTTGCCTCAAAAAAGCCTGTGAGACCAGGGGGTTAGGGGAGAGAAGAGCTGCAGACGGGCACAGCATTGGTTCGAATGAAGGCTCAGGTAAGTAAAAGGGGGGTGGAGGGGGGATACTGATGCCTTAACATGTTTTACCCTAATGAAAGTAATGCATTAAGGTAAAAAATGTGTAGGCTTTATACCCACTTTGGTTTCAAAATCGTGTGAAGCTTCCGGAAGGGTGCAGGAACTTCTCAGGCGACAAACGTGCATAGGTGGCAGCCCATTCAAATGCGTGACAATCGCCTGTTAAGTGTGAACGCAGCTTCAACTATAGAAATAATATATATTTATGTGCAACAATACCCTGTTTCTATAATTTTTAATGGCTTTACTATGCAAGTTTGATTTTGAGCTCTTTGAAATTGACATCAGGATATGTTGATTCTCCCTGAATAAGTACATTTGAGAAATATAATAAAAAGCGCTTATTATTTATATGTTGGATCAGTTTTGAGGAGCATTTACTCATAATTAACCTTGCTGGAAACTGGGTAGCCTTCTGATTTGGATCTATGTTATATTTATAAAATTATTTAAAGTGTATATAAAGGCAAAACAGTTTTTTTTAGCTTTGGATTGATTTTATTTTTTGGAATTCCTTTATACAATTATTGTGCACAAAACAGACGAGCAAATTACCAGTATAAGCATTTACCAGGTACTATCATAAGAGAGTTCAATGTCATACAAACAATATTAGAAAGACTATTGTGAGTAAGAAACAGGCGCATTAAGACAAAAACAAGATATTGTCATAAACGGTGGTGTGGACAAAATTGTGGGGGAACAATAACAGAAGTTACCCAAAGGTAAAAAGGTGTTGAAGCAAATGCCTAGGTAGAGTTTGACTTTCCAAGCTGGAAAACAGCAGGAGGGGCATTTAGTTATACGAAGGCAGAAAATATATAGGAAAGAGGCTAGAGAAGGGGCATGAGGGTGCATACTGTGATGTCAGTAGGTGATGGGTGGATGAAGGAGAGGAGGAAAAGGGGAAAAATTAGGGCAGGGTGAGGAAGGAAGAAGTGAGCAGGAGGGAATGGATGGATAGCTGATTTGCTGTTTGGTTATGCACTGTTCATGCCCCTCCACTGCTCTCTTCTAGTATTGGTTACTCCCCGAGAGGGATTGTTGATGTCCTGCTGGGGGGTCACCTATTTAGAGTTGGTGTTACTTTGTGCGGAGGTAAGCATATTGTGATGTTCACATTTACCTTAAATTTTTTTGTTCTTAAATCTATGTCCCAATGGATAGATGTAACGCATTTGGTATTATGATACCTATTCAAATGTGCATGGCTGTACTTGGTTGTCTGGTAAGACCCCAATCATTTCCATATATTCAAAATATATATTTTTTTTGATGTGACCATACCATTTTTTGCTATTTTGCCTTTGGGTCACGGACGCCCGAGGGCATTCATGGGATTGGCCTGCATTTATTGTGGGTTTCCTGTGTGCGCCCACTGTGTGTGAGTGTGGCGCGGCCCTCTGGTTTCTGGTGTCTCTAGGCCAGGGTATCGCTCCTGTCATGCATAGAGGAGTGGTTTGTGGTCTCCGCCCTGCGGGGCAGTGTATCATGACGCCCTCTGTGAGGGGGCGTGTGGCCGGGCCTGCGAGATGGCGCTGGATGTCCAGGAGCTTCCGTGTTGTGTGGACACTCCCCCTTTTGCATCCGCGGTGTGTCATCACGTCGTGACATTTCGTGCTGTGCTCTGACGCAACGGGGAGGGGTAATTAAGGACCTAGGTGGCATCGCCATTTTGTTGGAATCACTGGGAGCCTCATACCTTACCACACAGGATAACGGGTACTTGCATACTTTGAAACACTGATGACATCTTTTCCCCTTTTGAATGGATAAACATCAGTAACAGACAATTTTTATTTTGAATCTCTTAATTAGATATAGGCATCGTGTGGCGATTTTCTTAGGGCCCCTCTCTGTCTCCTTTTGTCCCTCTTATTGAAAACACACATCCTATTCTATGAAAGGCTTTTATCACCACAGTTGAGGCAAGTGTCTTAATTCGTTCTCTCAGAAGAATGTGTGTATGGTTTCCCCTTAAGGGCGAGACTTTAAAGGCATGGACTTGTTAAACAAACAATAATATAAAAAGGGTATAAACTTTATTAGATACTGCATATAAAATGAATACATATACATATATATAGAAAAATCTCTGTACAAGATAGCTCTGAAATGCACAGTGTTCCAAATGGAGTTATACAAAACTCTTGATGTAGGATATAAATATGTAATAAATTATAACAATGCATAAATGTTTCCTACGCATTATGGAGACACACCTCCTTCTTCAGGGTTACTCAGATATGCATTTAATTAAAGTGTGATTGTCACGGAACGTCCCTCACTCCTCCTTGAGTGCTTCCATCAGTATACCACTTCCTCCCAGTCTGGACTCAGATATCAGATATTCCAACTGCTCCCAAGCACAAAAGAAGGTGAGACTTGCTTAGGTGCTAACATGGACTATTTTTATTAGAACCAGAATACAGTCTTATATACAGTAGAAGAGGAGGTTCCCCCCTCCTGCTCATATTACTCTAACAATACACCTGTAACCTAATTAACCTAATTAACATGAGCTAGTTTACTAAATCATTTACCCAAACCAGATGACTCAGAGACATGACCTGTAGGACACAGACTTGTGGTCACCGAGCTTCACAGAGTAGTATAAACACAATAGCAGGAGCTAATTACAATTAACAATACAATCAACAATCTCCCCCCTCCTCAGCCTAGTCATCAACAAACTATAATAGAAGTGGACTGTTCGCCTCCTAGCCAGTCCTGGAGGCCAATGTGATCAGCTCACACAATTAACATGTTGAGTTCAGAATCAAACAAACAAATAATAGTCTCTACATACATCCTGGGTGATATTGTGGACAAATATTACTGTCCCATTTTAGGTAGTCCAAGATATATTTTCTCACTCATCCTGTGCCAGGATAGCACAGGGTGACTTAGACATAAGAGGTGTATGGGAGCTGAAACAAGGGCATCCCCTACTTTCCAAGGGATTCTGAGTTCCACGGGCTCTCCCATCACAATGATGATCTAAAATAAAAACAGACACATCTTCAATGACAGGTCACACCCTTGTGGTATTCCTCCATACACCCACCCAATAGCGACAAGCAGATTAAACAGAACAGGTATACATCTGTTGTTCTGTACTCACATGCTCAAAGATGGCTGCCGAGAGCAATGGATCACTGGAGAGTGGCCAGATGGCCAAAGAGAGTGGAAAATTAGGAAAGCACAAAGGTTTGTGTAAAATTGTATATCATTTTTTTTATATATATTTTTGATTCAATATTTTGTTGTTTTGCACCCTTAAAGTCCCACATCTTCCAAACATTTTCACTTATCTATACGGGATGTTAGTGCCATAACTCATGTAGATGTTGATACTGGCCTCTGTCCACATATTTTACAACTCTGTTTGAAGTTAAGAAAACAAGTATTCTTTCTGGTGTTAGGTTAATTTTAAAGTGGTAATCTGCTCAGGTGCATGTCATTGCACACACATACTGTCCAACTGCTAGAAAAATTGCTGTTTATTTGTCCATTCACAGTGCATGCACATTGTCTAAATATCAGCCAAAGCTGTACTAAAATTTGTGATGTAAATTGGTGTGAGCAAGTTTGGGTAAATAACTCACAGTATCCACTTGCTACTGGGTGCTTTCACCCCCTTCCTGTCCAGGCCAATTTTTAGCTTTTAGTGCTCTCGCACTTTGAATGACAATTGTGAGGTCATGCAAACACTGTAGCTGAATTAAATTTTTATCTTTTTTTTTTTTATACACAAATAGAGCTTTCTTTTGGTGGTATTTAATCACCTGGGTTTTTTATTTTTTGCTAAACAAATGAAAAAAAGACTGAACATTTTGGGAAAAAAAAATTTCATAGTTTGTTGTAAAAAATTTGGCAAACAGGTAAATTTTTTCCTTCACTGATGTGTGCTGATGAGGCTGCGCTAATGGGCACTAATAGGCCACACTAATAGGTGGCACTGATGGTCGCTAATAGGGAGCACTGATGGGCACTAATTAGCAGCACTGTTGGGACTGCACTGATAATCAGAACACTGATAATCAGTGCAGATGTCTCTTTAACACAAGCCGATTATCGTCTCTCTTCTTACGTGGGGAAAGAAAAGCCAATAACCGGCTTGTGTTTACTCCTTTGATCAGCTGTCATTGGACCCAGCTGGTCATGTGGTAAAGGGCCACTGTGATTGGCCCTTTTACCCTGATCTGTGATCAGCTAAGTCCGGCAAAGTAAGCCTGCACTGTAGCCATCATTTGGCTATAGCGCGGGTGGGAAGGAGGTATGTTCTGTCAGTGAGAATGTGCTATGTATGGCTGCAGTAGATGATAATGTCATTCCTGTGAAAAAGAGGGGGATAGGTATGGCGCTGCTCTTATTAAGAGGTGACCTACAACCTCGAGAGGTGTGTGTCACAGGTGCATTTAGTGCAAAAAGTGACAATTAAAGTGCAGAAAATAATTATTTGTATATTCACAAAAATCCACAAAAAATCCTACTGTGTAAACTTCCTAACCGCTTATATATAATATATATTGTTATGTTCAAACAACCTGCAATTCAAAGTGACATTTCTGTGCAAAAAAATCCAACATATATGACTGGTGTATATTGTTGCTGTGAAACCGAGTTCAGAAATATGCATATACCGTCCTTAAACCCTGGTGTATAAAAAAAAAAGTCCAATAAAGTGACAATGTGCTCCTTCAAATTGTTCTGTGCTTCTTGGAAAACAGTGCCCCATAAGAAATGCACTCACCGCTATTATTCACCCCACAAGGAGTTATTTCACCTTCACAATATGAGCCACTGTGTAGCCTGTGGAGTGGGAGGAAACTTCCTGTCCTGTGTTCTCCAAGTGCCTCCTTGTCTGTGATGTAAGAGGTCTCCTCACACTTAACCTCTTAGATGGTGCCCACATGTAGAGAGGAAAGAGACTCCATAGTGCGATACCGTACAAATATTGAAAATGTATTAATAGTACTGATGCGTACTCACATTTAATAAAAATCATTAAAATTGAAAACAGTGTTTAAAAACAGGAAACTGGAGCAATCTACGCAATGTTGCATCACTTCCGGTTTCGAGCCGTGGAGCGTAGATCGCTCCAGTTTCCTGTTTTTAAACACTGTTTTCGCTTTTAATGATTTTTATTAAATGTGAGTACCCATCAGTACTATTAATACATTTTCGATATTTGTACGGTATCGCACTATGGACTCCCTTTCCTCTCTACATGTGGGCACCATCTAAGAGGTTAATAGTGAGGAGACCACCTACATCACAGACAAAGAGGCACTTGGAGAACACAGGGCAGGAAGTTTCCTCCCACTCCACAGGCTACACAGTGGCTCATACTGTGAAGGTGAAATACCTCCTTGTGGGGTGAATAATAGCGGTGAGTGTGTTTCTTATGAGGCACTGTTTTCCAAGAAGCACAGAACAATTTGAAGGAGCACATTGTCACTTTATTGGACTTTTTTTTTTTTTTACACCAGGGTTTAAGGACGGTATATGCATACTTCTGAACCAGGTTTCACAGCAACATTATACACCAGTCATATATGTTGGATTTTTTTTTGCACAGAAATGTCACTTTGAATTGCAGGTTTTGCACAGGATTATGTTTATTTTATTTTCGTTTGAACATAACAATATATATTATATATAAGCGGTTAGAAGGTTTACACAGTAGGATTTTTTGTGAATATACAAATATTTGTTTTCTGCACTTTTATTGTCACTTTTTGCACTAAATGCACCTGTGACACACACCCCTCAAGTATTTAGAGATTGTAGATCACCTCTTAATAAGAGCAGCGCCATACCTATCCCCTCTTTTTCACATTTCTCCTAGATTTACCTTAGGGTGAATTTATTGATAGAGGCTGCAGCTCCTCATTTTTCATTGTCACCATAAGCGTGGGGGTCTAACAATTTTCTCATGATAATGTCATCCCTATTTATTTTACAGTGGAGCTTGTTGCAAATATTGAGAAGAGAATTGTGCGTGTCACTCAGGTAAGAGAAGCTTTTATTGTATTATATCCTGTAAAATAATCTGACAAAGTTCTATGGGATACATAGGAAGGAACATATTATAAAATATTTGGCAGCCACAGTTTCTGATTTGTTTACAACAGTGTATGCTGCAGGTCTTTTAATCCCCCTGTCTCCTCTTGTGGAGCCACTATAATCTGCAACCGTGGTCATAAGATACAAATGTATGCAATTATGAAAAAGAGTCCATATTATATAAAAGAGTGCATTCAGTGTGTAGTTAATAGGTGCACTATAAGCTCACCATAAGTTGAAGAATACTAGGCAAAGTATGACATCCACCAGGCATCACCAAGGTGGTAATAAATATCTCCACAAGTGAACCTTCACCCAAATTATGCACTCACCAGAAGAAAGACTTGTGTAAGCTTCAATCAATGGTCAGTAATCAGTCATCTTCAGTTCATGCATACCTCCCAACAGTCCCGGATTGGGTGGGACATTTTCTTGCATTTTAAACCTTTGTCCCACGGTCCCAGTGTACAGGGGCTTACTCCATTATGTACGAACAGCCAAGCAGGACCTGCAGCAGTGTGATGTAACATCCAGCACAGCCAGGGATTAGTGGGCAAGCCGGCAGGGGTATGGCCACAATTAGAAAAGTGCAGCTGATAAATCCAAGCTGTGATGTCGGGGATGGGCGGTCCCATCCCTGACATCACAGCTTTTTTATAGGTACAAAGAAGCCCGGGTTTTGTTTAACTGCTCCCCCTAAGCCCCTTCCACTCTTAAGCATTGGGCCACACCCATTTATGCAGCGGCATGTGCTGCAGGCCTGTTCCTCCCACAAGTGTCCCTCATTCTTAAGTTCAAAAGTTGGGAGGTATGGTATGTGCCATAGGTAACATGGAGACTTGCTTCCAGAACACAGCAAACTAAGTGAAAAGCAGCTCACCAGCCAGGAGCCCAGAGAAAGCTGACTTCTCATTTTTTAACTTTGGAAGTTTGCACCTTGTCCAGCAGGTAAACCTCAGAATGTGCTGTAGAAACCAGGAATTGAGATTCCCCCCAACAGCTAGCATCAGGTGATTACCTGGATGGTGCAAATTTTAAAGCTTTAATAAGTAATCTCAATTCTGGTCCAGAGAGTTTGACCGAACATAAAGCAGAGTTCCACCCGAAAGTGGAACCTCCACTTATCTGCTCTCCCCCCCCCCGATGGCACATTTGACAACTTTCAGAGCGAAGGGGGGAAAAGGTACCTGTTTTTGACAGGTACCCTTCCCCACTTCCTGGAGACAGTGATGCAGTGCCGTCCTTTGGAAGTTTGGCCCGCCTCCTTCTTTCTCCCCTGCCAGGCCAATTAGAAAGTGCAGCATAGAACTGGCTGTGAAGCCAAAAGGCTTCACTGCCGGTTTCCCTTACAACGAATGGCAGTGGCAGCACCTGACTGCTGAGAACTGAATCCGAAAATCGCCTGGGGTGCTGACATTGTGAGCTCCCTGGACAGGTAAGTGTCCATATATTAAAAGTCAGCAGCTACAGTATATGTAGTATGTAGCTGCTGACTTTTAATTACTTTTTTCCCCAGACTGAACAACGCTGTAAATTAAAAATACCTTCAGAATTTAGTACCTTCTCCTTTTTGCTCCTGCTCCCCCCCCCGCTACAGCCTCTTTTCTTTTTAGTTTTCCCGTTGGGTGTGGGTTCGCCTTTAAAAAAGACAAAGAAGGGGAGGGGACGGTGGAGGATAATTGGATCTGGGATGATAACCATAATTATAAGGTGCATAGTAGGGTTAACTTGAAAGTCTTTCACCCCCTTTTCTCAACTCCTGAGACAATAATCAAGGTCAATGTGGGGTATAAGATTCAAGGGTGAGGGGTGCAAATCTATTGTGTAAAGGGAAAGGACTGTCATAAGAGGGTGATATGCCTCTTACATAAGATATCTTCCTTCCCCTTGGAGGGGCTTTACCCTTAGGGGTGTGACTAACCACAGTTTGTTTGTAATCCCCATTCTTGCAGGGGCGTTTTCCCTTTCCCTTGTGTAGGGAACATGGGCTGTGTCAGCTACAGATGGGTTGGACTTCTTGATAAGTAAGATCTCTAGGAGGGATCATATTATTAACCACATCTGAATTCAAATCTTCCTGACATTTAATATTTTCTTAGTTCTATAATCCTCCTTATCCCTGAGATATTTCTTCCTCTGTTTAGATTTTTGTTCAGCTTCTTCCTTATCAAGGATCTCACAAAGCTCTTTGGTATAGTTAGTATATGTTTTATCCTTGGGGTAAGAGGAAAGTCTTTTCTTAATGTTGTTAATCTCTTAGTCTCAATCTGGGCCATTTTTTTGTTCTTCCTCTCAATAAGAAATTACAAAAAGCTGACTCCAGCCTCTTTAAAGTAGGTGAATCATTCATCCAACTCTTCATCATATTTATCAGGGGATATAGTCTACCTGAGACTTCTGGGTATCATATTCTTCCACCTCAAAAACACCTGAAGTGTCAGTTTTTATTATTTATTAAAAAAGAATGCTACTCACACAAGGCAGATAAAATTGGCATGTAGATAAATCCACACAGTCATCACCCTAGCAGGTGTGATTCCTTCACATCATCCAGGGGTATAGGAGTATAGCGGTGGTGATGATATCCAAGGTATTTATATACGCACCCCCCAAAGTGGTTGTAAACCCTGTTACACCACTTTTACCTACACATAAGCCTATAATAAGGCTTACCTGTAGGTAACGTGAATATCTCCTAAACTTACACAGTTTAGGAGATATTCACTGTATCCGCATGTGCCATTTCTTTAGGTGCCGTGACCGGTGGCTCCCGGCTTCATGTTAGTGAAGTATTCACGGCTCCGGCCAATCACAACCCGGACAAAACTCCGGGAGACATGTCGCTGGTCACAGCAGTGTGCGGTGATCGCTGCAACAGCTTTGATCTAAGGTAAGTATTTCATAATGAGCTAGTATCTATGCCTTTTTGTCTTGCGGTGTTTTTTTTTTTTTTTGAGTTTACAACCGCTTTAAGCACTTAAGGACCAAGCCTCTTTTTGAGATTTGTTGTTTACAAGTTAAAAACATTTTTTTTGCTAGAAAATTACTTAAATACCCCAAACATTACATTTTTTTTCTAACACCCTAGAGAATAAAATGGCGGTCGTTGCAATACTTTCTGTCAGACCATATTTGCGCAGCGGTCTTACAAGCACACTTTCTTTTTGAGAAAATACACTTTTTTGAATTAAAAAATAAGACAACAGTAAAATTAGCCAATTTTTTTTTATATTGTGAAAGATAATGTTAAGGCCGAGTAAACTGATACCCAACATGTCACGCTTCAAAATTGCGCCCGCTCGTGGAATGGCGACACACTTTTACCCTTAAAAATCTCCACAGGCGACTTTAAAAAAAATCTACAGGTTGCATGTTTTGAGTTACAGAGGAGGTCTACAGCTAGAATTATTACTCTTGCTCTACCGATCGCGACGATACCTCACGTGTGGTTTGAACACCGTTTTCATTCCTTTTCCGTTCATCACGGGACACAGAGCCACAGTATTTACTGAATGGTTTAGATAGGCACCTCTAGGTGATGGACACTGGCACACCCTAGACAGGAAGTTTAGCTCCCT
Source organism: Lithobates clamitans (assembly GCA_037952925.1). NCBI lineage: Eukaryota > Metazoa > Chordata > Amphibia > Anura > Ranidae > Lithobates > Lithobates clamitans. The sequence goes on along the minus strand of JBBGZY010000412.1, from coordinate 826,527 downwards.
ATATAACCCCTCCCCTTACTTGGAGTACCTCAGTTTTTTCGCCAGTGTCTTAGGTGCTGGTCACGAGTAAAGACGTGCTGTGCTATGCTCCGCTGAAGAAATCTTTACTGGGGCAGTCCATGCAACCGGATCCATTCAAAGTGTCTTTTCTAGGCCGAATTGAATGGTACCCGGGCCTCGTGTCCAAAGAAACGAGATTTTGCCTGTAACGCTTCTCTTTGTAGAGAGCTGGACCCCAGGATCCAGTGTTTGGGTTTTTTCAGCCATATTTTCCTGGCGGGGTGCTTTACAGGCCCAGGAGTGTGGATCCCCCGATAAAAAGGGGCCCCGGTTCCTGAAGGTTTTTTAACAGAGCCCACCGTGAGTGGTGAAGATTGAGTCTGTTTGGTTTACCACAGAACCCTGCAGTTGGATAAGGTAAGGGAGATTCCTAAGGAATTTTTCTAACTCTTTTGGGTTTTCTCCATTAAAGTAAATGTCGCTATACCTAAAGTTGCCACCAGGGGCTGTCAAGAGCACGTACCTGTTCCATGCTTGTCAGTCTTGCTCTGTGTCACAAGCTGCACGCTTCTTCCGAGCCCAAGCTTCAGGTAGGATGTGTGAAGGGGGGTTTTCTTTATCGTACATCATGGGACACAGAGCCTAAGTAGTAACTTAATGGGTTATAGGCCACCTTCAGGTGATGGACACTGGTATACCCAATACAGGAAGTTCACTTCCCTATATAACCCCTCCTCCTTCCAGGAGTACCTCCGTTTTTTCGCCAGTATCTAAGGTGTTGGTCATGAGTGAAGGTGTACTCTGAGGAGCTCCAGGAGGGATCCATGCTGGATTTAAATAACCTCCACAACCGGATCTATCCAAGCCACTGAGGCCACAGGATGGTACCCGGGTCTCGCATAGAAGAACGAGGTTTTGCCTGTAACGCCTCTCTTTGAGGGCTGGACCTCAGGAACCAGGACTCTTTTTGGTCTTGCTACATTACCTAAAGTTGCTCCTGAGGGGTGCTATACAGGTCCAAAGGAGTAGAACCCCTATTATAGGGACCCAGACTTTGAAGGTTTACTAATGCAACCCACCATGATGGGTGAAGTTTGGATCTGTCTGTTACAGCAGTATTCTGCAGCGAGGATACGGTAAGGGAAGAAGCCTAGGAACTGTAAAAAGTCCACCTATGCCTTTTTCTTCCATATGAAAAACATTGTATGCCTTAAAAATCTTCACTAAAGGGAGTAAATTACACATACCTTGGTACGTTGCTTCTCAGCAGGTCTGTGTCTGGCTATAACAGCGTGTGTGGTCCCAGCAGCCAGAGGGGGGTTCTTAATTGAACAGATGGTGTTTTCTCTTCTGAGGGAACTAAGTGGGGGTACAGCAGTACAGCAGCAGTTCATAATGACATATCTTCATGTATAACGGCCCCTACTAAAACATTATCTTGCTAAGAAGCCAAACACTACTGCTGATAAAACTCCCCCCCCATTCCCCGGAGAGGTGCGGTGGCGGCTTCCCAGATATTACATTTATATGTCAAACTTGCCTTTTATAAGCACTATCCCATGGAGGATATTGTTGCGCCCCAGCCCTTGTACAAGGCAGTACGTTCACTGGCAAGGTGCCAGATGGCGTTCGCAGGCTCCTCCTCATCGGGTATGCATTTGCAGACCCGAATGCCGTCCACGTGAACTAGTGTCATTCTTGAAAGGAGGAGAGGGCCGGGTATTGGAAAGGGGCATGGTCTAAAAAGCAGGCGGCGCCGTGTGCGGGACGTAGCGTCCACGTGGAGCACACGGCGCGCACACTGAGGGGCGGAAGACGCTGAGGATGTCAAATCAGGCTCACACCTGAGGCTTTAAAGACAAGACGCTCTCATTATCATAAATCTCTAAGAGCAACTGAGGAGAGGAAGTCTGACACACTAAAGGACACAGGAGCGCTGGGGCACGTAAGGGATGTAAACAGGCATTTCCAGTACAGGAAATACAATTGTTACTCAGCACCAAAAGCTGATCTTTATGGTGGCATTGTTTTGCTAAACTATTGCTCAGCAAGTAGTATATTTTCTTTATCGTACATCATGGGACACAGAGCACCATAATAATGACTAATTGGGCTATGCGCTACTTTAGGTGATTGGACACTGGCAACCATTAGTAAGACGGTTCCTCCTATATAAACCCTCCTAGTTTTTTCGCCAGTGTCTTAAAGGTGATGGTCGTGGCTGTTGAAGCTCTTCAAAATTCTTCAAATAATGTCCCAGTGAGGATGTTATATTCGGATCCATTTGGATGGCATAAGAAAGGGTGCCCAAGAAAGGGTGTTTTTACCCCCCTTGAAGGTTGTTTCCATAGTTGAACTCATCCAGAAAGTGAAAAGAGAACCAAGGCCTTCTATTCGGCTGTGCATGGGGTTGCTGGGCAAAATGGTGTCCTCCTTCAACGCAATTCCATATGCACAGTTCCTTTCCAGGGTGTTCCAGAACAGCATTCTGGAAGCCTGGGACAGGTCTGCTCGAACCTTGGATCATCCTATGGTTCTATCCCCACAGGTACAATGGAGTCTCTCTTGGTGGTTAAAAACCAGCAATTTGAGAAAAGGAAAATCTTTTCCACCAGCAGTCTGGAATGTAGTAACTACAGATGCCAGTCGCCTCGGCTGGGGAGCAGTCCTGGAGGAGGCGTCTGTCCAGGGAATATGTTCCCAGGCAGAAAGGACCTTGCCCATCAATCTATTGGAGATTCGGGCAGCTCGTCTGGCTCTGCGCTTCTGGATGTCCAGGTTACGGGGTCTCCCTGTCCGAGTCCAGTCCGACAACTCCACGGTAGTAGCATATAACCACGAGGGAGGTACCAGGAGTCGGGCATCCCAAAGAGAGGTGAATTACATATTGACTTGGGCACAAAAGCATGTGCTGTTTCTTTCAGCAGTGTTTATACCGGGGGTGGACAATTGGCAGGCAGACTTCCTAAGTTGCCAGAAATTGTTGCCAGGGGAATGGTCCCTGCATCCTGAAGTTTTTCTACAGATCTGTCAACACTGGGAGACCCCAGATGTGGATCTGCTGGCATCCAGATTCAATGCCAAACTGGACAGGTTTGTATCCAGGACCAAGGGTCCGCTTGCTGTTGGGATAGACGCATTAGTAGTTCCTTGGGATCAGTATTCTCTGATATATGCCTTCCCTCCGATCCAAATTCTGCCGCACTTGCTACGCAGAATACAGGAGGAACGAAAGCCAGTGATCCTAGTGGCCCCAGCGTGGCCTCAGAGATCCTGGTACTCGGAGATTGTGAAATTGGCAGTGGGGGACCCATTGGTCCTTCCGTGCCGTCCAGACCTGTTGTCTCAAGGACTCATATTCCATCCTTCTTTACAGTTGCTGAATTTGATGGCATGGCTATTGAGACCAGAATATTGAAGGACCTTGGTATCATGGGCTCAGTCTTGTCTACTCTGATAAACGCTAGAAAGTCAGTTTCTAGAGCTATCTATTATAGAGTCTGGAAGTCATACATTTCTTGGTGTGAGGAAAGGAAGTGGAACCCTCTTAGGTATACGATTGGAAGAGTTCTGGCCTTTCCTCAAGCAGGAGTAGACTTGAAGCTGGCTTTAGGGACAATTAAAGGACAGATATCGGCCTTATTGTTTTTTTTCCAAAGGCCAATTGTATCCCATTCCTTGGTACGAACCTTTGTTAAGGGGGTTACGCACCTAAGGCCACTGGTTAAGCCGCCTATATGTCCCTGGGACCTAAATTTGGTCCCGTCAGCCTTACAGTGTCAACCGTTTGAACCTATTGGACATATTTAGTTTGTCCTATTAACCAGGAAATTGTTTTTTTTGGTGGCTATAACTTCGGCTAGAAGGATTTCAGAATTGGCCGCCCTTTCTTGCAAAGAACCTTTTTTGATTCTTCATCAGGACAGAGTGGTCATGCGCCCTCGTCCAGATTTTTTTACCAAAGGTAGTTTCCAAATTTCATTTGAATCAGGATATCATTCTACCTTCCTTTTTTCCAAACCCTAAAACTAGGGAGGAAAGGTCACTTCGCACTATGACTTCCACAGCTACCACAAATGTACCAAAAATTCCACCCCCAGGTGCTGGGAATTCCAGTCATGCCTCCACACTGTCATCCTCTCCGGAGATACCAGACATGGCAAGCCAGGGTGAGTCATTGGAACCAATTGGTAGTGTAAATGCTTCACACACTTCAGGCCCTGTATACGTAACTGAAGATGCATTTTCCCCTGCCCTGCAGAGCCTAGAAGGATGATTAGCGGCTTTAATCGCATCCTCCATTCAAGTGGATAGGAAGCGTGCTAGATCCCCCTCCCCCACCTCAAACCCTTTACCATGGGAACAGTGGGGGTAGGATGAGGTATTACCCTCAGGCGATCGCGAGGAAAAACAAGCTGATTATTCCTCTGCGGAGGAAACAACAATCTGAGGTACAAACTCTTACGGAGATGGCTTGTTCCACTTTCATGCTACCCCTAACAGAGTCAGCTGAGGGTCCAGTTTCTTCCTTGGGTTCTTTAAAACCTTTATAGTCTTTTCATGCGTTTCCGGTCCATGCATTACTAGAAAAGCTTATTTATGCTGAATGGGATCATCCGGATAAGCATTTTCTTCCTCCGAAGAAATTCTCCGTTCTCTATCCCATGGAGGAGAAATTCACCAAAGAATGGAAGGTACCAGCAGTTGACGCTGCGATTTCCAGTGTGAATAAAAGCTTAACTTGTCCAGTAGACAATGCACAAATGCTTAAAGATCCAACAGATAAAAAGCTGGAGTTCCTGTTAAAATCCTCTTTTTCCTTGGCAGGGGCTGTCAGCCTGCAGTCGCTGCAATAGGCATCTGTCAGTCTCTAAAGGACCAGTTCACAGAGGCTCTTAAGGAGGTCCCCGCACAACAGGCCTGTGAGTTGGCCGAACTGCCAAAGGCATTATGTTTTGCCATAGACGCTATGAAGGACTCATTTACCAGGCGTCCCGCCTTGCACTTGTGCTAGTACACATGCGTGGTTAAAAAATTGGTCAGCCGAAGCACTTTGCAAAAAGCTTCTGACTAGTTTGCCTTTTCATGGGAGCGACTATTTGGCAATGATTTGGATAAATACATCCAAACGATTTCTAGTGGGAAGAGTACTGTTTTTCCGGTCAAAGAAAGTTTAAACGTCTTTCATTTAAACAGATTTTTTCTCCTGCGCCAGGGGCATCCGCCTCTAGGCAGTGGCGACGGCCTCCGCCGTCAGACTCTAGGGGAAAACCTAAGGGTCAGGCCCAGGCTCAAAAGACCTGGGGCCGGAAATTTGCAAAGCAGAATACTAAAACCTCATCATGAAGAGGCGCCCCCCTCGCCAGAGTAGGGGGAAGTCTTCTGCAATACTCAGAAGTCTGGCAAAAGGAAATTCAGCACAGATGGGTCATCTCCACGGTGTTTCTAGGATACAAACTAGAATTTCGGGAGTTTCCACCATCTCATTTTCTGAGATTAAACATTCCCAAAGATCCAGGGAAAAAGCAATCTCTATTTCAAGCATTAGACCAATTACTGGCTCAGGGGTTGATCATACAGATCCCCACAGAAGAGCAAGGTTTGGGGTTTTATTCAAACCTTTTTACGGTACCAAAACAAATGGAGATGTCAGACCCATTCTAGATCTAAGAAATCTAAATCAGTTCCTGAAGATCCGCTCCTTTCGCATGGAGTCAATCAGGTCAGTGGTTTCCATCCTACAAGGAAGAGAACTTCTGGCGTTCATCGACATCAGGGATGCATATCTGCATGTCCCTAGATTTCCCGCTCACCAAAGGTTTCTGTGACTCGAAGTAGAACAGCAGCTCTTTCAGTTTGTAGCCTTGCCCTTCGGGCTAGCTACAGCCCCCCCTGGTGTTCACAGAAGTACGGGCCCCACCTCTAGCCAGGTTAAGGGTACAGGGCATAACAGTCTTGGCGTGCCTAGACGATCTATTGCTAATAGACCAATCAATGGCTCGCTTGGAGCAAAGTGTACACATTACAACCAGTTACCTGGAAAGTCTGGGTTGGATTCTCAACCTAGAGAAGTCTTCCTTAAAACTGCTAAGAAAGCTGGAGTATTTGGGCCTGATCATAGACACAGCCCAGAAAAAGGTGCTCTTGCCTCCGGCAAAAATCAACTCCAAACGAGAGCTGGTCCGGATGGTCAGGTCGAAAGGAAATCCCTCAATTCGTTTTTGCATGAGGTTGTTAGGAAAGATGGTGGCTTCGTTTGAAGCAGTCCCCTATACCCAGTTCCATTCGAGACAGTTGCAAAACAGTATCCTGTCTGCTTGGAACAAAACCAATCCAAGCTTTGGACTTGCCAATGCGGCTGTCCCCAACGGTGTCCCAAAGCCTGAGTTTGTGGTTACTAACCCAGAATCTGCTGAAAGGAAGATCCTTCAGACTAGTTATCTGGAAAGTAGTAACGACACCATGCCAGGCTTTCAGGCTGGGGAGCAGTACTAGAGGAGACAACTGTGAGGGACAGTGGTCAAGAACCAAAAGAGCCTTGCCCATCAACATCCCAGAGATTCGGCCAGTGCGTCTGGCTCTGAAGGCCTGAGCTTCCAGGTTAAGGGATTGTCCTGTCAGGATCTAATCCGACAATGACACAGCTGTGGCCTATGTCAATCACTAAGGGGGTACCAAGAGTCTTTCAGCGCAGAGAGAGGTGAACCATATTCTAAATTGGGCAGAAAGGAATGTTCCGTGCCTATCAGCAGTCTTCATTCCAGGAGTAGAGAATTGGCAGGCGGACTACTTAAGTCACCAGCAGTTATTCCCGGGGGAATGGTCTCTTCACCCCGACATTTTTCTGGCTTTTTGCCAAAGATGGGGCACTCCGAGCGTGGATCCTTTAGCCTCCAGATTCAAGATAAAGTTAGACAACTTTGTGTCCAGGACAAGGGATCCGCTCGCATGCGGAACAGATGCATTGGTGACCCCGTGGGATCAGTTCTCACTAATCTATGCATTCCCCCCTATTCAGTTGCTGCTACTACTTCTTTGCAGGATCAAGCTGGAAAGAAAGCCGGTAATTGTGGTAGCACCGTCATGGTATGCAGAAATCGTAAAGATGGCAGTGGAAGATCCATGGTCCCTTCCACTAAGGCCAGACCTGCACTCACAAGGGCCGATATTCCATCCTACTTTACGAACGCTAAATTTAATGGCCTGGCCATTGAAACCCACATTCTGAAGTAACGTGGGCTTTCCGGGTCAGTTATCTCTACTTTGATTAATGCAAGGAAGCCAGCTTCCAGAACTATATATTATAGAGTCTGGAAGGCTTATGTTTCCTGATGTGAATCCAAGGGTTGGCACCCTCGGAGATATATCATAGGCAGAATTCTTGCCTTTCTACAATTAGGCGTAGAGATGAAATTGGCCTTGAGTACTATTAAGGGCCAAGTCTCAGCCTTATCAATCTTATTTCAAAGACCACTTGCTATGCATTCTTTAGTCCGGGGTTTTATGCAAGGGGTGATGCGGATTAATCCGCCAGTTAAATCACCTTTGAGCCCTTGGGAATTGAACTTAGTTTTGTCAGTGTTACAAAAACAGCCATTTGAACTAATACAGCATATTCCCTTAGTCCTTCTGACAAGGAAGTTAGGGTTCTATGTTGCTATATCCTCAGCAAGGAGGGTTTCGGAATTGGCTGCTCTTTCTTGTAAAGAGCCATACTTGATTATTCATGAGGACAGAGTGGTGTTATGACCTTGTCCAGACTTTTTACCAAAAGTGGTTTCAGGTTTTCACCTGAACCAAGATATTGTCCTGCCATCGTTTTTTCCAAAACCATGTTCCAGTCAAGAGAAGTCACTACATTGTCTTGATGTGGTGAGAGCAGTGAAAATCTTTTTAAAGACAACTGCTCAGATTCGAAAGACTGATGACTTATTTTTTCTGCCAGAGGGTCCTAAGAAAGGACAGGCAGCGTCAAAATCCACTGTCGCTAAGTGGATTTGGAAAGTTATAATTCAAACTTATGATTTAAGGGGTAAGATTCCCCCTTTTCAAGTTGAGGTGCACTCTACCAGGTCGGTTAGTGCGTCACCAGGGCTCCATGGCTCAGATCTGCAAGGCCGCAACTTTGTCTTCAGTACATACACTACCGTTCAAAAGTTTGGGGTCACATTGAAATGTCCTTATTTTTGAAGGAAAAGCACTGTACTTTTAAATGAAGCTAACTTTAAACTAGTCCTAACTTTAAACAAATATACTCTATACATTGCTAATGTGGTAAATGACTATTCTAACTGCAAATGTCTAGTTTTTGGTGCAATATCTACATAGGTGTATAGAGGCCCATTTCCAGCAACTATCACTCCAGTGTTCTAATGGTACAATGTGTTTGCTCATTGGCTCAGAAGGCTAATTGATGATTAGCAAACCCTTGTGCAATCATGTTCACACATCTAAAAACAGTCTAGCTCCTTCCAGAAGCTACAAAACTGACCTTCCTGTGAGCAGATTGAGTTTCTGGAGCATCACATTTGTGGGGTCAATTAAACGCTCAAAATGGCCAGAAAAAGAGAACTTTCATCTGAAACTCGACAGTCTATTCTTGTTCTTAGAAATGAAGGCTATTCCATGCGAGAAATTGCAAAGAAATTGAAGATTTCCTACAACGGTGTGTACTACTCCCTTCAGAGGACAGCACAAACAGGCTCTAACCAGAGTAGAAAAAGAAGTGGGAGGCCGCGTTGCACAACTAAGCAAGAAGATAAGCACATTAGAGTCTCTAGTTTGAGAAACAGACGCCTCACAGGTCCCCAACTGGCATCTTCATTAAATAGTACCCGCAAAACACCAGTGTCAACATCTACAGTGAAGAGGCGGCTGCGGGATTTTGGGCTTCAGGGCAGAGTGGCAAAGAAAAAGCCATATCTGAGACTGGCCAATAAAAGAAAAAGATTAAGATGGGCAAAAGAACACAGACATTGGACAGAGGAAGACTGGAAAAAAGTGTTGTGGACGGATGAATCCAAGTTTGAGGTGTTTGGATCACAAAGAAGAACGTTTGTGAGACGCAGAACAAATGAAAAGATGCTGGAAGAATGCCTGACGCCATCTGTTAAGCATGGTGGAGGTAATGTGATGGTCTGGGGTTGCTTTGGTGCTGGTAAGGTGGGAGCTTTGTACAGGGTAAAAGGGATTCTGAATAAGGAAGGCTATCACTCCATTTTGCAACGCCATGCCATACCCAGTGGACAGCGCTTGATTGGAGCCAATTTCATCCTACAACAGGACAATGACCCTAAACACACCTCCAAATTGTGCAAGAACTATTTACAGCAGAAGCAGGCAGCTGGTATTCTATTGGTAATGGAGTGGCCAGCACAGTCACCAGATCTGAACCCCATTGAGCTGTTGTGGGAGCAGCTTGACCGTATGGTACGCCAGAAGTGCCCATCCAACCAATCCAACTTGTGGGAGCTGCTTCTAGAAGCGTGGGGTGCAATTTCTCCAGCTTACCTCAATAAATTAACAGCTAGAATGCCAAAGGTGTGCAATGCTGTAATTGCTGCAAAAGGAGGATTCTTTGATGAAAGCAAAGTTTGATGTAAAAACAATGTTATTTCAAATACAAATCATTATTTCTAACCTTGTCAATGTCTTGACTCTATTTTCTATTCATTTCACAACGTATGGTGGCGAATAAGTGTGACTTTTCATGGAAAACACAAAATTGTTTGGGTGACCCCAAACTTTTGAACGGTAGTGTACATTCACAAAATTTTATCAGGTGGATGTAAGGTGGTATGAGGATATCGTCTTCTTACGCAGTATGCTGCAGGCAGCAGTATAAGGTCTGGGGGGGCCCTACGGGTTGTCTCTCCCTCCCCTCAAATAGCATTGCTACGGGACGTCCCATTAAGTTATTACTTATGCTCTGTGTCCCATGATGTACGATAAAGAAAATAGGATTTTTATAACCGCTTACCTGTAAGATCCTTTTCTTGGAGTACATCATGGGACACAGAGGTCCCTCCCCTCTTTTATGGGGTTTAAGTATATTGCTTTGCTACAAAAACAGAGGTACTCCTGGAAGGAGGAGGGATTATATAGGGCAGTGAACTTCCCGTATTGGGTGTACCAGTGTCCATCACCTGAAGGTGGCCTATAACCCATTAAGTTATTACTTAGGCTCTGTGTCCCATGATGTACTCCAAGAAAAGGATTTTACAGGTATGCTGTTCTTTTTAGGAATGTCCCCCCACAGCTTTTCTTCCAGGCTAGAGGCCATGGGGCAGTCGGCGGTATGCCGCATGGCTCCCGCTGTCCTTATGACGGCTCTCCATCCACCTGCCCTCCTCTCTCCTCCGCCCCAGCCTCCCTCAACATGCGATCCGGTCGGATCGGAGCCCCCGCTCGCGCGGGAAAGCAGTCTTTTTTTGAAAAATGATGAGGGGGGTGGGCGGAGGAGGGGGAGCGGAGCATCAGCGCGGCATCGGCATGGTTCAACGCCCACAAACGCGGGCCATGCATAGCTATAAAGATGCACTTTTTGCAGGGGCGCACAGCTAAAAGAGGGACACAGAGCAGATGGATGGCATGATAGCGTGGGTGACACAGGCCTTCCCAGGCACATTTACTTAGCATCAGACTGAGCCTTGATAGCAGCAGCAGTTGCTGAACTATTTTGCTCAGCAGTGGGTGCATTTCTGGTAGTACCTCTGCATTTGTGCTTAGCACTATGGGCAGAAGGGGAATTACAAATACCCCTAAAAATAGGGGCTCAAAGGGATCTCCCTCAGGCTCTGAGGACCCCCCCCCTCTGCAACTCCATCTCCCCCTTGAAAGACCTAGGGAGGCTGGTCAGAATGAGCCATCCGGGTCAGGGGCTGAACCTGCTTCCAGCATTTCTGTATATATTACTCAGGAGGTTTTTTTTTCCGTAGCCACACGTGGATTAGAGGAAAGATTAGTGGCCTTAATCGCATCTTAAAGTGGAAGAAAATGCTTTAGGTCCCCTTCTACCACCCAGGACCCTCAAACAGAATAACTCTGGGAAAGGGGAGACAAATCCCCCTCAGGGGACCGGGATGAAACTGATGACTCCTCTTCTGAGGAGTCAAGTGGGGAAGGACCCTCTTCAGCTTCACAGGCTGAGAAATCGCTGGTGTATTCTCTTACTGAAATGGTCCGCTCCACATTTAAGTTACCTGTAACTGAGTCGGTTGAAAAGCCCACTTCTTGTCTAGGTTCACTGGAGCCTGCTCAAGCTTGTTTATTCTGAGTGGGGTCACCCAGTAAAATATTTTTTCCCTCCTAAAAAGTTTTCAACACTATCCTATGGTGAAAAAATTTACAAAGATGTGGGGTATACCAGCAATTGACGCTGATATATCCTCTGTAAATAAAAGTTTGACTTGTCCTGTTGACAACGCTCAAATGCTTAGGGATCCAACCGATAAAAAATTGGAATTCCTGTTAGAAAAACTTTTTTCTTTATCGTACATCACGGAACACAGAGCCACAGTAATAACTGTATGAGTTACATGGTACCTTCAGGTGATGGACACTGGCACACCCTAAACAGGAAGTTCAATTCCCCATATAACCATATATAACCATATATTCCCCATATAACTCCCTCACCGGGAGTACCTCAGTTTTTTCGCCAGTGTCTTAGGTGTTGGTCACGAGTAAAGATGTGCTGTGCTGAGCTCCGCTGGAATATTCCTTACTGGGGCAAGCCATGCAACCGGATCCATTCAAAGTGTCTTTTCCAGGCCGAATTGAATGGTACCCGGGCCTCGTGTCCGAAGAAACAAGGTTTTGCCTATAACGCTTCTCTCTTTAGAGAGCTGGACCCCGGGGTCCAGTATTTGGGTTTTCATCCATATTCCTGGCGGGGTGCTTTTTACAGGCCCAGGGCTGTGGATCCCCCGATAAAAAGGGGGCCCCAGTCCCTGAAGGTTTTTTAACGGAGCCCACTGTGAGAGGTGAAGATTGGGTCTGTTACCACAGAACCCTGCAGCTGGATAATTCTTGTGGGTTTTCTCCTTTTAAAGTAAATGTTGCTATGCCTATAGTCACCACCGGGGGCTGTCAAGAGTACGTACCTGTTCCATGCTTGTCAGTCTCGCCTTTGTATACAAGCTGCATTCTTCCTCCAGCCCAGGCTCCAGGTAAAGTCCTGGGAAAGGGGGGTTTTTCTCCTAGGAATGTCCCCCCACCTGGATAGCTTTCATCCAGGCAGAGGGAGCATGGCATTAGATGGTGGTGTGCCGTGCCGCTCCTGCCGCCATTACGGCGGTTCCCTTTGGCAGCTCTACTCCTCTCCTCCACCCCAGTCCTCCGCCATGCGGTCAGGATCGGAGCCCGCTCGTGCAGGAAAACGTTCTATTTTAAAATAGATGAGGGAGGGGGGGCGCAGTGGGTGGTCAGAGGAAGGGAGTGGGGCTTAGTGGCATTGGCACGCTTCAGCGCCCACAGCGCGGGCTGCATAGCTATAAAATGCACCTTTTTCAGGTGCATACAGCTAGGAGGGACACGGAGCGCACGGGTGGCATGTGAGCGGGTGACGCAGGCATTCCCAGGCACATTTACTTTAAGCATCAGGCTGAGCTTAATAGCAGTGGTAGTTGCTGGACTATTGCTCAGCAGTGGGTGCATTCTTTTGGTGGTACCTCTGCGTTCGTGCTCAGCACTATAACCAGAAGAGGTGGTTCAAATGCCACAAAAGACCAAGGACACAAAGGGGTCGCCCTCAGGTCCTAATGGCCCTCCCTCTGCAACACCATCCTGTTCTAAGGAGGCTGGTCAGAGTGAGCCGTCAGTGGTCATCAGGGGTTGCAATTGCTTCTAACACTTCAGCCCCTGTCTATGTAACAGCAGGTTTTCCCCTCAGCTATGAGTGGTTTAGAGGAAAGATTAGTGGCTTTATTCACGTCTTCACAGAGTGGAAGAAAACCCATTAGGTCCCCTTCTACAACCCAGGATCCTCAAACGGAGGAACTGTGGGAGGGAGAATATGAATCCCCCTCAGGAGACCATGAACAGGCTGATGATTCCTCTTCCTGTCCATTCATTACTAGAAAAGCTTGTGTAATCTGAGTGCAATCACCCAAATGAGAACGTTTTTCCTCCTGAAAAGTTTTCAACACTTTATCCTATGGAGAAAAAATTTACTAAGATATGGAGTATACCAGCAATTGACGCTGCTATATCCTCTGTGAATAAAAGTTTGACTTGTCCGATTGACAATGTGAAAATGCATAGGGATCCAACTGATAAAAAATTGGAATTCTTGTTAAAAAAACATTTTCTCCTTGGCAGGTTCAGTGGCTCAACCTGCAGTGGCGGCAATTGGGGTATGTCAGTCTATGAGAGACCATTTGAAACAGATACTCAAGGTGTTCCCTGAACAGCAGGCCCAGGAATTAGCTGAGCTGCCAGCAGCTTTGTGCTTTGCAATTGACGCAGTCAGAAACTCTATTCTTTAAACCCCTCGCCTTACGCTTGGGTTGGTACATATGCGTAGAATCTTATGGTTAAAAAGTTGGTCAGCCGAAGCGCCATGCAAAAAGCTCCTGGCTGGTTTTCCTTTCCGCGGTGAAAAGCTGTTTGGGGAGGATTTGGACAAATATATCCAAAAAATAGCAAGTGGGAGAGGTACCCTTTTTGCCAGTTAAGAAAAAGACTAAACGTCCCTCATTTAAACAGGCTCTTTCTCCAGTGCCAGGGGCATCAGCCTCCAGGCATTCGCGACGGCCTCCACCGTCAGGTTCAAGAGGTAAACCTCAGGGTCAACCCCAGGGACAAAAGAGGTCCTGGGGGAGGAAACCCACAAGACAGAACGCTAAAGCTTCTTTATGAAGGGGCGCCCCCGCTCGCTCGAGTGGGGGGAAGACTTCTGCAGTTCTCAAAGGTCTGGCAGGAAAAATTTCGGGACAGATGGGTGGTCCCCACAGTAGCTCTAGGGTACAAACTAGAGTTCAGAGAATTCCTGTCTCCTCGATTCCTCAGGTCAAATGTCCCCAAAGATCCAGAGAAAAAGAAGTCCCCTTTCTAGCGTTAGAGCGATTTTTGTCACAAAAAGTGATCATGGTGGTTCCAGTGGAAGAGCAGGGGTCAGGGTTTTATTCAAACCTTTTTACGGTACCAAAACCAAATGGGGATGTTAGACCCATTCTAGATCTCAAAAATCTAAACTGGTTCCTGAAGATTCGCTCTTTTCTCATGGAATCAATCCGATCAGTAGTCTCCATCTTACAAGGGGGAATGCTTCTGGAATCAATCGACATCAAGGATGCATACCTGCATGTACCTATTTTCCCCACTCACCAGAAGTATCTGCGTTTCGAAGTAGAAAGACTTTCAGTTTGTAGTCTTGCCTTTTGGTCTAGCTACTGCACCTTGGGTGTTTACAAAACTTCTGTCCAAGCGTCCAAGGGAAATGGTCCAGAACCGAAAGGACCTTGTCCATCAACATTCTAGAAATTCGGGCAGCGCATCTAGTCCTAAGGGCCTGAACATTCAGGTTGCAGAATTCTCCTGTCAGGATTCAATCCGAAAATGCCACAGGAGTGGCTTATATTAATCACCAAGGGGGCACCAGAAGTCAGGCAGCCCAGGGAGAGGTAAACCATATCCTAACCTGGGCAGAAAAACATGTGCCGTGCGTTTCGGCAATCTTCGTTCCAGGGGTAGAGAACTGGCAGGCAGACTACTTAAGTCTCCAGCAGTTGTTCCCACGGGAATGGTCCCTTCACCCCGACGTCTTTCTAACTATATGCCAAAGATGGGGGATCCCGGATGTAGATCTGTTTGCGTCCAGGTTCAACAACAAAGTCGACAACTTTATCAAGAACAAGGGATCCACTCGTATGCGGAACAGATGCGTTGGTGACCCTGTGGGATCAGTTCTCACTGATTTAAGCATTCCCTCCTATTCCACTTCTTCACAGGATCAAGCGGGAAAGAAAGTCGGTAGTTCTTGTGGTCCCAGCATGGCCCAGAAGATCTTGGTATGCAGAAATAGTAAAGATGGTGGTAGGGACCCCATGGACCCTACCACCAGGTCCAAACCTGCTATCGCGGGGACCAGTGTTCCATCATACTTTACAAACGCTAAATTTAATGGTTTGGCTATTGAAACCCACATTCTAAGGAATTGTGGGCTTTCAGGCTCAGTGATACCTACCTTGATTAATGCAAGGAAGCCAGCTTCCAGAGTAATTTACTGTAGAGTCTGGAAGGCATATGTTTCTTGGTGTGAATCCAGGGGTTGGCATCCTAGGAAGTATGTCATAGGTAGAATTCTTGCCTTTTTGCAAATGGGGATAGAGATGAAACTGGCCTTGAGTACTATCAAGGGCCAGGTCTCGGCCTTATCAGTATTGTTTTAGCGTCCGCTTGCTTTGCATTCTTTGAAAGACCTAGGGAGGCTGGTCAGAATGAGCCATCCGGGTCAGGGGCTGAACCTTCTTCCAGCATTTCTGTATATATTACTCAGGAGGTTTTTTTTTCCGTAGCCACACGTGGATTAGAGGAAAGATTAGTGGCCTTAATCGCATCTTAAAGTGGAAGAAAATGCTTTAGGTCCCCTTCTACCACGCAGGACCCTCAAACAGAATAACTCTGGGAAAGGGGAGACAAATCCCCCTCAGGGGACCGGGATGAAACTGATGACTCCTCTTCTGAGGAGTCAAGTGGGGAAGGACCCTCTTCAGCTTCACAGGCTGAGAAATCGCTGGTGTATTCTCTTACTGAAATGGTCCGCTCCACATTTAAGTTACCTGTAACTGAGTCGGTTGAAAAGCCCACTTCTTGTCTGGGTTCACTGGAGCCTGCTCAAGCTTGTTTATTCTGAGTGGGGTCACCCAGTAAAATATTTTTTCCCTCCTAAAAAGTTTTCAACACTATCCTATGGTGAAAAAATTTACAAAGATGTGGGGTATACCAGCAATTGACGCTGATATATGCTCTGTAAATAATCAAGGGCCAGGTCTCGGCCTTATCAGTATTGTTTTAGCGTCCGCTTGCTTTGCATTCTTTGATCCGAAGCTTTATACAGGGGGTAACACGGCTTATTCCACTGGTTAGAGCATTCCTGAACCCTTGGGACTTGAATTTAGTTCTGTCAGCATTACAGAAACAGCCTTTTGAGTCGATATGACATATTCCCTTGGTTCTTTTGACAAGGAAGCTAGTTTTTCTGGTAGCCATTTCTTCTGCAAGAAAGGTATCAGAATTGGCGGCTCTTTCTTGTAAAGAGCCATATTTAATCATTCACAAGGATAGAGTAGTATTGCGTCGTCACCCTAGCTTTCTACCGAAGGTGGTTTCAGGTTTTTATCTAAACCAGGATATTGTTCTGCCTTCGTTTATTCCAGAACCCTGTTCTACGAAAGAAAGTCACTACATTCTCTGGATGTAGTGTGAGCGTTCAAATTCTTTTTAGAGGCGACTGCTCAGGTTAAAAAAACTGATGTTTTGTTTGTGTTGCCTGAAGGTCCTAGAAAAGGACAGGCAGCATCGAAGTCTACTATTGCTAAGTGGATTTGGCAAGTAATTATTCAAGCTTATGGTTTGAAGAGGAAAGTTCCACCTCTTCAAATCAAAGCGCACTCCACCAGGGTTGTTAGTGCTTCGTGGGCAGTGCATCACCAGGCTTCCATGGCTCAAATCTGCAAGGCGGCAACTCTGTCTTCAGTCCATACATTCACCAGATTCTATCAGGTGGATGTGAGAAGGCATGAGGATATCGCCTTTGAGCGCAGTGTGCTGCAGGCAGCAGTATAAGGTCCTCAGGTCTGATTGCACCCTACTTTTTGTTTGTGTCTCCCTCCCCTCAGATAGCATGGCTCTGGGACATCCCATTCAGTAAATACTGTGGCTCTGTGTCCCGTGATGTATGAAAAAGAAAATATGATTTTTATAACCGCTTACCTGTAAAATCCTTTTCTTCGAGTACATAACGGGACACAGAGGTCGCTCCCCTCCTAATACTTGTATATTGCTTTGCTACAAAACTGAGGTTCTCCCAGTAAGGGGAGGAATTATATAGGGAGCTAAACTTCCTATCTAGGGTGTGCCAGTGTCCATCACCTAGAGGTGCCTATATAACCCATTCAGTAAATACTGTGGCTCTGTGTCCCGTGATGTACTTAAAGAAAAGGATTTTACAGGTAAGCTGTTATAAAAATCATATTATTCGGGTGCTACTCACGTATGCGTCAACTTCTGCACGCGAGCTTGGAGGGACAGGGGACGTTTAAAAAAAAAATTTTCTTTTCCTGTTTATTTTACCTTTTGCCTTTAAAAAAAAAAAGTGTCACTTTTATTCCTATTAAAAGGAATGTAAACATCTCTTGTAATAGAAAAAAAAGCATGACAGGACCTCTTAAATATGAGATCTGTGGTCAGAAAGACCTCAGATCTCATATTTACACTGAAATGCAATAAAAAAAAAAAAAATAGTCATTTAAAAAAAGAAAAAATGTCCCTTTCAAAAGCTATGGGCGGAAGTGAGGTTTTGACGTCGCTTCCGCCCTGCAGTGGTGTAGAGATAGGTGGGGCCATCTTCCCCTCACTCGTCTCCATACCCAGCAAGGGACAACATGCGATTGCCTCCGCCGCTGCCCACGGCTCCGGTAAGCCACGGAGAGCACTGGAGCGTGGCGGGAGGGGCGTGCCCCTCTCCCTCCGCTGATAAAAGTGATCTCACTGCGAATCCACTGCAGAGACCACTCTTATCAGAAAGCGGACCGCCGGCTGAAGAAGAGGATACCGGGGTTATGGAAGCTAGCTGCTGCTATAACAACAATATTCCTCTTCAAAGTTAGGACGTATATCGGCGTGCGGTAGTCCGTAAGTGGTTAAAGCGGAGTTCCGCCGATTTTTTTTTTTTTTTTTTTTAAAGTCAGCAGCTACAAATACTGCAGCTGCTGACTTTTAAAATAAGGACACTTACCTTTCCAGGGCGCCCGTGATGTCGGCACCCGAAGCAGATTAATCCCTCAGCTGTCGGATGCTGCTGCCGCCATCCTCGGTAAGGGAATCAGGAAGTGAAGCCTTGCGGCTTCACTTCCTGGTTCCCTGCTGCGCATGCGCGTCTCGCGCTGCACTGTCCCACTGATCCCTGCTGTGTTCTGGGACCCGTGTGTATCCCAGAAGACAGCGGGGGGGGGGCTTGGGGGAGTGGCGTAGATACCCATAGGTGGCTCGGGTATCTGTGCCCGGAAGTGGGAGCAAAATACCTGTGGTAGACAGGTATCTGCTCCCCCTCCCCCCCTGAAAGATGCCAAATGTGACACCAGAGGGGGGGAGGAACCGGAAAAGGGGAAGTTCCATTTTTGGATGGAACTCCACTTTAAAGTGATTGCAAAGTCTCGTTTTTTTTTTTTTCTCTCTAAAAATAACAAACCTGTCATACTTACCTGCCCTGTGCAGTAGTTTTGCACAGGACAGCCTAGATCCACCTCTTCTCAGGGTCCCTCTTCGGCTTTCCTGGCCCCTTCCTCCTGTCCCCACATTAAGCTGCTTGTTTTGGGGACAATCAAACCGAACCACAGCTCCCTGTGTCCATTCTGACACTGAGCCCCGGTGCATCCCCACCCCCTCTCTTTCCTGATTTGCTAACTGACTGACAACAGCGGGAGCCAATGGCATCGCTGCTGTGTCTCAGCCGATCAGGAGGAGAGTCGCAGATGGCCGAGGCACTCGTGGACAGCGCTGGAGAGAGATGGGGCTCTGGTAAGTATTAGGGGGTGCTAGGGCAGCTGCTGCACACAGAAGGTTTTTTTATCTTCATGCATAGAATGCATGAAGTTTAAAAAAGCCTTCTGACTTTATAACCACTTTAATTCTGACCTCTAGATGCTGTTATCCATCCAAAGAGCTCTGGGGACACGATGTCGGTGGTCATATTGCCGAAGTCCAAACACTAGAGGCCAGCCATATCTTTTTGGTTTGGTGGCCATTTTGCCACCAAAATGGTGAATACAGAATGGAAGAAGAGAACCAGAAATGGCAAATTAATATGATATACCCTGTAAATAACAACTGCCTTGTGTGAGTAGCATTTTTTTTAAATAAATTGGTGAAGTTTTACACTACTACACTGAGTTCCTTCCTTATTTCTATATTCCCCTGAGCTTTTTCTGCGCAGTGCTGTGCGAGCCCTTATTATGTGTACTGCAGTGTGCCATCCATCCCAGCAGGTATCTCTCCTAAAAACTGCAGCCAGGCCTCCATATCTAAGGTCTTACCTGATGGTAAGCAGTTTGTGAGTTGGGCGTGCACCTGGGTGTGGAGTAGCATACGGTTGCATAAGATTGGGGCAATATACACATTTTATTTCTTGCACCGATCACCTTTTATTTGGACTGATTTTGCACTGTACACTTTATTAAATGATCATCTTTGGACACTTTTGATTGATTTTCACACTATGATTTTTGTGTAATATTCTTATGTCATGGAGTTGTATTGCAAGTGTATTAGCACTTTGATAGCGCAACACAATTATTTTGCTTATTGTTTTTATCTGTATGTGGGAGTGCAGTGAGTGCTGCTGTCCCTATCTTAGTTGATGTCTATTGGTTTCATATGGTTGTTAGTTTTCTGACACTGAGCGCAATCAATATTTCTTTTTCTAGGAAGTATTGATAGTTTTAAAAGGCTCTTGGGTGTGCATCTTAGAGAACACAATATACAGGGATATGGGAAATGATTATCGACCTGAACACACATACACCAAGTGCACAGGTTGGACTGGATTGACTTGTGTCTTTATTTAACCTTACCAACTATGAAACTATTTACAAACTCTGAATAGACAAGGGGAGGTTTTTTTGTGGAAGTTTTAGGGGTGCCAAACAAAGAGATTAAATTACAGTAATCCAAAGTATAAAAATAGAACAGAGTTTATTACATAGAAAACAAATGTAAAAATTTTGGCTGTACAAAAGATACGCGGATAGAGTTACATATCTAAAGAGCAGATGGAAAAAATGGTCACTGTGACTTTTCCCGACATGTTTCGCCTGTTACAGCTTCCTCAGGGGATGCTTTTTTCACAGTTAGATGTAATACTGCATAAAGCAAAATACAATGAGAAACAGTACAAACTTAATGGTACAATACAGTACAATAAAATACATATGCTGTTGATCGCGCAAGAGGGTGTATTACCTGCGACTCTATGTTAAGCCAGATGGAAAAACAGACACTGGGTGACATGCAAGGTAAGCTGACCAAAATGAGTGGCCCACAGCAGGATCAAATAAGCAGATATCTATTCGGGGAAGTGTTAAAAAAAATATAATAAGAAATGGCCTAAAAAAAGCATGGTAGTAAGGTGGGGGAAGAGAGGAAGATAAAAAAGTGAAGGAGGAGAAAGGGGAAACACGTAGAAAGGAGAAAAGGAATACTAAGCACACAGCTAAAATAACGAAGGAGTGGTTTCACAACAACTCCGTGACTGTTCTTGAATGGCCCAGCCATAGCCCTGACTTAAACCCAATTGAGCATCTCTGGAGAGACCTAAAAATGGCTGTCCACCAATGTTTACCATCCAACCTGACAGAACTGGAGAGGATCTGCAAGGAGGAATGGCAGAGGATCCCCAAATCCAGGTGTGAAAAACTTGTTGCATCTTTCCCAAAAAGGGTGCTTCTACTAAATACTGAGCAAAGGGTCTGAATACTTAGGACCATGTGATATTTCATTTTTTATTTTTTTTAATAAATCTGTAATAATGTCAACAATTCTGTGTTTTTCTGTCAATATGGGGTGCTGTGTGTACATTGAGGAAAAAAAATCAACTTGATTTTAGCAAATGGCTGCAATATAACAAAGACTGAAAAATTTAAGGGGGTCTGAATACTTTCTGTCCCCACTGTGTGTGTGTGTGTATGTGTATGTGTATATATATATATATATATATATATATATATATATATATGTATATGTGTGTGTGTATATATATATATATATATATATATATATATATATATATATATATATATATATATATATATATATATATATAGACACACACACACACAGTTATGTCCATTTATATTTGGACACAGGCACAATTTTTGTTTTTTCAGGTATTTACAAAAACTTATTCAAGCTATAGTTATATAATGGATATGGTCTGAAAGTGCACACTCTCAGGTTTAATTTGAGGGTATGTACATCCAAATCAGAGGAAGAGTTTAGGAATTATAGCTCTTAAGAATAGCCGCCCCCCCCCCCTTTTTCAAGGGTCCAAAAGTAAGTGGACAATTGAATCCAAAGCTATTTCATGTGCAGGTGTGGGCTACTCCCTCCATTATTTCTTCATCAATTAAGCAGGTAAAAAGTCTTAATTTTGTTATTTGCATTTGGAATCTATTGCTGTGAACCTACATCATGCGTTCAAATGAGCGCTCCATGAAACTAAAACAGGCCATTGTAAGGCTTCAAAAACTAAACCAATCCAGAGAGAGAGAGCACCAACTAATAGTAGTGGCCAAATCAACAGTTTGGTACATTCTGAGAAAAGAACGCATTGGTGAGCTCAGCATAAAAAGGCCTGGACATCCATGGAAGACAACAGTGGTGGATGATCACAGGATCCTCTCTATGGTAAAGAAAAACCCATTCACAACATCTAGACAAGTGAAGGACACTCTCCAGGAGGTGGGCGTATCATTGTCAAAGTCTACAATCAAGAGAAGACTTCACGAGAGCAAATACAAGATGGTTCACCACAAGGTGCAAACCATTCATAAACTTAAAAAATAGAAAAGCCAGATTAGAATTTGACAACAAATATCTAAAAAAGCCAAACCAGTTCTGGAAAGGCATTCTTTGGACGGATGAAACTAAGATTAATCTGTACCAGAATGACGGGAAGAAAAAAGTGTGGAGAAGGCTTGGAACAGCTCATGGTCCAAAGCACACAACGTCATCTGTAAAACATGGTGGAGGCAGTGTGATGGCATGGGCATGCATGGCTTCCATTGACACTTGGTCATTGGTGTTTATTGATGATGTGACAGAAGCAACCGGATGAATTCTGCATTGTTTAGAGATATACTGTCAGCCCAGATTCAGCCAAATGCAGCAAAGTTGATTGGACGGCGCTTCACAGTACAGATGGACAATGATCCAAAACACACTGCAAAAGCAACCCTGGAGCTTTTGAAGAAAAATAAGTGGAATAGTCTGCAATGGCCAAGTCAAATATCTGATCTAAACCCAACTGAGCATGCATTTCACATGCTGAAGGCAAAACTAAAGGCAGAAAGACCCACAAATAACTGAAGACAGCTGCAGTTAGAGCCTGGAAAAACATCAGAAAGGAGGAAACACAGTCTTTGGTAATGTCCATGGGTTCCAGACTTCAGGCAGTTATTGCCAGAAAAGGATTCTCAACAAAATATTAAAAATGAACATTTTATTTATGTTTATATTCATTTGTCCAATTATATTTGAGCCCCTGAAAATGGGGCGACTGTGCATAAAAATGGTCGTAGTTCCTAAAATTTGTTCTGGATACCCCGTGAATTAAAGCTGAAAGTCTGCACTTCAAATTTATGTGGATTGTTTCATTTTCATTTTATTCTCGTGGCATACAGAGCCAAAAGTAAGAAAATGGGGCCTGTGCCCAAACATATATGGACCTAACTGTATACACACATATGGAAAGTGTAAAAGGTATAGCTTAGCATGGCATACTTACAGTTAAGCAAGCTAAGTCTATTAAAAGGCCAAGGGTGCCTAAATTGTGGAGTATTATCTGTTAAGGGAATCATTTATACAATACGAGTATCTGTCTCGAGCCAAACAATAATGAGAGGGATGGGAAACAGATGAAAAATTAATAAAATGCATGCTGCAATAGTCAGTCTGAGACATAAGGGTTAAGCCAGCCAGGAAGATTTACAATATAAATGTATAACGATATATATAAGGTCATCTTGTTTATAGAGAACCAAATTCCTGTATGCAGATCTTCTGTCCCCACTCAACTTTAACAGGAGGGGGTGGGGAACACAGATGGCAACAGGTATAAATCTTGAAACAAGCAATAGATATAATAGCTGCAGAGCAAGTTTAACCAAAAGACAGCAGCACTTAATTAGGTACTTAGTAGCCAAAGACAGCAAGGCTTAATACAGATTAAGAATAGAGGGAAGGAAGCCTCCAGTCCACCGCACTTTCCTACGCCGCCGGCCGGGGGAGGAGCGCAGTGCCGGCCTGCTTTGTAATCGGGAGCGTGGACACTGCTGTGCTCACACATCCCACCATCCCTTCACCATCCTGCTGAAAAACAGCTCAGTTAGCTGGTAGTGGCTGCCATACGTGGGCTGGCTGAGGAGTCCTGGGGCCCAGCATCCTTATTCACCCCTCTGCCTTCACCCTGGCTCCCTGGGCCTCTCTTGCATAGTGCCCACGATCGGCCCTTCTCACTGGATTGTCACTATCAGCGACTTACACGGGGGGCTGCTGGCAACTACTGCCCACCTCTCTGGGCTGCGGACTTCCGGGAATAAATACCTGCGGCATACCTCTAGTACCCTTCTGACCGCTGCACTGGGCCCTGAAGTCTACCCTCTGTTGGGACTGGGATCCTAAAATCTGTACCGCACTGCTGCCCTGGTGAACACTATATCAGTGACTGACTGGCTGCTGTGTGGCTGTGGGGGGGCCCTCTCCCTCCCCTCATTCTGATTATACACTGAAGGCTGACTATTACCCGGCTCCATTCTATCAACCTCTTGCCTTCAGCTTCATGGGCCCTAAGCAACGGGCCAAAAATTCATCCACACCAGGCCGCTCGGCCCCTGCACCGGCTACACAGCCTGACTCTTCTCTCATAGGGAGGCTGCAGGAACTGCTGACCGAATTAGCCATGGAGCACAAGGCTTCGCCGAGTGCGGCTCTCCCTGCCCCACCCTCCCAGGACAGCACTGCATTGATCCTGGCCGCCATTGAACAAAGCAAAACCTCCATGCTGGTGAAAATAGACCGACTAGCTGAAGAATGTAATCTCATTAGAAATGACCTGAATAAGATTAGGGGCAGGCTGACTGAATCGGAAACCAGAATTTCTGCCACTGAAGATTTTACAGCTACCCACTCCAATACCATAGCAGAATTGCAACGCACAGTACAATCGCTTGTCACCAAAGCCGATGACGCAGAAAACAGGGCGAGACGCAACAATGTTCGAGTCCTTGGTCTCCCAGAGGGGGAGGAAGGTGACAGGCCGGCGGAGTTCGCGGAAGAATTCTTCAAAAGTCTGCTAGGCCTCGCAGATATCTCCCCGACCTATGTCGTTGAGCGTGCCCACTGTGTACCCACGGGACGCATTATCCCTGGTGCGAATCCCCGACCCTTCTTGGTTCGCTTCCTCAACTTCAGGAACTGAGACAGGATCCTTTCGGCAGCTCGCAAACATCCTTCGCTCCAGTATGGCAATTCCGCAGTCCTATTTCCGGATTTTTCAGCTGACCTACAGCGCAAGAGGAAGTCCTTTAATGACGTCCATAGACGCCTATGCGAAAAGGACAATAAATACAGTATGTTGTACCCCAGTCGTCTCCGGGTCCCTCACAATGGCTCAGTCAGGTTCTTCGACTCTCCGGCTGATGCAGATGACTGGCTAAACAGCCTGGGGTGAGCACCAGATATTATCCCTTACTACAAGTGGCTCCCCGACAGTTTTCATAATAATTCTATCTCCCTTCCGGATCCGGGCTCGTGGGGATTTTGTCCAGTTATCAGTCTGTTGTATAGCCCCCTTGGGTCTTATCACCTAAAGTTGTTGCTAATTGACTCCTGAACCCCCACGCAGGACTTACCCGTTATTCTGGGTGGGAGACCAACCTAACCCCAGGAGCTGGTATGTTTAATCTACCCCTGATTATGATTTTTCTCTTGCAAGAGCCATTGATCACTGGAGATTCTTCTAGGTCAGGACTAGACATGCAGTACTTCTACATTCTTCTACCCCGGAGCTACCTTGTTGAACACACCTCACTACAGTATCTAACCCCCCCCCAGTTTTTCTTTACGCCAATTGAAGAGGCATCAGCGGCACTGAATCGCCGAACTTTTCACAGAAGTCTGAAGTTTTGAGTTCAGGTTTTTGGGTATTAAACTGGCCATAGTTCTGTTTTTTTCTTTTTCCTCTGTTAGGGGTACTTCATGGTCAGGGAGTTTACAGGTTACTGTTTTTGTTTATTTTCTTTTTTGTACGCTCTATATCCACTGACTGATGTGTGTGTATATATATGTATATATATATATATATATATATGTATATGTATGTATATATATATATATGTGTGTTCTATCAATGCTCACCATGCCCAGTGTAAAACTTGTTCTCCTCTTTGCATTCACCCTTGGTCCCAAGGGGGCTGATCCCTCACACGTAGGTATCATTATGCTGCATTATAAATTGTTATTGCCTTCATGGAGTTAAAACTGATAACATGGAATGTGCGGGGTCTTAATAAGGTTAAAAGGGCATTAATGTTCAAATACCTGAATAATCACAGACCCCATATCTTGTTCCTGCAGGAGACCCATCTCCTGGGCAATAAGATCCTGGCACTACGTAGACCCTGGGTACGGAAATCATTTCATGCATCGTACTCCAGTTATGTCAGGGGAGTGGCCATCTTATTAAACAAATCCCTTGCATATAAGGTCCTACATCTACAAACTGATCAGGAAGGCCGATTCATAATCCTCTTACTGGAGATCAGAGCAGTGGTCTATGCTTTAGTAAATGTATACATTCCTCCTCCTTTCAACCAACAGGTCCTCTACAAGTTATATGAACATTTAGCTACATTACAGTTCTCCAGACTTTACATCTCTGGACTCGTCCAACCCAAATAGGGTGTTTTCACTGGACCTACTTCAATGGGCACAAGCACTTAATTACACTGAGATCTGGAAGCACCAAACCACTAGGGCTTACTCCTTTCACTCCACCACTCATAAATCGGGCTCCAGGATCGACCTGATCTTTGGTAACACCTGTGCCCTGGCGGCGGTGAGAGGGGTCTCGTACTTACCTGCGGACCTCTCTGATCATCCGCCCTTAGAGGTCACCTTGGGGTTGTCTGACACCAGAGTCGAGACTCTTGGCGTTTAGCACCAAAATGGTTACAGGACACAAGGGTGGCGGAGGAAGTCTCTCCTAAACTACAACAATACTGGGAGATCAATGAGAACTCAGCCTCAGCACAGGTAGTCTGGGACGCCTTTAAGGCCAACACCAGGGGTGAATACATTTCAACTATCAAGACGGTTCCTTCTGAGATGTCCTGTCAGATCCAGGCCCTTGAGGAGGGAGAGGCTAAGGCAGCAGAGGCTTTTTCTGGTTCCCCGACTCGGGATCACTTCAGCCAGCTAGCTGAAGCAAGAAGGGCATTGTCTCTACATCTTGCATTGGCCACACATCTGGATTTAAAATCTCTGGGGAGGATCTTTGAGTCCGGAGACAAGAACAGCAAACTCCTAGCAAATTTAGTTGCAGACTCTAAAATGCAGACAGTGGTGTCAGAAATACGTGGTTCGGATGGTCAGGTGCTTTCTACTCCTGAGCAAATTTTGGATGAATTCAGATCCTTTTATGAAAAATTATATGAAGCAGTCCCTGGCTGGCCTGAGGACCGGCGTAGGGAGTTTTTACATTCCCTGCACCTACCCACTCTTTCACAGGAGGATCTTGAATTTTTAGACAAGGATTTTACCACCGAGGAGATAGAGGCAGCGATTTGTTCGTTCCCCAGTGGAAAAACACCGGGACCAGATGACCTGCCGGGTGAATGGTACAGAATGTATGCCTCTTTAGTTGCACCAAAACTGTTGAAGGTCTTCTCTGAAAGTAAAGGCAGGTGTCCTTGCCCCTTTCTATGTACCAGGCACACATAGTCCTCATTCCTAAGCCCGGCAGGGACATATCCCTCTGTACTTCCTATAAGCCGATCTCCTTGCTAAACTATGACCTCAAGATCTTGACAAAAATATTAGCGACCAGACTGCGGACTATTCTACCATCCCTGATTAATATAGACCAGACTGGTTTCATGCCAGGGAAATCAACAGATATAAATTTACGTAGAGTGTTTACACATCTTCAGCTGCCTTCCACTGAGTCCTCCACGAGGGTATTGGTTACGCTAGATATTGAAAAGGCATTTGATTCGGTGGCATGGCCTTATATGTCTTCGGTTCTTGAGGTTATGGGTTTTGGAGAAGAATTCCGTAGGTGGATTGATATTTTGTATTAGGACCAAACAGCGCAGATAAAACTTAATGGTGCTCTGTCGGCACCTTTTTCGGTGGGAAGAGGTACGAGACAAGGTTGTCCGCTGTCACCGGCTTTATTTGCCTTGGTGATGGAACCACTTGCTTCGGCCTTAAGACAGGCAGATGGGGTTAGGGGCATACAGGTGGGATCCATACATGAGAAAGTGGGTTTATACGCAGTTGATCACATTCTTTTTTTGAATGACCCTACTCAATCCCTCCAAGCGACGCTGACCATTCTTTCAAATTTCACTAGTTGCTCGGGACTCAAAGTGAACTGGGAAAAATCCCAAATCTTACCGATAGATATAGCCGCAAAGGACATAGCAGATCCCAACCTTCCCTTATTATGGACAGACAAAATTAAATATCTAGGCATCCACATTTCCACATCTACCTCTGACTATTATACCCTTAACTTTGAACCACTGATACAAATGATGAGGACAAGACTGAAGGCTTGGGCACATCTCCCCCTCTCTCTAATTGGGAGGATTAATTTACTCAAGATGAAACTACTGCCCGCCTTTCTCTATGTTCTCAGACACGCCCCTATCTGGATTTCAAAAAAAGTATTTTGCCTGATAAATACCTTTCTATCATCTTTTCTATGGGGAACCGGTCAGCCGAGATTTAGGCTGGCGGTGCTACAGAGACCTTGGGGGGAGGGAGGCCTGGCTTGCCCTGACCTCCATTCTTATTTCGTGGCAGCTCTATTATCACATGCCCACAACTGGCTGGTCTCTGATGAGTCCAATGCAGCAGTGGTTCTAGAAGCAGCACATCTGGGGTCATACGAGGCGCTACGGAACTTACTTTACCGGAGTCCTAGGGCTCCCTTCCCTCTTACAACGGCAATGAAAGCGGTTATACGAGCGTGGTCGGTGGCAAATTCCATGTGCCCCATACCTTCTGGACACATATCCCCGCACAGCCCTCTTTGGTTTAACCCGCAATTGTCAGAAATTGGGTCCATTCCTGACCCTAGTATATGGGCATGCAAGGGCATCAAATATATAAATCAGATCTGTTTGGATGGCCGAATGCACACTTTTGACGGGTTGAAAGAACAATATGATTTACCTAACTCTCACTTGTTTAGATTCCTGCAGCTTAGACACGCCTTTAACACCCAGTTTGATTATGCCCAAGTGGCCTTTTACACCTCAAATCTGGAAAATCTGCTCAGGGACGAAACTAACTAAGCCCTTATCCACCATATATAAAGCGTTACTCCCTAATATACACAGGGGATTAGAAAACCTTAAGGCAAAGTTGGTGGTCGATGTCCCTACACTAGACACAGAAGATTGGGAGGAACTGTGGGAGTGTCCCTTTTCACAGCTAGTATCAGCTATAGACAAATTAGTGCAATTTAAAATAGTACATAGGGTATATTACACACCCGTGCGTCTACACAAAATATATCCATCTATTCCTCCCTCCTGCTGGAGATGCAACTCATCCTCAGCGGATTTCATTCACATATTTTGGAGCTGTCCTCAGATCGAAATTTTTTGGGTTGAGGTAACCAATTTTATTTTGACTGTCACCACTGTTCCTGTACCACTGTCTGTAGAGGTATGTCTGCTGGGACTTGTGGAACCCCTGGCCCCAATCCGGACTATTAGAACCCTGCTAGGATTACTACTTTATTATGCCCGTAAGTCGATAGTACTCAGATGGAAGGCCTCATCCGCACCCCCATTACATTTTTGGAAGAGGTTAGTGAATGCAGCTCTACCACTATACAAGGCTACCTATCTGTCACGTGGATGTGCCAAAAAATTCCACAAAATATTGGATATTTGGATGGATTCCCTGTCCACTAATGCAGACTCGATCGACAATTAGTAACGTTCTACTAAGTACCGTGAATGACCCAAGTGGCATCTCCGATCTCATAACACCCCTGGGATGCTCGGTCAATAGTCAGGGGGAGGGGGGGAATGCAATTATGTATCTATAATGTACACTTTATTTCACAAGAAACTAAAGTAAGCTTTGTAGGATATATGTGGAATTGGAGAATTGCTTTGAATATTCTACACAGGTGGTCGAGCGTACAGTGGTTTAGGTAGTTTGTGTGTTTTTTTTTTTTGTTTATTTATTTATTTTTTTAAATTTTCTATCTAGTTTGTAGTTGTAGTGAATGAGCCTGGGTATGCCCAATAGGCTCTGTATTGTTTTGTTCTCACCTTAAAATTTTAATAAAGATAACTTTAAAAAAAAAGAAGAGAGGGAAGAAAGGAAGCATTTTGTTGTGTAATTTACCTCATAGGGAGAGATGTCTCAGCGTGGCAACCCTTGCATTGTCTGACAAGATAGTGTAGTGATTGTTTTTTTGTGTGCACAGCACCGTGCACACGACCTCCAGCATCACATGATGCGGAGGTGTGGACGGAGCGGCTCAGGCTGTGAATATCAGGGAATCAAGTACTCAATCAAGAGACTACTATTCCCATAAACCATTGCGGCCCGAGGGAGGAGAAGGAGGAGATGCTAGAGAAACGGACATGCCCCAATCAGTGGGTGCGCATCTCAACTCCCTCTGCTCGAGTTGCAGCAGGTACAATCAGTTAACAAATGGAAAAGTGTTTATTTAAAGCACATATCTGCTGACAGTCCTGCTGGGCACTGAAAAAGGACAGCAAACATGCATGTCACACTGCTTCAAGGC
Source organism: Lithobates clamitans (assembly GCA_037952925.1). Classification (NCBI taxonomy): domain Eukaryota; kingdom Metazoa; phylum Chordata; class Amphibia; order Anura; family Ranidae; genus Lithobates; species Lithobates clamitans. Next base: position 796,532 of record JBBGZY010000412.1, on the reverse strand, counting down.
ATAAAAGTCGGAGGGATGCAGATGGAAAATCAAGGCAAATAACGCCTGTGGTTGGTTGATACGACATGATTGGATAACGTTGTGGTGAGCAACAGACATAGTAACATCGAATACATAACATATATAGGAAATAATATTATACAATATTATTCATTATAATAATAATAATTCATAGGTATATAAGATCAATTAATAAATTCAAATATAGATAGTGCATAAATAGTACATTAAAGTACGCACATTTAAATATAGAATGACAAATTTATACATAAAAATTAATCAATAAGTATACAATGGAAATTGGAATAGGGAGGAAAGGGGGAGAAGGGGGATGGATAGATGAAAAAGGGGGGGGGGGGGTAGAAGCACATGGTGAATGGTAAGGGGGGCAAGGATGAAATGAGGGGGGATAGTAGAGGGGTTTTTTTTGGGGGGGGGAGGTTGAAAAATGACAAAGGGTTGGGGGTAGGTATCATGGTAATCCTGCCGTTTATGATGGTATTGAGCAGCCTGATTATAAGAAGGGTTTGAAACTAACAGTTTCATTGAGACCAGGGTATTTCATGGCCTTGAGGCTATGTATCCATCTGGTCTCAAGCTGTAGTAGGGCGTGATCCACACTGCCCCCTCTGGCGTTCAGGGGTAGATGGTCAAGGGCGGAGAATGAAATCATTCAGGGGTCAAAGTTGTGATACAGACCCACATGTGTGCTCACTGCTGTTTCCATTTTTCTTTTGGCAATAGGGCCCAGATGATCACAACTCCTTTTGAAAAATGGACGTTTAGGTTTACTGATGTAGTAGCAACCACATCGGCATTGAATAATGTACACCACCCTGGGGGTTTGACAGGTTACCTGATGTCCTATGGAGTGTATTCACTATTAGGAAGAGATGTATCACTGCTGTTGCTGATAAACTGACATACGTCACAGCCACCGCATGCAAAAGTCCCTGTTTATTTTAGGGACTGTGGTGGACACTATATTATGGTGACACTATGCGATCTTTTATAGATTTCGCTCTCTTGTATGTGACCACAGGGTGTGGTTTGATGTATTTGTTAATCACAGGATCCGCTGAAAGTACTGGCCAAAATTTTTTAAGGATTTCACGGATTTGTTGGTGTTGCTTGCAATATGGAGTAATAATCCTAATGCATTCCTTGGTTTCTCTATTTTTAGTTGAGTAAATTAAAGATTTTCTATCCTGTTTTTGAGTTTTGTTGTAAGCTTTGGCTATAGCCTCTGTCATGTAGTCTTGAGTATAAATCGTGTGCTGCTCTATTGAAGTCCTCATCACTAGAGCAGTTCCTTTGTATACGAAGGTATTGGCTGTATGGTATACTCCTTTTTTTTTTTAATGGAACTGGATGGGAGCTTGTCGCATGCAGTATGGTATTCCCTGACTGTTTTCAGAACAGAGAGGAACCCAAGGAGCCATCGCTGTTCAGAAAGATTTCCATGTCCAAAAAGTTAACTTTGGTAAGGTCACAGTTCATGGTAAACTTGAAGCGGAGTTCCACACAAAAATGGAACTTCCGCTTTTCGGAACCCTCCCCCCCTCCGGTGTCACATTTGGCACCTTTCAGGGGGGTGCAGATACCTGTCTGACAGGTATTTGCATCCACTTCCGGCATAGACTCCCACGGGAGTCTATGCCTCTTCCTGTCCCTCCGCGCTGTCTCCTGGGAAACACACAGGTCACAGGAGATAGCGGGGACCAGTTACGATGGGCAGCGCGACTCGCGCATGCGCAGTAGGGAACCGGGAAGTGAAGCCGCAACGCTTCACTTCCTGATTCCCTCACCTAGGATGGCGGTGGCAGCTGCCGAGAATCGAGCGGGTTATTGGCGTCGACTGCTGACATCGCTGGACCCTGGGACAGGTAAGTGGCCATGTATTACAAGTCAGCAGCTGCAGTATTTGTAGCTGCTGGCTTTTAATATTTTTTTTTTAGATTGATGTAGGTGGACTCCCTCTTTAAAGTGGATGTAAACCCGGAAAAATGTTTAGTTTTTTGTTTTTGTTTTTTGATATCATAATATAGAGTATAAGATTTCCTATCATTTGAGCCCAGTCTTGCCACACAGAGTTAATCCATCTCTGAGCAATCTTTTTTATTGTTCAGAGAGATAAATCTTGACAAACTGAGAAAAACGTTGTCAAATACTCCCCCTTGCTGTGAGTGACAGGTGATTTACATATCTCGTTCATTAGCCTAAGAGACATGCAGTATTTTTTAAATCCCTCCCACTCCTTTCTTCAGCAGCTCTGCAAGGATTGGCTGTTTCACACCTCAGCATGATTTGGCATGCTGAAGTCATGTGGTTACTTTCCTGTCTTTTCATGAGATGTTAGAGATCATAGCAGAAGTTCAGTGTAATAAATACACAGGAGAAAATGCATATTGACAAGGGGAGTGTAGAGGTGGGCAGGGAGTCTACTGACATCACAACGCCACCCACCGAGCTCCAGACAACAGACCCACCCACAGAATCTGCAGTTTTTCGGGTCTAATAACAGACAGAGGGGAGACCTTTGAGAGGTAAAGATACATGCAGGAGGCATGTATATCCTTATAGATAACACCTATGGTAGTAGTTTAGAAAGGATAACATTGGGTTTACATCCACTTTAAGGTTGTACTGATTATTTCCAATGGTAATCATGAATAAGTCCAATTGATCTTTTGTACCGGTCCAAAACATCAGTACATCGTCAATGTATCGATGCCAGGAGGCGACGTGCCCGAGCAAAGTTGGCACGTCGTCCCTAGCAAAAAGTTCCTTCTCCCACCCCCCAGGTACAGGTTGGCATACAATGGGGCACACCATGTCCCCATCGCAACCCCCTGCACCTGGAGGTAGTGGGAGAGTCCAAAAACAAACACATTAGGTGTAAGATTAAATCTCAGGAGGTTGATCATAAAATGGTTGTAGTCATTAGCTAATTTACCCCTCTCTTTAAGATGGCTTTCAATTTCTGATAGGCCTTTCTCATGGGCAATAGTATTGTATAGGCTTTCGATATCAATGGTTACTAGCCATGTATTGGAAGGAAGAGTAACACCTTTGAGACTTTTAACCACTGGGCACTTAAACCTCCTTCCTAACCAGACCAATTTTCAGCTTTCGGTGCTCTCACATTTTGAATAACAATTACTCAGTCATACAACACTGTACCCATATGAAATTTTTGTCCTTTTTTTCACATAAATAGAGCTTTTTTTTGGTGGTATTTAATCAGCGTTGTTATTTTTATTTTTTGCGCTATAAAAGAAAAAAGACTGAAAATTCGGTAAAAAAATGAATTTTTCTTTGTTTCTGTTATAAAATTTAGCAATTTTAGTAATTTTTGTTCATAAATTTTGGCCAAAATTTATAGTGATACATATCTTTAATAAAAATAAGTACAAATTGGTGTATATTATTTGGTCTTTGTGAAAGTTATAGAGTCCAAAAGCTATGGTGCCAATATCTGAAAATTGATCACACCTGAAGTACTGACGGCCTATCTAATTTCGTGAGACCCTAACATGCCAGAAAAGTACAAATACCCCCCAAATGACCCCTTTTTGGAAAGAAGACATTCCAAGGTATTTAGAAAGATGCATGGTGAGTTTTTTGAAGTTGTCAAAAAAAGATTTTTTTTATTTAATTTTTTTCACAAAATTGTCATATTAGCATGTTATTTCTCACACACAGCATGTGCATACCACAAATTATATCCCAAAACACATTCTGCTATTACTCCTGAGTACGGCGATACCACATGTGTGAGACTTTTACACAGCGTGGCCACATACAGAGGCCCAACATGCAGGGAGCACCTTCAGGCATTCTGGAGCACCCAGGCCAATTCTGACACTTCTCTCCTACATGTAAAAGTCATTATTTTTTTGCTAGAAAATTACATAGAACCCCAAAAAATTATATATGTTTATTTAGCAAAGACCCTAGAGCATACAATGGCAGTCGTCGCAACTTTTTATCTTGCATGGTATTTGCGCAGCAATTTTTTGAATGCGTTTTTTTTTTTTGGAAAAAAAAGTTTTGTGCTTTAAAACAAAAAAAACAGTAAAGTTAGCCCAATGTTTTTGCATAATGTGAAAGATGAAGTTACGCTGAGTAAATAGACACCTAACATTTCACCCTTCAAAATTGCACACGCTCGTGGAATGGTGCCAAACTTCGCTACTTAAAAATCCCCATAGGCGACGCTTTAAAAATTTTCACTGGTTACATGTTTTACAGAGGAGGTCTAGGGCCAAAATTATTGCTCTCGCTCTAACGTTCTCAGCGATACCTTACATGTGGGGTTTGAACACCGTTTTCATATGTGGGCGGGACTTACGTATGCGTTCACTTCTGCGTGCAAGCTCACGGGGACAGGGGCACTTTAACAAAAAAAAATTATTGTTCATTTTACTTTATTTTGGTTTGACACGTTTTTCCCAAAAAAATTTTTGATCACTTTTATTCCTATTACAAGGAATGTAAACATCCCTTGTAATAGGAATATGGCATGACAGGTCCTCTTTACAGTGAGATATGGGGTCAATAAGACCCCACATCTCACCTCTAGGCTGGGAAGCCTGAAATTAAAAAAAAAATGATCCTAGCTTCGATCGTAGCGGCGAGTCGGTAGAAGCACCGGAGGGCTGCGGGAGGGGGGATGTCCCCTCTCGCCTCCCGTAAGAACGATCAAGCAGTGGAACAGCCGCTATGATTGTTCTTATGGTGTAGGGAATCGCCGGCTGAAAAAGCTGATATCTGAATGATGCTGGTAGCTGCAGGCATCATTCCGATATCCCCGCACAAAGTCAAGGAAGTCGTATGACGGCCGGTGGGCGGGAAGTGGTTAAAACGCATTTTTTTTAACACAAAGTTGTCCATTTATACAATATTTCTAACACATAGCATTTACTTACCAAAAATTACACCCCAAAATAGATTCTCCTACTCCTCCTGAGTACGGTGATACCATATGTGTGAGACTTCCACAGCCTGGCCACATACAGAGGCCGAGTACAGCCGAGTATGGCAGAACATGGCCGAGTATGGCTGAGCATGGCTGAGTATGGCTGAATATGGCAGGGTACTGCATGGTATCGCCGATGATGACTGGGAATGGCAGAGTATGGCTGGGTATTGCAGAGTTACCAATCTCAGATCTTATGTACAAGACACTCGCCATGTACTATCAAAGATTGCAGATCTGGAGATTACTTGTGACTTCCTCCTTGTAGATGTGGATGTTGAATCCCTATACACCTCAATCCCACATCATTGTGGTGTTCAAGCAGTGAAAGCTTTCCTTGAATTGAGCTACCCTGACTTTGGACCTCAGAACAAGTTCCTAAGAGAATTATTGGAATTCGCTCTGAGAAACATTTTTTTTCAATTCTCCTCGCATTACTATCAACAAATCAGAGGTACTCGATGGGGGCCGCGTGGGCACCAGCATACGCGTGCCTCCACCTCGGATTATGGGAAGAGGAGGATGTATTTAGGTTACCGATGTACTCAGACCACGTACATACGTGGCTGGGGTATATAGATGACGCTCTTGTTATCTGAAAAGGTACCAGGGAGGAAGTACATACCTTTATTGATCTCCTAAATGAGAATAATCGTAATATTCACCTAACCTATGTTGTCGATGAAAAACTTCCTTGTTCTATTGATCTCTATTGAAAATGGGAAACTATGCACTCGCACTTTCCGCAAAAAGACATCGGCCAATACTCTTTTAAGGGCTGATAGTCATCATCCCTCTTGTCTCAAAAATGTGATTCCGGTTGGACAATTCCTAAGGGTTAAAAGGAACTGTAGCCGAAAAAGCGATCTCAAAAAGGAAAATGCTGACCTTTTATAAAAGATTTCGGGAAAGGGGATATTTCCATGGTCAAATCCGAAAGGCCAGAGTTAAAGCAGCATGCAGAAACAGAGAAAATCTGCTTGCTTTGAAACCTAAACCAATGATGAAGAAACATGCTGACCCTGGCCCAGTGAGAATGATCACTTCTTACGGTGCCCAGTGGGAATCTGTATGGAGTATCTTAGAAAAACATTGGGGCATCTTGCTTAATGGTCCAGGCATAGAGGACATTGTGGGAACTTCACCCAACTTGGTGGCCAAGAGGGCCAGAAATTTAGGAGATGTTCTGATTCATTCTGAATTTTTGAAAGAGCCAAGCCCCAATTGCCTATCCCAATATCCCAGGAGTAAAGTAATGTACCCATACAATTGGTGCCAAATCTGTCCATTTGTGGACAGAACTGCAATTTTCCATGATGTCCATGGACAGCAATCTTTTGAGATCCATAATCTCATTAACTGTTCAACTAGTAGAGTAATCTACATGCTCACCTGTCCATGTCCAAAGATCTATATTGGTTAAACCAAGAGGTCTCTTAGGACCAGGATAGGTGAGTACTTACGTGAGATTAAGGGGGAGAAAGAAAGAGACCCTGAAAGATCTCAGGAAAAACCATTGGCAAAGCACTATGCCACCAAGGGAAGCCAGATGATGGCCTGAGGGTGAAAGGTATCTACGCACTTAAACTGTCACCAAGAAGGGGGGACTTCAATCGCATCCTCCTGCAAAAAGGAAAAAGATGGATTTATCGATTGGGGTCCCTTGCCCCTTTGGGACTCAATACCGAGTTGAATCTACAGTCCTTCTTAGAATCTTAAAAAATCCGGGTGCATACTAGGTATGCCTTTTGGGCTTGTTTTGATTTTTTTGATTTGTTTGAGTGTTTAATTCCTAATTTTTATGATTTCCTTTATTGGTCACCTATATGCATGTCTGCAGTGATTTGAAGATAAAAAAAATCTTTGTCTTCGGGACTATTGCCACATATATATTGGTGAGTTATTATTTCATTAGATTCACTATTACTACTCATAGGTCTTACTGAGAATCCTATATTATTTGTGTTCTAGTATCAGGCTATACAGCCATCTGTATTTTGCCGGTTTGTGTCCCTTATCCTCTTTCTTTTTGTCCCTGAGCTCTGCCAACATCTTTGTATTAAGTATAACACTTGCATTGAATCAACATCAGGGATGAAGGGGATCACTTTATAGATAGTGATAAAAAATGCTGCTTACAATGACACCCCTATGCATATTGAGATCACTGGTTGAGACCAATGGTTTTGATAGTACAAAGATGCCTTGAATTCACAAGAGACGATAATCTTCAACATTAGGAATGACAACCTGACTTAGATTTCATGTGGACTGCTCCATTCAGAAAGTAGAAATATGAACCATGTTTATTATACGTTTTTGAAAACATTGGGCGGCGCTGTCGGAATAGTTCTGTCAATAAAAGGAAGTGACAGCCCCTAGCCCCGCCTAGTCCAGACAAAGCTACGCTAATCAGTTAGCGAAACGCGTTGACGTCACATTGGTCACGTGATGCCAGTGCACAGTATGCCCCTGTCATGAGAAGGTCTACCCGTTGGTGGCGCTATCGGTCTCTTGGATCGCAGTACCAGTGTCCATCAGCAGGTGTCTTCCAACACCTAGGACCTGCAGTAAGAGGTCTTTCCTGCTGGTGGCACTGTTGCATCCTCGGGCCGTAGTACCGGCGTCAACCAGCGGGTGCACTCTGGCAGTGTGGAGCAAACAGGTCACACTGCGCTCAGCTGTAACGTGAGGTCAATTACCACAGCCTTACAAATACCCGGCAAGCCCTCATAGGCTTGCCTTGGTATCTCTCTCTCTCCCTGCATTCTGACCTTGCTGCCTGTTTGACCTTGAGCCTGCTATCTGCCTTATCCTGATCTGATCCAATCCCTATCCTGAGGCCTTCCTAGTCCTGTCCCTTCTGTTCCTGGCTCCCTTGGATCCCTGCCCTGAACCCCATCCATCCATCCTCTCCTTGTCCTGTTCAGGTTCCCGTCCTTACCCTTCGGCTGACTTCCCTGTGTATGACCTTGGCTTGGCTTGTTTACGATTACGGTATCTCCCTTTACTTATATATATATACATTGTTGTTTGTAGTGGGTTGTTGTGTGGGTTTTTGCACTGTTTGTTCCTGTCACTTATCACTTGTTAATAAACACCATTTCACTTACATGTGTTTCTGGTCTCCTCTGTGCAGTCCACACAGTCTGGTCTACTAGTCTCCTGACAGTATACCAAGGCCATCCCTGACCAGACGTGGCTGCACTGAGAAACCGTCCTGTTACGGTGGGCGCGCAAAATGGACTTTGATGAAATTGTCTATTATTCTCTGCTGGCGGCAGAGGATAATGAATATTGTTGTCAGACTCTTAAAGATTGGACCCGAGACCAACTGCTGGAAACGATACAAACCGCCCATTTACTTGTAGATCAAGGTCATGTGTTATTTGAGGATGTTCTGCCTTTGATCCAATTATGTACAAAGTCAGCCTCATCATGCATTCCCGAAGGTAGTGACGATTTCTCCCCTCCTTTCAGTTGTGACCAGGTGGAATCCCTGGTATGGTTGTTAGAGGATGATCCGGCTTACTTTGATGAACATTATTCCGCTTGTTCCCAGCAGGTGTTATCCGATTGCATTTATTCAGTACAATCTCTGGTTAGTCAGGCTGTATGTAAATCAGCGTTTGTTCAACCTTTGCTGCAGGCATGGTCAGATCTCCTGTCTTTAGCTAAGCCACAACATTCCAGCCCTGCCATTAATCATCTGCCTTCCAAAAGATCTATCTCCCCGTCACCTATGGCAACCTCAGCTACAACCCAGTTTAATCAGTTCCCTACCAAATACTATCACCCAGTCTCCAAGTGTCGCACCTATCCTGCTTTCAATTCACCTGTCTCCTCTCCTCCACCTGTAACAGTCCCACAAAACCCCTCTCTAGCTACAGTTCCTTGGTCTTCCTTCGATCCAGCTACTTTCTTTGCTTACAGCCCTGCACCTACATACAAAACTGCACGGGCTAAACCAAAGAAGAAGCAAAAATTCTTCCCGACCCACACCATCTTGCCAGTAACCCAACCTGTTCCAGCTTTGCAGTCTGACGTTCCAGCTCGCCAGTCTGATGTTCCAGCCTTCCAGTCTGATGTTCCAGCCTTCCAGTCTGATGTTCCAGCTTTGCAGTCTGATGTTCCAGCTTTGCAGTCTGACGTTCCAGCCTTCCAGTCTGATGTTCCAGCCTTCCAGTCTGATGTTCCAGCCTTCCAGTCTGATGTTCCAGCTTTGCAGTCTGATGTTCCAGCTTTGCAGTCTGATGTTCCAGCTTTGCAGTCTGATGTTCCAGCTTTGCAGTCTGATGTTCCAGCTTTGCAGTCTGATGTTCCAGCTTTGCAGTCTGATGTTCCAGTTTTGCAGTCTGATGTTCCAGTTTTGCAGTCTGAAGTTCAAGCTTTGCAGTCTGAAGTTCAAGCTTTGCAGTCTGAAGTTCAAGCTTTGCAGTCTGAAGTTCAAGCTTTGCAGTCTGAAGTTCAAGCTTTGCAGTCTGAAGTTCAAGCTTTGCAGTCTGAAGTTCAAGCTTTGCAGTCTGAAGTTCAAGCTTTGCAGTCTGAAGTTCAAGCTTTGCAGTCTGATGTCCCAGCCTTCCAGTCTGATGTCCCAGCCTTCCAGTCTGATGTTCCAGCCTTCCAGTCTGCTGTTCCAGCTTTGCAGTCTGCTGTTCCAGCCTTCCAGTCTGCTGTTCCAGCTTTGCAGTCTGCTGTTCCAGCCTTCCAGTCTGCTGTTCCAGCCTTCCAGTCTGCTGTTCCAGCTTTGCAGTCTGATGTTCCAGCTTTGCAGTCTGACGTTCCAGCTTTGCAGTCTGACGTTCCAGCTTTGCAGTCTGATGTTCCAGCCTTCCAGTCTGATGTTCCAGCCTTCCAGTCTGATGTTCCAGCCTTCCAGTCTGATGTTCCAGCTTTGCAGTCTGATGTTCCAGCTTTGCAGTCTGATGTTCCAGCTTTGCAGTCTGAAGTTCAAGCTTTGCAGTCTGATGTCCCAGCCTTCCAGTCTGATGTCCCAGCCTTCCAGTCTGATGTTCCAGCCTTCCAGTCTGATGTTCCAGCCTTCCAGTCTGATGTTCCAGCTTTGCAGTCTGATGTTCCAGCTTTACAGTCTGATGTGCCTGCCTCCCAGTCTGTCGTCCCGATGCCTGCCTTCCAGCTCGATGTCCCTGCCTTCCAGCCGGATGTCTTGATGCCTACCTACCAGTCTGATGTACCAGCTTTCCAGATTGATGTGCCAGCTTCCCAGATTGATGTGCCAGTTTCCCAGATTGATGTGCCAGTTTCCCAGATTGATGTGCCAGTTTCCCAGATTGATGTGCCAGTTTCCCAGATTGATGTGCCAGCTTCCCAGATTGATGTGCCAGCTTCCCAGATTGATGTGCCAACTTCCCAGTTTGCTGTACCAGCTTCCCAGCCTGATGCCTTGCAGCTTGTCTTCCAGCCTGATGTCTTGATGCCCACCTACCAGTCTGATGTGCCAGCTTCCCAGTCTGATGTGCCAGCTTCCCAGATTGATGTGCCAGCTTCCCAGATTGATGTGCCAGCTTCCCAGCCTGATGCCTTGCAGCTTGTCTTCCAGCCTGATGTCTTGATGCCTACCTGTCAGTCTGATGTGCCAGCTTCCCAGTCTGATGTGCCAGCTTCCCAGTCTGATGTGCCAGCTTCCCAGTCTGATGTGTCAGCTTCCCAGATTGATGTGCCAGCTTCCCAGATTGATGTGCCAGCTTCCCAGATTGATGTGCCAGCTTCCCAGATTGATGTGCCAGCTTCCCAGATTGATGTGCCAGCTTCCCAGATTGATGTGCCAGCTTCCCAGATTGATGTGCCAGCTTCCCAGATTGATGTGCCAGCTTCCCAGATTGATGTGCCAGCTTCCCAGATTGATGTGCCAGCTTCCCAGATTGATGTGCCAGCTTCCCAGATTGATGTGCCAGCTTCCCAGTTTGCTGTCCCAGCTTCCCAGCCTGATGTCTTGCAGCTTGCCTTTCAGCCTGATGCCTCGAAGATTGCTTCTCAGTCTTATGTGCCAGCTTCCAAGTCGGATGTTCCAGCTTTCCAGTCTGATGTTCCAGCCCTCCAGCCTGATGTTCGGGTGTCTGCCCTCCAGCTCAAGTGGTTCCTGTCATTTGCTGCCCAGCTCAAGTGGTTCCTGTCGTTTGCTGCCCAGCTCAAGTGGTTCCTGCCGTCTGCTGCCCAGCTCAAGTGGTTCCTGCCGTCTGCTGCCCAGCTCAAGTGGTTCCTGCCGTCTGCTGCCCAGCTCAAGTGGTTCCTGTCGTCTGCTGCCCAGCTCAAGTGGTTCCTGTCGTCTGCTGCCCAGCTCAAGTGTTTCCTGTCGTCTGTTGCCCAGCTCAAGTGTTTCCTGTCGTCTGCTGCCCAGCTCAAGCGTTTCCTGTCGTCTGCTGCCCAGCTCAAATGTTTCCTGTCGTCTGCTGCCCAGCTCAAGTGTTTCCTGTCGTCTGCTGCCCAGCTCAAGTGTTTCCTGTCGTCTGCTGCCCAGCTCAAGTGTTTCCTGTCTGCTGCCCAGCTCAAGTGTTTCCTGTCGTCTGCTGCCCAGCTCAAGTGGTTCCTGTCGTCTGCTGCCCAGCTCAAGTGGTTCCTGTCGTCTGCTGCCCAGCTCAAGTGGTTCCTGTCGTCTGCTGCCCAGCTCAAGTGGTTCCTGTCGTCTGCTGCCCAGCTCAAGTGGTTCCTGTCGTCTGCTGCCCAGCTCAAGTGGTTCCTGTCGTCTGCTGCCCAGCTCAAGTGGTTCCTGTCGTCTGCTGCCCAGCTCAAGTGGTTCCTGTCGTTTGCTGCCCAGCTCAAGTGGTTCCTGTCGTTTGCTGCCCAGCTCAAGTGGTTCCTGTCGTTTGCTGCCCAGCTCAAGTGGTTCCTGTCGTCTGCTGCCCAGCTCAAGTGGTTCCTGTCGTCTGCTGCCCAGCTTAATGACTCTGACATGCCAGCAGTACCCACTGTCCAGGTTGATGTACCCGATGCCCGGCCTGATGTGCCCTCATCTGTCCAGTTGAAGGCCATGAACTTTGAACAGATACACCTTGTTGGAGCGTCCGGAGGCCGCTCCTTTAGGGGGGGGTACTGTCATGAGAAGGTCTACCCGTTGGTGGCGCTATCGGTCTCTTGGATCGCAGTACCAGTGTCCATCAGCAGGTGTCTTCCAACACCTAGGACCTGCAGTAAGAGGTCTTTCCTGCTGGTGGCACTGTTGCATCCTCGGGCCGTAGTACCGGCGTCAACCAGCGGGTGCACTCTGGCAGTGTGGAGCAAACAGGTCACACTGCGCTCAGCTGTAACGTGAGGTCAATTACCACAGCCTTACAAATACCCGGCAAGCCCTCATAGGCTTGCCTTGGTATCTCTCTCTCTCCCTGCGTTCTGACCTTGCTGCCTGTTTGACCTTGAGCCTGCTATCTGCCTTATCCTGATCTGATCCAATCCCTATCCTGAGGCCTTCCTAGTCCTGTCCCTTCTGTTCCTGGCTCCCTTGGATCCCTGCCCTGAACCCCATCCATCCATCCTCTCCTTGTCCTGTTCAGGTTCCCGTCCTTACCCTTCTGCTGACTTCCCTGTGTATGACCTTGGCTTGGCTTGTTTACGATTACGGTATCTCCCTTTACTTATATATATATACATTGTTGTTTGTAGTGGGTTGTTGTGTGGGTTTTTGCACTGTTTGTTCCTGTCACTTATCACTTGTTAATAAACACCATTTCACTTACATGTGTTTCTGGTCTCCTCTGTGCAGTCCACACAGTCTGGTCTACTAGTCTCCTGACAGCCCCGTACCAACCGCACGGAGAGATAGGAGACCCCGGTTGCACCATTACACGACCTGTATGTCATGTTTGGGATCATCCCATCACATGTGAGCCTCCATGAAGATAGCAATGTGAAGGGGCTTTGATCCGTACTAGGATGAGGCGGGACATTTAAAGACAATGTCGAGTATGGTAAAGGACTGAAGCCTTATTTCCTTCTTCTCTTATTTACCCGAATCACCTTAATAGCGCTGGTTGAATCAGTCTGTGCAACAAATCAATTTTTTGCCCGTCTCATAAAGACTGCCAAGATCCCCACCAATCATATGGGTAGAACTCTGTATTAGCAGTCTATTGATGGTCACACAGCTGTTTTGCTACAAGTGAATTTTGTGGACACCATCTATAAGTCTGTCGGATTTGAAATACTGCCAGTTACTTATTTGCAGGACATCTGTTAATTAGCTGAGATCAGCCGTTGTTATAAAATGCTTGAACTGCTATACTGAAACACACTCTTTAATAGTTTGTCTTGTTACTGACATAAACTACGCAACATCATTGCTTACAACTTGAGAAAGTAGCGGCAAATATTCTAGCTAAAGACGATCAGTAACCATGGAGTAATATCCACCATCCAGATAGCGGTGCCCTCACTTCATTAGTTAGCAATACTTTTTCAATTTTTCCAGCAGCAACCATATATAAATTAATGTGTGTGATTCCATGCTCTATTAGAGCCCCCGGGGGGCCATTCACAGTGAAATTGTAGGAAGGTCTATGATGACATTTGAATTAGGGTTTTTCTTTTCCCTTTCATGTACACGCATTGTCGTACTCATGCGAGGTTATCGCACACCAATTTCACTGTGAATGGTGGATTGGTGTCCGGACTATCTGTGTTGGAGGTTTTTTAATATGTTTTTTCATGTTTTTGTCCTTATGTGTTTTTTCTTTTTCTTTTTCTGAATGTGTTTAGAACTTTATCCTCCTATGAGGTGTCTCCCCTTGTGAGAACCTTGAGGAGGGTATAAAGTGACTTAACTTTTGTAGCACGTTCCCAATATGGGTCCAATAAAGTTTGGTATTTTTTATAGAAACATACCCAGGTTAGACTTTTTGTTGCTGAAGTAGCTGCTTTCTGATCCTGGTAGGGATACCAGGATTTGCTTGTTTGTATGCATTGGTTCTTTGGCTACAGCAACAGTACCATACTTAGGTAAGCTTTATTAGGGTGCATATAGACCACCCTTTACCATGGGTTATTGTTCAACTCGTTTTCTCTTCTCTCTTTTTTGGTTATATGGCTGGGTATGGCAGGGTATTGCGGGGTATTGCAGGGTAGTGCAGAGTATTGCAGGGTAGTGCAGAGTATTGCAGGGTAGTGCAGAGTATTGCAGGGTAGTGCAGAGTATTGCAGGGTAGTGCAGAGTATTGCAGGGTAATGCAGAGTATTGCAGGGTAGTGCAGAGTATTGCAGGGTAGTGCAGAGTATTGCAGAGTATTGCAGGGTAGTGCAGAGTATTGCAGGGTAGTGCAGAGCATTGCAGGGTATTGCAGAGCTTTGAGGGATGGCTGAGCATGGATGGATGGCAATTGTCACAGAGCAGCGCTGTGGGCACTACACATCCAGCCCACAGCGCTGCTGCTATCCGATCCCTCCCCCTCTCCTCTGACACTGTACCAATTGGTACACAGAGGGGAGAGAGGAACCGGCGTCATGACATGACGTCGGTTTATTTACCTGTGATCGGAGCGATCACAGGTAAACAAACCGGCGTCATGTCACATGGTAAATGCCAGTTATTAGCGGCCGTTTACAGGGATCCATGATGCGCCGGGTCCTTGGGTGTTCTCCGGTGCGCGCCCCAGGGGGCGCGCGAGAGCGGGATTCTGGGAGGACGTCACTGTACGCCCTCCCAGAGTTATCCAACCATCCTGCAGCCATCATTCGGCTATGGGCCGGTTGGTAAGTGGTTAAGTAAATCCCTGGTATGTTTGACATATTAAGTAAGTGACATTACATGTGGGTTGAGGTATTGATCTACAATACTGCTGGCATTTCAGTTAGACAGTCACACCCTGAAACAATAGGTCTACCCGGTGGTGATGTTAAGGACTTATAAGTTTTAGGGAGGGCGTAGAAAGTTTTTTTCAGATTTTTAACATGAAGAAATTTCCAAGTATTTTCATTGATAATTCCTTGATGGTGGGCATTTAAGATAATACCATAGTATTCTTTGTTATAGTGGTCTATCACAGTTTTGGTAATGATCTATATCAGTCTTTATTTTGCAAAATCTCTAAACAGTTTCATAAAATTCAACATTCATTATTACCAGATTGCCACCCTTATCGGCCAGTTTTATTATTATCAATGAGTTACTCTGCAAAGAAGTTAGTGCCCGTTTCTGTTTATTTGAAAGATTATTGGGTTTGGTCTTATGCCAAACAGTTTTTTCAATTTTCTGTGTAGTCTGTTGTACAAAGGCCCAAATGTTTGGGTTGTTGTTTAATAATGGAAAATTAAGTGACTTTGATTTAAACTCTGCTCTCAAGCAAGGTTTTTAAACATTATCCCGCATTGCTAACTTTAACCACTTCATTACCGGCGTATAGTAAAATGACGTCCACAGATGGGATCTCCCATCCTGGGTGGACGTCATATGACGGCCTGGGCTCCCCGGCCATCTAGGGGGGGCGCGCGCGCCCGCCGCGTTGCTCGGGACCCGGTGCGATGTCCGCCGGGCACCCGCGATTGCCGGTTAACCGGGCAGGACCTGTCAGTTGAGCGGAGACCGATCTGTGTTCCCAGTACAGAGGAACACCGATCGGTCTCCTCCCCTTGTGCGTCCCCTCCCCCTACAGTTATAATCACTCCCCTAGGAAACATTTAACCCCTCGTCTCCCCCTAGTGGTTAACCCCTTCCCTGCCTGTCACATTTATACAGTAATCAATGCAATTTTATAGCATTGATCGCTGTATAAATGTGAATGGTGCCAAAAATGTGTCAAAAGTGTCCGATGTGTCCACCATAATGTCGCAGTCACGAAAAAAAAATTGCGATCGCCACTATTACTAGTAAAAAAAATAAATAAATACATTTTTTATAAAAATGCCATAAATCTATCCCGTATTTTGTAGACGCTATAACTTTTGCGCAAACCAATCAATATACGCTTATTGCGATTTTTTTTTTTTTTTTACCAAAAATATTTAGAAGAATACGTATCGGCCGAAACTGAGGAAAAAAATAGTTAAAAAAAAAAAAATGGGATATTTATTATAGCAAAAAGTAAAAAATATTGTGTTTTTTTTTTAAATTGTCGCTCTTCGTTTGTTTATAGCGCAAAAAATAAAAACCGCAGAGGTGATCAAATACTACCAAAAGAAAGCTCTATTTGTGGGGAAAAAAGGACATCAATTTTGTTTGGGTACAACGTTGCACGACCGTGCAATTATCATTTAAAGTGCGACAGCGCTGAAAACTAAAAATTGGTCTGGGAAGGAATGGGAAGGAAGGGGGTGAAAATGCCCTGTATTGAAGCGGTTGATTAAGCTGACCCTTTCCATATACACCGATCAGCCATAACTTTATAGCCACCCACCTAATATTGAATAGGTCTACTTTTTGCCACCAAAACAGCCTTGACCTGGCATGGACACTGTAGACCTCTGAAGGTATGCTGTAGTATCTGGCATTAAGCCATCCGTAGCAGATCCTTTCCCAGCAGAACATTGCCCAAAGCATCACAGTGCCTCTGATGGCTTACCTTCTACCCATACTGCATTCTGGTGCCATCTCCTCCTGGGTAAGCTATGCACACACACCCAACCATCCTCACAATGTAAAAGAACACTTGATACATCAGACTAGGGCACCTTCTTCCATTGCTCCGTGGTCAAGTTCTGATGCTCACATGCCCATTGTAGGCGCTTTTGGCTGTGGACACAGGTCATCATGTTCACCCTGATCAGTCTGCAGCAATGCTCTCCCATACACAACAAACCGTGATGCCCATTTTTTCTGTTCTCAACACATCAACTTCAGAGACAACATGTTTACTTGTTGCCCAATATGTATCACCAACTTTCATATGCCATTGTAACGAGATAATCCATGTTATTTATTTAACCTGTCAGTGGTCATAAAGTTGTGGCTCATCTGTGTGTGTCTGTCTGCTTATCTATGTGTGTGTATTGTAGGGAACAGCATCAAATGGAGTGTTTGTAAGGAAAAAGACTGCACGTCAGGTTGCATTTTAGGGGTTCATGCTGGCTTTTATCTATCTGCAGAACAGAATAAATATGACGGCCTACCCTCTCAGAGGTTATTAGAACACAATGCTGCAACACAAATCTTTAGCCTCCTGGCTGTTCACTGGACTCTTTTTTTTTTTTTTTTTTGTCAGCTCCTAGTTTGGCCCATTCCTTGTACAGACTGAATCTCTCTGTCTAGCACTACTACATTTTGTTAATTATGTTTGAAAGTGTGTGTGTTTAGCTATTAACCCCCTGTTTACTGCTAAACAGCCAGATTCCAAGGAGCCTTCTAGTCTACCCGATAAAATGTAAAGGTTTGGGTGACACAATGCACTCCATTCTGGACCTTTTGGAGCTGTCTGTTTCATTGTATATGTGTGTAGATATAGTCTAAATCATGATAGTTTTTATGCTGGAATAAATAATTGTGTTTTTCTTTTAGCTGGGTCCAAACCCCACCACTGTAGGAGAAGTCAATTTAAAACAAGGAGAGAGCACTCTGATGAATGGGGATCAGACCCTTTACATGGTGAACTCCGTATATCCTTACACTCTTGTATTTAATAACGAGAGCCCTCAAAATTTCACGCTGGCTGCAAAACACAAAACTTTGAACAAAAAGCGTGGTCCAGCTGCTTCCCCAAAGACAATAACAGATTTTTTTGGTGGGGCTACATCAAAAAGCCAAAAGAAAAGCCAACAAGAGGAAGATGATACATTGGAACCAAGCAGTAAGAGGACAAAGCATCAGGAATCAGAATTGCATGCAACTGAAGAGAGTGATGATTCAGACAAAGAAGACGTTTCTAGTAAACTGAGAGAATTTCAACATATGGCAGCAAATAGCACTAATACAAAAATATCTAGTGAATCTTCAGACACACTGACTGGTGGAACCTGCAGCAAAGACTCTTGGGAAGAGCATGGAAAGCTCCTGGTGTTTAACAAGAAAGGTGTCAGAGCTTTTTCAAAGGTACAGAAATGCCCAAATAACAGCTTATAATTCAAGCTGTGGTCAATTTGTTTATGTATGTATGTCAGAGAACATAGAAACTTTTAACACCAGCTCCTGCCCCATATTTTGAACCCACACCATTCATAGCACAGGTCTGTTATGTTACCAGTATGTTTGGGTGGGAGAAGAAACCAGAATGTCCCAATAAATCCGTACAAATGTAGGGGGAACATATAAGCATTTTAAGGATATTGTTACAGGTGAAATTTAAACAAAGAATTCCAGTCCTAGCGCAAACTAGAAAGCAACGATGCTCAAAAAAGTATGAGTCCAGTAGTCTTATCCCACTGAAACCATACAAAAGATCAGCAAAATCCAGGTTAATGTGTAATCATCTGATCCTCGTTTCGTTTCGCTCTGGAGTGGATTTACTAAAGGCAAATAGACTGTGCACTTTGCAAAGTTGCTTGAGAGCTTAGTAAATGAGTACAAGCTCTGCTGACTTCCATCATTCAATCATGTGCAAGCAAAAATGCTATTTTTTTTATTTTCTTTTTCCTTCCACCTGATTGGGTATTCTTTGAAAAGTGAAGCTTTACCACATTTAATAAGCTCTGGAGCAACTGTACTTGCAAAGTGCATAGTTTATTTGCTTGTGGTAAATTAACCCCTTTGTCTCTAAAAACTTGACTGTCTCAACTTGGATGCCACCCTTTTCCAATGAGAGCACCAGTACAAAATAGACTGGGATATAATTATAACCTTCATCAGTGTTCTAGAAAAACTTTCTCTAGTCTGTCCAGGACAGCACTAGAGATAGGCTCCACCTCTGGAGGCAGAAAACGCAACATTTAGATCCTTAAAGGGCAGCTTCTGTCCCTCTTTGTCTTTGTGTTTCCTCCACTGGGGGAGGAGGCTGGATGGAGCTCTCCTTCCCCTGAGCCTAGGGGGTGCTTAAGGGAGAATGGAAGGAGGTCTGCAAGTACTTGGAAAGGTGGCAGGCATCTGAGTCCCCCGGTCAGGGTGCAGAGGAGTTGGTACCAGCGTCTTCCTCCAGGATAGCCCGGGGAGGGCTGGTGTTCCCCGCACAGGGCTCACGGCGATCTGGCTACTATGGGGGGCGGGCGTAGGCCTCGAGTTCCAGCCTGTGAAACGCAGGAGGAGGGCGGGGACTTCCGGCGCACCACTTCGGGTCACACGGCGAGCGTGGACACCAGAGCCGTGGCGGTCTTTTTAAAAAAACGCCAGCCACAGCGCAGTCCTGATCCACAGCGCAATGCTCCAGCAAGGAACAGAGGACAGCATGGATCCAAATGAACCAGGTGGCAGTGGTGCCGGCCCAGCTCAGATAGGCGGACACTCGGGTGGCTTTTGACCTACAGGGCTGGGGGGGGGGGTGATGGCTCAATGTAGCTCCCATTTTTTGTCCCCCCTCCTTTTTGTGATGGGATCCATGCTAAACAGTCATGTGAATTCCGTCAGCGGCTGGGTGGAGGTGTTGGTGAAGGTATACACCCACTGATTGGCTAAGGTTTTTTTCTGACAGCTGCTTGTCTTTGTTTTTTCTCTTCCTTTGCCTCCCTTCTCTTCTCTCCTTCTCTTGTCTCAGGCTCAGCCCAAAGAACCGGAGAGGTCAGGGGGAAATAGAGGTGTCTGTCATGTACGAACAAATTTAAAGAAAGGTGGAACAAGCTCCTTTGTAAATACTTATTGATAAATTGGTTTACAAGAAGGCAACGGGGGCATGCAAAGAATTGATTTCTGGTGTTCAGAAAGAAATTAAGGCCATTTAAGTTGATGCTGTCAAACTTTAAAAACCCCAAAACAACCAGCCGCAGTTCCCCCCCCGCTTCAGCCCCTGAGGAGTATGACGAATCAGGGGGAGAGGAATCAGATCCTTTGGATGAGCTAAGTGAGACAGCATCATCCAAAGATATTCCGAGCCAAGGGACAAATTCACCAAGATACAGGCTCTCGCTCAAGGAGGTGGATGCCTTATTGGGGGTGATCTATGAGATGCTAGATATCAAAGAAGAGAAGGTCTCCTTGTCCCTACATGACCAGATGTATCAGACCCTGAAAGAAGCCCAAAACAGGGTATTTCCGGTACAAAGCGAACTGGCAGACTCTATCAAAAAAGAGTGGGTGGAACCAGAGAAAAATTATTTTTTTCCTAAAAGTCTGAAGAGATGATTCCCCTTCAGTGAGGATTCCTCCTGTATTTGAAACAAAGTGCCCAAAGTGGACACAGCCTTTTCCCAGTGCGCCAAATCAACGGAACTCGCCTTTGAGTACATGGGTGTCCTTAGAGAACCCATGTACAACAGGATAGAGGTACTGTTGAAAAGGTCATGGGAAATAGCCATGACAAATTTTAAACCAGCTATGGCTACAACAATAGTGGCCTGGAATTTGGAGGTCTGGCTGGACCAGGTACAAGGCCATTTGGAAAGTGGGACCTCCAGTAAGGAAATTCTTAATTCTCTTCCCATGCTGCACAAGGCGGCAGGTTATATGGCAGACACTTCTGCTAAGTCGGTCAAGCTTTATCAGGCTTTATGGTTAAAATTCTGGTCGGGAAACCCGGCCTCAAAGGTTAGGCTGTGTGGCATCCCATTTGAAGGAGACCCCTTGTTTGTGCAAGATGTAGAAAAAGTTCTAGACCGCACTGCCAATAAGAAAAAGGCTTCTCCTATCAAAAGTAAGAAAGCCCAAGGGAAACGTTTTTTCCGCCCCAAAAGACAAGGGCCGTCACAGGGACAAACCTCTAAATGGTCAACCTCTAAGGGGGAAGGGGGAAGCAGAAAGGTGTCCTGTTTTCCTCTTCTAAGAAAACCACCAAATCCCAGTGATTTGTTTCCTATGGGAGGGAGATTGGGGTAGTTCCTCCCACAATGGGAAAAGACTACCCCAAATGCATTTATACTGAGGATAATCAGGGAAGGCTATCGAATCCAGTTCAAGGGCTCTCCGCCCGCAAGGACATTCGTAAC
The DNA here is from genome assembly GCA_037952925.1 of Lithobates clamitans. Classification (NCBI taxonomy): domain Eukaryota; kingdom Metazoa; phylum Chordata; class Amphibia; order Anura; family Ranidae; genus Lithobates; species Lithobates clamitans. The sequence continues at coordinate 775,609 of JBBGZY010000412.1, read as the reverse complement.
CATGCCTCCCAGGGATCCTCAGAAGACGACAGCCTTGTTGTCACAAATTGGCGACTTGGTAGTCCAGTGGGCTCTTATTCCAGTGCCACAGCGAAAAATAAACCATGGTTTCTACTCACGTTTTCATAGTAAGGAAACCGTCGGGCAAATTCCGGCTAATATTGAATTTGAAGCCACTAAACAAATGGGCGACCTACAAGAAATTTCGGATGGAAACCATCTTTACGGTCAATTCTTCCCCCAGACTGCTTCATGGCCTCCCTCGATCTAATGGACGCCTATTTACACATCCCGATCCACGAAGAATCTCAAACATTTTTGAGGGTAGCAATGAAGTGTGGAAAGCAGGCCCGACTTTTACAATTCAGGGCCCTGCCATTCAGCCTGTCCTCATCCCCCAGGATTATTTTATTTTATTTTTTTCCTTTGAAAATTGTTTTTATTGAAAATATTCAAAAATACAAGACGGGACAAACCTCAAAGTCCAAAACTAGTTTGTATACAAAACAGAATGACCAATATAAGGCAACAATATATTACACTCATCCTTTAAGTTTTGTCTAACAGCCTCCACCCCTTTCGCCTCTCGCACCCCGTATGGGATCAGACTGTGCGAGAGGAAGCCAGGTTAGTCTGCCTGAGGTTTCTGAATCATTTAGTGCATCAAAAATAGCAAGGGTGCGGTCAAAGAGTAAAGAACTTATAATTCGAAGCTCTGGACCTATGGTACTAAGAGCTTCTAAACCATTTGAACTGTGAGCCCAGGTGAGAAAAGTGAACTCCTTCCCACCTTAGCTCATCTGAGCTAAATCGTAGGAATAACAAAGTGAACCCTAGCCGAGACCATGCAGAGTGATGGCCTGTGTGGGTTCATGCCTGCACTGAGTGCAGCAAGAGGTTGAAAATGGGAAGGAAGAGGAAGAAGAGAGGTTTGAAAACGGGAGAGGGAAGCTGGTGAATGATATAAGGATAGGAAAGAATGGATTTCACTGAAGGCTGGAGAAAAGGAGGGCTTGACCATGGCGTCAGTAAGGTGAGTGCCCTGCATCCTCTATTCCAAGGTCAAAGAGGAACCCTGATATGTGTGGCCCACATCCCCCAGGATTTTTATGAAAATTCTGGTGGAGGCACTGGCACCCCTGAGATTGAAAGGGATATCGGTCATGCCATACTTAGACGACCTTTTATTTTTTGCACCCTCCGCGCTCCAATTACAAGATCTGCGGGGTGGCAATTTCCTTTATGGAAAAGCTGGGGTGGTTGATAAACAGGAAGAAGTCAAACCTAACCCCGAGACAGGTCTTACAGTACTTGGGGTTCTTGGTGACCTCAATGACGCAGAAGATCTATCTCACAGAGGAGAACGTAGAAAAGGTAAAGGCGACAGCAGCCTTTTTTCAGAACAATCTGGCAGGTTCCATCCGTTCAGCTATGTCGGGTCTAGGTTTCCTGGCAGCAACAATACCTGCAGTACCATGGGCAAGGGCCCATTTCAGGTGTCTCCAGGCTAATATCCTGAACAGCTGGGACGGAGCACAGGAATCGCTGAACACGACCTTCCGCCTATCTCCAAAGACCAAGAGGTCTCTGTGGTGGTGGAGGGACAAAGAGAACCTTGTGCAGGGTCTATTATGGTCTCTTCCTGTGTCCGTCCGCATCACCACGAACGCCAGTGCTTGGGGCTGGGGGTCAAGTAGCCCAAGGGCACTGGGAGAAAACACAGTCCCAAAAATCAGCCAACTGGAGGGAGTTGCAAGCGATCTGGGAAGTGCTAAGGACATTTGCCAGAGAGCTGTAAAGTCACAAAGTACATGTCCTCTCGGACAGTGTGGTAGCATCCTCTTATTTAAACAAACAAGGGGAAACAAGGTGTCCATCCTTAATCAGACTAAGGAGCGCCATCTTTTCTTGGACCGAGAGGAACCTATAGTCAATATCTGCAGTCCATCTAAAGGGAGTAGACACTCACCCGGCAGACTTTCTGAGCCAACACCAAGTGTACGAGTTAGAATGGTCCCTAAACAGGGAAATCTTGCAGCTAAAAGTAGAGAAATGGGGCCTTACAGGGGTGGATTTATTTGCCAACAATTCAAATGCCAAGGTTCCAATGTACTTCTCGCTGGAAAGAGAAGTAGGGGCCAAGGGGATAGATGCCTTGGCCCAGAGGTGGGCGTTTCCCATTTGTTACGCCTTCCCCCGTTCAAACCTATTCCTCTGGTCTTAAGGAAGTTTGTTCAAGAGCGCACCACAATGATCCTAGTGGTCCCGTATTGGCCGAAGAGGCCGTGGTTTTCCAAGCTGTTAAGCCTGACAGAGGAGCCTCACCTCATGCTGCCCAAGAGGAATGATCTTCTGTCCCAGGGCCCAGTTCTATTAGCAAAAATACACACCCTAAAATTGTCAGCTTGGTGTCTGAAGAAATTCTCCTGAAGTCTAAGGGGCTCTCGGACAGTGTGGTAAACACACTTCTTTCTAGTAGAAAGAAGGTATGTTAAATTTTTGAAAAGTTTCCTGTTCATGGTTAGATACCAAGAAGGTGTCTGCAGGTATCCCAGCCGTCTTGGAGTTTTTACAAGACTGTGCGGATCAAGGACTGGCCATTAGCACATTAAAAGTGCAGGTGTCGGCTCTGTCGGTTTTTTTGGAGCAACCCTTGGCATTAGACCCGCTAGTTAGCAGGTTCTTAAAAGGGTTAGCTAGGATTAGACCCTTTCCGTTCAAAATTCTGCCAAAATGGGACCTGTCGACAGTATTGCAAGGTTGGACTAAATAGTCGCAAAGGGAAGAGCTGTCCTTAAAATGGGTTGTGCTCAAAACTGTCTTTTTAGTGGCCATATCCACAGCTAGACACATTAGCGAACTGCGGACACTTTCCATTAAGGAGCCTTTCCTGCTAATTTTTGAAGACAGGCTGGTATTACGTACAGACACAGGTTTTTTGCCTAAAGTAGTGTCAGAATTCCACAGGACTCAGGAAATTGTTTTACCTTCTTTCTGTGGGTCTCCAACCAATCCAAAGGAAACAGAATTCTACCAACTGGATGTGAGAGCCTGTGTCTTACGGTATCTGGAATTGTCGAAAAGCATTAGAAAATCAAATGCTCTATTTATTTTGCATTCGGGGAAAAAATTGGGGTTCCAAGCTTCGAAAGGCACAGTCACAAGGTGGATTAAACAAGCTATTGTGGAAGCTTACAAGATTTAAAAAAGGAATGTCCTTTTTCCCCCTTGGCTCACTCCACACGGGCATTATCGGCTTCTTGAACGGAGCGAGCTGGAGCGACACCAAAGCAAATCTGTCGAGCAGCAATATGGTCAAACTACTCGACTTTTATGAAGCATTATAGATTGGACCCTATCTCAGTGCAACACCAAGCGTCTGGGAGAAAAGTCCTCCAAGCGGTAGCCCCCCCAATCTGGTAAGTTCTCGTTGATCCTCTCTAGTGCTGTCCTGAACTAGAGTTAGACCTACCTCTGTTTCTAAGAGCCGTCCAGGACAGCAGCAGGGATTCCCTCCCTATATGCTGTTATAACTTTGGACGAGTGTTTTTGTTGTTTCAGAAGTCGTTCTGGGAAAGTTCTTAGTTAAATACTGGGAAAGAGGGACGGAAGCCGTGCTTTAAAGATCTGAATGTTGCATTTCCTGCCTCCAGAGGTGGTGCCTATCTCTAGTGCTGTCCTGGACGACTCTTAGAAACAGAGTTACTGGTAAGTCTAACTCTAGTTTTCTCCCAGCAGTTATTGGGGGGCATAAAATGATAACATTGTATACATGTCATATCAGGGCCGGCCCAAGACAAAGAATGGGACCAAGAATGAAATGCTGCCCCCCCCCCCCCCAAAAAAAAAAAAAAACAATCGCACCCATCAAAAGGCCCCAACATTCATTATTTTATATTATGATAACTAAAGGGGACTGGTCATGGCGGTCTACATGTATAGGAGTATAAAGAGAACCTGTCATGGCTCTATATAGGAGTATAAAGAGGACCTGTCATGGCTCTATACATGTATAAAGAGGACCTGTCATGGCTCTATACATGTATATAGGGAGAGAAAGAGAACCTGTGCTTTATACATGTAAAGGAATATAAAAAGGACCTGTCATGGCTCTATACATGTATATAGGAGTATAAAGAGGACCTGTTATGGTTGTTTACACGTATAGGAGAATAAAGAGGACCTGTCATGGCTCTATGCATGTTTATAGGAGTATAAGGAGGGCCTGTCATGGCTCTATACATGTATATAGAGAGAGAAAGAGAACCTATCATGGCTCTATACATGTAAAGGAATATAAAGAGGAACGGTCATGGCTCTATACATGTATAGGAGTATAAAAGGACCTGTCGGGGCTCTATACATGTGTATAGGAATGTAAAAGGACATGTCGTGGCTCAATACATGTATGTAGGAGTATAAAGAGGACCTCTCATGTCTCTATACATGTATATAGGAATATAAAGAGGACCTGTCATGATTGTTTACATGTATAGGAGTATAAAGAGGACCTGTAATGGCTCTAAACATGTATATAGGAGTATAAAGAGGACCTGTCATGGCTCTATACATGTATATAGGAGTATAAAGAGGACCTGTCATGGTTGTTTACATGCATAGGCATATAAAGAGGACAGTCACCTGCCACACGTTGCAAATTGTTACTTGCCATGTCACTTGCCACCAGATGCGCCGGCTGACTGCTCCCCCGGGCAGCGAATGTTCTGCCTGCCTGCACCGGTCACCACAAATGGCAGTGGGGCCAGGCTCCCTCACAGTGGGATAGGCAGTGGAACAGGCTGGCTGGGGGGTGACAGTTTGCTGCCCCCCCCTTGAAAGTGCCACTCGGTACCCATGGTCCAACTGGGTCCCATGATAGGGCCTGCCCTGTCATATGAAAGGTAAAGTACAAGGAAATAAATTAACATTCATAAAAATAATTATTAGTATGATAGAAATATTTGTATTAAAGTGTTACTAAACCCAGGACCCTGAATTTATTATATCTGGACTCCCACAGTACTCAGAATATGAAACTTGACATCTATGAGTGTCTAGTTAAAGCGTGTAGGAGGGGTTTTCATTCTACTCCTGACTGTCCTATGAGGCTGCAGTAACCCTGACCCTCTGTCTGGACCAGTATTTCTTAACTCCAGTGCTCAAGGCGCCCCAACAGGTCATGTTTTCAGGCTTACCATGATTTTGCACAGGTGATTTGATCAGTTTCACTGCCTTAGTAATTACCACAGCCGTTTCATCAAAGGGAAATCCTGCAAACATGACCTGTTAGGGCGCCTTGAGGACTGGAGTTGAGAAACACTGGTCTGGACAGTGCTTGTTGGCCCTGTGCTGATCACCTGCACCCTCCCAAGAAAAAAAAAAATCTCTCTAGCAATACACACCAAACTGAGCATGTGCAGAATAACTCCAAGGCTCTGTTCTATCATTAGATGGATTGGGGACTGTGGAAGAAGGGGAGGATCAGAGAAAACAGGATCAAACAGCCTTTTTACACATTGCTGAGGATTAACCCCATAGGTTTCCTCAGCGAGTACAACAAGCATGCTAAATATACAGAATGATTTTACTGTTGTGGGTTTAGTAACACTTTAAGAACAAAAGTAGAAATAAAAAAAAGGGAGGGGGAAGTAAGAGAGAACTACCAGGATGAGAAGGCTCAATGTGTACATGTATTAGAATTTTTAAGAGTATATCATAAATGTAATGGGGATCTATCAAAGTTCAGAGGAAAGCGATATAATCCAGGGGGACCTGAACTGCAGCAAGTTTTTTGTTAGACATATACCACATCATTTTATTTTTGACTGATAAGGAATTTGGTGTAGAGGACCACCAAGCTTTTAATCTTTTAATAAAGCTGCTCCACTAGGAGGTTTGACACTAAGTTAGCAAAGAGCACAGCCCCATCTATTCTCTCTTCCCCTGCTTATACTGAACCCAGATTCTTATGGCCATTGCAGCGACCATTACCAGCGTTTGTACCCAATGCCCAGATTTATATATGCACTGCACAGCCCCCTTCCTTTAGCACGTGTCAAAGATGCCACAGCGGGGCTCACCTGGCTTATTGCATGCCAGACTTCCATATTGTGGCCAGTGATTGAGAAAACACTTGGAGTAGTAAGTAGGCTGTATTATAAGGCTTCTACTGTGTCTCTTTTGGAAGTGAAATCCCTGGAGTACTTTTCCTTAACCACTTGCCGACCGCCGCACGACGATGTACGTCGGCAGAATGGCATAGGCAGGCATAAGGGCTTACCTGTACGCCCCTGCCTGCCTGTGGGCGGGGGGGTCCGACCCCCCCGGTGCCTGCGGCGGTCGGCTTTGTTACAGGAGTGATCTGTGGCCCCTCCTGACGAATGAAATGCTTCTTCTGCCTCTGTAATGTAAACAGCGGCAGAGGAAGTGATGTCATCGCTCCTCGTGAAGCCTTTTCGTTCTGCCTTCCGAGGAGAGAAGACATCAAGTAAGTCTGCACCAACACAACACTTACAGTAGAACACTCAGGCACACATTTCACCCCCCGAACACCCCCCTGCACCCCCTGTCACAGTGACACCAATAGCAGTTTTTTTTTTTCTGATTATTGCATTGATGTCATTTGTGACAGTTATAAGTGGTAGGGCAGTTAGTGTTAGGCCCCTTTAGGTCTAGGGTAGCCCCCTAACCCCCCTTATAAAGGTTTAACCCCGTGATCACCCCCCGTCGCCAGTGTCACTAAGCGATCGTTTTTCTGATCGCTGTATTAGTGTCACAGGTGACGCTAGTTAGGGAGGTAAGTATTTAGGTTCGCCGTCAGCTTTTTATAGTGTCAGGGACCCCCATATACTACCTAGTAAAGGTTTTAACCCCCTGATTGCCCCCTAGTTAACCCTTTCACCAGTGATCACCGTATAACTATTACGGGTGACGCTGGTTAGTTAGTTTGTTTTTTACAGATACCTGCTAGCACCTGCGTTTTGCCCCTCTGCCCAGCCCACCCATGTGCAGTATTGATCGATCACTGTCACTTACAAAACACTAAACACATAACTGCAGCATTCGCAGAGTCAGGCCTGATCCCTGCGATCGCTAACTGTTTTTTTGGTAACGTTTTGATACAGTCGCTAACAGTCTAGGAGCTTTTTTTTACCTGTGAGTCTCACTAGTGTACCACTAAATTTAGAGCCCAAAATGGCAAATCGAAGGTACACTAGTGAAGAGGCCTACATATTTCTGAGCATGACAGATAGTGAAGAGGAAGTCACTCACCTGTCAAATTCAGGCTCAGAATACAAACTGGTAGACAACAGCGGCTCCATGAAAGATAGCTCTGACGACGGAGTTGTGGTCCCTGTCAAGGTCAGGTGTACCAGACCCCAATCTTCTTCTTCTGCTGTTGAGGTGCAAGAACCGCAGGCTCTCGTATGGAGCAGAGAAATACTAGCGCCGCTATTCCTTCTGGTGAACTGACAAGCACCAGCGGCCTAGTACACCCTGGTCGTGCATCCAGCACTGCAGTAACACGTGGTGGCGAGTCCCATAAGTGCAGTTCAAGCTGGTGAGGTGGCAAGCACAAGTAGTGTCCCGCTGCCATCAAGAAGACAAAGACAGGCCTGTCGTGCCCCTAGTGTCCTTCCTGCAGAATTCGCCAATCCTAATTGGGAAGCCACCACTTCTGTAGCACCCGTACTTCCCCCATTCACTGGCCAACCTGACATTCAGGTGGAAACAGTTGATTTTACGTCACTTGATTTCTATTCACTGTTTTTCACCGAAGATCTATATAAATCTATTGTGGACCACAGCAATCTGTACACTGGTCAACACATCGCCACTATTCCCCAGTCCTCCCTTGCCAGAGATTGGAGACCAATTACAGTCTCCGAATTTAAGACCTTTCTGGGCCTATCCCTCAACATGGGCATAGTTGATATGAGTATGTTGCGGTCATATCGGTCCACTGACCAATATACCATATGCCCGTGTTCTCTGCTTCCATGGCCAGGGCACGATACAAACAGATTTTGCGGTTCATGCACTTCAACAACAATGAACTCTGTTGTCCTCGTGGAGACCCTGGATACGATCGGCTCTACAAAATTCGGCCCCTCGTAAACCACTTCAACCACTGTTTTGCAGACTTGCTTACTCCCCATGAAGTTGTCTGCGTTGATGAGTCCCTGATTACGTTTTCTGACCGCTTGTCATTCAGACAGTACCTTCCCAGCAAGCGTACCAGATACGGGGTCAAGATGTATCAGCTCTGTGACAGGGCCACAGGCTATACATGTAGTTTTATGGTTTACGAGGGAAGAGATAGCCACGTAGAGCCGACAAACTGCCCTGACTTCATAGGAAGCGCTGGCAAGATTGTGTGGGACTTGGTTTCACCCTTATTCGGAAAGGGGTACCGCTTATATGTGGACAATTATTACACGAGCGTGCCACTTTTTAGTCACCTTTTTGATCATCAGATTGGAGCATGTGGCACCGTGCGATCTAATTGCCGGGGCTTTCCCCAGCGGCTTGTAGATTCCCATCTTAGGCTGGGGGAGAGAGGCTGCTTGAAGTGTAATAACTTGCTCGCTATGAAGTGGAGGGATAATAAGAATGTTTTCGTTCTTACCTCCCTTCATGCAGACACGACGGTTCAAATTACTACGGCGACTGGTGTTGTGGAGAAACCCCTCTGTGTCCACGAATATAACCAAAATATGGGAGGATTGGATCTCAACTACTAGTTGTTGGCCAGACGCTGGTATAAAAAAAAGTGTCTGTTTATTTATTTCAATTGGCTTTGCTGAACGCTCATGTGCTATACAGACCTTTAGGACGGACTGGATCCTTCCTTAAATTCCAGGAAGAAATCGTCAGAGCCCCTCTGTTTCCAGACGGTGCTCCACCTCACCATCCCCATCCAAATGCAGTAAGCCGGCTGCATGAGAGGCATTTTTCCTTATGTCCTCCCCCGTACCCCTACCCAATGAGCCCCCCAAAGAAAATGTTTCTGTAGAAAGCACAGATATAGACGTGATAGTTGTCCCTCTTGTCCTGACAATCCTGGTCTTTGCATTGGTGAATGTTTTGAACACTACCATACACTAGTGGAGTTTTAGCGTAGGGTACAGCATTGCACAGACTAGGCACACTTTCACAGGGTCTCCCAAGATGCCATCGCATTTTGAGAGACCCGAACCTGGAACCGGTTACAGTTACAAAAGTTAGTTACAAAAAAAAGAACAAAAAAACCCCCAAAAAAATATAAAATAAAGAAAACAAAAATAGTTGTCGTTTTATTGTTTTCTCTCTCTATTCTCTGTATTGTTCTGCTCTTTTATACTGTTTTCTATTCTCCAATGTTTTATTGTTATCCTGTTTTATCCTTTTTGCTTTTCAGGTATGTAATTTTTTTATACTTTACTGTTTACTGTGTTTTCTTGTTAACCTTTTTTTGTTTTCAGGTACGCCATTCAGCTGCAGCGCGGATTTATTTATCTTGACAGCAACAGCGTTTGCTCCCACAATATAAAGCCTTGACTCCAGCGCTGTAGGAGGTGATTTCACCACCACAGTTACATACTTCAGCATATATGCCGAAGCATGGGGGCAGCAGGGGCGGAGGAGAGATTTGCTCCTTACTTTTGCGGGTGGATGCCCCATGCTTCGGCATATATATATTTTAGGCACAGGTTGTGTTAAAAATGTTTTATTTTTTACTGTGTTTTTTTTTGTATTTGCTTTGCAGGTTTGGTCTTACTGTTATACTGTAATGTTACTTTGTTTTATTGTTAACCATCATTTGCTTAGCAGGTACGCCATTCAGCTGCAGCGCAGATTTATTTATCTTGACAGCAACAGCTTTTGCTCCCACGATACATAAAGCTGTGACTCCATCGCTGTAGGAGGTGATTTCACCACCGCAGCTAAAAAAAAGAGCATATATGCCGAAGCATGGGGCAGCAGGGGCAGAGGAGCGATTTGCACCTACCTTTTGGGGCTTATGCCCCCATGCTTCGGCATATATAAACGGTGTATGTATGCCCATCATTAGAAGTGGGTGGATGAAGGGAGGTATTCTAATGGTGGGCATACCCACCGATCAATCTCTTTTTTTTGTTCAGCCCACAGGCTGCATGAAAAAAAAGATTACAGTATATGCCCAACACGGACCAGCAACGTACTGGTATGTTGCTGCACTTTGAGTGGTTATACCAGAATGATGCTTGCGGGTTTAGGTATCATCTTGATATCATTCTTTTCAGCCAGTGGTCGGCTTTCATGTAAAAGCAATCCTAGTGGCTAATTAGCCTCTAGACTGCTTTTACAAGCAGTGGGAGGGAATGTCCCCCCCCCACCGTCTTCCATGGTTTTCTCTGGCTCTCCTGTCCCAACAGGGAACCTGAGAATGCAGCCGGTGGTTCCGCCAGCTGACCATAGAGCTGATCAGAGACCAGAATGGCTCCAATCATCTCTATGGCCTAAGAAACTGGAAGCTACTAGCATTTTATGACTTAGATTTCGCCGGATATAAACAGTGCCATTGGGAAATTGGGAAAGCATTTTATCACACCGATCTTGGTGTGGTCAGATGCTTTGAGGGCAGAGGAGAGATCTAGGGTCTAATAGACCTCAATTTTTTCAAAAAAGAGTACCTGTCACTACCTATTGCTATCATAGGGGATATTTACATTCCCTGAGATAACAATAAAAATGATAAAAAAATATAAATGAAAGGAACAGTTTAACAATAAAATAAAAAAGCAAAATAATAAAAAAAAAACAAAAAAAAAAAACACCCCTGTCCCCCCCTGCTCTCGCACAAAGGCGAACGCAAGCGTAGGTCTGGCATCATATGTAAAAAGCAATTGCACCATGCATGTGAGGTATCACCGCAAAGGTCAGATCAAGGGCAGTAATTTTAGCAGTAGACCTCCTCCGTAAATGTAAAGTGGTAACCTGTAAAGGCGTTTAAAGGCTTTTAAAAATATATGTAGTTTGTCGCCGCTGCACGTTTGTGCGCAATTTTAAAGCATGTCGTGTTTGGTATCCATGTACTCCGCCTAAGATCATCTTTTTTATTACATCAAATATTTGGGCAATATAGTGTGTTTTAGTGCATTAAAATTAAAAAAAGTGTGTTTTTTCCAAAAACAATGCGTTTGAAACATCGCTGGGCAAATACTGTGTGAAAAAAAAATTAAACACCCACCATTTTAATCTGTAGGTCCTTTGCTTTAAAAAAAATATAATGTTTGGGGGTTCAAAGTATTTTCTTGCAAACAAAAAAAATATTTTTTGATGTAATCAAAAAGTGTCAGAAAGGGCTTTGTCTTCAAGTGGTTAGAAGAGTGGGTGATGTGTGACATAAGCTTCTAAATGTTGTGCATAAAATGCCAGGACAGTTTAACCCCCCCCAAATGACCCCATTTTGGAAAGTAGACACCCCAAGCTATTTTCTGAGAGGCATGTCGAGCCCATGGAATATTTTATATTTTGACACAAGTTGCGGAAAAAAGACAATTTTTTTTTTTTTTTGCACAAAGTTGTCACTAAATTATATATTGCTCAAACATGCCATGGGTATATGTGAAATTACACCCCAAAATACATTCTGTTGCTTCTCCTCAGTACGGAGATACCACATGTGTGAGACTTTTTGGGAGCCGCGTACAGGACCTCGAAAACCAATCACCGCCATCAGGCTTTATAAAGGTGTAAATTTTTGATTTCATTCCTCACTGCCTATCACAGTTTCGGAGGCCATGGAATGCCCAGATGGCACAACCCCCCCCCCCATGACCCCATTTTAGAAAGTAGACACCCAAGCTATTTGCTGAGAGGTATGGTGAGTATTTTGCAGATTTTGCTTTTTGTCACAAAGTTGAAATTTGGAAAAAGAAAAAAAATAAATTTTTCTTTTCTTTCTTCATTTTCAAAAACAAATGAGAGCTGCAAAATACTCACCATGCCTCTTAGCAAATAGCTTGGGATGTCTACTTTCCAAAATGGGGTCATTTGGGGGGGTTTTGTTGTATCTTGGCATTTTATGGCCTTTGAAACTGTGATAGGTAGTGAGGAGTGAAATCAAAAATTTATGCCCTTAGAAATCCTGAAGGCGGTGCTTGGTTTTCGGGGCCCCGTACGCGGCTAGGCTCCCAAAAAAATCCCACACGTGTGGTATCCCCATAATCAGGAGAAGCAGCAGTATTTATTTTGGGGTTTAATTCCACATATGCCAATGGCATGTGTGAGAAATAAATATATCATTTAGTGACAACTTTTTTGTAAATATTTTTTTTTTTTTTTTTTAGTCATTGTTCTATCACTTGGGACAAAAAAATAAAATATTCAATGGGCTCAACATGCCTCTTAGCAATTTCCTTAGGGTGTCTACTTTCCAAAATGGGGTCATTTGAGGGGGTTTTGTACTGCCCTGCCATTTTAGCACCTCAAGAAATGAGGCAGTCATAAACTAAAAGCTGCATAAATTCCAGAAAATATACCCTAGTTTGTAGAGGCTATAACTTTTGCGCAAACCAATAAATATACGCTTATTAACATTTTTTTACCAAAAACATGTGGCTGAATACATTTTGGCCTAAATGTATGACTAAAATTGAGTTTATTGGATTTTTCTTATAACAAAAAGTAGAAAATATATTTTTTTTTCAAAATTTTTCCGTTTATATTGCAAAAAAATAAAAATCGCAGAGGCAATCAAATACTCGTTTGGGTACAACATTGCATGACCGCGCAATTACCAGTTAAAGCAGCACAGTGCCAAATTGTAAAAAGTCCTCTGGTCTTTGGCGAGCCAAATGGTCTGGGGCTGAAGTGGTAAAACTATTTTTACGCTATTCTGGGCTCAATATTAAATTTTACTTTTATCTGCCCATTTCTGCCTTTGTCCACCCCCATCTAGGAACCTTCTTTATTATCCAGTTTCCAGAAGGGACCTTTTCTCTGGTATAGATCTTCTCTTCTACTTTGTTAGACAATTATGTAAAGCATAGTGTTGCGCTAATATTGTACCACATAAGATAATCCTTACAAGAAGTGCAGAAAAGTCACTGTAAGACCATGACAGAAATGTATAATGCACACATTTTGCAGTTTTCAATAGTCTGTGGGTCAGAGACAAACTGTGAGAAGAAAAACAAGGGAGGTGCAGCACAGTTATTTTCTTTTTATTAGTAATAAAAAATGAAAAATCATCAAACTTTTAAGAGTGCGACGGTCAGCAGCTGACTTCTCCCGATAGCTGCTTGTGTCTTCCTATAGCTGTGAGTGCGGCCAGTTCTCCCTCACGGTCGGCTCAGCACACTGCAGTTCTGCTTAGCTGCAGCTGAGGCCGCTCAGTGCACTCTGCATTTCCCTGTGAAAGAGTAGAAACTGACAGGTGTGGGAACGCTTTACATCTCGAGACTGCTCAGTTGCCACTAAATGTGAGTTTGATAATTTCTAGTTTTTTATTCTTTACTAATGAAGAGATTAACTGAGCTAGGATTTGTTTTTCTTCTGCTTTGTTACTATAGCTTTACCTAGCCACTGGGAACACAACAGATTGCAGGACTGCATTGCTTTTTTAATTCTCAAGGAGTATTTGGACAGCCCGATAATTGAGCATTAAAAAGAAACCACATGCAGCCTTACCTAATTATGGCAACATGTGTAACACCAGGAATTGGACCAGTCACCATACTGATGTTAGCAGACCTCCCACAGTCTGTTTTACATTTTGCCTGCACTGTGTGCACCCCCAAGTTTGATCATGGTCAGTCTAAGTCACTTTTGACATTTGAAAGCCGTCCTCCCATTTTTACCCCCACCTCTGATCCTTTTTGTATCACTCAGATGTGGCTGCAGCTATAGCATATCTGGTTAGTGTCCTGAAGGGTTTTTTGACTTAAATGTCCAGGGTGTTAAACCATACCTTGACTCCTCGGGTTAAGAGTTCCAGAACATGGTTTTACTGCCTTACTAGCATTAGCTGATATGCACGATTCAGGTAAGTGAGCCTGTTTAAATCCATTGTGGTAATTGAAACTCAGGATCCTCCAGCACCTCTTCAAACATACTAGGTTTCAAACTCAAACCATCTATTAAGGTCATCCCCAATCAACAATTTGAAAATGTTATTACTAGAGAGTGGAAGCAACCTAATGCCTAATGTTTTTTGCTTTTTTTCTCCATCCTTAAGCATCCTCCACCTTTTATCCATTCCTCGGGGAATTGGCTAAGAAGTGGATGGCTTCGAACATAGTGGACATGCCAGTATTTTGCCATAATTAAAGAAAATACAGTCAGCGCAAAAATACAACTGTCACAAAGTAAACAAGCTGCTGAACACTAAAGGCAAACATATAAAACCTCAAAAGACATATGGAAAACAAAGCAGTGCAGCGCTATACTTAAAAGTCCAAATAAAGTCCCAAAAGAATTGGAAATCACATATGAATGGAAAGAAGGATTCTCCTCTGGAATGATGTAGGTGCTCAAGAAAATTCCATGCAGTGCTACAAGTCCGTGAACCCACCACCGGCCAGCCAAACCGCTCACCTTAGCATATGGACCCCTGAGCTAACAGAAGGGCCATAACAGCTTTTACCACACTCAGTGGATAAGGATGAAGACTTGTCTAAGTAGATGGTCCCACGGTAATGAAAATGGCACACGAAATTGCAGATCATATCACATGAAATAAAAATGAAAAAACATAGTGCACACTGCGTGGCTAAAACACAATAACATTTATTAAAATTCGGTACTCACAAACATGGCACTATGCCCTAGTGCTGGGATACAGGTAAAAATGTCATCAAAAGAGTATCGTGAGTTGAATGATGGCTGCAGTGATGTCCAAAAGCTCCCGCACGCGTATGGTCCTCTAGACTTCCTCAGCGGTAATGGAGATAAAAGACATCACATCTGATGTGATGTCTTTTATCTCCATTACCGCTGAGGAAGTCTAGAGGACGATACGCGTGCGGGAGCTTTTGGACATCACTGCAGCCATCATTCAACTCACGATACTCTTTTGATGACATTTTTACCTGTATCCCAGCACTAGGGCATAGTGCCATGTTTGTGAGTACCGAATTTTAATAAATGTTATTGTGTTTTAGCCACGCAGTGTGCACTATGTTTTTTCATTTTTATTTCATGTGATATGATCTGCAATTTCGAGTGCCATTTTCATTACCGTGGGACCATCTACTTAGACAAGTCTTCATCCTTATCCACTGAGTGTGGTAAAAGCTGTTATGACCCTTCTGTTAGCTCAGGGGTCCATATGCTAAGGTGAGCGGTTTGGCTGGCCGGTGGTGGGTTCACTGACTTGTAGCACTGCATGGAATTTTCTTGAGCACCTACATCATTCCAGAGGAGAATCCTTCTTTCCATTCATATGTGATTTCCAATTCTTTTGGGACTTTATTTGGACTTTTAAGTATAGCGCTGCACTGCTTTGTTTTCCATAAGTATTTTGCCATAACAGGATGGCAGTGATTCTTGTTTTTGGAGTCTGCATCCTTTACAAATTCTACAGACAAAAAAATTTACTCCTTCTCTAAACTATTTTTTTTCTGCCACTAGTTCTCTCTGGCTTGTCTGCCTGTGTACCCTGGTTTCACAGGCAGTGGCCACATAAGCTAGAATCCAGCATCAGGAACTGTTTTTGATGTATCTCCCTAGCACCTGATTAATTTATTGGACCAGTTGGTGCAAGTAGTAAAACTTACCAGTGATGCCTTCCATGTCCCAGAACATGACATTCCTTTTTGCTATCACTTTGGCTTAAAGCCTTGTGTTATAAGTCACCTTTTCTTATTCTTTTAAAGGACATGGTTGTCTTGAGATCTAGGTCATCTTTTCTCCCTATGGCCATTCACAATAGTTGGGGATATTGTGTTTGCTTCCTTTTGTCCATCACCTAGGCATCCTAACAAGATTGATTTGCAAACACTAGATGTGGTTATCGGTTTATCTGACAGCCATGTCTTCACTTCAGAGGACATATTTGTCTGAATTTGTAGGCATTAAGGGACTCCATTCCTAGTTGCTGTCCACTCTGCCAGGGCAGTGAGAGCATCCTAGTCTTTCAGCGTTGGCAGTTGTTTCCCAGATATAGTGAGGAAAAAAGTATTCGATCCCCTGCTGATTTTGTACGTTTGCCCACTAACAGAAATGATCAGTCTATAATTTTAATGGTAGGTTTATTTTAAAAGTGAGAGAAAGAACAACAAAAATATCCAGTGTGCATAGGGTCCATCCATAATTTGTATTGTTTAATATGTGGTCATACCCCTTTAGCACCTGTTAGTTCAAATACATGTACAAGCTATTGGGATTTGAGCACAGGTAAATCTTTTGTCTGTTGTAACACAGGTCACTGACCAGATCTGAACCTGGTTGCTCTCCCCCACCTTGGGTCTTTATGCCCCATGTTGGTATTGTGTCCACCTTAGCATTTGCAGTGGCAAGGCAGTGTAGGACTGGCCTGGAAGAGGGATTACTTTGATGCACTTGGTCAGCTTAAACATGTATTGCAATATATATGTGAACTAAATGGCCCTGTTTTTATTGCATAGTTTGTTGGGAAGGGTGAAAGCAGTGTGCAGAGGGGGTCCATCTAGAATTTGTAGTTTTTCTGCTAAGGGGACAACTTCACTGCATCAAAGGGACAATGAACAGGGCCATGTACCATCAAATCTTGGGTCAGAAACTCCTTCCCTCAGCCAGGGCATTGAAAAGGTACCGTAATAGTCCTAAACTCCCCTTTTTTTGGAAGAGGTAGGACTCAATTGGAGAGGTCTTAGTTGTTCTCTCTTTCAAACAATATTGCTCTAAACATTTAAAGGATGATGGTACCTATTAATGATACAATACCCTTTTTCTAATCTGGTGGCATTCACTTGATTATTGAAAAGGGGTTGTGCATGGGTATTCCAGCATAATGACCCAAAACACATGGCCAAGGCAACAGAGGAGTGGCTCAAGAAGAAGCACATTAAGGTCATGGCGTGGCCTAGATAGTCTCCAGACCTTGATACCATAGAAAATATGTGGAAGGAGCTGAAGGTTCGGGTTGCCAAATGTCAGCCTCGAAACCTTAATGACTTGGAGAGGATCTGCAAACATGAGTGGGACAAAATCCCTCCTGAGATGTGTGCAAACCTGGTGGCCAACTACAAGAAATGTCTGACCTCTGTGATTGCCAACAAGGGTTTTGCCACCAAGTACATGTTTTGCGAAGGGGTCAAATACTTATTTCACTCATTAAAATGCAAACCAATTTAGAACTTTTTTGAAATGCGTTTTACTGGATATTTTTTTTTGTTCTGTCTCTCACTGTTAAAATAAACCTACCATTAAAATTATAGACTGATTATTTCTTTGTGAGTGGGCAAATGTAAAAAATCAGGAGGGGATCAAATAATTTTTTCCCTCACTGTATATATGAGGCAGTTGCCTGGACTTTGATTTTTGATCTTCAGATTCTAGTTTTGGATGCAAGTCCATGATCCTTGAGGGGTCCCCTTGGCACTGGTTTTTACACAGCCCTGGGCCTGTTTTAAGACACCCCATCAGTAGAAGAGTAACTAATCGGGTCACCCAGTGACTGCTGGGAGAAAAAAAAGACTTTGTACTTTCCTTTTCGCCACTATTTTATTAAAGGACGTTCTTTCCTCCCATGTTGTTTGTTATTGTTTTTTATGACCTGTTGTCACCAATAAAATGTTTTCTTAGGAAGTTTTTCTTCTGTTACTACCACTGCTACTCCTACGCTTGTCAGAACATGCCACGTTATAGCCAATAAATTGGCAACTATACCCATCAGTACAGACGGACTGTGTTTCTAATTATTTACTAGAAAAAAATGATTTTGCGAGTACAATAAATTCTCTTTTTCTAATCGTATTGTGCATGTCACAGGCTTCCATTAATCAAGATCAAGGATTATATGCTGCCATCTTCAAATGAGGACAATGGCAAACAAAGCCGTTAGGGCAGTCCATATAACCCCCCCACACACACACACTCCAAGTGATCCTCAGTTTCTGCTAGTGTTCTCAGGTGATGGACGACCTCTCTCTATGGAGTGCAGGTTTCTGATGTTTAATCCTGATTTCTACTATTAACACGGAGAAGTCCTTTCACTACCTACCTGCACCCGCTACCGCAGTTAATCCTTACAGCTTCTGAATCTGCAACCCCTTAGCAGCGCTTCTGGAAACTGTGCCCAGAACCTGCCACACCGAAGATGCAGGGCCATTCTGTTATGTTGCTTCTGGCACTGGACTCTTCCTTTGTGACACACCCTTGGTACAGTAGTATAGTGAGGTGCAGTTAGCTGCAGGGAGCCATACATGTCCAGAGCAGTGGCAGTCTGCATCAGTGTGACCCAGTCTCTGAACACTCCTGTGGAGAGGGGTATGCCCTCCTGTAACAGGTGAAACGGGGAGTCTTTAACTGCTAGGTTCTACCCTAGGAAAGAGTCAGTGATTTCCTCTGTATGGACCCCCAAACTACCTTATCACCCAGTCCACTTCCTTCCAACTGCTATTGCTGGGGGTTGTAGCTAGACCCCGGATCCCTTACTTGTGCGCACAGGGGTGGGAGGTGTGAGTTCCCTAGGCTGATATCGCTGGGCTGCTGCCAAATGATTTGGCATGGCCATTACATAAAGTGCAATTTTTTTGCTTGTTGGGCTGGGAGGACTCCATGGACGGAAAATTGTCAAAAGGACATGGCCGTCAAGGGAGTCCATCAATATTATTGCGCTAAGGGTTATTACCCTATCCCTGCTGTGGTGGACCGACCAGCTTCAGCGTAGTCAATTGGCAGATGGACTTTCTTAGTCTTCAGCACCTCAGATCTCTTCACTCTCAAATGTTCTGGGACATCTGTCACCGTTGGGAGAAACTGGACAGAATCAGGGATCTTTGCTGATGCTGTGGGTTTAGCTCCAGCTGATAGTTACATAGTAGGTGAGGTTGAAAAAAAGACACAAGTCCATCAAGTCCAACCTATGAATATACATCTTCTGTCTGCTACGGAATCTTCTTTGGCTGCATGCCAAGATTGAGGAAGGCATCCCAGTAATCTTGGTGGCATCAAGTTTGTAGAGGCATCAAGTCTGGGCCATTTGGCGCAGAATTACTTGGTACTTGGAATTCTCTTACTTCTGAGAAACATTCTGTGAGCAGCTCTTGGCTGACTCTACCTGCTGCCTCAATAGTCACTCTGCCATCCAGCTTTATGTCCACCACCTTGAAGAAGCCCAAGACCTCTCAGAAGTACTACCATTGCACTTAGAAGGCTTACTTTGTATGGTGTGAGGAACGTAAGTTTTATGCTAGACAACACTCAGTGAGATGTGTGCTAAAGTGGAGACGGAAAGTATTCAGACCCCCTTAAATTTTTCACTCTTTGTTATATTGCAGCCATTTGCTAAAATCATTTAAGTTCATTTTTTTCCTCATTAATGTACACACAGCATCCCATATTGACAGAAAAACTTTGATTAGGAAAGCCACACACCTGTCTATATAAGACCTTACAGCTCACAGTGCATCTCAGAGCAAATGAGAATCATGAGGTCAAAGGAACTGCCTGAATATCTGGCCAAGGTTACAAAAAAATTTCTGCTGCACTTAAGGTTCCTAGGAGCACAATGGCCTCCATAATCCTTAAATGGAAGACGTTTGGGACGACCAGACCCCTTCCTAGAGCTGGCCATCCGGCCAAACTGAGCTATTGGGGGAGCAGAGCCTTGGTGAGAGAGGTAAAGAAGAACCCAAAGATCACTGTGGCTGAGCTCCAGAGATGCGGTCGGGAGATGGGAGAAAGTTGTAGAAAGTCAACCATCACTGCAGCCCTCCACCAGTCGGGGCTTTATGGCAGAGTGGCCTGACAGAAGCCTCTCCTCAGTGCAAGACACACAAAAACACCTGAAGGACTCCAAGATGGTTTGATGAGACCAAGATAGAACTTTTTGGCCTTAATTCTAAGCGGTGTGTGTGGAGAAAATCAGGCACTGCTCATCACCTGTGCAATACAGTCCCAACAGTGAAGCATGGTGGTGGCAGCATCATGCTGTTTTTCAGCTGCAGGGACAGGACGACTGGTTGCAATCGAGGGAAAGATCAATGCGGCCAAGTACAGGGATATCCTGGACGTAAACCTTCTCCAGAGTGTTCAGGACCTCAGACTGGGCCGAAGGTTTACCTTCCAACAAGACAATGACCCTAAGCACACAGCTAAAATAACAAAGGAGTGGCTTCACAACAACTCCGTGACTGTTCTTGAATGGCCCAGCCAGAGCCCTGACTTAAACCCAATTGAGCATCTCTGGAGAGACCTAAAAATGGCTGTCCACCAACGTTTACCCTTCAACCTGACAGAACTGGAGAGGATCTGCAAGAAGGAATGGCAGAGGATCCCCAAATCCAGGTGTGAAAAACTTGTTGCATCTTTCCCAAAAAGACTCATGGCTGTATTAGATCAAAATCGTGCTTCTACTAAATACTGAGCAAAGGGTCTGAATACTTAGAACCATGTGATATTTCAGTTTTTCTTTTTTAATAAATCTGCAAAAATGTCAACAATTCTGTGTTTTTCTGTCAATATGGGGTGCTGTGTGTACATTAATGAGGAAAAAAATGAACTTAAATGATTTTAGCAAATGGCTGCAATATAACAAAGTGAAAAATTTAAGGGGGTCTGAATACTTTCCGTCCCCAGTGTATATGTGTTTGTCCTTTCTCAAGTCTAGGCTGATCAACACTTGGCCTTGAGCACCCTTAAGAATCAAGTTTTGGCCTTAATTATTCCTTTTCGGTTACCGCTAATTTGCTGGTAAAGGCCTTTGTTCAGGATGTGGCTCGCATAGCATACCCCGTTCTTTCACCAGCCTCAGCTTAAGATCTTAGTCTGGTCTTGTCAGCTCTATAGAAGTCTCCCTTTGATGGCGTATTCCCCTGCCTGACCGTATTGAAAGTTGTTTTTTTGTTTTTTTCATGTCTGTCATGCCAGTGAGACAGGTCTTGGAACTGACTGCCTTATCTTGTAAAGAACCATTTATTGTTCTTTACAGGGACAAGATGGTGTTGAGGCCTCAGGCTTCCTTTCTTCCCAAGTGGGTTTCTCCCTCCAGCTTAATCAGTACATCGCCCTTCCTTCTCTTTGTCTAGCTCCAAAGCATCCCAAAAAGATTTTTCCATGCTGCATCGATGTGGTGCGCACAGTGTGGGTTTACCTCTTGGCCACTGATTCCAACTGAAAACTCAAATTCTCTTCTTGTCCTGCCTGCTTCCTCAAGGGGTGTCCTGCGTATCATACCACTATTTCTGAGTGACTTAGGCAGGTTCTATCTACGGCATATGCTTTGAAAGATAGGAGTTCTTCATTTCCTGTCTAGGTTCACTTGACTTATTCAGTGGGTACCTCTTGGGCTTTTCAGCACCGGGTGTCTGTTTCTCAGATTTTCATGGCCACCTCCTGGTCCTCTGCTTATATGTTTTAAGTTTTACCAGGTGGATGTTCACCCAGCTTCAGTAATAAGGTGCTTCAAGCTGCTCTTTGGGAATCAGATTGCTTTATTTTGGCCCTGTTTCCATTTTATTATGTGTTATCCACTCCACAATTGTATTGCTTAATGTCATTCTGTTTTTCTTACCCGTAAAATCCTTTGGTAAAGGATTTTTTCTTTGGCAAAGAAAGGATTTTATAGTTCAATAAAGCTTATTTTTTGTGACCCCCCCCCCCCCCTCCCGTCAAGGAGAGTTTGGAAAAGTAGCACTGTGCTGATGTTTCGCATCATTGCCTATACTGCCATATATAGATGGCATAACATGTGCATTATATGTATGTATGTATGTATGTGAGAAAGCCCTAGTCTGCAAACAAATGTTCAGAAGTATAGGTACCATTAGGCCCTAAAAGTAGAATAGTTCAAAATAGTGGTGCACCGAAATGAAAATTTGGGTGCCGAAACCGAAAATTCAGGATGCACTTAGCTAAAATTGACAGTTTAAAAAATATATATATTTTTTTTATAAATGTATTGTATTCGACTTTTTAATTAATATGAATTTAAATAAATATGAATTTATCGTCGCCCATTATCGGCACCTTTTAAAGCGGTGTTAAAAATCCTGCTTGCTGCATTTTGATACATATTTGGTCAACTCCTCCCCATTGAAATGCATTAAAAACACAGCAAGATGCCAATAATGGCTGCCGAAAACACCCGCGATTTTGCTGCGATTTTACCATGCTTCTGGTTTGTTTTTCATAGGCCACTGGACTCAAAAAATGCATCAAAAACACAACACGTGCATTTTTGATGCATTTTTTGAGTCCCGTGACCTATGAAAAACAAAGCATAAGCATGGTAAAATTGCAGCAAAATCGTGGGTGTTTTTGGCAGCCATTATTGGCATCTGTTTAGGTTTCGGCACAATGCAGAAAACATCTTTTTTGGCCGGTAATTTTTGGCAGCCGAAATTCCAGTGCATCACTAGTTCAAAATGAAATCAAATGTTTTTCTGTTTTTACTAAAATAACAAAACAAAGCACCCCAGTCTTTTGTCAGCATTTGAAGCAGTTTCTGCACACAGAGAAAAAGAGTATTGTTTATTAATCATCTTTCATTTTCAGATTGCTGGATTTGACATTGATGGAACAATTATCACAACAAAGTCAGGAAAAGTCTTCCCAACTAATGCTGATGACTGGAGGTAACATAAATTATCGTATTTGATACTTAAAGCTTGAATCTGGGCCATTTTTACCAATGATAAAATTGGCTTTCAGCCAGTGAAAAAAAAAAAAGCAACTTGGGCTGCAATACTGACCATTTAATTTGGAGCTGCCCGTGCAGTACATCTGAAAAAGGATTTTTGCACTCTCTTTAAAATCCTGTTCTCTAAGTTCATTGACAGATACAGCTCTCACACCTCAATTGTCTGTGTTGAAGTTTGTTCGGTTTGTACTGCTTTGTTAATGTAATGTAATGTTAATGTAATGTAATCCCAGAAAGACCTGATAATGTTGAGATCAGGGCTCTGTAGGGGCTCAACCATCACTTTCAGGACTCCTTGTTCTTTATGCTGAAGATAGTTTTTAATGACATTGGCAGTATGTTTTGGGTTGTCCTGCTGCAGAATAAATTTGGGGCCAGTCACGCATTTTCCTTGAAGGTATGACATGATGGATAAGTATCTGCCTGTATTTCTTATTGTACATCACAGGACACAGAGCCATAGTAGTTACTATGTGAGTTATAGGCCACCTTCAGGTGATGCACACCCTAAGACAGGAAGTCCACTCCCTATATAACTGCTTCCACTACTGGGAGTACCTCAGTTTTTTCGCCAGTGTCTAAGGTGTTGGTCACAAGTAAAGATGTGCTGTGCTGAGCGTCACTGGAGCAATCCTTGCTGGGGCTAGCTATGCAGCCGGATCCATTCAAAGTGCCTTTAAGCTGAATTGAATGGTACCCAGGCCTTGTGTCAGAAGAAATTATGTTTTACCTGTAATGCTTCTCTTTTTAGAGTGCTGGATCCAGTACTTTGGTATTTTAGTGCCATAAAGTTTTACTGGCGGGGTGCTATTACAGGGCCAGGAGTGTGGGTTCCCCGAGGGTCCCCGGTTCCTGACGGTTTAACGGAACCCACCGTGAAGATTGGGTCTGTTGGTTTTTACCACAGAAAGCCCTGCGGCGGAAAAGGTAAGTGGAGTTTTTTCTAAAAAAACTTTTAAAATTTTCTTATGAAATGTCTCCTTTAAAAAGTAAAATGTCATGCCTAAGAGTCACCACTAGGGGCTGTATGGAGCATGTACCTTCTCATGCTTTTCTCAGAGATCACACTGTGTAACAGAAGCAGCAGGCTTTTTTCCTCTGGCTAGCAGGCAGACCTCGGGTAAGTTTCGGGGGGGGATTTTGCTTCACCAGGCACCCACCTTGGGCTGAACTCTCCCCCTCTTCACGAGGCTGAACATTAGGAGAGAGCTAAAGAAGGATCGGCGATGCCGTTTTTTCTTTCACCGCCCCTAGCACGGCGGCGGCTTCCTCCTTGCCATCCCTCCCTACCACACAAGCCGATCCCAGTGGATCGGAGGCCCGCGCTCGCGTGGGAAAACTTTTTTAAAAAAAGAAAGGAGGGGGATGCGATGGAGGGGGCGGGGCTTAGCGCAGTGTTGGCATCCTCCAACGCCGGCACGGGAGTGTGTTGTAAAAACTCAATTTGTGCTGGCTGCAAGTTGTCGGAGGGACACAAGAGCTAAGAGGGGCATGAAAGAGGTTTGGTGACACAGGCATTTCCTATTTGACACATTTACTATTTGCATCAGGCTGAGCATTAATAGCAGCGGCAGTAGCTGAACTATTGCTCAAGCAGTGAATGCGATTTCTTCTGATAGTACCTCTGCTTTTGTGCATCGGGCTAAGGTCAGAAGGGGGGTTGAAACACCCACAAAAAAGGGCTAAAAAGGTCTCCCTCATGCTCTGGAAAGCCTACTCATCTCTACAATGGCATCCTCCCCTGAGAAGGGGTAGCTGGTCAGAGTGAGCATTGGGGCCATGAAATGTTTGCATCTGTTTTCAATACT
The DNA here is from genome assembly GCA_037952925.1 of Lithobates clamitans. Taxonomy (NCBI): domain Eukaryota; kingdom Metazoa; phylum Chordata; class Amphibia; order Anura; family Ranidae; genus Lithobates; species Lithobates clamitans. Next base: position 750,991 of record JBBGZY010000412.1, on the reverse strand, counting down.
GCAGTCCCTGTTTATGTTACTAAAAAGGTCTTTTTTTTCCTCAGCCATAATAGGATTGAATAAAAAAAAAAGGTTTGGCGGCTTTAATCGCATCCCAGTGTGGGACAAAATGTGACAGGTTCTCTTGCATTACCCAGGACCCTCAGGGGACCGCAGTGAAGCTAATGACTCCTCTTCTGAGGTGTCAAATGCGGGTGGATCAGCTTTCTCAATCTGAAAGTTTAATGGTGCAATTTCTTGCTGAATGGCTTGCCATTCATTTTTTTCCCCCTAACTCAGTGTTTGGGTTCGCTAAAGCCTCCTCAAGCTGTGCATGCCTTTCCTGTCCATTCATTGCTGGAAAAACTTTTTGTATCTGAGTGGGATCACCCAGATAAGCATTTTTTTCCCCTCCTTAAAAGTTTTTTTCACACTTGGAGAAAATTCACTAAAAGTGGGGTATACCAACAATTAACGCTGCTATATCCTCTGGGAATAAGAGTTTGACTTTTCTGGCAGACAGTGCTCAAATGCTTAAGGATCCAACGGATAAAAAGTTGGAATTCTTATTATTATTAGAAAAAAAACAAACACTTTTTTTCTCTGGCAGATTGAGTGTCTCAGCCTGCACTGATAGTAATTGGTTAGTCGTTGAGAGACCAATTTAAACAGGTGTTCAAGGTTATCCTGCTCAACAGGCCCAGGATCTGGCAGCTTTATGTTTGCAATAGTTGCTGTGAAAGATTCTATCCTTCAGGCCTCGCACCCTTCGCTAAGCGCCATTCAAGAAGCTCCTGGCTAGTCTTCCTTTTTGCGGTGAAACAGCTATTTGGGGATGTTTTGGATAATACATCCAAAGAAATTCTAGTGGTAAAAGTACCCCTTTGCCATTTAAGAAAATGAGTAAATGTATTTTAAAAACTCCAGGCATTCATGCCGGCCTCCGCCGTCAAGTTCAAAAGGTAATCCTCAGGGTCAACCCCAGGGACAAGAGCTTTTGGGGCAGGAAATACACAAAATACTGAAGCCTCCTTATGAAGAGGCGCCCCCGCTTGCACGACTAGGGGGAATTCTTCTGCAGTTCTCAAGGATCTGGCAGGAAGAGTGTTGAGACAGATGGGGGACTTCCTCAATAGCTCCAAGGTACAAACTGGAGTTCCGAGAGTTCCTGTCTCCTCGTTTTCTCAGATCAAACGTTCCTAAGGATCCAGAGAAAAAAAGGTCTTTCTCTCAAGCATTGGACCATCTTTTGGCAAAAAATGATCATGGTCCCCATGTAAGAGCAGAGGTTGGGATTTGGTTCAAACCTTTTTTAACAAAACCAAATGGATATTCTGGATCTCAAAAATTTAAATTCAATTCGTGAATATAACCACTCTTTTTTGCAGGGAGTCAATCCAATCAGTTATCTCCATCCTACAAAGAGGAGAACTTCTGGCGTCAATCGACATCAAAGATGCATACCTCCATGTACCTATTTCCTCGATCACTAGTAATATCTACTTTTCAAGGTGGAAAATCTTCATTTTCAGTGTGTAACTCTGCTTTTCGGTCTAGCTATTGCACCCTGAGTGTTTACAAAGGTTCTGGCCCCTCTTCTAGCCAGATTAAGGGCCCAAGGTATAACGATTATGGTTTACCTAGATGATCTCTTTTTGATAGACCAGTCAGTAGCCTGCTTAGACCAAAGTATGGTCACCACAACTACCTGGAATATCTAGGTCGGATTCTCAACTTAGAAGAAATCTTCTTTAAAACCATGAAGAAGGCTAAAATACTTGGGTCTGATCATAGATACAGTCAGAAAAGGGTATTTTTGCCCCAGGCAAAGATCAGCGTCATAAAAGGAACTGATTCAGGTGGTCGAAGCAAGATGAATTCTTCTATTTAGCTTTGCATGAGGTTGTTGGGAAAGATGGTGGCTTCATTCGAGGCCGTTCCTTATGCTCAGTTTCATTCGAGACAGCTGAAAAACATCGACTTGGAGCAAAGGGTTCAAGCTTTAGATTCCCAATGTGTCTGACTCCAAAGCCTATGGCCACATCACCCTGAAAGCGCCTGATCTCGTCGGATTTTGGAGGCTAAGCAGGGTCAGGCCTGGTTAATGCCTGGATGGGAGACCGCCTGGTAATTACCAGGTGCTGTAGGCTGGGTGCGCCGGAGCCTCAGTTTATGGTTAATAACCTAAAATCTGCAAAGGGGAAAATCCTTCCTTCAGTTACCTGGGAAGTGGTAACAACATATGCCAACCTTTTTTTGGGTTGGGAAGCAGTCCTGGAAGAGGAAACTGTCCAAGAGAAGTGGCCAAGATCATTCTAGAAATTCAGGCAGAGCACTTGGTCCTGAAGGCCTGAATGTTCAGTTTATGGAATTGTCCTGCCAGGATTCAATCTGACAATGCCACAGCAATGGCCTATATTAATCAACAAGGGGGCACAAGAAGTTGTGCGGCCCAGAGAAAGGTGAATCATATCCTATCTTGGGAAGAAAACAATGTACTTTGCCTATTGGCAGTCTTCATTCCAGAAATAAAAAATTGGCAGGCTTAAGTCACCAGCAGTTGTTCCCGGGAGAATGGTTCCTTCACCCCGATATCTTCGTGTCAATATGTCAAAGATGGGGGATCCCAGACGTAGATCTGTTTGCGTCCAGGTTTAACAAAAAATCGACAGCTTTGTGTCCAGAACATCCGCTAGCATGTGGAACGGATGCCTTGCTATTCCCGTGGAATCGGTTCTCACTGATTTATGCATTCCCTCCTATTCTGCCTGTGTCCACGACTTCGCAGGATCAAGCAGGAAGGGAAAGCCTGTGATTCTTGTGGCCCAGGAAATCTTGGTATGCAGAGATCATAAAGATGGCGGTAGGGGACCCATGGACCCTACCGCCACGGCCAGACCATCTCTTGCAAGGTCCGGTATTCCATCCTACTTTACAAACGCTAAATTTAACGGTTTAGCTATTGAGACCCACATTCTGGAGAAGCGTGGGCTGTCAGGTTCAGTCAAGTCTACTACGTTTAATGAAAGGAACCCGGCCTCCAGAGTCATATATTATAGAGTCTGGAAAGCATATGTCTCCTGGTGTGAATCCAGGGGTTGGAACCCCAGGAAATATGTCATAGGTAGAATCCTTGACTTTCTACAGATGGGTTTAGAAATAAAGCCGGTCTTGAGTACTATCAAGGACCAGGTTTTGGCCTTATTTGTATTTTTTCAGTGACCACTTGCTTCACACTCTTTGGTTCATAGTTTTATTCAGGGGGTAACGCGGCTTAAAACCTCCGGTTAAGTCACCCCTGAACCCATGGGACTTGAATTTAGTCCTGTGGGCATTACAGAAACAGCCTTTTGAGCCGAAATGACATATTATTCCCTTGATCCTTTTTGACAAGGAAACTAGTTTTGCTGGTAGCCATATCTTCTGCAAGAATGGTATCAGAGTTGGCTGCTCTTTCTTGTAAAGAGCCATATTTAATTATTCATAAGGCTAAGGATAAGGTTGTATTGTGTCCTCATCCTAATTTTCTACCTAGAATAGTCTCAGGTTTTCATTTAAACCAGGATTTTGTTCTACCTTCATTTTTTCCCAGAACCCCGTTCTGCGAAAGAAAAGTCACTACATTCTCTTGATGTGGTGAGAGCAGTCAAAATCTATTTAAGAACGATTGTTCAGATTCGAAAAATTGATGTTTTGTTTGTGTTGCCTTAAGGTTCTAAAAGAGGACAGGCAGCATTGAAATATACTATTTCTAAATGGATTCGACAAGTTATTGTTCAAGCTTATGGTTTAAGGAGGAAAGTTCCACCTTTTCATATTAAAGCACACCCCACTAGGGCTGTTAGTGCTCCGTGGGGGTGCATCACCAAGCTTCCATGGTTCAAATCTGCAAGGCCTCAACTTGGTCTTCAGTCTATACATTTACCAGATTTTATCAGGTGAATGTAAAAAGGCATGAGGATATCGCCTTTGGGCGTAGTGTGCTGCTGGCTGCAGTATAACTATAAATCTAGTGTCATGTTGCCCTAATTCTGTTGTCTCCCTCCCCTCAGTTGGCATTGCTATGGGACATCCCACATAGTAACTACTATGGCTCTGTGTCCTGTAATGTACGATAAGAAAATAGGATTTTTATAGCAGCTTACCTGTAAAATCCTTTTCTTTGAAGTACATCACGGGACACAGAGGTCCCGCCCCTCTTTCTAGTATACACATGTATTGCTTTGCTACAAAAACTGAGGTACTCCCAGTAGTGGGCGGGGTTATATAGGGAGTGGACTTCCTGTCTTAGGGTGTGCCAGTGTCCATCACCTGAAGGTGCACTTTAACCCACATAGTAACTGCGATGGCTCTGTGTCCCCGTAATGTACTTCAAAGAAAAGGATTTTACAGGTAAGCTGTTATAAAAATCCTATTTTCTCAGCATTGAGGATACCATTGATCCTGACCAAATCTCCAACTCCATTTGCAGAAATGCAGCCCTAAACTTGCAAGGAACTTCCACCATCCATCACTGTTGTCTGCAGGCACTCTTTTTTGTATTGCTCTCCAGCTTTTCAGTGAACAATCTGCCTCCTGCTACAGCCAAATATTTAACATTTTGACTCATTAGTCCAGAGCGCCTGCTGCTGTTTTTCTGCACCCCAGTTCCTACGTTTTTGTGGAAAGCTGAGTCACTTATCCATGTTTCCATGTCGGAGGTATGGCTTTTTATCTACAATCCTTCCATGAAGACCACTTCTGGCCATACTTCTCTGAACAGTAGATGGTTGTACCTGGGTCCCAGTGGTTTTCACCAGCTCCGTGCTGATGGCACTGCTGGACATCCTGATGTTGAAGGGAAGTAAGCAAAATGTCTTTCCCTAAACGTCTTTCAGGACAGCACCTGAGAGAGTGGCTCCACCCACTAGGAAAAAGGAAACGCCAACTACATCAAATTTTAAATGGAGGCTTCTCCCCACAGCTCGTTGGTTTTTGTTTTTCCTCCGGCAAGGGAACACCTAGTGGGAGTCAGTGTCTCTTAGGCGCTGTCCTGAGAGGCCAGACTGCCTACCCCACCAAACCTTTTTGCCTCCAGAGAGTCCGCCTCTCCCACGCCGCACCAAGGATAGCTGGTAAGTGGGCTCCTTCTTCCTCTTCAGCTCAGAGAGAGCTTGACTGTTTCTGGGCCGCTTCTAGGCGGTGGCAGCCGTTCGTGGGGTTCCCCAGCATGTCGACGTTACAGACCACAACCATCTTTTTGGTGGCAGAGTAGAGACTCGGTCGGCCGGAAATTAGGTATCCGGCAAGGGGCGGCACCGGGAAACAGGCACAGCGTCATTTCCTCTGGAAATCGTGCAGGGGGAGAGGGGAGGAGCGGTCCTGGTGCCTATATTCTGGTTCCGGTCCGGTGTTCTAAGCCACTAATAAGCAGCACCACGATGGACTCTGTGGCAGCAGCAAGTGGGACAGGCACCAACAAGGCCTAGGTAAGGGGGTATGGGGGGTCTACCCTGTATACTGTGGTGCCTCTCTCTTTCCATTTTTTTCCCCCTGGTGGCTGGGGCCTATCTGGGCACAGGGAGTGGGCTGTTGTACTACCTGTGCACCTGTGGTGAGCCCGTTAGGAGGCAGGTTTGACTCTCTGGGATGTTCTGGTGTTCTTTTTTGTCGTTTTTTGGCAGGCTAAGAGCTCTGATCCAACGATCAAAAAGAGATGTCCCTGATGTAAAACAAAGTTACCAGAGGGTTCGAATATGCTTTTGTGTCAAATTTGCATTGACTCCTTAGTTGAGGAAGAAGCTTCTTCTGCATGCAGCAAATTAATCGCTTAATCAGTTAAGAAAGCTAGATGCTACTATCCAATCTTTTCTCTCTTCTCTTACAACACCATCCCTGATTTAGCCAAATACCTCAGGATCCTCTCGACTCACAATCCCAGCGGTGGAGGCTGAAGCTCGTCCTCCTACCCAATGGGAGCATTCCCCCTCTCACTCCAGGGAAGAGGAGGAGGGAGGGGCTGAAGATGCATTTTCAAGATACAAACTGTCCTTGGAACAAGTAGACAGTCTGTTGAAAGCAGTCTATGCAACATTGGGTTCAGGTAAAGAAAAAGATTTATCGCTGCATGACCGAATGTATGCAGGGCTTATTGAAACAAAAAGTTGCACTTTCCCCGAGCATTCAGTAATCTCTGAAGCCATCAAAAAGGAATGTGCGGATCCAGAAAAAAATGTTTTTCCCAAGAGTGCATAAAAGACGCTTCCCGTTCAATGAAGACCCAAAGGCGCTTTGGAACAAAGCTCCTAAATTAGTTGCGACATTTTCCCAAGTTTCCAGATCGACCGACTTGGCATTCGAAGACATGGGAATATTAAAAGATCCCATGGACAAAAGGATGGATCAACGGCTTAAAAAGGCTTGAGGATCCATCATGGGCAACCTCAAACCGGCTATGGCTACTACCTGCATTTCTAGACACATGGAGTTCTGGCTAAATCAGCTAAAAGCCCACATTATAGCAGATTCACCCAAGCAGGAGATTCTGAATTCTTTTTCAACCCTAGCAGCAGCTGTGGCTTACATTTCTGATGCATCTGCAGAATCAATAAGGATGTCGGCTAGATCGACTGCCTTAACTACTGTATTTATCGGCGTATAACACGCACTTTTTTCTCCTTAAAATCAGGGGAAAATCGCGGGTGCGTGTTATATACCGATCAACCGCTGATTGTGAGCGGAGGAGCGAGCGCCACTCATATACATACATAGCCGATTGTACTCGGCTAGGCTACGCTCCGCTCAAAGTCACGGGCAGTCCCGCCCTATCATAGACATAACACAGGGACTGGGCGTGACTGTGAGTGGAGGAGCCGAGCCTAGCCGAGTACACTCCACTATGTATCGGCTCCGCTCACAGTCACGCCCAGTCCCGCCATTGGACCTGTGTTATGTCCATCATAGGGCGGGACTGCGAGAGGAGCCGAGATACACAGGACCAGCTCTTTGTATCTCGGCGACGCCATATTTAAACTGCAGTGACACTGACAAGGCTGCAATGTCACTGGGCAAGGCTGCAAATGACACTGACAAGGCTGCAGATGGACACTGATAAGGCTGCATTGATGTGCATTTAAATGTAAGTTTTTTTTCCTTAAAATTCCCGCCTAAACTTGGGGTGCGTGTTATATGCCAATAAATATGGTAATTCAGCGAGGAGGGACCCCAATGGCTGAAGACCTGGCCAGGAGACGCAGCATCTAAAAGTAAATTAAGTGGAATCCCATTTATGGGAGATCTTTTATTCGGTCCTTATCTAGATTCAGTTTTGGATAGGACAGCTTGTTAAGTCCTGTTAAAAAGAAAAAGCAGCCAGTTAAGCGGCTTTTTCGACCTCAAAAAACTCAGGAACAGGGCAAATTGCCCCAAGAGAAGAGAAGGAATTAGTCGGCACAAAGGGGAAAAGGCAGAGGGAATGTCCTTTTCCATCCTCCTGCGCCAACCAATAAATCTTGCTCCGTGCTGCTGGTGGCTTGCATGTGGATTTTGTGAACATAAGTGGTATTTTGAACTAAAGTGGAGAGTTAATAAACAGGAGTTGTGCTTTTGACTGCTTCTGCTTGCAAGTGTTGTTTTGGGTTTTTTTTTTCCTCCTTTTTTTAATACGTTTGCTATCAGTTTTTAACATACTTTTTTTCCCTCCTTTTTTCTGACACTTTTTAAACAGCTTTTTTTTTTTCTTCCTGCTAATTAAGGGGAGTGGTTAATTGTTCACAGGTGTACAAAAGTGTCTATACAAACTCCCCTAGGAGCTTGCTCCCTGCTGATGGTGGCTTGCATGTGGATTTTGTGAACATAAGTGGAAATTTGAACTAAAGTGGAGAGTTAATAACCAGGAGTTGAAAACAGGAGTTAAGACAGGAGTCTTCTCACCTGTAAGTAACATCTTAAACTTCCTTTAAGTAATTGTATTGTAACTGGGAAATGAGTGCTAGCAGGGTTGAAGGTTTTGCTCAGTGCACAGTGCGCCACATGTATGCAAAATTGGTGCAACAGCTCCAGGATGGATACCGCTGTGACAGATGTGAGCAGGTTGCCCTTCTGGAAGCTCGCATTAGAGATCTGGAGGAGCAAGTTGCAACACTGGGCAGAGAGGACAACCTTGAAAGGGGTCCTCTGCTCGCTGAGCAGGTGGTCAGTAGGGTTGATGTGGAGGGGCAAGTCAGGATTATCAGATAGGAAGATGGGTTAATGTAGTTAGAGGGAGTGGAAGGGGCTCGCAGAAAAGGAAGGCCAGTCCTGTATTTGTGCATCAAAACAAATTTGCCAAGTTGGGTGAAGATGTGGAGGTGGTAGCCCTAGATGTCACTGCTACCCCTAACAGCTGGGAGAGCAGCCCATCTAGTAGAGGTGGTGAGGGGAGTGCAGGTAGGCCTAGACAGTTGGTAGTAATAGGGGATTCCATAATCAGAAGGACTGATAATAATTTGTCGCCAGGATTGCCTCAACCGAATGGTTTGCTGTCTCCCTGGTGCTAGAGTTCGGCATGTGGTGGACTGGGTAGATAAATTACTGGAAGGGCCTGGGCATGACCCAGCTGTCTTGGTCCACGTTGGAACCAATGACAGTATATATGGAAGGTGGAGGCTCCTTAAGAATCAATTTAAAGAACAAGACTGCAAGCTGAAGGGAAGGACCCCCAAGGTGATATTCTCTGAAATATTGCCTGTGCCATGCCCAACACAGGAAAGGCAGGGGGTGATTAGAGAGCTGAATGCATGGCTAAAGACCTGGTGTAAGGAGGAGGGATTTGGGTATCTAGAGCACTGGGCTGACTTTTCATTGGGGTGCAACCTACATGCTAAAGACGGTTTGTACTTGAATGGAAGGGGGTCTGCTGTGCTGAGGGAGAGGTTTTTAGGAAGGCTGGAGGAGTATTTGACCTCTTCAGGTCCACGCTATTGCCAAATGACGGCAACAGCGCGGACCTACATTGCCGGGACGACGTCTATTGACGTCATCCCGTGCACGGTCCCGACCCCTTACCACATGATCATCTGTCAGCCAATGACAGCTGATCATGTGATGTAAACAGAGCCAGTAATCGGCTATTTTTTCTCCTCACGCTGACAGCGTGAGAAGGAAAAAAAAAGCAGATCACCGGCGCCCGTGAGAGGGACATCAGTTCCGATCACGGCGATCATCTGTGCCCCCTGCCAGTAACACCGCAATAGGCAGCAGTGCCGCCTACCAGTGCCCATCAGCGTCACCCATGAGTGCCACCCATCAGCGCCCACAGTGCCACCCATCAGCGCCCACAGTGCCACCCATCAGCGCCCACATCATTGCCACAATAACAGTGCTGAACATCAGTGCCACCTATCAGTGCCCATCAGTGTCACCTACCAGTGCCCCCCCAACAGTGGTACCTATCAGTGCCACCCATCAGTGGCCATCAGTGCCGCCTTATCTGTGCCCATCAGTACCGCCTTATCTGTGCTGCCTTAACTGTGCCTATCAGTGCCGCCTTAACTGTGCCTATCAGTGCCCACCAGTGCTGCCTCATCAGCGCATATCAATGAAGGAGAAAAATTACCTGTTGGCAAAATTTTATAACAAAATATGAAACATGATTTTTTTTTTTCAAAATTTTCCATCTTTTTTTGTTTGTTTAGCAAAAAATAAAAATCCCAGCTGTGATTAAATACCACCAAAAGAAAGCTCTATTTGTGGGAAAAAAATGATAAAAATGTCATTTGGGTACAGTGCTGTATGACTGCGCAATTGTCATTCAAAGTGCGACAGCGCTGAAAGCTGAAAATTGGTCTGGGCAGAAGGGGGGTTTAAGTGCCCAGTAAGCAAGTGGTTAATCTAGGATTGAGTGGGGGGGAGGTGAACCAGAATTACTTCCGGCAGACATGTCAGGGGGTCAGACATTAATGGAGGGTGGAATGGGGATAGATAGGGGGAGGGTTATGGCAGGTGACAAGAAAGTTCCCATGTTGCAAACAGCCATTGGTAACTATAGTGCCATTTGTACTACTAAAAATGATATGAAAAACACCAGAGCAAAATGTAATAATGCATTAAAGTGTTTGTTCACCAATGCCAGAAGTCTGCCAAGCAAAATAGGTGAGTTGAAAGCTCTGGTGCATGAGGAGAGCTATGATGTAATCGGTATTGCTGAAACTTGGCTTCAATCCTCACATGACTGGGCTATTAATATTTCTGGCACTCTTTCGGAGAGACAGAGTAAAAAGGAAAGGTGGCGGGGTCTGTCTCTATGTGAGAAGTGATCTCAAAGCAAGTGTGAAAGAGGACCTGGTTGATGGAGAGTGTGATGAGTCTGAAGCATTATGGGTGGAACTGCATATAGATGTGCGTAGTTCAAAGTTAATCATTGGAATTTGTTATAGACTACCCAATGTTAATGAGGAGGTGGAGACTCAGCTCCTTGCACAGATGTAATGGGCTGCAAAGGCTGGGACGGTGATAATAATGGGGGATTTTAACTACCCAGAAATTGACTGGAGTTATGGCACTGCTGGGACAGTTGAAGGGCAAAAATTTATAAACCTATTACAGGACAATTTTATGGTCCAGTTTTTTGAGGCCCCAACTAGGAATGAAGCTCTGTTGGACTTGGCAATCTCAAACCATGCAGAGCTTATTACTAATTTTCAGATAAAGGAACACCTGGGTAGCAGTGATCATAACATGATTTCATTTGATGTTAGCTCTAAACAAGAAATACATACGAGAAAGATAAAAACACTTAACTTCAAGAGAGCAAATTTCCCAAGGATGAGGGCTGCTCTCCAGGATTTAGACTGGGAGGGAATATTGGCATCGATAAACACAGAACAGAAATGGGAATTCTTTAAAAAGACTGTTTGGAACCTCACTGCAAAGTATATTCCCATGGGCAATAAGTTTAAAAGGCTAAAAATAAAACCTATGTGGCTCACGATCAATGTTAAAAAAGCTATAAACAATAAGAAAAGATTTTACAAAAAATATAAAAATGAAGGAACACTAGTGTTGTTTAAATGTTACAAAGAATTTAACAGAATATGTAAAAAGGAAATCAAGGATGCAAAAATTCAAAACAAGCGACAGATTGCAAAAGATAGTAGGACAAACCCCCAAAAATTCTTCAAATATATTAATAGTAAAAAGGTCAGGTCTGAGCATGTAGGCCCTTTACAAAATAATCTAGAGTGGGTGACTGGGGGCAAAGAGAAGGCTAATTTATTAAATACTCTGTATAGAAAAGAGCATGGGGGAGCTCATGTCCATAATGGGGGTGGTATTGACACAGCCCCGAATGATCCACAATGGCTCAAAAGTGGTATGGTCCAGAAATATTTAGACATAATTAAGGTGGATAAAACACCTAGACCTTATGGCATCCACCCACAAATCCTAAAAGAATTGAGCTCTGTCATTTTACAGCCATTGTATCTAATTTTTTAGGGACTCAATGACGGGAATAGTACCACTGGATTGGCGCAGGGCGAATATTTAAAAAGGGATCAAAGTCTTTACCAAGTAACTATAGACCTGTTAGTTTAACTTCTTTAGTCGGGAAGATACTGGAGCGTTTAATAAAAGACCACATAGACGAGTGCTTGCTGGGAAAAAAAACATTTTAAGCAACAGACAGCATTGATTCATGAAAGACAGAAGTTGTCAGACAAACCTGATTTCTTTTTATGAAGAGGTAAGTAAAAGCTTGGACAGAGGGGTGGCTGTAGACGTGGTATACTTGGATTTTGCAAAAGCGTTCGATACAGTTCCGCACACATGGCTCATGTGCAAGGTAAAGTCTACAGGCTTGGAAATATCAGTTTGTAAATAGATAGAAAACTGGCTAAAAGACAGAATTCAGAGAGTAGTGGTTAATGATTCTTCCTCTGAATGGTCTAAGGTTATCAGTTGTGTACCCCAAGGTTCAGTGCTGGGACCCTTACTTTTTAATATCTTTATTAATGATATTGGGTCTGGGATCAAAAGTAACATTTCTGTCTTTGCAGATGACACCAAGCTATGCAGTGGAATAATGTCCTTACAGGATGTCTCCAATTTACAAGCCGACCTCAATGCACTGTCTAATTGGGCGACTGTGGCAGATGAGGTTTAGTGTTGAGAAATGTAAAGTTATGCACTTGGGGGCTAAGAATATGCATGCATAATACATGCTAGGGGTACAACTGGGGGAATCCGTAGTGGAGAAGGATCTGGGGGTTTTGGTAGATCATAAGCTCAGTAATAGCATGCAATGCCAAGCTGTGGTTTCCAAAGCGAGCAAAGTCCTTTCTTGTATTACGAGAGCTATGGACTCCAGAGAGAGGGATATAATTTTGCCCCTGTTCAAATCATTAGTAAGAACTCATCTTAAATATGCAGTTCAGTTTTGGGCACCAGTTCTCAAAAAAGATATCGGGGAACTGGAGAAAGTGCAGAGAAGGGCAACCAAACTGATAAGAGGCATGGAGGAGCTCGGCTGTGAGGAAAGATTAGAGGAACTGAATTTATTCACTCTTGAGAAGAGGAGAATAAGGGAGGATATGATCAACATGTTCAAATATATAAGGGGTCCATATAGTGAACTTGGTGTTGAGTTATTCTCTTTACGGTCAACACAGAGGACACGGGGGCAAGAGGAAAAGAGATTTTATCTCCAAATACGGAAAGGTTTCTTCACAGTAAGAGCTGTGAAAATGTGGAATAGACTCCCGCCAGAGGTGGTTCTGGCCAGCTCAGTAGATTGCTTTATGAAAGGCCTGGATACTTTCCTAAATGTACATAATATAACTGGGTACTAACATTTATAGGTAAAGTTGATCCAGGGAAAATCTGATTGCCTCTTGGGGGATCAGGAAGGAATTTTTTCCCCTGCTGTAGCAAATTTGAGCATGCTCTGCTGGGGTTTTTTGCCTTCCTCTGGATAAACTGTGGTTATAGAATTGGGTATATTGGATTGTACGATATTTTTAATTTTTTTTTTTTTTTTTATGTTTGAACTGGATGGACTTGTGTCTTTTCAACCTGACTAACTATGTACATCGCAATGACTCGTCATTGCCAGTGGGATGAAGGCTTCAGAAATTCCTTCCTCACTGGGCAAGCATGACAGAAAACCCATTTGTTCTAGACATGCTGGCCCAGGGATACAAAATAGAGCTTTTTGGACCTTCCTCCAGAAAGATACTTTGTAACAACTAGTACTAAGTATAAAATTGATGCGCTTTAAATAAATAGTGCACAATATGCTGCTGCGACTAAGCTTAAATCCAGGAATAAAAAATGCATACATGTGAATAAAATAAATTGATAATTATGGTGCTAATACATGTGTTAAAATTGCCAAAATAAATCTTCAAATTGGTGATGTGACGGTGAGTATAAATAAAATAATAATGACACTCTAAATACAATGTCCAGGCAGAGATAAATGGTGGGAGAAAGTAAAAATAATTAAACAGTTCCTTCCCTTAATCCAGATTGATTGACTCACTGGGTTAGATCATTTGTATCAGGATATTTAGTTTTTCTTGTATCCTACTTCAGCATTTACACTGCTGGTGATTCGGCTCTCAGGATAAAGGTTTTATGCAAAGCAAGCAAAGAAAAAATAGATCATTGTGCAGTGAACTTACTAGATAGTACATAAGCAAAACAGGGACAAAAGATACACTCACAAAGTGAGATCCTTGAAAAAGTCACGTGTCAGTGATGTAACGCGTGGGAGGAGCTTAGGACGTTCAGTGCTGCAATACACCTGAAGGTTAACAGCAGCTGTTTCTCTATGGGAAACCTCGTCCACAGCGGCTGACTGCAATCTGCTTATTTGAATGCTTCTAATAGACCGGGAGTTTGTGAGTGTATCTTTTGTCCCTGTTTTGCTTATGTACTATCTAGTAAGTTCACTGCACAATTATCTATTTTTTCTTTGCTTGCTTTGCATAAAACCTTTATCCTGAGAGCCGAATCACCAGCAGTGTAAATGCTGAAGTAGGATACAAGAAAAACTAAATATCCTGATACAAATGATCTAACCCAGTGAGTCAATCAATCTGGATTAAGGGAAGGAACTGTTTAATTATTTTTACTTTCTCCCACCATTTATCTCTGCCTGGACATTGTATTTAGAGTGTCATTATTATTTTATTTATACTCACCGTCACATCACCAATTTGAAGATTTATTTTGGCAATTTTAACACATGTATTAGCACCATAATTATCAATTTATTTTATTCACATGTATGCATTTTTTATTCCTGGATTTAAGCTTAGTCGCAGCAGCATATTGTGCACTATTTATTTAAAGCGCATCAATTTTATACTTAGTACTATTTGTTTGGTTATCTGATCACCCTATATTGATAGCAGCTTTAATTTACTGATTTTTTCATAGCACTAACTATATTGGTATATATATATTTTTAAGCACAATTTATTTATATCACACATATCTTTCCACATCAGCGCTTGGTTTTTATTCATTTTTTAATACTTTGTAACAAACCTGCAAAGGGACATAACAAAGGCCCTAGCCATGAAGAACCCATTAGGGGATCTGATGCAACAGGGAGTTGTAATTCAGGTATCTCCAGATGAATGTTATCAGGGTTTCTATTCCAATATTTTCCTGATAAAGAAACCGTCGGGAAGCTTTCGTCTCATTCTCAACTTAAAGCTTTTAAACGGGCTAGTCCGATATAGGAGATTCCGCGTGGACTCCATTTTTTTTGGTCAGAAATCTCTTAGTCAAGGGATGCTTCATGGCATCAATCAACTTAAAGTGGATGTCCGCTGAAAAAAAAAATATTAAAAGCCTGCAGCTGCTGACTTTTAATATATGGACACTTACCTGTCCGCCGCCATCCTCGGTAAGAGAATAAGGAAGTAAAGCCGTGCGGCTTCACTTCCTGGTTCCCTACTACGCATGCGCAAGTCACGCTGCGCGTCCTCTCAGGTCCCTGCTATGTTCTGTGTCTCACAGAATACAGAGCGGGAGGACGGGGTAGGCGCCAAAAGTGGCATAGGTCACCGCAAGCGCCGCGGTGAGATATGCCAGGAAGTGGGAGCAAATACCTGTATTAGACAGGTATCTGCTCCCTCCTCCCCCCTGAAAGGTGCCAAATGTGACACCGGAGGGGGGGAGGAATCCAAAAAGTAGAAGTTCAATTTTTGGGTGGAACTCCACTTTAAGAGATGCGTACCTGCATGTGCCTATAGCCTCTCAGTCTCAAAAGTACCTCAGGCTGGCAATAAATATGGGGAAGGAGGTGCTGCATCTATATATCAAGGCCCTCCCTTTTGGTTTTTCATCCGCCCCACGAATATTTACAAAAATAATGACGGAAGCTCTTGCTCCTCTCAGTCTGCAAGGAATTGTGGTAATCCCTTATCTGGATGACCTCCTCTTCTTTGCCCCTTCCAGAGAAAAATTGCAGGTAGACCTGGCCAAGGCCCGCAATCATTTGGAAGCCTTGGGCTGGATTGTGAACCTTCAGAAATCAAATTTCAATTCAGCTCAGAAAGCTCAGTTTCTAGGTTATCAAATAGATTCTGTAGAACAAAGGTTTTTTTCTTCCAGAAAAAAAGAAAAACAAAGTCATGAGTCTACTGCCTTCTCTCCAAACCTCCAGGGTTCCCAAGTGCAGATTCTAAAAGACAATGCCACTAATGTGGCATACCTGAACAAACAGGGGGGCACAAGGAGCAAGGCTCTTCTATTGCTGTCATCAGAAATACTGGAGTGGGCAGAGAAGCATTTACTCTCCCTGTCAGCAGTGCATCTCAAAGGCACGCTTAACGAAGTAGCAGACGAAAAATTCAGGAAGCAGAATGGAGCTTGAATCCGGAAATATTTTCATGGATCACCAGGATGTGGGGACATCCACGAGTGGACTTGTTTGCGTCAAAAGAAAACGCTTAGCTCCATCAGTTCTTTTCTCTGCACCGAGACAGCGGCTCACTAGGGATAGATACCTTAGCACATCCCTGGAACATTCATCTGGGCTATGCCTTCTCCCCCTTTCAGCTAATTCCACTGGTATTGCTGAAAATACAAAAGGAAAAAGTGTCAGTAATTCTGATCACTCCGTTCTGACCGAAAAGAGCTTGGTTTTCCTCCATTCTGCAAATGACAGTCAAACCATTCTGGCAGCTTCCTCTCAGACAAGACTTCCTACTTCAAGGCCCAGTATACCACCCGGATATAGCCAGATTAAGTCTCACCGCCTGGTATCTGAGGAACAGTTCTTAAGGAACAAAGGATTGTCCAAGCATCTAGTATCCAATTTACTCGCCAGTAGAAAGTAACTAGAGATATTTATGCTAAAGTTTGGAGAGTCTACAACTTTTGGTGTCGTTCGTCAAACCAAACCTTAGAAGTCATTGTGTCAATTTTGGAATTTCTACAAAATGGCGTGGACAAAGGTCTTGCGATTAGCACTCTTAAAGTGCAAGTGGCTGCCCTGGGAGTATACCTAGAAAGACAAATTTCTTCATTTCCTTTGGTTACAAGATTCTTTAAGGCACTTATTAGGTCCAGACCAGCTCCTACTAAACATTTTCCTAAAAGGGTACCTGTCAGTTTTGCAAGCCTTCACGAAAGATCCTTTTGAACTGTTACAGAAAATCTCGTTAAGGAATTTAACTCTTAAAACGGTATTCTTAGTTGCAGGTACGTCTGCAAGAAGAATCAGTGAACTACACGCTCTATCAGTAAGGGGACCTTTTTTTTGTTAATTTACCCAGACAGGATTGTACTTAAAACAGATCCGGGGTTTTTGCCAAAAGTAGCGTCCATTCATAATAGGTTGCAGGAAATCATCCTGCCAACTTTTTGTTTAAATCCAGGGTTTTTGCCAAAAGTAGCGCCCGTTTATAATAGGTCGCAGGAAATCATCCTGCCAACTTTTTGTTCAAATCCTTCTGGGGAAAAAAGGAGAATTTATTCCAAATTTAGATGCTAAATAGAATAGTGTTAGAATAGTGTTGTAATGTTTCACTTACCAGTTAAAAATGAGTGAACCATTTATTTATATATATATATATATATATATATATATATATATATATATATACTGCTTCCTGTCCGCCCGCAGCCTATAGTCGGTGGGACGGGAGCAGCACCGTTGTGGGTTAACTTATCTGTGCGCCTTGGAGGCACCTGCACAGCTCACAGAGCACGCATTCGGGAGCCTGGTGATCGTTGTGTTCCCCGGACACAGTACTGCTTTCTTCAGGTGATAACATGGTCTTGTACCATATGATTGCTGTGTCCAATCACAGCAATCACATGATAAACATAGGAAACCAGATGTAAACATCGGTTCTCTCTGCTCTCACACACATCAGCTGTGAGAGCAGTGAGAACCATTACTGGGGCTTCTGGACATACAGCATCTTGTCACACTGCATGTACACTCACAGACTGCAGTGCCGGCCTGCCCCAGTGTCCCTGATCACTGCCCTTAGTGTAGTGATAATAGAAAATGCAGCCACCCCCTGTCACCTGTCTCAGTGTCCCCAGTGCTTAAAGTAACACCGCCATTCACCATACCAGCGCCCTGATTACTGCCATACGCCATATCAGCACCCTGACCACCGCCATATGCCATATCAGCGCCCTGACCACCGCCATACGCAATATCAGCGCCCTGACCAACTCTGTAATCTATATCGTCACCCTGATCTACACCATACCAGCTTCCTGATCACCACCATGTCATACCAATAAAAAATGTAGCCACCCCCTGTCATCTATCACCAATGCTCAAACACTGCCATTTGCCTTTCCAGCATCCTGATCACTGCCTTAACAACATGCTGATCATCGCCATTTGCTATACCAGTGTCCTGATCACCGATGTGCACCATACCAGCGTTCTGATCAATATTAAAATAAAAAAACAATGTGTCTGCGCTAGAAAAAATCGCTGCACTCAAAGTGCAGTACTGGTAAACATAAACAACATGGGTGTTGATATATATGTGCATGCGTAAAAATACCCCTAGGTGCTAAAGTATAAAGTGCACAGTGCTATGTGAAACACAGCAAGTGAGTGATCAAACAAAACAACATATCCATTAAAATATCAAAATAAAATACAAGAGGATATAACAAACAGTGAATAAATGAAGTCCAAAAACGTGTATATCCAATGATATAAAAGTGCCCAAATAAATTAGTCCAAAAATTTGGTGAATTTCACATATCCTATCTTCCAAACTGTGCCACCAAAAAACATGCTGTGGTGTCTTCCAGCCGCCCCCACAGGTGTATATGCTCACCTTCCTGTGTGTGACACAGCGATTAGACTATGTCAAACAAAGCCTTGGAGCCACTCCTGTGCTCATTAGGAACCAGCTGTGCAGACTTCCAATGTTCTCAAGTGGAGATGGTTTATGCAAGAGAAAAAAACTCCATAGCGCAATATGTAGGTATAAAGGATTTTAATCAAATAATCAGCTCCCCTCACATATATGTGCATGCGTAAAAATACCCCTAGGTGCTAAAGTATAAAGTGCACAGTGCTATGTGAAACACAGCAAGTGAGTGATCAAACAAAACAACATATCAATTAAAATATCAAAATAAAATACAAGAGGATATAACAAACAGTGAATAAATGAAGTCCAAAAACGTGTATATCCAATGATATAAAAGTGCCCAAATAAATTAGTCCAAAAATTTGGTGAATTTCACATATCCTATCTTCCAAACTGTGCCACCAAAAAACATGCTGTGGTGTCTTCCAGCCGCCCCCACAGGTGTATATGCTCACCTTCCTGTGTGTGACACAGCGATTAGACTATGTCAAACAAAGCCTTGGAGACACTCCTGTGCTCATTAGGAACCAGCTGTGCAGACTTCCAATGTTCTCAAGTGGAGATGGTTTATGCAAGAGAAAAAAACTCCATAGCGCAATATGTAGGTATAAAGGATTTTAATCAAATAATCAGCTCCCCTCACTGGGGTACTCACATATTGTGGGTGCGTGAGTGCACCATCCTTAACAAGCATAAAACGGTCAATCTCTCGGTGTGGTGTGCGGTGCGGCGTGTGTAACAAAAATCTCCTGCTCTCTCTCTGCTGACAGCTCCGTCCAGGCCCCTCCCCTACGCGTGTTCGGCACCGGGACCACGTGCCTTCTTCAGGGGGAATCTGATTGGACGAGAGCTCCAGAGTGAATATATATAGCTCCGGCGGCCATTTTGCCTAAGACCGCAGACACATCTGTGTCTATAGCGGCCATTTTCCCTTAGGCCATGGATCAGGCTGACACCAGCCGTGTCAATCATGGCAGCCATTTTGCCTAGGATCACAGATGTAAATCCTAATGGGCAGTAAAGGTAACTACAGCGGCCATTTTCCCTGAGACTACAAATCTGCTAAATAGCAGAATGTGTACTATTAATAGCAGGATCTCACAATAAATGATCTAATCAAATGTTGTACATAAAAATAATCTACAATGATAATGATATATAACCATGTATTCTATCTTAATATAATAATATTGTACAGGACGGAGCGGTCTCGCAAAGAGAGCACCGCCACACACCACACACGTTTAGATCGCCGCAAACGATAAAATATCACATAATAAACAAACGTACAGCATTCCATATATGATTAATCGACCCCAAGATTGGATCAACCAACTTAAAATTAAATATTACTAAAATATTAAAAACAAACATGACATACTTTATTATAAAAAATTGTTATTAAAAATATTTGAATCACATAAAAAATCATAAAAAAATTCTTTTTAAGATATTAATCTAAAAAATCTATTTAAAAAAATATTCCAAAATGGATAAAATTTATACACCCAACATAGAATCACTGTGGGGAGGTAATTGAACTATCAAGGGGAACATCACAGTATACAATGATGTTCCCCTTGATAGTTCAATTACCTCCCCACAGTGAGACCGCTCCGTCCTGTACAATATTATTATATTAAGATAGAATACATGGTTATATATCATTATCATTGTAGATTATTTTTATGTACAACATTTGATTAGATCATTTATTGTGAGATCCTGCTATTAATAGTACACATTCTGCTATTTAGCAGATTTGTAGTCTCAGGGAAAATGGCCGCTGTAGTTACCTTTACTGCCCATTAGGATTTACATCTGTGATCCTAGGCAAAATGGCTGCCATGATTGACACGGCTGGTGTCAGCCTGATCCATGGCCTAAGGGAAAATGGCCGCTATAGACACAGATGTGTCTGCGGTCTTAGGCAAAATGGCCGCCGGAGCTATATATATTCACTCTGGAGCTCTCGTCCAATCAGATTCCCCCTGAAGAAGGCACGTGGTCCCGGTGCCGAACACGCGTAGGGGAGGGGCCTGGACGGAGCTGTCAGCAGAGAGAGAGCAGGAGATTTTTGTTACACACGCCGCACCGCACACCACACCGAGAGATTGACCGTTTTATGCTTGTTAAGGATGGTGCACTCACGCACCCACAATATGTGAGTACCCCAGTGAGGGGAGCTGATTATTTGATTAAAATCCTTTATACCTACATATTGCGCTATGGAGTTTTTTTCTCTTGCATAAACCATCTCCACTTGAGAACATTGGAAGTCTGCACAGCTGGTTCCTAATGAGCACAGGAGTGGCTCCAAGGCTTTGTTTGACATAGTCTAATCGCTGTGTCACACACAGGAAGGTGAGCATATACACCTGTGGGGGCGGCTGGAAGACACCACAGCATGTTTTTTGGTGGCACAGTTTGGAAGATAGGATATGTGAAATTCACCAAATTTTTGGACTAATTTATTTGGGCACTTTTATATCATTGGATATACACGTTTTTGGACTTCATTTATTCACTGTTTGTTATATCCTCTTGTATTTTATTTTGATATTTTAATTGATATGTTGTTTTGTTTGATCACTCACTTGCTGTGTTTCACATAGCACTGTGCACTTTATACTTTAGCACCTAGGGGTATTTTTACGCATGCACATATATGTGAGGGGAGCTGATTATTTGATTAAAATCCTTTATACCTACATATTGCGCTATGGAGTTTTTTTCTCTTGCATAAACCATCTCCACTTGAGAACATTGGAAGTCTGCACAGCTGGTTCCTAATGAGCACAGGAGTGGCTCCAAGGCTTTGTTTGACATAGTCTAATCGCTGTGTCACACACAGGAAGGTGAGCATATACACCTGTGGGGGCGGCTGGAAGACACCACAGCATGTTTTTTGGTGGCACAGTTTGGAAGATAGGATATGTGAAATTCACCAAATTTTTGGACTAATTTATTTGGGCACTTTTATATCATTGGATATACACGTTTTTGGACTTCATTTATTCACTGTTTGTTATATCCTCTTGTATTTTATTTTGATATTTTAATGGATATGTTGTTTTGTTTGATCACTCACTTGCTGTGTTTCACATAGCACTGTGCACTTTATACTTTAGCACCTAGGGGTATTTTTACGCATGCACATATATATCAACACCCATGTTGTTTATGTTTACCAGTACTGCACTTTGAGTGCAGCGATTTTTTCTAGCGCAGACACATTGTTTTTTTATTTTAATACTTTGCACGAATATGGAACGTGACTGAGTGTTTGCAGCTGGTCTCCACTGTTCACTTATTATTTTGTAGGCATTTATCCGTAAGTGGCTCGCAGGGTTTCATATATATTTTGTTCTGATCAATATTGTATGCCATATTGTCTCTCTGATCACCACTGTACACCATATCACAACCCATTAACACCTCCATACGCCATACCAGCATCCTGAACACCACCATGTTATACCAGCATCATACTAATAAAAAATGCAGCCACCCCCTGTCGCGTGTCACCAGTGCTCAAAGTAACACCTCCATTCGCTATACCAGCATCCTGATCACTGACATTCACCATATCAGCACCCTGATCACCGCCATTCATCCTACCAGTGCCCTGATCACCGCCATACCAGCACCATGATCACCACCATGCCAGCCTCCCGATCACTACGATACACCATACCAGTGCCCTGATCATCTCCATTCACCTAATCAGAAGCCCCCCCTCTGCCATCTTTTCCGGGCTCTCCTGAATGATCAGGAAGCCTGGTAAGAATGGGACTGGCGGCATCTGGCTCTGGGCACGCGGTGAAAGGTACTGATGTTCCTCCCACTGTGTGATGTCAGAAACCAGAAGCAACAAGGATTTTGTCACTTCTGGTTTCAGTTCCTTATTTACCTGGCCGTTACTGACCAAGAAAGCAGCTGATAACATAGGTTGGAAAAAGACAGTCCATCTAGTTCAACCATAAAGAAATAAGATAAAAAATATACAATTCCATATACACAATCCTATACCCACAGTTGATCCAGAGGAAGGCGAAACCCCCCCCCCCCACCACAGAAAAGCGGGATCCAATTTGCTTCAGCAGGGGAAAAAAAATTCTTCCTGATCCCAGAGAGGCAATCGGATTTCCCTGGATCAACTTTACCTATAAATGTTAGTACCCAGCTATATTATGTACATTTAGGGTGTACCAATGGGATAAGACCGATCTGTGACTGATCGGCTGCATTGGAGGCCAGAGGAGGGGTCTAATGGACGCTAGATCTGTACGTAAACCTGTCACAAGTGATGATGTTCTTTTTTTTTTTTTTTTTTTAATGGTTAAAGCGCCCCCGTCCGCCCCTGCTCATGTACCAGTGTGAACGCATGTGCCAGTAAACCTATATGTAAGCGGCGATTGCACCACAGTTGTGCGGTATCGCCACGAGCTTGAGTGTGAGAGCAAAAAATTCTAGCTCCAGACCTTCTATGTAACCGTAAACTGGTAACCTGTAAATTCTTTTAAAGTGATAGAGTATTTGTGTCTTTTGACTTAGCATTTTGGGGGGGGGAGGGGGGGTTACAAATGAGTTTGGGCCCCCCAAAAAATGGCCTCTTGCACTCTGCCTGAATTGGAGGACAACAATAATATTTGGACACATTTTAGGGGGTGTTTAGGGTAAGCACGAAAATGTCGCTGTAAAAAAAACATTAAGTTACTAGGCTAGGTGTGTATGGGCCCAGGATAGCATGCTGGGGAGGTTGGTGAAGGTAAATATGCATGTAGGCCAAAAAAGGAGCAGGAAAAGCTTACAGCATGCATGAGGTCAAAGAGGACATTCACAGCATATTACAATAATGTTAATTATGGAATCAAGAAATGACTACAATACATTAGCAAGCATTAAATGCATAGCATGTGATGTTAAAGGGAAAAACTTACCCAAATATAGTCCTTCTGCACGACTTTAATAATGGCTGAGTAGGTCTCTGGAATAATGAGTCCCAGAGCCTGGGGGGAGATCCCAGTGGTAAACTTGAGGTCCTGGAGACTTCTCCCCATCGCCAAGTACCACAAAGTGGCTATTAACCTTTGCTCGGGAGTAATGGCAAGCTTTATGCATGTGTCCTGGTTCTTAATATAGGGAGTCAACAATGCCAAGAGTTGGTGAAAGCAGGCGTTCGTCATCTGTAGATAATTCCGAAAATCATCCGGACTATTCTCCTGGAGCTCCCGCAGCACATAATTGGTCACGATTAAGCAACCAATTTTTGGTCCAAGAAATCCTCCTCCTCCTGTTCCTGGACTGGACTTTGGTCAAAGCAATAACTCCAAGGCCAATAATAGTACATTCTCTCCTCCAATTCCGCAACATGGCTGGTTGACGAACGGCCGTTCAGAACCAAACTGAAAAGCATGAACTGAAAAGAGTGAATCAACACTCACCAAGTTTCTGCTAACACAAAATTAGCAGATTGAGCCCAAAGGGTGGTACCTGACAATTGAACTTCCTCTTTATCGGCTCGTAGTACGTCTAGTATGTCACTACATTCGTGTTTGTTGGCCAACAATTGTGTACCGTTTGTATGCAAGACAAGTTCCTGGCACACGCCCTTCAGACAAAAGTCTGACGCTCTGTTGGCCAACAATCAGATCGTGTGTACGAGGCTTTAAAATCAACTCCAGACCTTTTGCCTGCTTAATTGATAAAGAAATAACGAACGGGTAGCCCACAGCTGGTCAAGAAACCGCTTTTGATTCGATTGTCCAATTACTGTTGGTCCCTTGAAAAAGGGGGGGATGGATTTTCTTAAGAGCTGTAATTCCTAAACCCTTCCTCCAATTTGGATGTACATATCCTCAAATTAAACCTGCACTTTCAGCCCATATCCGTTATATAACTATAGCTTGAATATGTTTTGGTAAATACCTGAAAAAAATCTAAAATTGTGCCTGTGTCCAAATAACTGTAAAATTATTTATTTTTTATGGATGAGCTATATTATAAAGTGTTTGCTTAATTTTTTATATGATGATATAATAACACATGATGAATGTGGATTGCAGGTTTTGCATTAGTTCACCCAGGTCAGACTTTTGGAAATATAAATATCCAGTTGTATGAGGAAATAAACTGATAAGCCTTAATAGTTGCTTCGTGGGGTTTTTCAAAACATCCATGGAAAAAAAAAAAAAATGTGTGTGTATATATATATTTATATATATATATATATATATATACACAGTCAGGTCCATAAATATTGTGACATTGACACAATTGTAATCTTTTTGGCTCTATACACCACCACAATGGATTTGAAATGAAACAAACAAGATGGGCTTTAACTACAGACTTTCAGCTTTAATTTGAGGGTATTTACATCCAAATCAGGTGAACGGTGTAGGAATTACAACAGTTTGTATATGTGCCTCCCACTTTTTAAGGGACCAAAAGTAATGGGACAATTGACTGCTCAGCTGTTCCATGGCCAGGTGTGTGTTATTCCCTCATTATCCCATTTACATGGAGCAGATAAAAGGTCCAGCGTTCAATTCAAGTGTGCAATTTGCATTTGGAATCTTTTGCTGTCAACTCTCAATATGAGATCCAAAGAGCTGTCACTATCAGTGAAGCAAGCCATCATTAGGCTGAAAAAACAAAACAAACACATCAGAGAGATAACAAAAACATTAGGTGTGGGCAAATCAACTGTTTGGAACATCCTTAAAAAGAAAGAACGCACTGGTGAGCTTAGCAACACCAAAAGACCCGGAAGACCACGGAAAACAGCTGTGGTGGATGACTGAAGAATTCTTTCCCTGGTGAAGAAAACACCCTTCACAACAGTTGGCCAGATCAAGAACACTCTCCAGGAGGTAGGTGTATGTGTGTCAAAGTCAACAATCAAGAGAAGACTTTAACAGAGTGAATACAGAGGGTTCACCACAAGATGTAAACCATTGGTGAGCCTCAAAAACAGGAAGGCCAGATTAGAGTTTGCCAAACAACATCTAAAAAAGCCTTCACAGTTCTGGAACAACATCCTATGGACAGATGAGTCCAAGATCAACTTGTACCAGAGTGATGAAGAAGAGTATGGAGAAGGAAAAGAACTGCTCATGATCCAAAGCATACCACCTCATCAGTGAAGCATGGTGGTGGTAGTGTCGTGGCGTGGGCATGTATGGCTGCCAATGGAACTGGTTCTCTTGTATTTATTGATGATGTCACTGCTGACAAAAGCAGCAGTATGAATTCTGAAGTGTTTCAGGCAATATTATCTGCTCATATTCAGCGAAATGCTTCAGAAATCATTGGACGGCGCTTCACAGTGCAGATGGACAATGACCCGAAGCATACTGCAAAAGCAACCAAAGAGTTTTTTAAAGGAAAGGAGTGGAATGTTATGCAATGGCCAAGTCAATCACCTGACCTGAATCCGATTGAGCATGCACTTCACTTACTGACAAAACTGAAGGGATAATGCCCCAAGAACAAGCAGGAACTGAAGACAGTAGAGGCCTGGCAGAGCATCACCAGGAATGAAACCCAGCATCTGGGGATGTCTATGCGTTCCAGACTTCAGGCTGTAATTGACTGCAAAGGATTTGCAACGAAGTATTAAAAAGTGAAAGTTTGATGGATGTTTGTTAATCTGTCCCATTACTTTTGGTCCCTTAAAAAGTGGGAGGCACATATACAAACTGTATAATGTGATCTTGCACAAAAAATAAATATCACAAAAATGTAATGTAACACAAAAATGTAAATATATCATAAAAATGTATATTGAGGCTAAATAGTCCTCTGAATAAAGTGTTAAACTTCAGCCATCTTCACAAACTGATGGATCCGGTATATGTGATGTTGAATAAATACACACACATATAAATGTCAATTAAATGTTCCTAGGTATTCCACAAATAGCCTCTTTGTACTAAAGTCTCCCAGAAATCTCACCTTAGTTATAGAAATAAATCGCATCCATAAGCAATAAAGGATCTCCGCTATCGTCTATGGGCACCTCTTTCAGATGTGTATATATACACACACACACAGGATCTCACAAAAGTGAGTACACCCCTCACATTTTTGTAAATATTTTATTATATTTTTTCCTGTGACAACACTGTAGAAATGACACTTTCCTACAATGTAAAGTAGTGAGTGTACTGTTTGTATAACAGTGTCAATTTGCTGTCTCCTCAAAATAACAACACACATCCATTAATGTCTAAACCGCTGGCAACAAAAGAGAGTACACCCCTAAATGAAAATGTCCAAATAGGGCCCAATTAACCATTTTTCCTCCCCGGTGTCATGTGACTCGTTGCTGTTACAAGGTCTCGGGTGTGAATGGGGAGCAGGTGTGTTAAATTCGGTGTTATCGCTTTCACTCTCACATACTGGTCACTGGAAGTTCAACATGGCACCTCATGGCAAAGAATTCTCCGAGGATCTGAAAAACAGAATTGTTGCTCTACATAATGGCCTAGGCTATAAGAAGATTGCCAAGACCCTGAAGCTGAGCTGAAGCACTGTGGACTAGACCATACAGCAGTTTAAGAGGACAGGTTCACTCAGAACAGTCGCCATTGTTGACCAAAGAAGTTGCGTGTACGTGCTCAGTGTCATATCCAGAGGTTTTCTTTGAGAAATATACGTATGAGTGCTGCCACTGCTGCAGAGGTTGAAGGGGTGGGGGGTCAGCCTGTCAGTGCTCAGACCATACGCCGCACACTGCATCAAATTGGTCTGCATGGCTGTTGTCCCAGAAGGAAGCCTCTTCTAAAGATGATGCACAAGAAAGCCCGCAAAAGTTTGCTTAAGGCAAGCAGACTAAGCACATGAATTACTGGAACCATGTCCTGTGGTCTGATGAGACTAAGATAAACTTATTTGGCTCAAGTGAGGAGTACAAAGACAAGTGTGTCTTGCCTACAGTCAAGCATGGTGGTGGGAGTGTCATGGTCTGGGGCTGCATGAGTGCTGCCGGAACTGGGGAGCTACAGTTCATTGAAGGAACCATGAATGCCAACATGTACTGTGACGTACTGAAGCAGAGCATGATCCTCTCCCTTCGGAGACTGGGCCGCAGGGCAGTGTTCCAACATAACGACCCCAAACACATCTCCAAGACAACCACTGCCTTGCTAAAGAAGCTGAGGGTAAAGGTGATGGAATGGCCAAGCATGTCTCCAGACCTAAATACGGATACTTTCCAGTACATGGCTTACTGGAATGTGCCGCTATTTTGCTTTTATAATGTGTGTATATGTATATGAACTGTTTGGAATATGTAATTATATCCTCATTTATATGTATTCATTAAACTGTACTTTATTAATTTGTGTGTGTATATATTCAATGGCTTTTCTATATATTTCATACTGAGTGTGATTTTTATACCCTCTTTATGACAAATAAACAAATTGCTAAGCCATCTGTACCTGTATTACCCTGTTTGGTTGCCACCTGCCTCACACAAAGCCCCGTCTTCCTCTCTATGTTCAGCTCCGTGATGTCTTTGTGGAGGAGTGGAAGAGGACTCCAGTGGCCACCTGTGAAGCTGTGATGAACTGCATGCCCAAGAGGGTTAAGGTAGTGCTGGAAAATAATGGTGCCCACACAAAATATTAACACTTTGGGCCCAATTTGGACATTTTCACTTAGAGGGGTACTCACTTTTGTTGCCAGCAGTTTAGACATTAATGGCTGTGTGTTATTTTGAGGGGACAGCAAATTTACACTGTTATACAAGATGTACACTTACTACTTTTACACTGTAGCAAAGTTTCATTTCTTCAGTGTTGTCACATGAAAAGATAGAATAAAATATTTATTGTAAGGGGTGAGATACTTTGTGTGTATGTATGTATATATATATATATATATATATATATATATATATATATATATATGTGTATGTGTGTGTGTGTGTGTGTGTATATATATATATATACACATTATATATATATATATATATATATATATATATATATATATATATATATATAATATGTATATGTAGCGGGCACCTACTTTTATGTAGGTGACCTTTCTTGTTAGCTTTCTGTTACAGGTAAATTTAGACAGGCTGATGCTATTTGCAGCAGGCCTGTATTGTTGATTTCTATATTTGAGTGACAGGTGTTTTGGTCTCGGCCAATCATTAATTTGCTTGGTAATCCCAGGACTCTCATATAAAAAGGGGGGTCACATGGTGCCCGGGAGTTCGAGTCCAGTCCTGCTCTGAGGAGCGGGAGAGCCAGCCTGGTTCTCCGAGGGGAAGTTGGAGGTTTTCCCCTCCAGGGACCTAACTGAGCTTCACCCTAGCTAGAAGGGAGGAGATCCGGTCCTCATGGAGGAACAGACGACATCTTGCCGCGTATAGTTGTGGATGTCGCAGGCAGCCCCTGCGGGGAGGGGGAACGGGCCACAAAGAGCTAAAGGAAACTGAGAAACATTGCGGATGAAGTAGCAACAAAGCGGAAGTAAACTGGGCGATTGATCGTTTATGAGTGGCACATGGACTATCGATCACGTGAGTTAAAGCCCAAGGGAAAGGTGCTGCCAGAGACTGAGGGTTGTTAGTGCACAAGTCAGTGAGATGGGCAGTGATGGCCTATGACTTTGAGTTCAGCATTGCCCGGGATTCCAATCAGTCAAGCAGGAGGAGTTATTCAGATTAGCTCTCCATTAGCTTAATCTGGAATTACCATGTCGGTGGGAAGTAGTGGTAAAAAGGTAGCGGTGAAGCTGCAAGCACACATGTAGAGATATGGATCGTTCTTTTAAAGTTATCCAGATGAAGAAGTTATTCAGAGTGACTCTTTATCAACTCATTCTCTATCAAATCTACTTCCATCGTCCCTGATTGGAGAGATCATTGTCCGCAATTGTACTCAGATTTTCTTGTATGATTCATGAAAAGATGACAATGTAACAGAAGAGCATCTCAAAGGAAGTCCCTCTCCCATCCCAGTTTATGTTGATGAATAAAGCATTAAGAAAAAGCACTAAGGACTGTGACTTTTAAATCTATGGGCTGCGAGGGTTGAGTAGTAAACGTGAATTACGGATATAGCAAATATTCAGCCGCTCCTTCGGGGGTAAGCGCTACATATATATATATATATATATATATATATATATATATATATATATATATATATATATATATATACATATATATATATAAACAAAGGTTGAATCAGAATCAAAATAATTATTGGGTGATGATACTGGAACAAAAGCAATACAGTTGTTTAACCACTTGCTGACCGCCCGCCGTCGTTATACGTCGGCTGTTTGAAGAGGAATATTGTTATGGCAGCAGCTAGCTACCATAACCCCGGTATCCTCTTCAAGAGCGGGCTGTCGGCTTTCAGATTCGGATTCGCCATGAGATCACTTTTAATTGGTGGCAGGAGAGAGGGGTCTCTCGCCTGCTCCGTTGCCCTCCGCCGTTTACCGGAGCCACTGGCAGCGGCGGAGGCGATTGGATTCTTCTCCGTGTGGGGTATGGAGCTGAGTGAGGGGAAGATGGCCCCCACCCAGCTCCATACCATTGCAGGGCGGAAGCGACGTCAAAAGGTCACTTCCGCCTATAGCTCTTAAAGGGACATTTTTTAAATTTATTTTCTATTGCATTTTAGTGTAAATATGACATCTGAGGTATTTTTGACCCCAGATCTCATATTTGAGGTCCTGCCATGCTTTTTTTTCTATTACAAGGGATGTTTACATTCCCTGTAATAGGAACATAAGTGACACATTTTTTTTAAGAACAGTGTAAAAATAAAAAGTAAAATAAATAAGAAAAAAAAAAATGATTTAACGCGACCCGTCCCGGCGAGCTCGCGCGCAGAAGCGAGTGCATACATGAGTAGCACCCGCATATATAAATGGTGTTCAAACCACACATGTGAGGTATCACCGCGATCATTAGAACAAGAGCAGTAATTATGATCTTAGACCTCCTCTATAACTCAAAACATGCAACATGTAGAATTTTTTAAACATTGCCTATGGAGATTTTTAAGGGTAAAAGTTGACATGTTGGGTAAAAATTAGACTATAGGGGGATATAGCAAATTTAAATTAGATACCACACCTTTAAAGAATAAGGAATTTCCTTTGTTCAAAGATAAATTTAATTCAAACTCAATTTGATACGCTAAGGATATACAAAATACACAGATGTAATAAGAAAAGCTGTCTGTTAATCTATTTATAGCAACCTTCCGGACACAAATATCAGGCTGGTTTTACCTCGGTTGTCAGAGAGCTTGTCAGAAGTTATCATGCTGGTCACAGAAGAACCGAGCAGCAGAAAGACACAGGATTTAGGGCTTTGGAGAGAGATTAGTAAATGCTACAAATAGATGTGCCCTGGTTGAATTTCATCCACTTTAAATAAGTTTTTTAATGTTTTTTTTAAATAACTATAAATTTGTATCTAGTTCCACTGTCATTTGTTTGTTTTGACAGCATGTATAGAATATATTTCTGCCATTACAATATGCATCTGTTTTCTATATTTTGCAGAATTTTGTATTCTGAAATACCAAAAAAGTTAAAAGAACTTTTGAAGGATGGCTATAAGGTACATTTTAAATTTTACTGTACATGGGATGGATACAATGTAAGCTGAACCAAAACCTATTTGCCTAACAAGTTATTATTCCTGTTATTTCTCTACTTTATACATATTTGAAATGTTGTTCCTGCCTCGGGTAGACAGGAGTGATCGGTAATACATGTTTCCTTATATATAAAGGGGCAATGTATCCTTTTTAATTTCTCTAAGAGAAATATTAGGGCTGTCAAGGTTGATGTTTTCTGAAAATGCTAGCTGCTTGACTGAACTATTTTATGAGCCACTGACCAATGAGTATGCATATTAGGTAAGTAAGAAGTCCATTTGCATGCTTATTTTGCCCCAGTGACTGAAGATATTGAAGAATTTTAGAATGACAGCAACTACCATTTGAAGAATGACAAATGTGGCCTCCATGCTTCTGTTGGAAAGATTTGTTATAAGTTATTTCAGCCTTGCCACTCAGGGATAGGTGCGTGTGCAGTGCTTGTGTTTTTCCCTATCTGTGCATAACTGTCTGTAAGTACCACACAGAGGCTGACCTGTCCCTTACCTGAGCCCAGAATGAATAACAGCCACACACTCCGGGCTGCTGGAGAGGGGTAAGGCCACAGCCATTGCTCCCAATTTGACAGCTGTGTTGGTGTGCAAGCCGAATGCACACTGCGTTCGGGGCAGTGTGCCCACACTTGCAAATTGGGAACAGCGGATGTGTCCCAATTGACATGCATGGGGCTGCCTGCTCAGGGACACACAAAACACGTGTTATATTGAAGTTTTTGAAGGTGTTATTACTGAGCTTAGACAGAAAATAGATTGAATTTACAGTTCTGTAAGGTAGAGAATATGGTCAAATAATTTAAAATCAAATTATCTGTGAGGTAAGCCTCTGCTATTATAACAATTCATTAATGAAGGTTTACTGTATTAGAGATGCAAATTAGTTACTGGTTCTTTTTAATATGTTACACTTCCTTTGTTGTTTAATTAGTGATTGGGATTTTTGTTTTCTTATTTACCTAAGCCATTAAGTAGAAATTGATAAAGAATTATCACATAACTTAACAGCACTGGCAGTCTATAGTGGAGGAGCATGCAAAGTGTCAGAGGTATACGGTAAATATTGGGACCCACTCGATGCTATTACCCCTATGAAAAAACAATTATTATGTTCAGGAATTTAGTTTGACATGCAAAAGAACAGCTTATCCACATTCAAGTAAACAAAAACCTTGTGAGCAACCTAAAATCAATTGAATTGCATTCTATAGCGTCTGCGGCAGGCACTTCTCACATTCCATATTATGTTCAAAACAAATGAATTAAATTAATTTGCTGTGCTTCTAATAAACTCTGTTTCCCATTTAAAATCCAAATGATCTTTATTAAAATGCAAAAATGATTACTCAGGTTTTCAAGGTGCTTAAAGCGCACTGCTCTGACATCCCTTAGGGGAGGGGCAAAGAGGATGGTATGGTAGAGGATCTGCACATGAGCAGCTGGTGTCACGGAGGCAACGGACTGCATACTTTACATAGCGATGTCAGAGTGATGCACTTTAAGCACCCTGAAAATGTGAGTAATCATTTTTGCACTTTAATAAAGACCATTTGGGTTTTAAAACAGTATAAGCAATATTGGAGCTCATTTGTTTTTTGCATATACAGATTTTATAGTGAGAAACAGCGGTACTTGAAAGGAGAAAAAGGGTACCAGGACATCTTTATGTAAAAAAAACCTTCAGTGTGCAGCAGCCCCCCTAATACTTACCTGAGCCCCATCTCGATCCACGAGTGCCGTGAGATCCACAAGTGTCCGGAACTCTCCCTCCTGATTGACTAAGAAACAGCAGCGGCGCTATTTGCTCCCACTGCTGTCAATCAACGTCATCCAATCAAGAGAGGGGGTGGGCGAACCGGGGCTCCGTGTCTGAATGGAAACACAAAGCTCAGCTTGAGCGCCCCATAACAACGTGCTTGCTGTGGGGGCACTCGACAGGAGGGAGGGGCAAAGAGAGCTAGCGAGGGACCCGAGAAGAGGGAGGACCTGAGCTGCTCTGTGCAAAACCACTGCACAGAGCAGGTAAGTTTAACATGTTTGTTATTTTTAAAGAAAAAAAAAACAAGACTTAAGTATCACATTAATTGAGAGGTCACTGGCATTAAGGTGAGAACATACTCAAAGGGGAGCACGAGTGGGGTGTTATCACCAGCTGTATTACATTGAGCACTTTAATGAAGCACACAGAGGAGTGGTGGTCACTAGCACAGCTACATGGAATATATCATTAATATGAAGGACTGCATGGTTATATCTATCTTCACTTCACACAGTGTTATAGTTGCATGATCACTGTGAATTGTGTATTTTATGATTGTTTATGAGAATTTCTGAGTGATTTATCAGATTGATTTTATTCATCTATGTATATTTTTTTTATTTTTCTCAGTATGGATGTGGTTTTCATGGGAAACACAGAGTTTATTAGACACGTGGCACATTAATTGAATTCAGCTTATCCACATTGTTATAAACACAGATATATTGAATATGTAAAAGAACTTCTCTTTGGTGCTGGGGACATTTCACAAATATGTGTTGATAGGACCATCTACTGTATATGGAAACAACACCTGAATTCTAAAGTTACATTTTATTGGTATCCATTAATTTCCTCTGCCTCCTTCTTTTTTACCAATTCATCTTTTTGCTCTTCTGTCAGGTGGTTTTTTTGACCAATCAGATGGGAATTAGCCGTGGTAAACTGAGGCCTGAAGTTTTCAAAGCGAAAGTTGAAGCAATTTTGGATAAACTTAATATACCTGTGCAGGTCAGTATTAAACACCCCAAAAATGCTGATAACTGTGGTTTTATCTTGGTGTAATGAATATTACATTCCACACTTAGATGGAATGTTGTATGTATTAATCATACAGTACAAGACACAGAATCTACTCCTTAGCCATGGTGTTATATGCAACTACCTTCATTTGCTTGGACACTTGCCTCAAGGACATCCCTCCTATTACAACCCCTCTCATTCCCAGATAGCCTCTAGTTTTCTTAGGCAATGGACCTCGTCCCTTTACTGAGAATACTTGCCTCATTCCTGTGGATTTCCTGGCTTCACTATTGCCACTGCAGCTCTTGGGGGGACCATACCCAGACCTTGCTTGGATGAAGATGATGGGGCAGCCTGTATTGTTGCTTTGGGCACTGGATCCTGCGTGGACCCTCACTTTGGCACACTGCTTTGAGTCAGCCACAGAGTGCCATACAGGTCCGGGGCTGTGGTCTGCCTGCAGCGGAGCCCTGTAGCTGAAGGTCCCTTGGGGGATATGCCCACTAGGAGAGATGGTAAGTACAGGACTTGTTCCCCTTACATCTGCCCCAGGAGGGCTGGAGCTCCCATGATTCAATCACTAAGAAGTGCAAACTACAACCCTTTAAACGTGTTGCAGCTATGAATGGGAAGTGCCGACCATTTAATTTTTACAATTTCCTTGTCCCAAACTGGTGCAAGTCTGTCTCATCTGGCAGTGTTGTGTCTGATCTTGATCACAGTAGCTTTGCTGAAAATATGCCATTTTCCTGGATGCACTTTCTCTGACCAGCAGCAATCCAAGGCTCCCTCCAGAGTACATTATCACAGTCCTCAGATGCCTACTTGGTTGCAGCAGCCTACAGTGCCTGGCCACAGAAGTCTTAACACTTCCCTCTCAGCAGCAGAGGTTATGAGTATCCCTCTGGGGATACTTTTATACCACACATGGCAGATCGCAGGTGCAGGGGTAGGGGGTCAGATGGCCTTGTTAGCTGAGACTTCGCAAATGGCTCCAGGTGTTAGTCTATCTCCACAGGGCACTACCTCTGTTCGGATAGTTGCCCCCAGTCTGTTTCCCTGCCTTCCTCTGCACACTCCGCTGGCTCTTCTCTCAGCCTTTCAAAGATAGAAAACACCACTCCAGGTCCACCAGCCACACACTGCCACGATAGCACCGAACAGACCCCGGCTGAGCTCACAGCCGATAAGAGAAAAAGGAAGTCTGGACGACCCCACTACTGTAAAAATCACCTTTTATTTAGAAAATTGCCAAACCGGGTAAAAACATCAAGGAAATGACTGTGGAACAGGGTGACCCTGTCTTTTGTGACGCAAAAGGGTGCTCACCCCCCCCCCCCCACGGTGACCTCCTTGATAAAGTTTCCAGAGATTTGCCTTTTCCTGATGCTAAGAAAGAGCTCCATTTGTTTCTTCCAAGCCTCCAAGGCAAAGCCTGGAACTCCTTTCTGCTGTAAGTCCAGGCTAGGCAAGTCCTTTAGGTCAATTAACAAATCCTCACAATGAGGGGCACTCCCAATTATCAGAGTGGTATGAATGTCTGAAGCCCATCGAGGCTGCCTGGTCCCAGGACATTTCAGATGTATGGATCCAACATGCTATATCCATAGGATACAAATTTAAGTTTTCGTCTCTACCTCCACGCTTCATGTTGTCAAACTTGCTATACCTTCACGCTGCTGTGGTGCAATTTCTCTTCCAAGGGGTCAAATCCATTGTCCTGAAAAAGGAGAGGTTTCAAGGTGTATAGTTTAAAACCATAAACTCTCATGTGTGAGGAGTCATTGTCCGAGGCCCACTCGACTTTAGATAAAGCTTTGAAACCTTTCAGGATTTGCTTAAATGTAGGGAGAAGTAGTCATTGGATCTCCCAGACCTTGACATTGATGATTGGGATTATCCATTTCAGCAACTAATATCCACCAGAGACAGACCTGTACAATTTAAAATTGTTTATCGCTACTACCTCACACCTGCGAGGGTGAGAAATTTTTGGTCTCTCATTCTGCCGTATGCTGCATATGTGCCAGCGCAAATGCAGGCTTTTCTCACTCTGCTAGACTTGTCCAGAAATAGGATCCTGTTGGTCTTGGGTCTCACATTTATATTGTAATATTAATATTCAGATACCTCTGGAGGTAGATTTCTGTCTGGTGGTGCCATTAGCCCACAGAAAGGCTGCTAGATTGTTACTTGGTTTACTGCTTTATTATGCAAGAAAATCAGTTGTTTTCTCGAAAGTCCCTTGCTCCCCCAACCCCCAATAAGTAGAAATCCCTTATAAAATATACTCTTCCATTGTGTAAAGCCAAATTTAACAGCAGGGGATGCCCCATTAATCATTTCAGGCCCAAAAGAATTTACCCCCTTAATGACAAGGCCATTTTTTGCGATACAGCACTGCGTTATTTTAACTGACAATTGCACAGTCGTACACTAATAAAATCAATGTCATTTTTTTCCCACAAATCGAGCTTACTTTTGGTGGTATTTGATCACCTCCTGCGATTTTTAATTTTTGCGCTATAACCTAAAAAAGAGCAACAATTTTGAAAAAAAAAAAACATATTTTTTACTTTCTGCTGTAAAACATATCCAATAAAAATATGTAAAAAATCTAATTTCTTCATCAATTTATGCCAATTTGTATTTGCTACATATTTTTGGTAAAAAAAAATCCAGATTAGCATATATTGATTGGTTTGCGCAAAAGTTATTGCGCCTACAAACCATGGAATCGATTTAGGGACTTTTTTTTTGTTTTCTAGTATTGGCGACGATCAGAGATTTTTAGCAGGACTGCAACATTGTGATGGACAAATTGGACACTAAGTGACACTTTTTGGGGACCAGTGACACCAATACAGTGATAAGTGCTAAAAAAAAAAAAAAAAATGCACTGGCAGGGAAGGGGTTATCATCAGGGGCTATCAAAGGGTTAACTGTGTTCCCTGTGTGTGCTTTCTAACTGTAGGGGGGATGCTGACACTAGTCAAAGAGAGATATCGGTGTTTCTGATTGTTAGGAATCACAGATCTCTTTTCTTCTGTGACAGAACGACAGTCTGCCTTCGTTATATAGGCAGATCGCCGTTCTGTCTTTCCCCTGTCATTTCAATCACAGCGGGAGCGGGTCGCCGGCGGCGTGTTTGCCCCAGACCAGGGAGCACAAACAACGTACAGGTATGTTGTTTTGCGCAGCCGGGTCGCCCTGTCGCAGTATTTGTGCGGTGGGTGGCCTGGAATAAGGTAAATTTGATAAAGTTTGGTCTCTCTGGTGGATACAGTGATCCAGGATTAATTGTGCTCCTTTTTGGGATTGCCCCATGGCATTGATTATGTCTCAGACTACCTTTTATTCTTTTCAGTTAATCATTGCTTCCCTCTTGTCTGGAAGACCTTCTGGCTTCTGTGGACATCAAAGATTCGTACCTACATGTTCCCAACGCATCAACACTACCTTCGTATTACTGTGGGCACACAACATTACCAATTTGCTGCCCCTATCCCTTTGGCCTTTCCACTGCATCACAGGTTGTTACCATGGTGCTAAGTTCTGTTCTTGCTTTGCTTCTCTCTCAGGGCATTCCCTTAGTGGGATATCTGGATGGCCTTCTTCTGAAGGAACAGTCAACAGACTGTGTAGACCCTACAGAGATTCGGGTAGATCCTAAATCTTTAGAAATCAGCATTGGAACCATCTCAATCACACCAAAACTAAAATCCAGAGAAGTGTAATAAACAAAAGCAATTACCCCAACTCCGCTCTATAGGGTAATTTTTTAAAATAAACCATATGAATAAAATCTCTACAATATATTGCTGCTGCGCTAATTACCCCTCAAATCAGTGAAAACAAATATTCAGAGAATAGTGAATTCTCTTAACAAAAGCTTAGCGCTCAAAGCAATAAGAAAAATCCTCTCCATGGCCCACCTCACCACCTGTTCCCTGGAGCCAGTCTCCTTACAATTACTGCGACCACCTTCCCACTCTATCCTAAACTCCCTAATCCACATCTTCAACCTCTCCCTCTCCTCCGGCACCTTCCCTGCCTCAACATGCACTGGTTACCCCCATACCTAAAAAACCCTTGCTAGACCCCACCTGTTGAATAACTTAAGACCCATCTCCCTGCTCCCATTTGCCTCCAAGCTCATCAAACGCCTTGTCCATGACTGAATGAGTCCGGCTTCCGTCCACAACATTCTACTGAAACTGCCCTACTAAAACTCACCAGTGACCTACTAACTGCTAAAACCAATGGCCATTACTTCATACTCATACTCTTAGACCTCTCTGCTGTCTTCGACACAGTTGACCACCTGCTCCTCCTCAGCAAACTACACTCCCTTGGCCTCTGTGATTCTGCTTTATCCTGGTTCTCCTCCTACCTATCTCAGCGCACTTTCAGTGTCACAACTCCATCTCCTCTATTCCTCTTCCTCTCTCTGTTGGGGTACCCCAAGGCTCTGTCCTTGGGCCCCTCCTATTCTCGCTCTATACCTTTTCCCTGGGCCAGTTGATAACCTCCCATGGCTTCCAATACCACCTCTACGCAGATGACACCCAGTTTCTCTCCACTCCTCCACTCACCCCCTCGATCTCTTCACGGATCTCAAACGTACTGAATGACATCTCGGTATGGATGTCAAACCACTTTCTCAAACTCAATCTTTTTAACCACTTCAGCCCCGGAAGGATTTACCCCCTTCCTGACCAGAGCACTTTTTACAATTTGGCACTGCGTCGCTTTAACTGCTAATTGCGCGGTCATGCAATGCTGTACCCAAACGAAATTTGCGTCCTTTTCTTCCCACACAAATAGAGCTTTCTTTTGATGGTATTTGATCACCTCTGCCGTTTTTATTTTTTGCGCTATAAACGGAAAAAGACCGAAAATTTTGAAAAAAAAAATGATATTTTCTACTTTTTGTTATAAAAATAATCCAATAAACTCAATTTTAGTCATACATTTATGCCAAAATGTATTCGGCCACATGTCTTTGGTAAAAAAATTGTCAATAAGTGTATATTTATTGGTTTGCGCAAAAGTTATAGCGCCTACAAACTAGGGTACATTTTCTGGAATTTACACAGCCTTTAATTTATGACTGCCTATGTCATTTCTTGAGGTGCTAAAATGGCAGGGCAGTACAAAACCCCCACAAGTGACCCCATTTTGGAAAGTAGACACCCCAAGGAAATTGCTGAGAGGCATGTTGAGCCCATTGAATATTAATCTTTTTTTGTCCCAAGTGATTGAATAATGACAAAAAAAAAAAAATTACAAAAAGTTGTCACTAAATGATATATTGCTCACACAGGCCATGGGCATATGTGGAATTGCACCCCAAAATATATTCAGCTGCTTCTCCTGAGTACGGGGATACCACATGTGTGGGACTTTTTGGGAGCCTAGCCACGTACGGGGCCCTGAAAACCAATCACTGCCTTCAGGATTTCTAAGGGCGTAATTTTTTGATTTTACTCCTCACTACCTATCACAGTTTTGAAGGCCATAAAATGCCCAGATGGCATAACCCCCCCCCCAAACGACCCCATTTTGGAAAGTAGACACCCCAAGCTATTTGCTTTGAGGCATGTTGAGTCCATGGAATATTCTATATTTTGACACAAGTTGCGGGAATGTGACAATTTTTTTTTTTTTTTGCACAAAGTTGTCACTAAATGATATATTGCTCACACAGGCCATGGGAATATGTGGAATCGCACCCCAAAATACATTTAGCTGCTTCTCCTGAGTATGGGGATACCACATGTGTGGGACTTTTTGGGAGCTCAGCCGTGTACGGGGCCCCGAAAACCAAGCACCGCCTTCAGGATTTCTAAGGGTGTAAATTTTTTATTTCACTCTTCACTGCCTATCACAGTTTCTGTTGCTTCTCCTGAGTATGGGGATACCACATGTGTGAGACTTTTTGGGAGCCTAGCCTTGTACGGGACCCCGAAAACCAAGCACCGCCTTCAGGCTTTCTAAGGGCGTAAATTTTTGATTTCATTCTTCACTGCCTATCACAGTTTCAAAGGCCATGGAATGCCCAGGTGGCACAACCCCCCCCCCCCCCCAAATGACCCTATTTTGGAAATTAGACACCCCAAGCTATTTGCTGAGAGGCATGGTGAGTATTTTGCAGCTCTCATTTGTTTTTGAAAATGAAAATTTTTTTTTTTCTTTTTTCAATTTTTAAAACTTTGTGACAAAAAGTGAGGTCTGCAAAATGCTCACTATACCTCTCAGCAAATAGCTTGGGGTGTCTACTTTCCAAAATGGGGTCATTTGGGGGGGGGGGGGGGTTGTGCCACCTGGGCATTCCATGGCCTCCGAAACTGTGATAGGCAGTGAAGAATGAAATCAAAAATTTACGCCCTTCGAAAGCCTGAAGGCGGTGCTTGGTTTTCGGGGTCCCGTACAAGGCTAGGCTCCCAAAAAGTCTCACACATGTGGTATCCCCATACTCAGGAGAAGCAACAGAATGTATTTTGGGGTGTAATTTCACATATTCCCATGGCATGTTTGAACAATATATCATTTAGTGACAACTTTGTGCAAAAAAAAAAAAAAAAAAAATTGGGCTCTTTCCCTCAACTTGTGTCACAATATAAAATATTCCATGGACTCGACATGACTCTCAGCAAATAGCTTGGGGTGTCTTCTTTCCAAAATGGGGTCACTTGGGGGGGTTTTGAACTGTCCTGGCATTTTATGCACAACATTTAGAAGCTTATGTCACACACCATCCACTCTCCTAACCACTTAAAGACAAAGCCCTTTCTGACACTTTTTGTTTACATGAAAAATTATTTTTTGTTGCAAAAAAATTACTTTGAACCCCCAAACATATATTTTTTTAAAGCAAAGGCCCTACAGATTAAAATAGTGGGTTTCATTTTTTTTTTCACAGTATTTGCGCAGCGATTTTTTAAACGCATTTTTTGGGGTAAAAACACACTTTTTTAAATTTTAATGCACTAAAACGCACTATATTGCCCAAATGTTTGATGAAATAAAAAAGATGATCTTAGGCCGAGTACATGGATACCAAACATGACATGCTGTAAAATTGCGTACAAACGTGCAGTGGCAGCAAAATAAATACATTTTTAAAAGCCTTTAAAAGCCTTTACAGGTTACCACTTTAGATTTACCGAGGAGGTCTACTGCTAAAATTACTGCCCTCGATCTGACCTTCGCAGTGATACCTCACATGCATGGTGCAATTGCTGTTTACATTTGACGCCAGACCGACGCTTGCGTTCGCCTTAGCGTGAGAGCAGGGGGGGACAGGGGTGCTTTTTTTTAATTTTTTTTTTATTTATTTTTTTTGCTTTTTTATCTTATTTTTAAACTGTTCCTTTCATTTTTTTAAATCATTTTTATTGTTATCTCAGGGAATGTAAATATCCCCTATGATAGCAATAGGTAGTGACAGGTACTCTTTTTTGAAAAAATTGGGGTCTATTAGAACCTAGATCTCTCCTCTGCCCTCAAAGCATCTGACCACACTAAGATCGGTGTGATAAAATGCTTCCCCAATTTCCCAATGACGCTGTTTACATCCGGCGAAATCTAAGTCATAAAATGCTCGTAGCTTCCGGTTTCTTAGACCATAGAGATGTTTGGAGCCACTCTGGTCTCTGATCAGCTCTATGGTCAGCTGGCTGAATCACCGGCTGCATTCTCAGGTTCCCTGTTGAGACAGGAGAGCCAGAGAAAAACGCGGAAGACGGTGGGGGGCATTCCCTCCCACTGCTTGTAAAAGCAGTCTAGAGGCTAATTAGCCACTAGGATTGCTTTTACATGAAAGCCGACCGCTGGCTGAAAAGAATGATACCAAGATGATACCTAAACCTGCAGGCATCATTCTGGTATAACCACTCAAAGTCGTGAATGGCGTACCTGAAGACAAAAAAATGGTTAACAATAAAGTACAGTAAACGGTAAAGTATAAAAAATTGCATAACTGAAAAGCAAACATGATAAAACATAATAACAATATAAAAGAGAGAGAAAAGAGAGAGAGAGAAAAATGAAACGACAACTATTTTTTTTTTATTTTATATTTTTTTTTGTGTGTTTTTTTTTTTTTACACTTTTTTTTGTAACTGTAACTTTTATAACTGTAACCGGTTCCAGGTTCGGGTCTCTCAAAATGCGATGGCATCTTGGGAGACCCTGGGAAAGCGTGCCTAGTCTGTGCAATGCTGTACCCTACGCTAATACCCAACTAGTGTATGGTAGTGTTCAAAACATTCACCAATGCAAAGACCAGGACTGTCAGGACAGGAGGGAAAATAATAGCAGGTGTCACGCCTATATCCGCGCTTGCTGCAGACACGACATCTTTTTTGGGTGAGTTCGTTGGGTAGGGGTACTCGAGAGGACATAAAGAAAATGCCTCTCATGCAGCCGACTGCATTTGGTTGGGGATGTGAATGGGGGAAGTACTGGCGCTGCAGAAGTGGTGGGTTCCCAATTAGGATTGGCGAATGCAGCAGGAAGGGCACTATGGGCACGACGGGCCTGTTTGTCTTCTTCTTGGTGGCAGCGGCACACTACTTGTGCTTGCCACCTCACCAGCTTAAACTGCACTTATGGGACTCGCCACGTCACCAAGTGTTACTATAGTGCTGGTTTGACTACGACCGGGGTGTACTGGCGCTTGCCAGTTCACCAAAACGCTGCCAAAAAAACTGTTAGCGATTGCAGGGATCAGGCCTGACTCTGCGAATGCTGCAGTTATGCGTTTATTGTTTTGTAAGTGTCAGTGATCGATCGATACTGCACTTGGGTGGGCTGGGCCGGGCGGAGGGGCAAAACACAGGTGCTAGCAGGTATCTGGGCTGATCCCGCTAACACTGCGTTTTTGGGAACCTTAAACTGTTGGGGACGCTAGTATAGATCTGATCAGATATTGATCCGTTCAGATACTATACCACTAAGGGAGGTGTACGGTGCGTGCGTGGGTGTTAGCGGTACTGGCGCTAACTTGACGCTGCCTGGGGCTGGTGCTTGCCAGTTCACCAAAATGCTACCAAGAAAACTGTTAGCGATCTCAGGGATCAGGCCTGACTCTGCGAACGCTGCAGTTATGCGTTTAGTGTCAGTGATCGATCGATACTGCACTTGGGTGGGCTGGGCTGGGCCGGGCAGAGGGGC
Organism: Lithobates clamitans; assembly: GCA_037952925.1. NCBI lineage: Eukaryota > Metazoa > Chordata > Amphibia > Anura > Ranidae > Lithobates > Lithobates clamitans. The sequence goes on along the minus strand of JBBGZY010000412.1, from coordinate 708,057 downwards.
AAAACGCAGGTGCTAGCAGGTATCTGGGTTGATCCCGCTACCACTGCGTTTTTGGGAACCCTAAACTGCTGGGGACGCTAGTATAGATCTGATCGGATCAGATATTGATCCGTTCAGATACTATACCACTAAGGGAGGCGTATGCTGCGTGCGTGGGTGTTAGCGCTACTGGCGCTAATCTGACGCTGCCTGGGGCGACGCATATCACCGCCAGGCGATCAGGGGGCTAAACCTTTATTAGGTAATAAACGGCGGGTGCCCTGACACTATAAAAAATAAACAAACTAACCAGCATCACCCGTAACAGTTATACGGTGATCAGTGGTGAAAGGGTTAACTAGGGGGCAATCAAGGGGTTAAAACATTTATTAGGTAGTATATGGGGGTCCCTGTCGCTATAAAACGCTGACAGCGAACCTAAATATTTACCTCCCTAACTAGCATCACCAGCGACACTAATACAGCGATCAGAAAAATGATCGCTTAGCGACACTGGCGACGGGGGGTGATCAAGGGGTTAAAACTTTATTGGGGGGGTTAGGGGGGTAGGGTATCCTAGACCTAAAGGGGGCTAACAATAACTGCCCCACCACACTAACTGTCACAAACTGACACCATGCAGTAATCAGAAAAAACAAAAACAAAAAAAAAACTGCTTGGTGTCAGTGTGACGGGGGGGGGGGGGGGGAGGGGTGATCGGGGGGTAAAGGGGGGTGATATGTGTGCCTGGCATGTTCTACTGGGATGTGTGTGTGTTGTGCACTCACATTTCAGTCTTCTCTCCTCGGCGCCGGAACGGAAACTGCCGAGTCGAGGAGAGATGACATCATATCCTCTGCCTCTGTGTACTACACAGAGGCAGGGGAAGATTCTGATTGGCTGGGAGCGATTGCGAGGGTGGTGTCATGAATGGATGGCCTCCCGCTCATCACTGAACGCTCCCAGACCAAAGCCGACCGCCTCGGGCACCGGGGGGGGTCCGACCGGACCCCCCGCCTGCGGGAAGGCAATCACGTGCCATTCTGCCGCAGTATATCTGCGTTAGGTGGTCGGCAACTGGTTAAAACTGAGCATGTAATATTTCCTCCTTCCCGTCCCCCCCCCTATGACTTTACCATTAAGATCAACAGCACAACATTGGTCCCTTCACACATGCCAGGGTGCTGGGTGTAATCCTTGACTCTGACCTCTCCTTCAGCCCCCATATCCAATCACTGGCTAAATTCTGCCGCCTTAACCTCCGCAACATATCCAGAATTCGGTCCTTCCTGACTAATGATACCACAAAGCAACTTATTTACTTCTTGATTATTTCCCGCCTTGACTACTGCAACTCTCCTACCCTTATGCAGGCTATCCCACCTTCAGTCCTCATTCATTCCAGTCCTCTGGAATTCCCTGCCCCGGTATATCCGATCAGCCCCTAACATGTCCACCTTTAGGAGATCCCTGAAAACTCACTTATTCAGGGAAGCCTATCCCACACCCACCTAACAATCCCATCAAATCATTCCCTGCATCTGTTACCTTTGGTACCACCACCCCCTCTCTTTAGAATGTAAGCTCTACGAGCAGGGCCCTTCTGTATTGTACTGTAATTGTGCTGTCCCCCTCTACATTGTAAAACGCTGTGTAAACTGTTGGCGCTACATAAATCGTGAATAATAATAATATGAATAAAATCCGTACAATATATTGCTGCTGCGTTAATTACCCCTCAAATCCGTGAAAACATATTCAGAGAACAGTGAATTCTCTTAACAAAAAGCTTAGCGCTCAAAGCCATTACAGAATTCATTAAATGAATTCAAGAGCCTGCACACTAAATGGACCTGTGCTAAAGTGCAACAAGAAACAATTATAAATATGTAAAGAATAAAAAATAATAAATCAGCGCAAAGTGGTATATATGTGTAGTGTAGCTGCTGAACACTAGGGTCAAAAAACAAATCCCTAAATACAATTAAACATCAGAAAATCCAAATAAAACATTAAATCCCACCACAGTATCAAATAAGTCCTTGAGAGTAATCAATAAATCATCCTCAAGTGCGAGCGGACAACCGTTTGCAGAGAAGTGATTCAGGCAGCCCAGCACCAAGGGATAAGATGGCCTCTCACCTGAAGGAATGGACCCTTTAATTACAGAGGGTCAAGAATCGCCTTTTTCATGTAATCAAGCAAGGTGCAGCATGTATAGGCATCCGTCAGGGCTCAGGTGTCAAACACTCCAATGGGACCATGGGGCTCCGGTAACAGACACTCCAATATGACCAAGATATAAAATAGAATGGCAGAAAGATAGTGCTCTCTGTATGCAAAGTCTTTATTGTAAAATAGCTAAAATGTGACACTCACATGTTAAGCACTCGGTTAGTGCATGTAAACAACAGAAGCGATGTGAACCTCTGTATGGCAGTGTGGATGCGCAGTGGCCGCGGGTGACGTCACGGCGTATCCTCGTTCTGGAGGCGTTGCGTCCCAATGGGTGGGGACTTCATCAGCAGATGAGGATACGACGTGGGCACCCGCGCCATATACAAGGTAAGTAACCATGACAACGGAAAATATGGTACAATCAACCTCTCGCTAACCCGGAAGTCAATCCGGACGTAACCCCTCATGATTAAATATGCGGTGAACGGAACTGAATATTCCAACACACATGAGACAAATATCTTAAAAAATCTAAAAAAAAGGGGGGTAAATAAAACTAAGATAAAATATGCATCAATCCTATAAAGGAAATATGCATAAAAACTGGATGGGAAAAACATTTCTAAATTCGGAATACTATAATTGTCATTTCGAACCAATTTCCACAGTATATGACAGTCATCCGCAGCCACTGTCACCCACAAAGGTATAATACAATAAACAATCAAATTGTAAATACAATCAAAATTTTAAAACAATAATCAATCAAATTTTAAAACAATCAAATATTAAAACAATTAGCGATCCGATATAAAGCAGTTAGTGTCAAAATCCACGTTTAACCCTTCAGGGCAAAGAACCCTAGTTTCAAAGATCCAATATGATTCTCTTTTACTCAATTGTCTTATGAAGTTACCACCCCTCCAATGCCTAGTAACCCTTTCAATGCCCCAGAATTTCAGACTTTTTGGATTCTGATGGTGGTGTAGTTTAAAGTGTCTAGAGACATTGTGGGTTTTTAGGCCTTTTTTAATATTGTTGACATGCTCAGCGAGCCTCATGTGTAGGGGTCTGGATGTTCTACCAATATACTGGAGCCCGCACCCGCACTGCAGCATATACACGACCCCTACCGTGTCACAGGTGATTAACTGTTTAATCTCATATTCCTTATTCGTAGCAGATGCCAAAAACTTTTTTCTTTTCTTTATGTTCCCCTTAGCATGTTTGCACGGAACGCATTTTCCACATGTGTAGAAACCCCCCAAAAAGGAGAAAAGCCTGTCAGAATAAGGAACAGGAGGGTTAAGAACGCTGGGAGCCAAACGGTCCCTCAATGATGGAGCCTTCTTGTAAATAAATTGAGGACAGTCCGGTAAAACAGGGCCTAAGATTTTATCCTGTTTTAAGATGGGCCAGTTCTTCAATACTACTTTCTCAAAGGTACGATATTGCACATTATAATCAAGCACCATCTTAAAATTATAATCATCTCCCCCAGGATCACTAACGGTATTAGAGACCAATGTACTCCTGTCCATGGTTTTCACTCTCGTGACCTCCTTCTCTAACACTGAGTGGTCATACCCTTTTTGTTCAAACCTTGAGGTCAGGATTTGTGACTGTGCGATAAAATCCTCATCACGGGTACAATTCCTGCGCAACCTGATATACTGCCACCTGGGGATGTTACACAACCAAGAGTGATGATGACAACTCCCCAGAGGAATGTATGAGTTGCGGTCAGTAGGTTTGAAATAATTAGTCATCGTGAAGTGGTCATGTGTAACACTGATAGTCAGATCAAGAAATACCACCTTATCTGGGTCAATAGTCCAGGTCAGGGCAATATTCTTTTGGTTATTGTTAAGATGTCAAGTTTATCTCTATCCCCTTTCCATATAAGGATAAGATCGTCGATGAATCTACGATAACATATAAGTTCTGGGGGTCTGTTACGAAAAACAGCCTCTTCCTCCCAGTGGGCCATAAATATATTAGCCACACTGGGAGCAAAGCGTGCCCCCATTACAACTCCCCTAGTCTGTAAATAAAACTCCTTATTATACCAAAAGTAATTCCTGGTTAAACAGAAATTTAAACAACTCAAAAGAAATTCCTGATGTCTCCCTGACAGTGATGAAGAGGACAGAGCCCATTCAACAGAGGACATGGCATCCTTGTGATCAATAATGGTATACAGAGAGCTAACGTCCGCTGTTACCAAAAAGGTAGGCGGTGAGCACTCAAGACTTTCCAAAATGTGCTTAGTGTCTTTTAAAAACGCAGGGGTTTTGGTCACGAGCCGTGCTGACACTCAGTCGATCCCATTAACAATGGGTCGACCAGGGGGATTAACAATGTCTTTATGGATTTTGGGCAAAAAGTAAATAATAGGGGTTCTACAAAACAAAGGATCTAGATACATTGCTTTTTTCCTATTGAGGATTTTTTAGTCCTTACCATCCTCTACATGCGATTATAGAGGATGGTAAGGACCAAAAAATCCTCAATAGGAAAGAAGCAATGTATCTAGATCCTTTGTTTTGTAGAACCCCTATTATTTACTTTTTGCCCAAAATCCATAAAGACATTGTTAATCCCCCTGGTCTACCCATTGTTAATGGGATCGACTCAGTGTCAGCACGGCTTGGGCAATACATTGATTTCTTTTTACAACTGCTCATGACCAAAACCCCTGCGTTTTTAAAAGATATTAAGCACATTATCCAGATTTTGGAAAGTCTTGAGTGCTCACCGCCTACCTTTTTGGTAACAGCGGACGTTAGTTCTCTGTATACCATTATTGGTCACAAGGATGCCATGTCCTCTGTTGAATGGGCTCTGTCCTCTTCATCACTGTCAGGGAGACATCAGGAATTTCTTTTGAGTTGTTTAAATTTCTGTTTAACCAGGAATTACTTTTGGTATAATAAGGAGTTTTATTTACAGACTAGGGGAGTTGCAATGGGGGCACGCTTTGCTCCCAGTGTGGCTAATATATTTATGGCCCACTGGGAGGAAGAGGCTGTTTTTCGTAACAGACCCCCAGAACTTATATGTTATCGTAGATTCATCGACGATCTTATCCTTATATGGAAAGGGGATAGAGATAAACTTGACATGTTTATTGAAACTCTTAACAATAACCAAAAGAATATTGCCCTGACCTGGACTATTGACCCAGATAAGGTGGTATTTCTTGATCTGACTATCAGTGTTACACATGACCACTTCACGATGACTAATTATTTCAAACCTACTGACCGCAACTCATACATTCCCCTGGGGAGTTGTCATCATCACTCTTGGTTGTGTAACATCCCCAGGTGGCAGTATATCAGGTTGCGCAGGAATTGTACCCGTGATGAGGATTTTATCGCACAGTCACAAATCCTGACCTCAAGGTTTGAACAAAAAGGGTATGACCACTCAGTGTTAGAGAAGGAGGTCACGAGAGTGAAAACCATGGACAGGAGTACATTGGTCTCTAATACCGTTAGTGATCCTGGGGGAGATAATTATAATTTTAAGATGGTGCTTGATTATAATGTGCAATATCGTACCTTTGAGAAAGTAGTATTGAAGAACTGGCCCATCTTAAAACAGGATAAAATCTTAGGCCCTGTTTTACCGGACCGTCCTCAATTTATTTACAAGAAGGCTCCATCATTGAGGGACCGTTTGGCTCCCAGCGTTCTTAACCCTCCTGTTCCTTATTCTGACAGGCTTTTCTCCTTTTTGGGGGGTTTCTACACATGTGGCAAATGCGTTCCGTGCAAACATGCTAAGGGGAACATAAAGAAAAGAAAAAAGTTTTTGGCATCTGCTACGAATAAGGAATATGAGATTAAACAGTTAATTACCTGTGACACGGTAGGGGTTGTGTATATGCTGGAGTGCGGGTGCGGGCTCCAGTATATTGGTAAAACATCCAGACCCCTACACGTGAGGCTCGCTGAGCATGTCAACAATATTAAAAAGGCCTAAAAACCCACAATGTCTCTAGACACTTTAAACTACACCACCATCAGAATCCAAAAAGTCTGAAATTCTGGGGCATTGAAAGGGTTACTAGGCATTGGAGGGGTGGTAACTTCATAAGACAATTGAGTAAAAGAGAATCATATTGGATCTTTGAAACTAGGGTTCTTTGCCCTGAAGGGTTAAACGTGGATTTTGACACTAACTGCTTTATATCGGATCGCTAATTGTTTTAATATTTGATTGTTTTAAAATTTGATTGATTATTGTTTTAAAATTTTGATTGTATTTACAATTTGATTGTTTATTGTATTATACCTGTGTGGGTGACAGTGGCTGCGGATGACTGTCATATACTGTGGAAATTGGTTCGAAATGACTATTATGGTATTCCGAATTTAGAAATGTTTTTCCCATCCAGTTTTTATGCATATTTCCTTTATAGGATTGATGCATATTTTATCTTAGTTTTATTTACCCCCCTTTTTTTAGATTTTTTTAGATATTTGTCTCGTGTGTGGGAATATTCAGTTCCGTTCACCGCATATTTAATCATGAGGGGTTACGTCCGGATTGACTTCCGGGTTAGCGAGAGGTTGATTGTACCATATTTTCCGTTGTCATGGTTACTTACATTGTATATAGCGCGGGTGCCCACGTCGTATCCTCATCTGCTGATGAAGTCCCCGCCCATTGGGACGCAACGCGTCCAGAACGAGGATACGCCGTGATGTCACCCGCGGCCACTGCGCATCCACACTGCCATACGGAGGTTCACATCGCTTCTGTTGTTTACATGCACTAACCGAGTGCTTAACATGTGAGTGTCACATTTTAGCTATTTTACAATAAAGACTTTGCATACAGAGAGCACTATCTTTCTGCCATTCTATTTTATATCTTGGTCATATTGGAGTGTCTGTTACCGGAGCCCCATGGTCCCATTGGAGTGTTTGACACCTGAGCCCTGATGGATGCCTATACATGCTGCACCTTGCTTGATTACATGAAAAAGGCGATTCTTGACCCTCTGTAATTAAAGGGTCCATTCCTTCAGGTGAGAGGCCATCTTATCCCTTGGTGCTGGGCTGCCTGAATCACTTCTCTGCAAACGGGTGTCCGCTCGCACTTGAGGATGATTTATTGATTACTCTCATGGACCTATTTGATACTGTGGTGGGATTTAAAATTATAAATATGTCTCTTGAAAAAAAAAAATAAACTTCTTCATGAAACTGATAAAATATATAAAGTGTTTTAATCTACTCCATTGAAATACCACACACCATAAAATCCAACCAAAAAATGTTTTCCTAAAAGTATTAAAGTCCAACAAAAAACATGCAATAAGGTGAAATCCCCCACTTGATATACCTTGAACAACTTGACAAATGCACTTGTGAAGCCACCACCAATGAAATCTCTCTTCGCACTTACTGGATCAAGCTTGACTTTCGATCAGCTCCTGGAATTTAGGGCTATTCTATTATCCTTTCAATGCAGGAGCTCTTGTCTCCAAAGTCATCTGACCATGATTCAGTTGGACAATGCCACAGCAATAGCGTACATCAACCATCTGGGAGTAACCAGAAATCTTGTAGCTGAAGGAGAAGCGGATCTGATTCTGGCTTAGGCAGAACATAATGTTTCAGCCCTGTCCACTGTGTACATCCCAGGCATCTAAAATTGTCAAACAGGCTTCACCAGTCATCTGTCTATGGCTCTGAAGAATGATCTTTTCACTCTTCACACTTTACACTGGTATTTCAAGCCAGGCGGAGAACACCAGACATGGACCTCATGGCTTCCAAGCTCAACAAAAAACTGAGCAGATCTACAAATCCAGGGATCCCCTAGCCATGGCAGCGGATGTCCTGGTGACTCCGTCAAATCAATTCAACTTAATCTATATCTTGCCTCCTATGAAACTTCTTCCCAGCCTACTCGACCAGATCGAGATGGAGGGAATTCTGGTGATTCTCATCTGTGTTGCATTTGATTTGTTTTATTATACATGGAGATATGTGTATATGAAATGTATACATATATTTTCTTGTGACTTTCCCAAGCACAGGTGGGATTGTCTTTTTCAAAACTTTCCAAATAAAAGCAAAGAACCGAGATTGAGAGCAGGACTCTCTGTAATGACGTAACACCAAGGCAGGTCTCTGCCAGAACCTGAAGATGCTTTTTTGCCCAATCTCCTGCAATCCCCTGGGTTCCTCATTGCCGAGGAGATTGTGAAGTTTCTATAAGCGGAGCCAAGTAACCTTTTTATGTATTCTTATTGTATACAGACCATAGTTTTGCTAGGAAGTGGGTAGCATTCCATTATAGGTATATCTGTCAGTCTTATATGATATTCCTAATATTGTAATAGTTTTGAATGTGAATCATTTCTGTATAGTAAAAGCACATTTATACACTGCAGAGGTCTGAACTTCCTTGCTTACACCGCATACTTAATGCCTCATGCACACTGGACGTTAAAATGACATTATAAAAACGACAGTAGCTTTGCAGTGAGTTTTTCAACTTTTTTAAACGTTCTTGCAATAGCAGTTTTTAGCGTTTATTAGCTTTTTTTGGCGTTTTTCCGCGTTAGCGTTTTTTTTTTCAATGGACCAAAAACGTTAAACGCTGGTGAGCAACGTTTTTGAGCGTTTATCAGCGTTTATCAGTGTTAGAGCATTTTTACAGCTGAAAAACGTCTCTCAGAACCCACTAGTTTTGGGTTTTTTTTTACTGCTCAAAAACGCCACTGCCCAAAACTGCTGATAACAGCCTATGTGTGCATGGACACATAGGATAACATGATGGAGAGTTTAATGACTGTAGAAAAAAACATCTACAGCCAAAAATAGCTTCTGTAAAAACGTCAAAAAACATCCAGTGTGCATGAGGCCTTATAGATAGACGCAAGTGAGTGCGAATGTGAGGCTGGGATAGTCACAAGAAATATAACTAAATATACAAATCATATACACACATCTCCATGGACACATAGGATAACATGATGGAGAGTTTATTGGCTGTAGAAAAAACTTCTACAGCCAAAAACAGCTCATGCACACTGGACGTTAAAATAACGTTATAAAAACGTCAGTAGCTTTGCAATGAGTTTTTCAACTTTTTTCAATGTCTTTGCAATAGTGTTTTTTAGTGTTTATTGGCAGTTTTTTTTTTTTTTTGTCCGCATTAGCATTTTAGCATTTTTTTTTTAAGAAATTTTTTTTTTTTTTTTTTTTCAATGGATCAAAAACGTTAAACGCTGGTGAGTAACGTTTTTGAGTGTTTATCGAAGTTTATAAGCGTTAGAGGATTTTTACAGCTGAAAAACGTCTCTCAGAACCCACTGGTTTTGGTGTTTTTTTTTTTTTACTGCTCAAAAACGCCACTGCCCAAAACTGCTGATAACAGCCTATGTGTGCATGGGACACATAGGATAACATGATGGACAGTTTAATGACTGTAGAAAAACACATATACAGCCAAAAACAGCTGCTGTAAAAACGTCAAAAAACATCCAGTGTGCATGAGGCCTTACAGATAGAAGCAAGTGAGTGTGAATGTGAGGCTGGGATAGTCACAAGAAATATAACTAAATATACAAATCGTATACACACATCTCCATGTATGTTATATACATAAAAACACATCAGATGCAACACATCATTGCACCAAATCAGCCCAGGAGGACATGGTGCTCAAACCTCAGCAGACTCTCTGTGGGTGGGCCCTCCTGGCTTGGCCCTCATCTTCCATCTCAAGGGCTGGTTTACCACCCTGCTTCTCGGCCGCTCGCTTTAACAGCCTGGCTGTTGATGCCCAGGTCCTGGGAGACTGAGGCCTGTCAGATTAGCTTATCTCTATGCTCTTGAAAGCTCGGAAAGCAACTTCTCACAAAGTTAGATTGAAACCTCTATTTCTCTTGGTGCAAGGTAAGATAATTCCAGCCCAAGTTCTCCTCCAGTTTGATCTGGGACTGTTTTCTGCTTTGAGTACCATCAATGTAAATCTCATTCTTAGCAGTTATTTTTCATGGGCTGCTTGCCCCCTCACTCCTTAGTGAAAGCCTTTGTACAGGTAGTCTCTCACATTATTCCTCGGTTACGTTACTTTCTCATAACCATCGCTTCTGCGAGTTGAATCTGAACTGAGGGCTTTAACCTGGAAAGAAGCCTTGTGCTACATGAAGACCAGATGGTTTTGAGGCCCAAGGTCTCTTTTCTTTAACCTGAAAAGCGGTACAATGTTTTGCATGGAAATTTGGCGTTTTATATTGTAGGCCTGTAATTTTTAGGAATAATTCACTTAAATCTGTCCAAACAAGAGTCTAGTAGACATCTCGGGTATGATAAAGTTTGAAACACAAAATCAGAAATTATAATAACTATAAATAATAAAAAAGTTATATGATAATAATACATTTTATTCAATACATTTTAGTCAATATAATCAAATCAAAAACACTGAAATTTGTCCAAACAAGGGTGCAATATTACTAGTCATATTAGTTCAGTAAACATCCCGGGTATGAAAAATTTTGAAACGTGGGACTGCACAAAGTCCGATGTCACAATCGGGACAATAGAACCTGGTTTCCATTCAGATTTTTCTTCCACTGTCATCTCACTTTGAGCAGCAAACCACGCACATCCTTGTAGGTGCTGACTTTTTTTCAGTTGGTGGGATGTAGTCCATGAAGTGACAACCAGTCAGGCGTTCCGGGTTGACAACACCAGCAGCACGACATCCAGCTCTATTCACAGCCATTGGTGTTTGGTGTTTCACAAAGATCAGTTCGGCAACTTTCCAAATAAAGTCAGAAAGGATCATAGGCTTTTCACTCTTTTTTTTTTTTTAAGTTGAATGTAGGCATTCCACAAGCATTGCTCAAGAAGATGCTGGAAGATCTTTTTGTAATACTTTTTTTGCTGTTTCTGCATTGCTGGATAGAATGTCATTGCTTGGTCGGCTCTGTCAACACCTCCCATGGTGTTATTGTAGTCTATCACTACTTGTGGCTTCATGATTTCATTCCCACTTTTTGTGCATACCATAACAGCAGAGGTATTATGGTCTGTACTCATTAGGCACACATCTTTTTTGTCACGCCATCACAGTGCCATAATTTTGCCTTTCTGCCATGCAACCATTTCTCCAGTCTTGAGCTTCTTATTGCCAAACATTGGCGGCATGTCGCACCGGTTAGCCATAACGGTTCCATAGGCATCCATTTTGTTCTGCAGAAGAAACTCAAAAAGTTCAGGAGATGTGTAAAAATTGTCAGTAGTTACACAATAGCCCTGATTTAGCAATGGCTCAGTCAGTGAAAGAACGGAAGATGTTGCCATTCTATAGTTGCTGTATTTTGGGTTGAATTTGATTCCTTTCCCAGTGTATAGGACAGAATTCCAAATGTTAACAGTTGATGATTTGCATAGCATGAAGAATTTTACGCCAAATTGTGCTCTTTGATGCCATGTATTGGATCCAGCTGAGCCTTCCCTTGTAGGCCATTAGACTGTCATCTATGCTAATATCTCTATCTGGCACATAGCTCTGTTGAAAATTCTTCAGAATGATTTGATATACTTCCCAAATTTTCTTTTGGTGCTGGATGAGTAGTTTCATCAAATTCTTTGTTTTCGAAGTACAAATATTTCATTATCGGAAAATTTGTACTCTGACATGACCGTGGCAAATAATTTATTTGTTGTCAAATACCACTTCTGCAGGGCTTTCCCCACCACTCCCTGAAGTATTATTAGACCCAGAATTTTCCAAATGTCATCTTTGCTCACTCGTTCCCACTTTCTACTTCTTGAAAACTTCCGATGTGTAGTAGCTTGCTGCTCTTGGTACCGGTTTGTCTCCATAACTATTTTTTCAATAACCTCATTGGTCACAAATGGTTGTAGGTATGCCAAGGGGTTGTCATCTTCAACATCCATTTTCATACCAGGTGTTCCAGTAAATGGGAATATTGGGGAAGCTGTGTGATCTATACCGCATTCAATAGAGCACCAAGTCCGCACATCACTGAGCTCAGTCTCGGGATCATCACTGAAATCACTTTCGGTGTCTGATGACGAATTTCCCCACAAATCGCTATCATTCAATTCTGCAAGTGATTCTGTATTACTGTCGCTGTTTTCAAGCAGGTCATAAACCACTTTTGATGTAGAGGCACACTTTTTGGATGCCATGGATGTTCTCCAGTTTCCAGGCAGAAAGAACAGTAAAACTATAGGCAGGGCACTGGCCAAAGAACTGGGGTTAAACTGAGGTCAAATGATATGATACAGTAATGTAATCTAATAATATTATAATGTATTGTGTGTGTTGTGATTTATACATTTTGAAATTACTGCCGGTTACACCCCCCTGGGTTGCAACGCTTACAGGGAACGGAAGCCAGGACACACAGAGCATACGGTGGAAGATCCAGCCGCCGGACACAGTGGGAGTACATTGCGGGATCGTTGGGACAAAGTAAGTAACCTCTTCCAGGATCCAGCGATGCAATCTCAAGTGTGGTTCGGGGTTACCGCTAATGGTACACAAATTTCACCCCGGGCCACACTCGGGAATACAGCCAAAGAGGTTAAAAGATGGATTCTTTTTTTCACCTTATGAGGACATTTTATCATCTCTCTGTCCTACTCCAAAACCTCAAGGTGGTATGCACTGTTCAAGTCCATCTCCCTCTCTGCAGCTTCTTTAGACAGTTTTATACTTCTAATTCATGGAGGGCCTTGTAAGGAACAGCCTACTTTTTGTTCTGCTATCGCCAGGTGGATTCAACAACTCATTCAATCAGGTGTCCTCAGTAGCAAGGTTTCCCCTTTTTAAGTTAATGCTTCTTAGGCTTTTCAGCATCCAGCATCTGTTTCTCAGATTTACAAGGCTGCCACCTGGTCTTCTGTTTGCACTTGCAAGTTTTACCAGGTGGACATCAAGGCATCTGCTAATGCCAGCTTGGTTGAAAAGTTATTTTGTTTTTTGTGGGCAGTTAGTCTTTCATTGTTGTGTTGCCCACCCCTTGGTTTGACTTGCTTATGGATGTTACAATATACCCCAAAAACATTATTCTGTGTCCCTTATTGTATGAAAATAGGATTTGTGGCTCATTGTAAAATCCTTTTCTTGGGGTACATTAACCACTTCAGCCCCGGAAGGATTTACCCCCTTCCTGACCAGAGCACTTTTTACAATTTGGCACTGCTTCGCTTTAACTGCTAATTGCGCGGTCATGCAATGCTGTACCCAAACGAAATTTGCGTCCTTTTCTTCCCACAGATAGAGCTTTCTTTTGATGGTATTTGATCACCTCTGCCGTTTTTATTTTTTGCGCTATAAACGGAAAAAGACCGAAAATTTTGAAAAAAAATGATATTTTCTAATTTTTGCTATTAAAAAAATCCAATAAACTCAATTTTAGTCATACATTTAGGCCAAAATGTATTCGGCCACATGTCTTTGGTAAAAGAAATATCAATAAGTCAATAAGTGTATATTTATTGGTTTGCGCAAAAGTTATAGCGCCTACAAACTAGGGTACATTTTCTGGAATTTACACAGCCTTTAATTTATGACTGCCATGTCATTTCTTGAGGTGCTAAAATGGCAGGGCAGTACAAAACCCCCACAAATGACCCCATTTTGGAAAGTAGACACCCCAAGGAAATTGCTGAGAGGCATATTGAGCCCATTGAATATTATTTTTTTGTCCCAACTGATTGAATAATGACAAAAGAAAACAAAATTACAAAAAGTTGTCACTAAATGATATATTGCTCACACAGGCCATGGGCATATGTGGAATTGCACCCCAAAATATATTAAACTGCTTCTCCTGAGTATGGGGATACCACATGTGTGGGACTTTTTGGGAGCCTAGCCGCGTACGGGGCCCCGAAAACCAATCACTGCCTTCAGGATTTCTAAGGGCATAAATTTTTGATTTTACTCCTCACTACCTATCACAGTTTTGAAGGCCATAAAATGCCCAGATGGCATAACCCCCCCCAAATGACCCCATTTTGGAAAGTAGACACCCCAAGCTATTTGCTGAGAGGCATGGTGAGTATTTTGCAGCTCTCATTTGTTTTTGAAAATGAAGAAAGACAAGAAGAAAAAAATGTTTTTTTCTTTTTTCAATTTTTAAAACTTTGTGACAAAAAGTAAAGTCTGCAAAATACTCACTATACCTCTCAGCAAATAGCTTGGGGTGTGTACTTTCCAAAATGGGGTCATTTGGGGGGGTTTTGTGCCACCTGGGCATTCCATGGCCTCCGAAACTGTGATAGGCAGTGAAGAATGAAATCAAAAATTTACGCCCTTAGAAAGCCTGAAGGCGGTGCTTGGTTTTCGGGGTCCCGTACAAGGCTAGGCTCCCAAAAAGTCTAACACGTGGTATCCCCGTACTCAGGAGAAGCAACAGAATGTATTCTGGGGTGTAATTTCACATATTCCCATGGCATGTTTGAGCAATATATCATTTAGTGACAACTTTGTGCAAAAAAAAAAAATTGTCTCTTTCCCGCAACTTGTGTCACAATATAAAATATTACATGGACTCGACATGCCTCTCAGCAAATAGCTTGGGGTGTCTACTTTCCAAAATGGGGTCATTTGGGGGGGGTTTGAACTGTCCTGGCATTTTATGCACAACACTTAGAAGCTTATGTCACACACCACTCACTCTCCTAACTACTTGAAGACAAAGCCCTTTCTGACACTTTTTGTTTACATGAAAAATTATTTTTTTTTTGCAAGAAAATTACTTTGAACCCCCAAACATTATATATTTTTTTAAAGCAAAGGCCCTACAGATTAAAATAGTGGGTGTTTCATTTTTTTTTTCACACAGTATTTGCGCAGCGATTTTTCAAACGCATTTTTTCAGGAAAAAACACACTTTTTTTAAATTTTAATGCACTAAAACACACTATATTGCCCAAATATTTGATGTAATAAAAAAGATGATCTTAGGCCGAGTACATGGATACCAAACATGACATGCTTTAAAATTGCGTACAAACGTGCAGTGGCAGCAAAATAAATACATTTTTAAAAGCCTTTAAAAGCCTTTACAGGTTACCACTTTAGATTTACAGAGGAGGTCTACTGCTAAAATTACTGCCCTCGATCTGATCTTTGCGGTGATACCTCACATGCATGGTGCAATTGCTGTTTACATTTGACGCCAGACCGAAACTTGCGTTCGCCTTAGCGTGAGAGCAGGGGGGGACAGGGGTGCTTTTTTTTATTTTTTATTTTTATTTATTTTTTTATCTTAGTTTTAAACTGTTCCTTTCATTTTTTTAAAATCATTTTAATTGTTATCTCAGGGAATGTAAATATCCCCTGTGATAGCAATAGGTATTTGGGGGGGGTTTGAACTGTCCTGGCATTTTATGCACAACACTTAGAAGCTTATGTCACACACCACTCACTCTCCTAACTACTTGAAGACAAAGCCCTTTCTGACACTTTTTGTTTACATGAAAAATTATTTTTTTTTTGCAAGAAAATTACTTTGAACCCCCAAACATTATATATTTTTTTAAAGCAAAGGCCCTACAGATTAAAATAGTGGGTGTTTCATTTTTTTTTTCACACAGTATTTGCGCAGCGATTTTTCAAACGCATTTTTTCAGGAAAAAACACACTTTTTTTAAATTTTAATGCACTAAAACACACTATATTGCCCAAATATTTGATGTAATAAAAAAGATGATCTTAGGCCGAGTACATGGATACCAAACATGACATGCTTTAAAATTGCGTACAAACGTGCAGTGGCAGCAAAATAAATACATTTTTAAAAGCCTTTAAAAGCCTTTACAGGTTACCACTTTAGATTTACAGAGGAGGTCTACTGCTAAAATTACTGCCCTCGATCTGATCTTTGCGGTGATACCTCACATGCATGGTGCAATTGCTGTTTACATTTGACGCCAGACCGAAACTTGCGTTCGCCTTAGCGTGAGAGCAGGGGGGGACAGGGGTGCTTTTTTTTATTTTTTATTTTTATTTATTTTTTTATCTTAGTTTTAAACTGTTCCTTTCATTTTTTTAAAATCATTTTAATTGTTATCTCAGGGAATGTAAATATCCCCTGTAATAGCAATAGGTAGTGACAGGTACTCTTTTTTTTTGAAAAAATTGGGGTCTATTAGAACCTAGATCTCTCATCTGACCACACCAAGATCGGTGTGATAAAATGCTTCCCCAATTTCCCAATGGCGAAATCTAAGTCATAAAATGCTTGTAGCTTCCGGTTTCTTAGGCCATAGAGATGTTTGGAGCCACTATGGTCTCTGATCAGCTCTATGGTCAGCTGGTTGAATCACCGGCTGCATTCTCAGGTTCCCTGTTGAGACAGGAGAGCCAGAGAAAAACACAGGAGACGGTGGGGGGGGGCATTCCCTCCCACTGCTTGTAAAAGCAGTCTAGAGGCTAATTAGCCACTAGGATTACTTTTACATGAAAGCCGACCACTGGCTGAAAAGAATGATACCAAGATGATACCTAAACCTGCAGGGATCATTCTGGTATAACCACTCAAAGTCGTGAATGGCGTACCTGAAGACAAAAAAATGGTTAACAATAAAGCACAGTAAATGGTAAAGTATAAAAAAATTGCATAACTGAAAAGCAAACATGATAAAATATAATAACAATATAAAAGAGAGAGAATAGAGAGAGAGAGAACAATGAAACAACAACTATTTTTTTTTTATTTTATATTTTTTTTTTTGTGTTTTTTTTTTATTTTTTTTACACTTTTTTTTGTAACTGTAACTTTTATAACTGTAACCGGTTCCAGGTTCGGGTCTCTCAAAATGCGATGGCATCTTGGGAGACCCTGTGAAAGTGTGCCTAGTCTGTGCAATGCTGTACCCTACACTAATACGCAACTAGTGTATGGTAGCGTTCAAAACATTCACCAATGCAAAGACCAGGATTATCAGGACAGGAGGGAAAATAATAGCGGGTGTCACGCCTTTATCCGCGCTTGCTGCAGACACGACATCTTTTTTGGGGGGGTTCGTTGGGTAGGGGTACTCGGGAGGACATAAAGAAAATGCCTCTCATGCAGCCGACTGCATTTGGTTGGGGATGTGAATGGGGGAAGTACGGGCGCTGCAGAAGTGGTGGGTTCCCAATTAGGATTGGCGAATGCAGCAGGAAGGGCACTATGGGCACGACGGGCCTGTTTGTCTTCTTCTTGGTGGCAGCGGGACACTACTTGTGCTTGCCACCTCACCAGCTTGAACTGCACTTATGGGACTCGGCACGTCACCAAGTGTTACTGCAGTGCTGGTTTGACTACGACCGGGGTGTACTAGGCCGCTGGCGCTTGCCAGTTAACCAAAACGCTACCAAAAAAACTGTTAGCGATCGCAGGGATCAGGCCTGACTCTGCGAACGCTGCAGTTATGCGTTTAGTGTTTTGTAAGTGACAATGATTGATCGATACTGCACTTGGGTGGGCTGGGCCGGGCGGAGGGGCAAAACGCAGGTGCTAGCAGGTATCTGGGCTGATCCCGCTAACACTGCGTTTTTGGGTACCCTAAATTGTTGGGGACGCTAGTATAGATCAGATCAGATATTGAGCCGTT
Source organism: Lithobates clamitans (assembly GCA_037952925.1). NCBI lineage: Eukaryota > Metazoa > Chordata > Amphibia > Anura > Ranidae > Lithobates > Lithobates clamitans. Next base: position 690,280 of record JBBGZY010000412.1, on the reverse strand, counting down.
CAGATACTATACCACTAAGGGAGGTGTACGGTGCGTGCGTGGGTGTTAGCGCTACTGGCGCTAATCTGACGCTGCCTGGGGCGATGCATATCACTGCCGGGCGATCAGGGGGCTAAACCTTTATTAGGTAATAAATGGCGGGTGCCCTGACACTATAAAAAATAAACGAACTAACCAGCGTCACCCGTAACAGTTATACGGTGATCAGTGGTGAAAGGGTTAACTAGGGGGCAATCAAGGGGTTAAAACCATTTATTAGGTAGTAAATGGGGGTCCCTGTCGCTATAAAACACTGACAGCAAACCTAAATACTTACCTCCCTAACTAGCGTCACCAGCGACACTAATACAGCGATCAGAAAAATTATCGCTTAGCGACACTGGTGACGGGGGGTGATCAAGGGGTTAAAACTTAGGGGGGGTTAGGGGGGTATCCTAGACCTAAAGGGGGCTAACAATAACTGCCCCACCACACTAACTGTCACAAACTGACACCATGCAGTAATCAGAAAAAAAAAAACTGCTTGGTGTCAGTGTGACAGGGGGGAGGGGTGATCGGGGGGGTAAAGGGGGATGATATGTGTGCCTGGCATGTTCTACTGGGATGTGTGTGTGTTGTGCACTCACATTTCAGTCTTCTCTCCTCAGCGCCGGAACGGAAACTGCCGAGTCGAGGAGAGATGACATCACATCCTCTGCTTCTGTGTACTACACAGAGGCAGGGGAAGACTCTGATTGGCTGGGAGCGATCGCGAGGGGGGGGCCACGAATGGATGGCCTTCCCCTCATCACTGAACGCTCCCAGACCAAAGCCGACCGCCTCGGGCACGGGGGGGGTACCAGGTACGTGATTTTGCCTGCCCGTGCCATTCTGCCGCAGTATATCTGCCTTAGGCGGTCGGCAACTGGTTAAGGAGCACAAGTATTGCCCCTCTGTTTTTATGATCCACTTCTACTGTTGCTTGCTACAAAACTAAGGCAGGCTGGGAGTGAGAGGAATTATAGTGGGCTGTCTATAGCTTTGTTTTATGTTTATATTAACCATTTTTTGCCTCACAACCTGGAAATTACATGGATTGTTTGAGGATTTGCATCATTTAATTTACAGAACATGCCCACAACTTTGAAGATGTTTTTTTTTTTGTTTTTTTTATTATGAAACAAACAACAAATAGGACAAAATAACAGAAAAAAGTAAATGTGCATAACTATTCACCACCCTAAAGTAAATACTTTGTAGAGCCACCTTTTGCGGCTATCAGAGCTCCAAGTCGCTTTGGATAAGTCTCTATGAGCTTACATCTTACCACTGGGATTTTTGCCCATTCCTCCTTGCAAAACTGCTCCAGCTCCTTCAAGTTGGATGGTTTGTGCTTGTGAACAGTAATCTTTAAACCTGACCACAGATTTTCTATTGGATTGAGGTCTGTGCTTTGACTAGGCCATTCCAACGCATTTACATGTTTCCCCTTAAACCACTCAAGTGTTGCTTTAGCAGTGTGTTTGGGGTCATTGTCCTGCTGGAAGGTGAACCTCCGTCCTAGCCTTAAATCACACACAGAGTGGTACAGGTTTTGCTGAAGAATATCCCTGTATTTAGCACCATCCATCTTTCCCTCAACTCTGCCCAGTTTCCCAGTCCCGACTAAAAAACATCCCCACAGCATGATGCTGTCACCACAATGTTTCACTGTGGGGATGGTGTTCTTTGGGTGATGTGATGTGTTGGGTTTGCGTCAGACATAGCATTTTCTTTGATGGCCAAAAAGTTCAATTTTAGTCTCATCAGACCAGAGCACCTTCCTCCATACATTTTGGGAGTCTCCCACATGCCTTTTCGCAAACTCAAAACCTGCCATTTTGTTTGTTGCTGAAAGTAATGGCTTTCTTCTGGCCACTCTGCCATAAAGCCCAACTCTATGGAGCGTATGGCATATTGTCGTCCTATGTACAGATACTCCAGTCTCTGCTGTGGAACTCTGCAGTTCCTCCAGGGTTACCTTAGGTCTCTGTGCTGCCTCTCTAATTAATGCCCTCCTTGCCTGGTCCATGAGTTTTGGTGTGCGGCCGTCTCTTTGCAGCTTTGCTGTTGTGCCATGTTCTTTCCATTTGGTTGTGATAGATTTGATGGTGCTCCTAGGGATCATCAAAGATTCGGATATTATTTTATAACCTAACCCTGACTTGTACTTCTCAACAACATTGTCCCTTACTTGTTTGGAGAGTTCCTTGGTCTTCATGGCAGTGTTTGGTTAGTGGTGCCTCTTGCTTAGGTTTTGCAGCCTCTGGGGCCTTTCAAAAAGGTGTGTATATGTAATGACAGATCATGTGACACTTAGATTGCACACAGGTGGACATCATTTCACTAATTACGTGATGGTAATTATGGTAATGGTGATGGATTGGCCAAGCATGTCTCCAGACCTAAACCCTATTGAGCATCTATGGGGCATCCTGAAACGGAAGGTGGAGGAGTGCAAGGTCTCTAACATCCACCAGCTCTGTGATTATCCTCATGGAAGAGCGAAAGAGTTTTTGTTACCAGTTTTACTTGAAAAAGTATTCATACCCCCCTTGACATTTTCTACATTTTGTTATGTTACAACCAAAAAACGTAAATGTATTTTATTGGGGTTTTGAGTGATAGACCAACACAAAGTGGCACATAATTGTGAGGTGGAAGGAAAATGATAAATGGTTTTTAACATTTTTTGCAAATAAATATGTGAAAAGTGTGGCATGCATTTGTATTCAGTCCCCTTTACTCTGATGCCCCTCACTAAAATCTAGTGGAACCAATCGCCTTCAGAAGTGACTTTATTAGTAACTAGAGTCCACTTGTGTATAATTCAATCTCTATATAAATGCAGCTGTTCTGTAAAGCCCTCAGAGGTTTGTTGGAGAACCTTGGTGAACAAACAGCATCATGAAGGCCAAGGAACACACCAGACAGGTCAGAGATAAAGTTGTGGGGAAGTTTAAAGCAGGGTTAGGTTATAAAAAAATTTCCCAAGTGTTGAACATCTCATGGAGCACTGTTGAATCCATGATCCGAAAAGGGAAAGAGTATGGCACAACTGTAAACCTACCAAGACATGGCCATCCACCTAAACTGACAGGCTGGGCAAGGAGAGCATTAATGAGAGAAGCAGCCAAGAGACCAATGGTAACTCTGGAGGAGCTGCAGAGATCCACAGCTCAGGTGGGAGAATATGTCCACAGGACAACTATTAGCCGTGCACTCCACAAATCTGGTCTTTATGGAAGAGTGGCAAGAAGAAAGCCATTGGTGAAAGAAAGCCATAAAAAGTCCCGTTTGCTGTTGGCAAGAAGCCATGTGGGGGGCACAGCAAACATGTGGAAGAAGGTGCTCTTGTTAACTTTTTGGCCTAAAAGCAAAACGCTATGTGTTGTGGAAAACTAACATTGCATATCGCCCTCAACACACCATCCCCACGGTGAAACATGGTGGTAGCAGCATAATGTTGGGGGGTTGGTTTTCTTCAGCAGGGACAGGGAAGCTGGTCAGAGTTGATGAGAAGATGGATGGCGCCAAATACAGGGCAATATTAGAAGAAAACCTGTTAGAGTCTGCTAAATACTTGAGATTGGGGCTGAGGTTCACCTTCCAGCAGGACAAGGACCCTAAACATACAGCCAGAGTTACGATGAAATGGTTTAGATTAACCACTTAAACCCCCTTCCTAAAGAGACCAATTTTCAGCTTTCAGTGCTCTCACATTTTGAATGACAATTACTCAGTCATGCAACACTGTACTCATTTGAAATTGTTGTTCTTTTTTCACACAAATAGAGCTTTCTTTTGGTGGTATTTGGTCACCACTGGGTTTTTTATTTTTTTGCACTATAAATGAAAAAAGACCGAAAACGTTGTAAAAAAAATGCATTTTTCTTCATTTCTGTTATAACATTTATTGAGACACTAACAAGCCAGGAAACTACAAATACCCCCCAAATGACCCCCATTTTGGAAAGTAGACATTCCAAAGTATTTAGTAAGAGGCACAGTGAGTATTTAAGTTGTAATTTTTTCCCACAATTCTTTGGAAAATGAAGATTTATTTTTTCTTTTTTTTTCACAAAATTGTCAAATTAACAGGTTATTTCTCACACACAGCATATGCATACCACAAATTACACCCCAAAACACATTCTACTATTCCCCCTGAGTATGGCGATACCACATGTGTGAGACTTTTACACAGCCCGGCCACATACAGAGGCCCAACATGTAGGGATGCAAACAAAGCCTAGGGAATGCCCAGGAAAAAACCAAAGCCTACTTACCACCAACTCTCAGACAACCAAATTGACCTGTCTAACAGTACGCGTTAAAAACAGGGGTTTAGTCCGCACGCATTTGCAAATGCATGCGTAAGCCACAGAGCCTCGTCACGGCACCCTGATATCTGTGGTCCTAACACTAAAATATGAGTGTCCCCACAGTGGAGGCACATGCATTCTGATGGATAAATGCTGGCAGGTGGACTGAAGGGCAGCCCATCCCTTCTTAAGGGTACAGAAGCACACCAGACACCCAGCAAATAGCACCACGGCTGCAAAGGTGCTGGTGCATTTCTGGACCAATAAACACACCAAGGTGATCTCAAAAAACTTGCCACCGCCTTCATTTATAGCTGGCTATCGCAGTAAGCGGCTTTGTAGGGAGCATCTCCAGGTGTTCTAGGGACATAAGTTACATATATCATTTCTTGACTACCTCTTGCACTTTTGAAGGCCCTGGAGCACCAGGACAATGGAAACGCACAGAAAATGACCCCATTTTGGAAAGAAAACACCCCATGTAATTGTTTTCCACAAGTTTTTGGAAAATGTGGAAAAAAAAATGAAAATGCATTTCTTTTTTTCAACACAAAGTTGTCCATTTATACAATAATTCTAACACATGGCATATGCATAGCCAAAATTACAGCCCAAAATCTATTCTGCTACTCCTGAGTATGGTGATACCACATGTGTGAGACTTTTACACAGCCTGGCAACATACAGAGGCACAACATGTAGGGAAGCACCATCAGGTGTTCTAGGGGCATAAATTTCAAATCTAATTTGACCACCTATTACACTTTTGTGAGGCACTGTAGTAGCATGGATGTGGCACAGATGAGCACTGATGTGGCGTGGATGGGGGATGGCTAAGCCATGGATGGGCATGGCTGAGTATGGATGGCATGGCTGAGCACGGATGGGATGGCATGACTGAGTATGGATGTATAGATGAGTATGCATGGATGGATGGATGGATGGCATGGCTGAGCATGTATGGATGGCTGAGAGTATGGATGGCATGGCTGAGCAAGGATTGATGAGGCTGGAATGGGCACAGAGCAGTGCTGTGGGCACTACAGATCCAGCCCACAGCACTGGGCTGGATCTGTAGTGCACCGATCACTCCCCCTCTCCTCTCCTCTCCTCTCACACTGTACAAATCGGTATGGAGAGGGGCGAGATGAACTGGGTATGCGCTGGCTTGTTTGCAAGTGATCATTCCGCCATTTGACGCTGCCATAGGCCCTATACCATGATACCGGGGGACCCGGCGGTCACAGATATTCCCGGGTGCGCGCCCAATGGCAAGTGGTTAAAGCATATTCTTGTGTTAAAATGGCACAGTCAAAGTCCAGACCTAAATCCAATTGAGAATCTATTGCAAGATTTTGGAAATTGCTGTTAGCAGACACTCTCCATGCAATCTGACAGAGCTTGAGCTATTTTGCAAAGAAGAATAGGCATAAATTTCACTCTCTGGATGTGCAAATCTGGTAGAGACATGCCCAAAAGCTATAATTGCAGCGAAAGGTGGTTCAACAAAGTATTGACTGAAGGGGGGCTGAATACAAATGCACACCACACTTTTCACATACCGTATATACTCGAGTATAGGTCGAGTTTTTCAGCACATTTTTTTGTGTTGAAAGTGCCCCACTCGACTTATACTTGAGTCAAGCACTTTTCTGCAGCAACAAATGTCATTTTCCGAACCGACTGTGGGCCCCCGGATAGCTAAACACAGAGGAGATGGAGGAATTAATTTACTGATCTCCTGTGACCAATGGAGCCACGAACAATTTCAGAGCTGTCATTCCCTGCATGGTACAGTCAGGGAAACCACTAATCATGCACAATCTGATGTCTCCATAAAAAATACCTGTCATCCACCCAAAGCTAACAAAGAGGGGGCTCACTAACCCCTATGTGATAGTAATAAATTTAAATGAAAAAAAAAAGTAAAAGTGTGTGTATGTATATATATATATATATATATATATATATATATATTATAAATAATTTGAAAGATTTGCAAACACCTTGTCACACCCGAAATCCCCCCCCCCCCCCCCCGCACACGCAAATGCCAACGTGTGTAGGTCTTTCACCCATATGTAAACAGCAATTGCACCACTGAAATAAATTGTTGTGAAGTGGAATAAATTCTGAAATTGATATTAACTTTCTAAACTAAATATTATCCGAAGTTGTTACGGAGTCCCTCTATTTATTCCATATATGTATTAATTTGTCTATTCCTAAAGTTAGCTAGTCTATTAAAACGCTGATCGTTACTGTTGATAGCACAATAATATAAGGTTAGCTATGAAAACAAACACACTGCTTAATAAAACAACGTCTTATTTATTTTCCAAGAAAATAGGAAAACGCCAACATGAAAATACTAAAGCAAGATATAACAAAGCAACAAGAAATATCAAAAATACTTATTGCAAAGCTGTCCTATAGATAAGGTATCCTCAGCTGGGCTAGAGATGGTGAGAGAGAAAGCCATGCGGCTCAGAGAGCCATCAGGCACGAACCAAGAGCGCAAAAGGGACGACTTCCCTCCTGTGTGCCCTTTTTAAACTTCATCAATACACTGTCCAGACCCAACCCCATTGCCTGCCCATTTTGGTTTCTAACGAATGAAAGTAGTTCCAGGGGAGTCCTTTTCAATATATTATATTTCTGTCTGTCCTGTATTGGCCTCTAGGGGCAGCATTTGTTCATGTTTCATCGCTATGTGACCTGGGTCCTTCAGTCTTAACTGGCCCTTTCAAGGCTCTGAATTGGCAGCAAAGCCTCTAACTTGTACGAAGAGACCTTACCATCAATTCGTCCCTCAACTTACATAGATAAATGCAAGAGCTTCCTATATAAATTTTGAGTCTAACACATATAAACCTGAAACAATGACAAACCACAAAATTCCGTCCCTGTACCTGGATTTCAGAGATCATGCGAACGTATACAATGCACCTCTATCTACTGTTAGGTTCAAGGAACACCCTAGTTCCATGACTAACGTTACATTGATATCCTTTTTATGACAAAGAAACAATCTCTCCTATTTCCCAAATAATACACTGGTGTTCCCTTCCCAACAATGTTCTCCCCATCCAGAACACAGTGAGGCATCTTCCCAACATTTCTCATTCACCACCGTGTATTGACCTGGCATACAAGGGACGTCATGGTAATGCTTTGGTCAGAGGGAAATATCAACCTGCCTCCAGCTTCCATCCTCTCTGATCACATGTGTGTGTGTATATAGTGAAATGAACCACTGAAGGTCAGATATGTTGCCTTCAAAAAGTTGCCAACATCCCGGATCAGTACAAAAAATAAGACCCTTCGGTTAGGGAGCTTATATAGGGGACATCGTCCTGAAACATGTCAGGCTTTTAGAGAAAATATCCTATTACAAATGGAAGTATACAAAATTGTTTTATGAAAGCAAATTCTATTGTATAAGTACTATTGTTGAGATTCATGTCCAATGTACCTTGTTTTTATGCTTTTTCAAATAAATAAAATATTTTTTTATCTAATTCAATCGTATGTGTAGTGATCGAATATATTATGTATATATATTGGTTGATATGATGTAGAGTGGGTATGATAATGAATTAGTAAGTACTCTTCCGCAGCAACCCAATTCTTCCAGAGAGATGCACTTTATTGACTTCCAACACAGAACAAAGTCCAAAGTCCACAGATGACAAAGAAATCCGACAGAGGAGATATAATTCAGAACCCCATGTCTTAGGTCCGAGTATGCATACACAGACAAGCCTCACCCCAGACACAGACAAGCCTCACTCCCCCAAACCTATAGACTGAATGCCGTGTTATATTCACTAAATATTGAATGGCTGAGCAATTTGATTGGCCGTTTCAATTTAGGACTTGAACAGCCGTGAACCACCCCAATTTGCACTCCCGCATATCAACATCAACAAGTCCCCTTTAGATATATTAATTAGATAAACAGAACACCCTTTTGAGCCCTTGGAATACCTACATTCCTGCATATCAACAAGCCCCCCTGATAAATTAGCCCCACAGGAGGGAGCCTCCGCTAGGCCAACACAAAACACTTCCTGATCCCATTGTTACCCCCTCAGGTCTAATTACCATCAATAAATATTTCTTCTATGGTCCTTTAAACAATGTACCCTTTGAAATGTTCAATTAGGTTAACAGCCCATACCTCACATACCTAGGTAGACTTGCATGAGACTGACGCATCTAAGGGTTTTCAGCTGTCCCCTTGATATGTTAAAATTCAGTTGGACAATGCAACTGGATTTCTGGTCAGCATGGCACTCCAATACAATATTATACATAAATTGGCCAACATATTACAACAGTATGGTTCGCCTAAAAAGTCCCATTATACTGGGGGGTATATAAGCTCCCTAACCGAAGGGTCTTATTTTTTGCTCTGATCACATGTGGGTAATTTTAGCCTCAGATGCAACAAGGTAGAATCCCCAGTCAGTAAGACCACTGATACCACTGAATACACAGACCGAGTCTGTACTTCTGTGTATGGGATCAATGAGGAAGCATAACATCTCTCATAATCCAAACTAGCACAGCCCATCCAGGTATTTGACCACCACTTTGGATTAGTGTAAGAGATGTGTTTTGACAAAATCTTACTAAGCTGTGATGCCAACTCATAAGGCCAATGCCCCTCATGCAGAGACTGTACAATCAGCTTGAAGTTGGTTGATACCTCCGCCTGCCCCTGTGTGCACACCAGAGCCCATGACAGATTTCTGTCCTGTATCATCACACTCTACCACATGTTTGACAAATCTGGAGCCACTTTAACCTGGCTATTTATGTGGCTTTGTTGAATGTTATTAAGGATGCCACCAATCTCTGAGTAACAAAGCCCCGCTTACTGTCTGAAGCTATGGCTGAGAGTTTGTTCCTCAGGAGACAGATGTCCACTCCATTAACAACACCCATCCCGACTCCTATTCCCCCCAATATAGTGCTGAATACATCCCTCCTCTTTCGGTTACTCCTCAGAAATAAGCGTCCTGAATGCCTTCTGTGTCCGCACATCTCTGGGAGTAAGCCACTGGTACAATGACCGTACTTGATTCAGTGTATACTCAGCACATATAGGGTAATAGGCTTTTATCAACAACTGTGAGATGTTGAAGTGCCATGTGGTGAAGGCATACTGTGCCCTGGTAGCCAGCGTTTGTTCCCTTTTTTCTAACGGAGCATGCTCCTGTGTTTAGTCACTGGCATTACCTGTGCAAGGTTCCAACCTCTCAGGTGAGACATCAACCAGGCGTATCTCCCCCATAACCAGCTCTGGTGTCCCACATGTCCAGTAACCAAGAACCTCTCAGTTGGACTGCTAAAATTGAAACACCACCCCTACAAGGAAATTTTCACCCCATTGATGTGTCACCTGGCACCCTCTAGTCTGGCCAACAGATAGCTTCTTATGCTTAAGTGCCAGCCTCCTGGGTACCTGCACCATATTAATTCCGTTATGTCAGTACATGTTCCATATTAAAAACATGATTTCCTTCTTTCAATTCCTCCCTCCATAAAGGAAGAAAACATATTTTACATTTCTTGTTCTGAAGGATTGGATAGGCTATATTCCTTCCCCAACCTCCAACCCATTGCACTTGTATTCACAGTACGTTTGCATTCATAAATGACAAGAGAGACTCCGGCAAAATGTTTCACAATTCTTGTTGATAAGCACAGTCTTTCAGATTCAGCATTAGCACTAAATTGTCCGCAAGAAAAAGAAACCTTATATTGCAAGTATTAATCTGAATCTTTTCGTTTGTCCCTTCTCTCCTGAATGTTTATCAGAACAAATTTGCAGCATGGTATGGCACAAACAAACTGCCAACCAGATGAACATCTTTCATCTGTTCCAGAAACCTCTCCAATCTCGCTCCACCAGGACTCTGGAAGTGAAAATCAAGAGCAGAATCAAATTCTTATCCACAATATCTGCTTGCTTGCTATGTTTTCTTATAGTTCCTTCCTTGGAACCCAGGAACTTGGTATTCCTGGCTTCTGCAACTCTGAACAAATTATCAAAACAACCATGATTTTTTTTTTTTTTAGGCTGAACCCTAAAATGGATCTCCATGGTATGATGAAAATGTAAAAAAAAATGAACGTGAATGTTGCTTCTCAAAAGATTCAAATTTTAAACACTAAAAAAAAAAACAATGCATTTATCTGTACCTTAAGACCTATGCACTAACTCCCCTTTCAGGTGGACAAAGCCTAAACCTTATGGAACTTTTTCCACCTGAATGAAAATAAAAACAAAGAAAAAAAACTCCGGCGGCTAGAATGGCTTCCTACCAACTCTTGTCTTAAACAAAATGTATTCAGCTGCTTATTGAGGACATTGCCAATGATCAGATATTCAGCTGCTAATTGAGGGCATAGCCAATGACCCTCTTTCAGGTGGACTAAACCTAACAATTTTTCCACCTGCACAAAACAAATGAATAAACAAATAACAAAAAAAAATAAAAATGAAAAAAAAAATATATATATTTTTTTAAATGTAAAAAACAATTAAAACAAAAATTATTATTTTTTTTTTTAATTAGAAATAAGTGAAGGGGACAAAAAACATAATAATCATAACAGGAAAAAAATAATAATCCAGAGGCTTATCCTTGAAAATACTAAAAATACATCAAGGTCCTCTGTAATATTCCAAACATAAAGGGCAAATCTCTGAAATCTATGGTGGATACTCCTGGGTGATGTCTCACCTGAGAGGTTGGAACCTTGCACAGGTAATGCCAGTGACTAAACACAGGAGCATGCTCCGTTAGAAAAAAGGGAACAAACGCTGGCTACCAGGGCACAGTATGCCTTCACCACATGGCGCTTCAACATCTCACAGTTGTTGATAAAAGCCTATTACCCTATATGTGCTGAGTATACACTGAATCAAGTACGGTCATTGTACCAGTGGCTTACTCCCAGAGATGTGCGGACACAGAAGGCATTCAGGACGCTTATTTCTGAGGAGTAACCGAAAGAGGAGGGATGTATTCAGCACTATATTGGGGGGAATAGGAGTCAGGATGGGTGTTGTTAATGCAGTGGACATCGGTCTCCTGAGGAACAAACTCTCAGCCATAGCTTCAGACAGTAAGCGGGGCTTTGTTACTCAGAGAGATTGGTGGCATCCTTAATAACATTCAACAAAGCCACATAAATACCTAGGTTAAAGTGGCTTCGGAATTTGTCAGCCATGTTTAGAGGTTGGTAGAGAGTGTGATGGTACAGGACAGAAATCTGTCATGGGCTCTGGTGTGCACGCAGGGGCAGGCGGAGGTATCAACCAATACAGCAAAACAAAATACTCTTGCGCATGAATGTGTTAGCCAGGCAGTCCAAAGTTCAGGATGGACAATAGCTAGCGGCCTTGCTGCCCTCTAGGATAGGGATATCCTAGCAATGAAATGGGAAAACAGAAAAGAGAAAGCGCACCAGCCTTGTGCATTATCCTTTGATACATTTATTAAGAAAAAAACATTCGCAAAGGTAGAAAATCATGCTTGTAACAATCTTTGACTTGTGACAGTCCGTCCACTGATAGCAGTCTCCAGGTCCTGAAGAGAGGACGTGCGAACCGCTGCTGGCTGATGCGTTTCTAAGGTTTACCTTCTTCCTCAGAGCCTCAACCAACTTCAAGCTGATTGTACAGTCTCTGTATGAGGGGCAGTGGCCTTATGAGTTGGCATCACAGCTCAGTGAGATTTTGCCAAAACACATCTCTTACACTAATCCAAAGTGGTGGTCGAATGCCTGGATGGGCTATGCTAGTTTGGATTATGAGAGATGTTATGCTTTCTCATTGATCCCATACAAAGAAGTGCAGACTCAGTCTGTGTATTCGGTGGTATCAGTGGTCTTACTGACTGGGGATTCTACCATGTTGCATCTGAGGCTAAATTACCCACATGTGAACAGAGAGGATGGAAGCTGGAGTAAGATTGATATTTCCCTCTGTCAAAGACATGACCATGACATCCTTTGTATGCCAGGTCAATACACGGTGGTGAATGAGAAATGTTAGGAAGATGCCTCACTCTGTGTTCTGTTCTATTAAGCAGTGTGTTTGTTTTCATAGCTAACCTTATATTATTGTGCTATCAACAGTAACTATCAGAGTTTTAATAGACTAGCTAACTATAAGAATAGACAAATTAATACATATATGGAATAAATAGAGTGAATTCGTAACCACCTTTGGATAATATTTAGTTTAGAAAGTTGATATCAATTTCAGAATTTATTCCAGTTTCCATATTTTTTTTTTAAAAAAGGTTTTATTAAATTTCAACATAATAACAGGAGTTATGTAGTATACATGTTAATATTCAAAACATGAGAATTGAAAAGCCAGTTAGAGTTTATAGGTTGAGTAACCAAACAAAAAAAGGAACGTTAGAAGCGTAAAAAGTCACAAGGTGAGACATGAACTGTAACCAGTAGTTGTAATCGAATGTCATGGAGCACATCCGGTTCACTATGTAGAATTGACGTAGCTCATTGAGATCGGTGAACATCGCACCTGTGAGGACTGGTGTTGAATGTAAAAATCTGGGCATGTTTGAAGGCTGTCTACTGTCCACTTGTCCACTCCATCGAAGGTCGGCCCAAGTACCATTCACCCCTATAGGGAGCTTTCTGTGGATGGGAGGGCTTCTGAAGACAAGTAAACCAGTGGACAAGCTGGAATGGTGTGGGAGGGCATAATACTGAATCCCGTTGGGAAGTAAAATTGTAAGATTGTCAAGGCTAGGGAAGGGGGGTTTCCAGTGACCTTTCGGGAGTGTATCTATGCTAGTATACCGGGGCATTCGGAGCTGTAGTGGGTGGGGCCCATCGGGAGCTGCTAAGAGAAGGATTATTGGCAAATGGGAACAGTTAGGGTAAGTAGGGGATGTGGGGAAGGTGTAGGGTTTGGTAGACGAGAGTATTGGGTACATGGGGTATGAGTTCTTGGAGTATAGAACAATTCAGGGAGTTCAAGGTGGGGGCGGTAAGGCGCAGGTGGCGCAGTCGGAGTCGTGGATTGCCTATAGTGTAACCAGCACGCCCACGTGGCATTAAATTTTTTTGGATTATCGTTAGCTTGACTTATGAGTTTTTCCATGTCTGCTATTCTGTCTACTCGACGGACCCAATCATTCACAGTTGGAGGAGTAGTATTCCTCCAAAGGAGTGGGGCACATAGGTTAGCTGCATTAATGAGGTGAAGCGAAAGCCAAGGGGAGCAGGGGTGTGATCTAGGAGATAATGTGCGGGAGAAAAGGCTGGTGAGTAGGTGGTAAGTTGTGAGATCGGTTGGTGGATTTCTGACCAGAATGCCTGAATGAGGGTACAATCCCACCAAATGTGGAGTAGGGTGCAGCGTTCCATCGCCAGCATGTTGGGGGTACAGCGGGGTGGAAGTGGTGGACTCTGTCGGGAGTCCTGTATCATTTCGAAAACAGTTTATATCTATTTTCCTGTGTTGAAACGTTGATTGAGCCTTTGTGAATGAGGGTGAATATGCGTTCCTATTCAGTGGGAGTGAGATCCATAGGGAGGTCTGATTCCCATTGTCGTACTATTTTGTCTTCCTTGACCTTATGTCCGGAATAGAGGGGAGAGTAGATGAAGGAAATTAAGTAACCCTGAGGTTCCATGATGGTGCAGATGGGTTCAAAAGGTGAGTAATCTCTGTGCCATTGAGTGGTGGGCTTGGTAGTGTCAAAAAAGTTTCCCAGTTGGAGGTATTTGTAAAAGGGGATATTGTATTCAGGGATTGTAGCAGAGAGTGCGTGGTGTGGTAGGAGTGACTATTCCAATTTACAATTTATTTCAAGTTGCCTTGCAACAACCACACAGGTGAGGTATCGCCACAAACATCAGAGTCAAAGCAGTACATCTAGGGCCATCATTCACGATTACCTCTACACTGATATGACTTTTTAAAACGTCACCTAGGAAAAAGTTTTGGGTACTGTGGTTTGTCACCATTTTACAGGCACACACAATTTTGAGTCTTGACATGTTTGTTATCTATTTACTAAACCCAACAGCAACTTTTATATTTTACAAAAAAAAAAAAAAGATGGGTATGGTATTACATTTGTGTGCACTAAAATTCATTTTAGTGCATGTTTTCCTGAAAATTTGCATTTGATAAACCATTTTTATTCTCCAGGGTCTTTGTTTTCAAAAAATATGTAATGTTTGGGAGGTTCTAAGTAATTTTTCTACCATAAATAATGATTTAACAAGTGGGAAAAATTAAAAAATTGCCCCCAACATAAAGTGATTAAACTACTCCAAGAATGTGATTTGTAGCTAACTTCAGCTTTGCTTCTGTAGTTGGATACAGAAAACACCTTTGCAGCTACAAAATGCAGGTGGGTCATGCTCATCAGTAGCTGCATTGGAAAACTTGAGTGAGCTGGTGAATTCGGTTGCCAGTTCCAAATCTAGTAACAAAATGCTAAGGAAAGAATTGTACTCATGCGCCTTGGCCCTTAATTGAATAATGCTGACCCATGACAGGGTCTGAATGTGCCTGTGTCTTTTTTCATGGATAACTTGAGAAGTTTATTACAGGGCTCTTGATATTGCTGGATAAAAAGCATTACGTTTCCTTTCAGGTGTTTGTTGCGACTGGTATGGGAATCTATCGTAAGCCAGTCACTGGAATGTGGGACTACCTGTGCGAAAAGGTGAGACCATGTGCAGTGCATGTTGCATAGATGTTTGCCTTTTCCCCTTCATTTATTGTAAGGTGCAGTTATGCTTTAGATCATCACCTATTGGGTATAGTGCCCTTAAACCTAATTACAATAATAATAAATTATCGCAAAATACCAATAATCCTAGAATTGCATCCACAAAAAAAAAATTAAACAATTAATCATGCTTCCTCCTCTGAATAGAAACAATCATTTACACACAGAAGTACATAAACTACACAATAAGTGTATGAAAAGTCCCAGTAATATAAACGATCATCACCCGAAGAAGTGATATTCCCAAACCATCTTCAAATCAATCCAAAACACAATGATACTCTCCAGGTCATATATCCACGCTCCGATGGGATTGTGGATTCCCGTGGTTTAGAGGGTCTGTTGTTGTCCCAGCTGTTAGTGTCTAAAAAGTTGCTTGCAAAAATAAAAACATATCATTGCGCAGGATTGTTGTATGATTAAATACACCCCCAGGAAAATGTGGACTGATTCACTCACATTTAGCAGGGCTAAAACACGCTCCTAAAACGATCAGAGATGCTCGCAGGCTTCCTCCTCATTGCACACCCGGTGTAGTAAAACTCCGTTATACGGCACTCCAACTAGTGGTAGACATTGGATATACCATTCAATAAACTCCATATAAAGAGCTCATTGATAAAAATTAATTTTATAATTCGATGTACCCAGAATTGCAGGGATCAAATCAATTAATAACCAGATTACAGGTTATACAAAAATAATATCTTAAAATCAGAAATAAAACAATTTAAATCGAAATCAATATTCAACCCCATTGGCGAGAGAGTACCAACCTCAAAAATCCATCTTGATTCACATTTGCTTAACTCTCTAACCCGGTGGATTCCTCTCCAATGGGGTTTATTTGTCAATTGCCCAGAATTTAAGGCCCACTGGATTTTTTTTGTGGCATTGTAAAAAGTGCCTAGATACACTGTGCTTTTAAAAAAAACATTGCTTATATTTCGTATATGCTCCTGTATCCTTTTCCACATGGGTCGTTTTGCTCTTCCTATGTATTGTAATGAGCATGGACATTGTAACATGTATACTACACCTTCTGTCCTGCATGAGATAGAATCTTTCAATTGGTATTCTTTTTTAGTACTATTAGAGATGAATTTGGTACATTTTTGACCATTGAAATTTGTATTCCTACATGCATAGCATTTCTTACATAGAAAAAATCCTTTTCCTTGTTAGAATGTAAACTGTGATTTTTTTTTGGTGGAACTGGGACATTTTTAGCTATCATATCCCTGAGAGTTGGAACCTTTCTGTATATAAACTGTGGTTTTACTAGCAACACAGTTCTCAGCTGCCTATCTGCTTGGAGTAATGACCAATGTTTTTTAATTATATTTTCAATTTGTCTATGAGTATTATAACCTAGAACTATAGGCACCTCTTGATACTGACCCACTGTTTTTTTTCTGTCTCGGATTAATACTTCTCTCGGTACATTTGATACTACTTGAATTTTCTCCTGAATAAATTTTTTATCATAGCATTTATAGATTAATTTCTCCCCTACTTTATGTGCTTGTTCTGAAAAGTCATGCCGACTACTACAGTTTCTTAGACTAATCATTTGTTCCTTACTTATGTTTATTAACCATGGATTATAGTGACAGCTATCAACTGGTATTATAGCTGTTCCTTTCTACTGGCTTAAAGAATGTTTTGGTTGTTATTTGATTTCCATCTAGTTGTATTTCCAAGTCCAGGAAATGAATAGTCGTCTCATTGATCTTATAGGACAATTTAATATTTTTTTGATTATCATTTAATTTTTCAAAGAATTGGATTAAGCTTGTTTTATCCCCATTCTAGATTATAATACAATCATCTATAAATCTTCTGTACATTACCAATTGCCTTGGGACATCAGGGTAGATAACTTCATCTTCCCATTTAGCCATAAATATATTGGCAATACTTAATGCATATTTTGCTCCCATTCCAATCCCATTTAGCTGTCTGTAGAAGTCAGAATTAAACCAAAAATAGTTGTGTTGTAATCCAAAGGCTAAACATCTTAGAATGAATCTCTTTTGCTTCGAGATAAAATTGCTTAATTTATCCATAGCCCTTCTTGACGCTTGAATCGCTTCCTCAAGATTTATGATCGTATACAACAAGGATACGTCAGCCGTGGCTAACAGATGATCATGTTTTTTTGGGCAGCACAGTGGTGTAGTGGTTAGCACTCTCACCTCAGCAATAGGGTCGCTGGTTCAAATCCCAACCACGACACTACCTGCCTGGAGTTTGCATGTTCTCCCTGTGCCTGCGTGGGTTTCCTCCGCTTACTCCGGTTTCCTCCCACACTCTAAAGACATGCTGGTAGGTTTATTGGCTTCTGTCCAAAAATTGGCCCTGGTGTATGGGTGTGAGTTGGGGACCTTGGATTTCAGACCCCTTGGGGGATAGGCAACTTGATGGGACGCAATGTGTGGGTATGGGGACAATTGTAGGTGCTCACTCAGGTTGAACTGGATGGACTTGTGTCTTTATTTAACCTTACTAACTATGTAACTATGTTCTGGTTTAATTACAATAGTATTCAATATCTGGATTAGATGTTTCGTATTCCTTAGATAAAAATGTGTGAGTGGTACTAGAGGTTGCATAAATCTATCTACAGTATCTCACAAAAATGAGTACACCCATCACATTTTTGTAAATATTTTACTATATCTTTTCATGTGACAACACTAAAGAAATGACACTTTGCTGCAATGTAAAGTAATGTGTGTACAGCTTGTATAACAGTGTAAATTTGCTGTTCCCTCAAAATAACTCAACACACAGCTGGCAACAAAAGTGAGTATACCCCTAAGTGAAAATGTCCAAATTAGGCCCAATTAGCCATTTTCCCTCCCCAGTGTCGTGTGACTCGTTAGTGTTCTAAGGTCTCAGGTGTGAATGGGGAGCAGGTGTGTTAAATTTGGTAAAGAACTCCCTGAGGATCTGATAAAAAAGAATTGTTGCTCTACATAAAGACGGCCTAGGCTGTGGGCACCCACAGAATATGCAGTTTTTCGGGTCTAATAACAGAGAGAGGGGAGACATTTGACAGATTCCTATCAGCAATATAAAACCTACCCTAAAGTAGAAGGCATCCAGTCTTTCTGAATCCTCTTCGCCATCACAGCACCCTTCACAATCTTGCCCTCGACGTCTTCACCTTCCTTCGAACTGCCAAAATATTCCTCCATAAGCTCCTTCACTTTGTCATCACAGTGGGATAAACCACACTGCTCGAAAGCCTTCCTTGCCTGTTGGATCGTTGGTGGACGTGGAAAGCTTTGCTGATACCCCTTTTCCTATCGCGAGCTGAAGATTGGTGACGAGTGCCCTGTCCAGACCGGTTGGTCAGCAAGCCTTTTTGACTTGTAAGACGTAGGTCTTTTCAAGTCACAAAGTTCCGGTAAGCCTCCTGATGTTTCGGTGATGGTACTGCCACCCATCTAGATCCTTTGTGCACCTGTGGTCCCTTCGTTATCCATCAACTTTGTGGATGTGACAAATTTCATTTTTGTGTGAAGTTGGAAGTAATTTTCCACCATTTCCAAACGCATAACCCCCATAGACTTTCGGTGGGGGGTTCCCTTTTTTTCACAAATTTATTATTTATTCCTACTTTGGACTTTATATATGAATTTGAGTGGCTGATCTGCCATATTCTCACAGTTTTTCAGATTTACTGTATTTACTTCATTTTTATATTTTGGTCACTATTTCTCATATTGTATTTCAAGTGATGTGTTGAATCATATAGTGTCACTTTGTTCCACTATTTATACCTTTGTCTATAAGGGTTGTTCAGGTTTTATTTTACTGTCTCTAGGCACGTTTTTTGTTCAATGTATATAGCGCTACACTTTTTTATTTTTATTCTTTGAACTCCAACCTAAGTCTATAGGTGTGTTAGCTGCTAATCGGTATATACATTTGTGTAATTTTTGGCGCAGCGCTGTACTTACCTTCACATCTTTGTCTACATGGAAGCATGGTGGTGGGAGTGTCATGGTCTGGGGCTGCATGGGTGCTGCTGGCACTGCGGAGCTACAGTTCATTGAGGGAACCATGAATGTCAACATGTACTGTGACATACTGAAGCTAAGTATGATCCCCTTCCTTTAGATACTGGGCCGTAGGACAGTATTCCAACTTGATAATGACCCCAAACACACACCCAGAACAACCACTGCCTTGCTAAAGAAGCTGAGGGTAAAGGTGATGGACTGGCCAGACCTAAACCCTATTCAGCATCTGTGGGGCATCCTCAAACAGAAGGTGGAGGAGCGCAAGATCTCTAACATCCACCAGCTCCGTGATGTTGTCATGGAGGTGTGAAAGAGGACTCCAGTGGCAACCTGTGAAGCTCTAGTGAACTCCATGCTCAAGAGGGTTAAGGTAGTGCTGGGAAATAATGGTGGCCATACAAAATATTGACACTTTGGGCCCAATATGGACATTTTCACTTAGGGGTGTACTCACTTTTGTTGCCAGCAGTTTAAACATTAATGCCTGAGTGTTGAGTTATTTTGAGGGGACAGCAAATTTACACAGTTATACAAGCTGTACACTCACTACTTTACATTGTAGCAAAGTGTCATTTCTTCAGTGTTGTCACATAAAAAAGATATAATAAAATATTTACAGAAATTTGAGGGGTGTACTCACTTTTGTGAGATACTGTTCATGTTCCCCCAATCTTGCATTAATTGATGAGATTCCATTGATTATGGGTCTTCCTGTTGGTTTGGTCTGATCTTTATGCATCTTGGGCACCGTATATATTATTGGTACTCTGCATACTTCCGGTATAATATACTTTTCTTCCTTCTTCGTAAGTAGATTCTTCATAGCTCCCCTTTTTATTAATTCCTGTAGTTCACTTTTGTACTGTTTGGTCGGATTACCTCGTAATTTTATATATGTTTCAACATCATTCAGTTGCCCTAAAAGTTCATTCATGTACAGTAGGTGACCGCGATATTGTGTCAATCTCGCCGCTGTTATCGGCGAGATTTGACACCTGCGAGCCCCGTCGCGGGAGCCAGCGCCGTGCTGGCTCGCTCATCGGGAAAGGGAAACTGTGTTTTTTCCTTTCGCGATGAGCGACAAGCATTGCTGACAGGTGTCTGGTATGAATCATGAGGGGGAATGCCGCGCCAAATTTTAAATAAAAAACTGGCATGGGTTCCCCTCCAGGGGCATACCAGGCCCTTAGGTCTGGTATGGATTTTAAGGGGAACCCCCTATGCCGAAAAAACGGAATGGGGGCCCCTCCCAAAATCCATACCAAACCCTTTTCCAAGCACGCAGCCCGGCCAGTCAGGAAGGGGGGTGGGGACGAGCGAGTGCCCCCCCTCCTGAACCGTACCAGGCCGCATGTCCTCAACATGGGGAGTGGGCGCTTTGCGGCAGGGCGGCGCCCTGCGGCCCCCCCACCCAAAAGCTCCTTGTCCCCATGTTGATGAGGACAAGGGCCTCTTCCCGACAACCCTGGCCGTTGGTTGTCGGGGTCTGCGGGCGGGGGGGCTTATCGGAATCCGGGAGCCCCCTTTAATAAGGGGGTACCCAGATCCCAGCCCCCCCGTATGTTAATGAGTATGGGGTACATCGTACCCCTACCCATTCACCTGTGGGAAAAAGTGTCAATAAAAAAAACACTAAACAGGTTTTTTTATTAGGCAGCTCCGGGGGTCTTCTTCCGACTTTGGGGGTCTCCTTCCGACTTCTCCGCTCTCTCCGGACTCTTCTCCCGGTGTCCGGTTCTTCTCCCGTTCTCCGCCCTCTTTTCCCGGTGTCCGGTTCTTCTCCCGTTCTCCGCCCTCTTTTCCCGGTGTCTGGTTCTTCTCCCGCACTCCGGCCTCTTCTTCCGGTGTCCGGTTCTTCTCCTGCTCTCCGGTTCTTCTGCTGGGCTCCTCTGCTATCTTCTGCTCTTTTGCCGCTCTTTTGCTAGCGGTGGCCAGGTCTTCTCCGTCGTCTTGTTCCCTCTTCTCTTTTTCCAATGTTGACACGACGCTCTCTCCCGCTGTAATGCTGTTTGCAACGACTTATATAGGCATGGGGCGTGGTCACTGGGTGACATCATTATGACATCACAGTCCCATCATGCCCCGGGACTGTGACGTTATATTAGCACGATTACAGGCGGTCCCCTACTTATAAACATCTGACTTACAAACGACTCCTACTTACAAACGGAGGGAGACAACAGGAAGTGAGAGGAAATCTACCCCTAGGAAGGGAAATTCACTCCTGTAAGACTTAATATGGGAAAAAGGTGTCTCCACTGATGCTTTATCACCAGTCTATGTTTCCTTAACAACCCAAAATTTTCAAAATCTAATTGTCATTGGGACAGAAAGTGAGATGAAGTCTTCTGAATGGGGCACAGACATCAAAACAAATGTTGCAGGGGTGATAACCCTTCTCTTTGCTTTCTAAAAAACTTAAAAATAGATTTTTTGGTTGGAGCTGCACTTAAAAATGTACCTATTCCGACATACAAACAGATTCAACTTAAGAACAAACCTACAGTCCCCATCTTGTTTATAACCCGGGGACTGACTGTAATTGTTTATTTTTTTTTGTGGATGCAATTCTAAGATTATTGGTATTGTGCGATAATTTAATTTTATTGTAATTAGGTTTAAGCACACTATTATATATCTACTGGTATATAATTTTTTTGTACTTTTGTGTCACCAGAGCACGTTAAATAGATGCAGCTGAACTAGATTTTTATATCACCAATTAGGTCCATAACAGCGCTTTAGTATATTTCCTGCATTGTTGGGTATAGTGCCGCCTGCCATAGCAGGACACCAGGTACAACTAAAATAAATAAGACAGCCCAGGAATGGCCCCTACTGGTGGCAAAACCCACCACACTGTGTATTCAAGACTTTTTTTCCTTCCATGGTGATATCAGCTTTTCACTTGAATGAAGACATTGTACTTCTGTTACTTTGTCCCAAGTCAGGCCATCGTAAGTTCCCTTACATTCTTTGGATGTAGTTGCGATTAAGGTGTTCTAAAATGCCCCATACGGGTTTCCTAGATCAGATTGCCTATTCGTAGTTGTAAATGGCCCACGTAAGGCTCTTGTACCTTCGACTGCTACTATCTCTCGCTAGATCTGCTCCTGACGGGGGGGGGGGGGGCGGAGAAGACAGCAGCCGCTAGCGACAATCGCAAGTGAATCTGGCAGGCTGGTTGTACCTAAGTTGTTTGATAGATCAACTTGGTAATTTCAGCCTGCCCACATGGTTTGAATCTCAGGCAGGTCCTGCTGAACTGGACGAGATTCGAACCATCTATGGCCGGCCTAAGTGCATCCTGGAATTTCCACCATCAAGCATCAATATCTTAGGTTTTTTAGGAGCCACTTGGTTTTCAGTTTATACATTTACCATGTCTTACAAGGTGGATGTGTCGGCATCAGTTTTTGGGTGTAAAATTTTTTTTAGGGGGCAGTTTGACTGGCCTGTATTATTTTCTTTAAGGATGGTTAGTCTGGTTTTCTGTTTTATTTTTGCCTACCTTGTTGTGGCACTACTTTGAGATGTCCCAGTAGGTGATGCTATAAAGCAGAGCTGTATCCTCTAGTGTGCAACATAGAAAAAGTATTTCTCTATTGTGGACACAGTTGTTTCAGCTGGTCTCTACGTAGCAACTGTCCAGATCAGTGTATCCTCAGCAGTGGCTTTGAAGGCCATAACTGGACCCCTCTGGAGTGGAAATTGTAGGATTAGCCTAGAATGTGACTTTGGAACGCTTACTGTGTTAGCCGCAGTGCGCTTTCAGCATCCAGAGCCATGGCACAGCCTATGGTGTGTCTCTGAAGACTCATGTAGTGTGTAAGATTGGTCAGGCTAAAGCATGGGGAGCTGGCTCACAAATGGTACCGTTGGTCACTTCTTGTGGTACTGGTTGAGACTGAGGGAATTGAGACCTGACATAATGTACGGCTTTCTCCTGCCATTTCAGCCTGGAGAAAGCAACATCTTCCTATTACTCCACCTACAGCCTACAGTCACTTGGTCACCTCCGGCCACCTGTAACACTCATAGGGCACCAGCTACTTGGGTAAGGCCTTGCTACACTAAGAGGATAGAGGTTTTCTGCTATGCGATGCAACATGTCTTCTCAAAGACAAACACACAGGGCAATCCTACTGAATTGGGTGACCTCTGCACATACTCTTCTGGCCAGTGGCAGCTGTTGATTCTTTTTCTTTTTTGCAGGGTGGGGCGCGGGGGCAAACAGTCCACTGCAATCTCTGAGTTACACAACATTTACTGGGTTTGTGCCTGCAGCTCAGATTCACTTCTCCCTGAGTCTCTGCTGACTGTGGTATGTGAATCACTATCTGTTCCCTTCTTGTAGAAAAACACAGGCTCAGCTCCACAGACTAACCTGGACAGCCAAGTGGACTTGTAGTGGGCTGAGAAGGTAGGGCAGAGGGGAGAGAGCTGGTTAAATTACCCTCCAGTGGATCAGCCCTAATGCCCTGAGTGAGAGGAAGGAAGAGCTGGCACCTTGCCAGGCAGCACAGAGGAATGAGCCAGCTGGGCAGCCCCACTCCTGTCAGTCCCTTAGAGGGTGATCATGCAGGGCACGTCAGTTAGATCACCAACATCACTATTGGCACGAATGTCAGTCCCAGACACACACCGATCCAAGCATGGTGTCAACAGTGAGCCTTCCACCTCCTAACCCTGACTAGTCACCCCTTGTACCTGCTCCCCCGTGCCCGGTCTGCTCTGCACTCCTCAGATGCTCGCCCACACACAGACTTCTACAGTCCTTGGCATCTTCCTGGCTACAGCCACGGCCGTCCCATTTCTTCTATATGAGTCCATAGTGTGCTGGGGGCAGGAGAGCCGATACCACCGCCTCACTCCATTCTCGTCCTCCGCCCTCATCCCCGGATCCTCCGGTCCGGCTCTGCTCTGTCAACATGGTGGCTGTGCGTCTCCTCCCTCCTCCTCCTATGCCAATAGGATTGCTTCTATTTTGGCCAATCGGGAAAACGAGTCTCGGACCCGCTTCCTGATTGGCCCGGGAGTAGAATTGGTGTGACAATAGCGAATATTCATTCGCTATTGTCACACAACTGGGTGGGATCAGGGCACAGTGCCCTGCAATCTGAGCCCACCCTTATTTGAAGCCAATTAGAGACTCAGGCTCTAATCACGTGCTTAAAAAAAAAACCCATTGCAATCCATGGGTGTGGCGCCCTGATTAGGGGGCCGGATGCATGGATAGGTGGGCGGCGCCCCCAATGGAGCGGCCACCACTACTTCTGGCTCTGGGGATTTTTTACCCGGTGTCCCCAGAAGGGACATATTCTTGTAATCTGAAACCCCCCTACTATTATAGGGTCCTCCTCTTCTTCAGCTCCATCAGGCGAGTCCAAGGCCTCTTTATTGTCTAGAAGGGCCTCTGCATCTACTTTTCTGTGTGTTCAATAGCTGGAGCAATCTGCTTGCCCAATGTGCTTCAACTTTGGCAGTCTAGCTCTGACCCTTCCGGGCCTTCATCTCAAAGTGTGCCTGAGAACTCTATTATCTCTGTTTCAGAGTCATTACAACACAGATTTGCAAAGGATTGTTTGATACAGTATGTACTACCCATGCAATTAAAGGATTAGCCTGCTGTTCTCTGCCTATCTCTAGGTGTTTTAAAGCTCTTACAACTGCAAAGACCTTTCTGCTAAACCTAGTATTTAAACCATTTCTATATGAGAATTGGACAACAAGGAGAATCCTGGATCCCTAATGAGAATATAAAAATAACTTCTAAACTAAATATTATCCAAGGGTGGTTACGAATTCCCGCTATTTATTTCATATATGTATTAATTTGTCTATTCCTATAAGTTAGCTAGTTTATAAAACTCTAATAGTTACTGTTGATAGCACAATAATATAATGTTGGCTATGAAATCAAACACACTGCTTAATAAAACAATGTCTTATTTATTTCCCAAGCAAATAGGAAGATGCTAACATGAAATTACTATAGAGCATATAACACAAGAACATCAAAGATACTTATCGCAAGGCTGTCCCCCTAGACACGGTCTCATCAGCTGGGCTCAAGATGATGGTAACAGAGAGAGCCATGAGGCTCATAGAACCATCAGGCAAGAGCAAAAAGGGATGGATCTCCCTTCTGTGTGCACTTATACCCTGCAATTCAGACCCCCCCCATAACCACACCCCACAAGCTTCCTGTCCAATGAGATATCGCCAAGAGGCAGGCCTTTCAATATATTATATTTCTGGCCATCCTGCTGTATTGGCAGCATTGTCCATATATCAAGTCTATGTGCCCTAGGTCCTGTTGATCCTTTGATCTTTGTAACCCACCTTCATCAATCATCCTGGCAGCCATGGCCCTCTTTGAAGCTTGCTTGCATAATGTTATCATACCAGTCGATCAGAAGCCAATATGACAAAGCTTTTTCCCTTTGAAAAGGAAGTAGTTGACCTTGATTTGTCAAACTGTGTCACAAGGTGTTTACAATGGGGACAGAAAGTTTTCAGACCCCCTTAAATTTTCCACTCTGTTATATTCCAGCCATTTGCTAAAATAATTTAAGTTTATTTTTTTTCCTCATTAATGTACACACAGCACCCCATATTGACAGAAAAACACAGAATTGTTGACATTTTTGCAGATTTGTTAAGAAAGAAAAACTAAAATATCACATGGTCCTAAGTATTTAGACCCTTTGCTGTGACACTCATATATTTAACTCAGGTGCTGTTCATTTCTTCTGATCATCCTTGAGATGGTCCTGCTCCTTCATTTGATTCCAGCTGTGTTTAATTATACTGATTGGACTTGATTAGGAAAGCCACACACCTGTCTTTAAAAGGCCTTGCAGCTCACAGTGCATGTCAGAGCAAATGAGAATCATGAGGTCAAAGGAACTGCCTGAAGAGCTCAGAGACAGAATTGTGGCAAGGCATAGATCTGGTCAAGGTTACAAAAAATTTCTGCTGCACTTAAGGTTCCTAAGAGCACAGTGGCCTCCATAATCTTTAAATGGAAGACGTTTGGGACGACCAGAACCCTTCCTAGAGCTGGCCGTCCAACCAAACTGAGCTATCGGGCGAGAAGAGCCTTGGTGAGAGAGGTAAAGAAGAACCCAAAGATCACTGTGGCTGAGCTCCAGAAATGCAGTCGGGAGATAGGAGAAAGTTGTAGAAAGTCAACCATCACTGCAGCCCTCCACGAGTCGGGGCTTTATGGCAGAGTGGCCCAACGGAAGCCTCTCCTCAGTGCAAGACACATGAAAGCCCGCATGGAGTTTGCTAAAAAAACACCTGAAGGACTCCAAGATGGTGATAAATAAGATTCTCTGGTCTGAGACCAAGATAGAACTTTTTTGCCTTAATTCTAAGTGGTATGTGTGGAGAAAACCATTCACTGCTCATCACCTGTCCAATACAGTCCCAACAGTGAAGCATGGTGGTGGCAGCATCATGCGGTGGGGGTGTTTTTCAGCTGCAGGGACAGGACGACTGGTTGCAATCGAGGGAAAGATCAATGCGGCCAAGTACAGGGATATCCTGGACGAAAACCTTCTCCAGAGTGCTGAGGACCTCAGACTGGGCCGAAGGTTTAACTTCCAACAAGACAATGACCCTAAGCACACAGCTAAAATAATGAAGGAGTGGCTTCACAACAACTCAGTGACTGTTCTTGAATGGCTCAGCCAGAGCCCTGACTTGAACCCAATTGAGCATCTCTGGAGGGACCTAAAAATGACTGTCCACCAACGTTTACCATCCAACCTGACAGAAGTGGAGAGGATCTGCAAGGAGGAATGTCATAGGATCCCCAAATCCAGGTGTGAAAAACTTGTTGCATCTTTCCCAAAAAGACTCATGGCTGTATTAGATCAAAAGGGTGCTTCTACTAAATACTGAGCAAAGGGTCTGAATACTTAGGGCCATGTGATATTTCAGTTTTTCTTTTTTAATAAATCTGCAAACATGTCAACAATTCTGTGTTTTTCTGTCAAAATGGGGTGCTGTGTGTACATTAATGAGGAAAAAAAGTTAACTTAAACCATTTTTAGCAAATGACTGCAATATAACAAAGTAAAAAATTTAAGGGGGTCTGAATACTTTCCGTCCCCACTGCAAACCCTTAAAAAGGAACCCCTCCCCAACATAACAAAGACAAACCCTTATGTCATGGAACATTTGGATCAAATATCTTGAGCCCTGCACTTTGGTTCTGGGTGGCCTCTTCCAAGCAGCTAAACTTTTTTCTTGCATGGGATTATTGTTCATATGAATAGGACACTTTGACCTGGTTATCCTTCAAGGAAAGTCGTCTGTTCAGACCTGCTCTTGACACTGTTATTAGCAATGTCATTGGTTTTTGGAGTGTGTTCCTACCTCAATTCAGAGGTCTCTGGACAGGGAGGAACAACCTTATCCTTCTCCTTTTTTCCCATTGAATTCTTTTCAATAAATTTTTATTAGTAGTAGCAAGAAAATTTTTTACAGAACCTTTGTAAAAGGAATTACATGGTGCGAAGATATGAGGATACATAAGAAGCAAATTAATTCGAGGAAACACCTCTCAATGCAAGATGTAAATTGAATGGTCCAGTCAGCAGAATTCTTAGTTACAGTTTAAGGTAAATCAAAATTATAAACTAAAATAGACATGTCTCTGGCGATAGGACAATAAAGGATGTGTAATCTGCCAGAGCAAAAACCTACATGAGTCAGGTATAACTCATTTACCGGATTAAATGAGGAGTGGTTGTAATGACTAAGGAAGACTTTATTACATTATTTGCAAGGGAACTGGGATCAGGGGAGACGCCCACCACCCGCCCCTATGGGAACACACTGCGGGCTTGGGGCCACTCCCCCCTCCCGGAACCCCAACCTCAGTCGAGTCTTATCTATATGGGGTAGCCCAATATCAATATCTAAATGTGGCTATTAGAAATGTCCTATCCTGTAGATGGTTATCTACGAGTGGTCAGACTAACCTAGGGCCATAGATGTCCTCATAGAGGGAGTTATTTAAACAATCAGGATAGCCCTGGGGCTTTGGAGCCAGAGGGTGTTAGGGTTTTACCATGTCCCTCTGGAAAGGGGTAAAAAAGAAGTATACAAATAATTACATAAATATTAGGGTTGAATATTTTACATAGAGAACAGTCAGAGAGTCTGAGGTACTAAAGGGAGAGGGTAGTCAGGGAGACTAATGCAGTGGGAAGCAGGTGGGGGAAATACCATCGCACTTGATGAGGAATGACGTTGGAGTCTCTCAGAGAGCCTGTTGCCCTGGTAGGCTAATGCCCGGGCATAAGGAAATATGGCAAAAGTTGACCCAAGGTTCCCAGATTAACTCAAACTTACTAACTTTATCTTGGATAATGCTCACTATCTTTTCTTGTGCCATAATCCAGGAAATTTTATGCTTCACCGCTGTGAATGGGACTCTGTGTCTTTTCCAACAAGAGGCTATTGTTATTTTGGTGCCCAGTAGAACGAAGAAGATCAGTTGTTGGGTGTATTTATCAACCTTATCTACTTTCAGATTCAATAAGGCAATCTCCGGAAATTGAGGGATCTGAGCGGTGGATATTTTGCGGATCACTGAGAATACTTTGTTCCATAAGCCCCTTATCCGTATACATGTCCACCATACATGGAGCAGAGTCCCTATGTGGTTGCAACCACGGAAGCACAGCGGGGAAGCATCAGGATATATCTTAGCTAAAAGATAGGGTACCCTGTACCATCTCATGAGCACCTTAATGCTGCCCTCCATGAGGGAAACATTAAGGATTCAATTAAATGAGCGATGAAAGCAGTAGAACTATTGATCACTTTCCCATGAAATATCAAGGTCTTTTTCCCAAGACAAGGCGTATGGAGGCTTGGACACAGCAGAGGCAAGTGAAGCATATATGATGGAGATCCCCCCTCTCTGATCCACTGCACCCGCACACCATGATTCATAATTAGTTATTGAAGGGGGCTCTGGTTTGTTTGGCCAAATGGAATGAAGGAAATGTTGGATCTGCATAAAGTGAAAACGTTCAGCAGGGGGCATTTCAAGCTTACTTGTACAGAGGGCTAAAGAAAGTGGGCCTGTGGAGGAGAAATAGTTCCCTATTCTGAGTAATCCTTTATTTAACCACCAACTAAAAGCTAAAATGTTATGAAAAATATGTGTCAGGGGTTTAAGGGGAGAAATCAGGGAGGGATTTTTATAGAGTCGGTCACATAATGCAAGAGAGTGTGATAATGTGGGGGCTAGAATGGGTGGTCTCAATTTGGAGGGAGACCAAAGTAAAAAATCAATTGTGTGGTGAGGGACTGCAAGGCGTTCCATTGATACCCAATCTGGTTTCTGGCCCTTTGAATATACAATGGATATCTGGGCTAGCTGGGCCGCCTGATAATACCACCAAATGTTGGGAAGAGCTAGACCCCCTTGTGATTTGGGGCGGAATAGAATGTGTTGTGCACAGTGACTTCTCCTTGATCCCCAAATGAATTTTATGATTTTGAATTGGAGTAGGTGAACTTGTGATTTTTGGATAGGGATGGGCAAGGATCTGAATAAGTAAAGAATACGGGGTAGGAGGGTCATTTTGACTGCATTAATACAGCCAAGCCAAGATAAGTTATGGTTATCCCAATTGGATAGGTCCAAAATCATTTTACGGAAGGTGGCAGGGTAGTTGGAAGAGTAGAGAGAGGCTATATTTGCTGTGAGATTGACCCCTAGGTATGGAAGTGAGACCTCGTTCCAGGAAAACGGGAAGTGGTTTTGAAGGCTACCTAGAACATTAGGAGGGACCGAGATGTTCAGGGTGGAAGATTTGGCTACGTTGACTCGTAGACCCGAAATCTCCCCAAACTTATCTAGCAAAGTGAAGATATTAGGAGTAGAGACTAGGGGGGAAGTCACAAAGAGTAACAAGTCATCGGCAAAGAGGGCGCATTTGTGCTCGCTTTTACCACACACCACCCCTTTGATGTCAGGGTGAGTTCTGACTGCAATAGCCAGGGATTCCATGGCTATGGCAAACAGAAGGGGGGAGAGCGTGCACCCCTGTCTGGTGCCCCTTTCTATTGTAAAAGGTTCAGAATAGTAGCCCTGCAATCTGACCTGTGCAGTGGGGCCGGAGTACAGGGCTCTAAGGATGTTCATGAAACGTTGACCAAAACCCCAGCGTTCTAGTACATGGATTAAGTAGGGCCAGGTGACTGTGTCAAAAGCTTTTTGCAAACCGATGGATAACAAATAGCCGTGTTGCGGGGGGCCTCCATCCCATTGAGATTTAAGAAGAGAGATAATGTTAATTGCTCTTCGGATCTGGTCAGGTCCTTGTCTCCCCGGGATAAAGCCCACTTGGTCCTTGTTGATATAAACTGCTATGCAGGAAGCTAACCGGTTGGAAAGAACTTTAGTTAATATTTTTAGATCATTGTTAATTAAGAAAATAGGACGGTAATTGGAGACCGTAGTCGTGTCTTTGCCAGGTTTTGGAATGACCGAGATGAAGGCCAGATTGAGGGCTTTATCCAGGGGAGATCCAGACCTGAGAGAGTTAAAGAATTTGACCAAATACGGAGTTAAGATAGGTCCGAATTTTTTGTAATAGCCCGCGGAAAAGCCGTCAGGTCCCGGGGCCGAGTTTTGTTTCAGATGTTTAATCACCCCAAGTACTTCTACTTCTGATACGGGATCGTCCATAAGGTCAGAATGCTCAGACGATAATTTGGGGAGGGGTAAGCTATTCAGGAAATCCGATGTAGAGTGATCAGGTGTTGATTGTTCCTGTTTATATAAAGATGTATAAAACTTATGGAATGTTTCCATTATATTTTTTGGGTTTCGAGAAAGTTCGCCGGAAAGAGTGCGAATTTTGGGGAAAGCAGCCGATCGAGGTCTTGGAGACAATTTGGTGGCTAATTTAGTTCCTATTTTGTCAGTCTGGTAGTAAAAGCGTGCGCCTGACCACCGGAGCTGTTTCTCAGCCTCGGAGGTGAGGGCCAGGTTTAAAGAAGTCCGCGCATTTTCCAGCGCCTCTAGAGAATCCTTAGTGGGGTTGTTCTTATGGGCTCTAGACAGGGATTGATATCGTAACTTAAGGTTATTAGTGTCAGCCGTACGTTCCTTTTTAAGGTTGGAGGAGATTTGGATAATCTTCCCTCTGAGAACTGCCTTATGGGCCGCCCACAGCGTTTCCGGAGAAACTTCTCCCGTGTCATTTAAACAAAAATATTCCTGAATTTCTTTAGCTAGAATTGAGCATTGTATTGGGTCACTAAGGAGCCCTTCATTAAGGCGCCATATGAATTTATTTCCCGGGTTAGGAGATTGTTGCAAATATAGGAGAACCAAGGAGTGGTCCGAAATGGGGGAATCTCTAATAACTGCTTTGTAAGCCCTGGGGATGTTATGTGATTGTATGAAAATATGGTCGATTCTAGAATAGAGGTGATGTGGGACGGAGTAATGGGTAAAGTCTTTGGACCTAGGGTTCATTTCTCTCCATATGTCCACCAGGCCTAGAGAATGCAGAGTGGATGCTATTTTAGTACTATGTTTTGGGGGTTTTCTGGAGCGAGAAGGTCCCGACCCCGATTTGTCAAGGGAAGTATCGAAAGGGAGGTTCGTGTCTCCTCCCATTATTATTTTCCCCTCGAGTTTTGGGCCTAGAGTGGACAACATTGTGGAGAAAAAGGAAGCCTGGCCTTTGTTTGGGGCGTAGTAAGAGATAAATGAGTATAATAAACCCTCAATCGTCCCTTTTACCAATAGAAAGCTGCCCGCCTGGTCTTTAATAACTTTGGAGGGGGAAAATTTAAGGTGTTTTGCAAAACAGATGGCTACCCCTTTAGACTTATTTTCAGCATTGGAAAGAAAAAACTGAGTGTAGTTGCCATCTAAAAAGGAGGGGTTGTATGAGGCTGGGAAGTGAGTTTCTTGCAATAGGAGAACTGCGATTTTTTGTGATTTGTAGTGATTAAATAGTTTGCGCCGTTTGACAGGGGAGTTCATGCCTTGTACATTATGCGTGGCTATACAGATTTGGGGAGGAGGAACGTGTGTGTCAGGGAGCATGGATCAGGGGGGGGGGGGGGTGTGTGCTCACCACACAACAAGAGCCTACCTGAGACATCAAAATTTGTGCTCGTGTCCAAGCCTCCGTTGCCTGAGGGTTTTGGAATCCGGGATGTAGCGACATGGTTAGGCCCCTGAGAGACTCCGGTAGTAGGTGAGATGAGGAGGGGAGAAAGTGGGGGAGGATCGACTCTGAGAGAGAGAGACAGGTCATGTCAAAAACAATGTAAAACAAATGATATAAACGATCAGACATACTTAGTGTAACTAAATAAGAATCTAAGAACCCTAACGGGGGGAGGGCAGTCAGCCACCCCCTAAAAAGCTTTTTCCCAAAAACGGGAACCCCGTAAAAGGGGTTGTAAAGGTATTTCTGAGTGGGGGAAAATACCACTCAGGAACTCGTGGAGGCGAAGTACAGCCACTCCGGCCAAACCACCATATAGAAAAACAAAAAGTAGAACCGTAAAAGCAAAATTGTAGGAGTCCTGAGAGAAGTGGAGCAACAGAAAAAACAAAGCAAACATCTCAGTATCCCAACAGGGTCTGGCTAAAAGCCAGAGAATGGGGGCTTGGGGTGTCAGCGTCCCATAGCCTAAAGGTTGCTCCAGGGAGTCCTGGAGAGGAGGAAGGCACTGTTGATAGCAGACTTTCCGTTAAGGGGGGCGTCCATCTTTGGATCTCTTGGCTTGTTGTTTATGCCATAAGGTTTGGATGGGGCTCGAGGGTGGTGGTCTCTTCGCAGACTGAGGTGTTCTGGAATCCGTGGCAGTAGATGATGTTGGCGAGTGAGATATAAGGCCCAGTTGTAGCAGCAGACGTTCCCCATCTCCGAAATTTGTGAAGCTGTAAGACTTGTTTAGGTAGGCAAAGTTGAGGCGAAAGGGGAACGACCATCTGTAGGTGATCGATTTTTGCGATAGGATGCTCAATAGAGGCTTTAATGATCTCCGTCTCTGAATCGTGAAGGGGGAAAGGTCCGCAAAAATTTGAATTGAGTGTCCCTGGAAGGAGCGATTTTCAGATTCTCTCGCTCTGTGCATGACTTCTTCTTTGACTCTGAAAAAATGGGGTTTAACCACAATATCTCTGGGTAGGCCATCTTGGCGTGGAGGTTGCAAGGCCCTATGTGCCGGTCTAGTTCCAGCCTGTAATCTGGTATATCCGGGATTAAAGGTTTGATAAAAGAACGAACGATTTTATCTGTGTCCTTAAAGGATTCTGGAAGGCCTCTTAGTCTGAAGTTGTATCTGCGAGACCTGTTCTCGAGGTCATCGAGTTTTGAGTATGCCATATCCAGTTGGTCATGTAATTCTTGGATCCTGTCAGTGTTCTGGTTGGCAACTGCAGCAATTTGATCAGTCTTTGATTCGATTGCTTCAATGCGTGCACCCAGCTGCTGCAGATCAGCCTGTATAGTCGTGGTAATTTGTGAGGCATTGTGTGCCAAACCTCTTGTAAGCATATTAGAGAAAGTGTTCATTAGGGCTGCAAAGTCAGTAGGGATGGGGGCAGAGAGATCATCCTGAGGGCTGGGTGGGGGGCAGCTCTCCTCCATCTGGGATAGGGGGGTTGATTCCATAGGGCTGCATCCTAAGGAGTTCGTGTGGGATCCTGTTAATAGCCCATCCTGGGGATTACTCACAGTTTGCGGATTCATCATGGAGCTGGGGGAGGGCAGGGGAGGAAAGTCTTCCAAGGATGCCTCCAGATTCCCTGAGGAGCCTCGTGTGGCGCCGGCCGCCGCCATTTTTGTGGAGGCCGCAATCCCCGGGCTGGAGTATAGGAATCTGGATAGGTCCCGTCTTGCCGAGCCCCCGGACATGCGAGGGGGTCCCTCAGGACTCCAAGAAGTGAGGAGGGGGTCCGAAGGTCCGGTTCCGCCGCTATTTGTGGCTGTGGCAGGGATCATAGGCCGGAGTGGAGCGGAGCTCTCAGAACGAGCGACCGTTCATGGGGCTGCCGCGCATGCGCCTTATCCTTCTCCTTTTATCTTCCACAGCAGAAGTCCTTGTAGACAGTAACAGTTTACCTCCCTTTGATGCTGCATGTCTCAAAGTCAGAGTTCCTCTATCCCCTCTGCACAAACTTTGGCATTAACCACTTCAGCCCCGGAAGGTTTTACCCCCTTCCTGACCAGAGCACTTTTTACAATTCGGCACTGCGTCGCTTTAACTGCTAATTGCGCGGTCATGCAATGCTGTACCCAAACGAAATTTGCGTCCTTTTCTTCCCACAAATAGAGCTTTCTTTTGATGGTATTTGATCACCTCTGCCGTTTTTATTTTTTACGCTATACGCGGAAAAAGACCGAAAATTTTGAAAAAAAATGATATTTTCTACTTTTTGTTCTAAAAAAAATCCAATAAACTCAATTTTAGTCATACATTTAGGCCAAAATGTATTCGACCACATGTCTTTGGTAAAAAAAATGTCAATAAGTGTATGTATATTGGTTTGCGCAAAAGTTATAGCGTCTACAAACTAGGGTACATTTTCTGGAATTTACACAGCCTTTAATTTATGACTGCCTATGTCGTTTCTTGAGGTGCTAAAATGGCAGGGCAGTACAAAACCCCCACAAATGACCCCATTTTGGAAAGTGGACACCCCAAGGAATTTGCTGAGAGGCATGTTGAGCCCATTGAATATTCATTTTTTTTGTCCCAAGTGATTGAATAATGACAAAAAAAAAAAAAAATTACAAAAAGTTGTCACTAAATGATATATTGCTCACACAGGCCATGGGCATATGTGGAATTGCACCCCAAAATACATTTAGCTGCTTCTCCTGAGTACGGGGATACCACATGTGTGGGACTTTTTGGGAGCCTAGCCGCGTACGGGGCCCCAAAAACCAAGCACCGCCTTCAGGATTTCTAAGGGCGTACATTTTTGATTTTACTCCTCACTACCTATCACAGTTTTGAAGGCCATAAAATGCCCAGATGACATAAACCCCCCCCAAATGACCCCATTTTGGAAAGTAGACACCCCAAGCTATTTGCTTTGAGGCATGTTGAGTCCATGGAATGTTTTATATTTTGACACAAGTTGCGGGAAAGTGACAAATTTTTTTTTTTTTTTTTTTTTTTTGCACAAAGTTGTCACTAAATGATATATTGCTCACACAGGCCATGGGCATATGTGGAATTGCACCCCAAAATACATTTAGCTGCTTCTCCTGAGTACGGGGATACCACATGTGTGGGACTTTTTAGGAGCCTAGCCGCGTACGGGACCCCGAAAACCAAGCACCGCCTTCAGGATTTCTAAGGGCGTACATTTTTGATTTTACTCCTCACTGCCTATCACAGTTTCGGAGGCCATGGAATGCCCAGGTGGCACAAACCCCCCCCAAATGACCCCATTTTGGAAAGTAGACACCCCAAGCTATTTGCTGAGAGGCATGGTGAGTATTTTGCAGCTCTCATTTGTTTTTGAAAATAAAGAAAGACGAGAAAAAAAAAATTTTTTTTCTTTTTTCAATTTTCAAAACTTTGTGACAAAAAGTGAGGTCTGCAAAATACTCACTATACCTCTCATCAAATAGCTTGGGGTGTCTACTTTCCAAAATGGGGTCATTTGGGGGGGTTTTGTGCCACCTGGGCATTCCATGGCCTCCGAAACTGTGATAGGCAGTGAAGAGTGAAATCAAAAATTTACGGCCTTAGAAAGCCTGAAGGCGGTGCTTGGTTTTCGGGGTCCCGTACGCGGCTAGGCTCCCAAAAAGTCCCACACATGTGGTATCCCCGTACTCAGGAGAAGCAACAGAATGTATTTTGGGGTGTAATTTCACATATTCCCATGGCATGTTTGAGCAATATATCATTTAGTGACAACTTTGCGCAAAAAAAAATAAAAAAAATAAAAAATTGTCTCTTTCCCGCAACTTGTGTCACAATATAAATTATTCCATGGACTCAACATGACTCTCAGCAAATAGCTTGGGGTGTCTACTTTCCAAAATGGGGTCATTTGGGGGGGGTTTGAACTGTCCTGGCATTTTATGCACAACATCTAGAAGCTTATGTCACACATCACCCACTCTTCTAACCACTTGAAGACAAAGCCCTTTCTGACACTTATTGTTTACATAAAAAAATAATTTTTTTTTGCAAGAAAATTACTTTGAACCCCCAAACATTATATATTTTTTTTAAAGCAAATGCCCTACAGATTAAAATGGTGGGTGTTTCATTTTTTTTTTTCACACAGTATTTGCGCAGCGATTTTTCAAACGCATTTTTTGGGGAAAAAACACACTTTTTTACATTTTAATGCACTAAAACACACTATATTGCCCAAATGTTTGATGAGATAAAAAAGATGATCTTAGGCCGAGTACATGGATACCAAACATGACATGCTTTAAAATTGCGCACAAACGTGCAGTGGCGACAAACTAAATACATTTTTAAAAGCCTTTAAAAGCCTTTACAGGTTACCACTTTAGATTTACAGAGGAGGTCTACTGCTAAACTTACTGCCCTCGATCTGACCTTCGCGGCGATACCTCACATGCATGGTGCAATTGCTGTTTACATTTGACGCCAGACCAACGCTTGCGTTCACCTTAGCGCGAGAGCAGGGGGGACAGGGGTGCTTTTTTCTTTTTTTTTTTTTTTTTTTCTTTATTATTATTATTTTTTTATCTTATTTTTAAACTGTTCCTTTCATTTTTTTTTTTTAAATCATTTTTATTGTTATCTCAGGGAATATAAATATCCCCTATGATAGCAATAGGTAGTGACAGGTACTCTTTTTTGCAAAAATTGGGGTCTATTAGACCCTAGATTTCTCCTCTGCCCTCAAAGCATCTGACCACGCCAAGATCGGTGTGATAAAATGCTTTCCCAATTTCCCAATGGCGCTGTTTACATCCGGCGAAATCTACGTCATAAAATGCTCGTAGCTTCCGGTTTCTTAGGTCATAGAGATGTTTGGAGCCACTCTGGTCTCTGATCAGCTCTATGGTCAGCTGGCTGAATCACCGGCTGCATTTTCAGGTTCCCTGTTGAGACAGGAGAGCCAGAGAAAAACACGGAAGATGTTGGGGGGGGGGGGCATTCCCTCCCACTGCTTGTAAAAGCAGTCTAGAGGCTAATTAGCCACTAGGATTGCTTTTACATGAAAGCCGACCGCTGGCTGAAAAGAATGATACCAAGATGATACCTAAACCTGCAGGCATCATTCTGGTATAACCACTCAAAGTCGTGAATGGCATACCTGAAGACAAAAAAATGGTTAACAATAAAGCACAGTAAACGGTAAGGTATAAAAAATTGCATACCTGAAAAGCAAACATGATAAAACATAATAACAATAAAACATTGCAGAATAGAATACAGTAAAAAAGAGCAGAACAATAGAGAGAGAGAGAACAATAAAATGACAACTATTTTTATTTTATATTTTTGTTTGTGTTTTTTTTTTTTTTTTTTTTTACACTTTTTTTTGTAACTAACTTTTATAACTGTAACCGGTTCCAGGTTCGGGTCTCTCAAAATGCGATGGCATCTCGGGAGACCCTGTGAAAGTGTGCCTAGTCTGTGCAATGCTGTACCCTACGCTAATACTCAACTAGTGAATGGTAGCGTTCAAAACATTCACCAATGCAAAGACCAGGATTGTCAGGACAGGAGGGACAATAATAGCGGGTGTCACGCCTATATCCACGCTAGCTGCAGACACAACATCTTTTTTGGGGGGTTCGTTGGGTAGGGGTACTCGGGAGGACATAAAGAAAATGCCTCTCATGCAGCCGACTGCATTTGGTTGGGGATGTGAATGGGGGAAGTACAGGCGCTGCAGAAGTGGTGGGCTCCCAATTAGGATTGGCGAATGCAGCAGGAAGGGCACTATGGGCACGACGGGCCTGTGTTTGTCTTTTTGGTGGCAGCGGGACACTACTTGTGCTTGCCACCTCACCAGCTTGAACTGCACTTATGTGACTCGCCACGTCACCAAGTGTTACTGCAGTGCTGGTTTGACTACGACCGGGGTGTACTAGGCCGCTGGCGCTTGCCAGTTCACCAAAACGCTACAAAAAAAACTGTTAGCGATCACAGGGATCCGGCCTGACTCTGCGAACGCTGCAGTTATGCGTTTAGTGTTTTGTAAGTGACAGTGATCGATCGATACTGCACTTGGGTGGGCTGGGCCGGGCCGGGCGGAGGGGCAAAACGCAGGTGCTAGCAGGTATCTGGGCTGATCCCGCTAACACTGCGTTTTTGGGAACCCTAAACTGCTGGGGACACTAGTATAGATCTAATCGGATCAGATATTGATCCGATCAGATACTATACCACTAAGGGAGGCGTATGCTGCGTGCGTGGGTGTTAGCGGTACTGGCGCTAATCTGACGCTGCCTGGGGCTGATGCTTGCCAGTTCACCAAAACGCTACCAAAAAAACTGTTAGCGATCGCAGGGATCAGGCCTGACTCTGCGAACGCTGCAGTTATGCGTTTAGTGTTTTGTAAGTGACAGTGATCGATCGATACTGCACTTGGGTGGGCTGGGCCGGGCGGAGGGGCAAAACGCAGGTGCTAGCAGGTATCTGGGCTGATCCCGCTAACACTGCGTTTTTGGGAACCCTAAACTGCTGGGGACGCTAGTATAGATCTGATCGGATCAGATATTGATCCGATCAGATACTATACCACTAAGGGAGGTATACGGTGCGTGCGTGGGTGTTAGCGGTACTGGCGCTAACCTGACGCTGCCTGGGGCTGGTGCTTGCCAGTTCACCAAAACGCTACCAAAAAAACTGTTAGCGATCGCAGGGATCAGGCCTGACTCTGCGAACGCTGCAGTTATGCGTTTAGTGTTTTGTAAGTGACAGTGATCGATCGATACTGCACTTGGGTGGGCTGGGCTGGGCGGAGGGGCAAAACGCAGGTGCTAGCGGGTATCTGGGCTGATCCCGCTAACACTGCGTTTTCGGGAACCCTAAACTGCTGGGGACGCTAGTATAGATTTGATCGGATCAGATATTGATCCGATCAGATACTATACCACTAAGGGAGGCGCATGCTGCGTGCGTGGGTGTTCGCGGTACTGGCGCTAATCTGACGCTGCCTGGGGCGACGCATATCACCGCCGGGCGATCAGGGGGCTAAACCTTTATTCGGTAATAAACGGCGGGTTCCCTGACACTATAAAAAATAAAACGAACTAACCAGCGTCACCCGTAACAGTTATGCGGTGATCAGTGGTGAAAGGGTTAACTAGGGGGCAATCAAGGGGTTAAAACATTTATTAGGTAGTATATGGGGGTCCCTGTCGCTATAAAATGCTGACGGCGAACCTAAATATTTACGTTCCTAACTAGCGTCACCAGCGACACTAATACAGCGATCAGAAAAATGATCGCTTAGCGACACTGGTGAGGGGGGGTGATCAAGGGGTTAAAACTTTATTAGGGGGGGTTAGGGGGGTATCCTAGACCTAAAGGGGGGTAATACTCACTGCCCTAACACTAACTGTCACAAACTGACACTATGCAGTAATCAGAAAAAAAAAAAAAAAAAATACTGCTAATGTCAGTTTGTGACAGGGGGGGGGGGTGATTGGGGGGGGATCGGGGGGCGATCGGGGGGGGATCGGGGTGTAAGGTATGCCTGGCATGTTCTACTGTGTGTGTGTGTGTGTGTGTGTTGTGTGCACTCACTTGTCATCTCTCCTCGGCGCTGGAACGGAAACTGCCAGACCGAGGAGAGATGACATCACATCCTCTGCCTGTGTGAAACGACACACAGGCAGAGGAGGATTCCCATTGGCTGGGAGCGATCGCGAGGGGGGGGCCACGATCGGATGGTCTCCCCCTCGCCTCCCGACGCTCCCAGTCAAATGCCGACCGCCGATGGCACCGGGGGGGGGGTCCGATCGGACCCCCCGCCCGCGGGAGGCAGATCACGTACGGGTACGTGATTTTGCCTGCCCGTGCCATTCTGCCGCAGTATATATGCGGTAGGCGGTCGGCAAGTGGTTAAGGTATACCCCCACTTATGCAACGGTGGTGTTGTTTGTTAATTCTGCTAGATTTTCTGCTAGTTTACTCCGCTGGTGATCAGATTTCCTCCTATACCCTCTATTCCAGACCCTTGAGTCAGGCTACTCCACGCCCTTCCTAGGTTTATTTTAGTTCTCTGCACCCTGTGATATCTAATTCCTGCTCTAGTAGGAGCCTGTCTTTAGAACTGGTATCCCATTTGATCAGCTCTTACTTTCTTTTAAGGGACCTCCTTGACCTAAAAAGTTGACAGGGATCAAGCCCCACTGCTAATTTCCCTAGTAAGGATTGGATCCTTCAGATTGCTTCACCAGCACCTGTCCAGGCTTAAAACACAGGGCCTTATGTCCACCCTTTTTACGCTTCTCGGCATCCCCATTGTGGAATGCTTAGGAGACCCTCCCTGACTTTCCTAGATTCAAGCTCATCAAGCAATACAGAGGGCCCTACTGTCTGCAAATCTTGTCTAGACTAGATGGCCTTTTGAGTGAGAATGTTTTGCTAAAGTCAACTCTCTGTGGACCTTTGACCACTTCTTTATGTTTAGCAGGCTTTTCCCTGTCCCTCTCCTTTGGAAATTTTTGGAGAATCCACATTTATCAGTCTGCCTTTGTCGTGAGACTTCTCATTCCATTTCGACCTCTCCCCTGGTTTAGGGAGTTGGAAATCTTGACAAGACACCAAGATGGTCCCTTTTGGAACCAAGAAGTCCCAGTCTCCGGTCTGGGAGAGGATGGTCCCTTTCCCCCACCCTGGGAACCCCCACTTCAACAGGCATATCCTCTTGCCTGACCCCTGAGTCTGGTTCTCTTGATTAGATAGTTCCTGAGTTGTCAAGGGAATCTGTCGGTCAGTTCTGACCTCCACTGAGCATGATCTACATACTGCAGAATCTTCACCTCCAGAAAGGTTTGGGAACTCCCCCTGTGACAGATGCTCCCTACGCTGAACCACATTATCTGTCATTCCTGACTGCGCACTGCCTTTCCAAGGGTTTTTGGGATCCCTTATACCAGGTGTAGGCAACCTTTAAGAGATGGAGATCTACCTGGACAACATTGAAGAGATCAAAGATCACCGGGGTGCAGCGCCCCCCCCCCCCTTTTTAAAAAAAAACATTTTCTAGCAAGCCCCCAATAAAAAGCAAAGACAGCATGAAGAAAAGCTTTTGATGCTGCCAATGTTTTGTCTGCCTGTCTTTTGTGTTTAAGTTGTGCCTAATTCCTA
This sequence comes from Lithobates clamitans, assembly GCA_037952925.1. NCBI lineage: Eukaryota > Metazoa > Chordata > Amphibia > Anura > Ranidae > Lithobates > Lithobates clamitans. The sequence goes on along the minus strand of JBBGZY010000412.1, from coordinate 648,760 downwards.
GGTTAATCAGATGATTGTTAATCAAACGATCAACTCCTGTCAAGTGAGGACAGACACACGCAGAGCAGAACTTGGCCGGTTCATGCTGAACTGGCTGAATTTCAATCAATGTGGCGATTTTTCCTGCACATTACCTGTGCTGCCTTCAAAAGAAGGAGGAACAGTCACCTTTCTCAGGGAGAGCTGAGTGGTGTGTATTACAGGAAGCTTCTGCACAGAGGCAGAGGTAGTTTCTTGCTGGACTACTCAGCAGATCTGGAGTAAATACACGAAGGACACCAAGATTCAAGTAAGAATACAAATGCCTCTTTTTGTTTTTTTTTATCCAAACTTTTTTGACAAGGATATTAAGTGACTGTACTTTGCAATAAAAAGATATGCAGATAAACCAACAGCACAAACATTGTACATAAGCTATATAGAAAAATAAAGGCAGGGACGCATGCGTGGCATGGAGTGGAGTGGTAGTTATTGTAGAAAGCTCCGGTTCTCAGGGCTTTTAGCCATTAATCCAGGGTCAATAAGAAGCGCAATCAGCACAAAATACCTGTATCCCCACTCAAGAACCTCTGTGTATGCAGACATCCAGGAAGAAGAGGCGAGTAGGGGCACATAAATCTCACAGTCACTACCTCCTCAGATCACAGGAACAGCACAGCATGGCTGACAATGGCGCCGGCTCCCTGCCCACCTCTCCTGCTTCTTACTCTCTCTCCACGGATCAACAGCTGTAAAGTACAGGATCTGCAGATTACAGTGAGCACACTCCTCTTACCAAAGCAGAACTGGATGTTAGCCTGGACACACTTTGCTCTAAGTTACTTACAAAATTTCAGACAGAAATACAAAAATCCACTATAACCTCAGAATAAGGGGTGCCACAGAATCTATCACAGACCTTCCCTCTTATTCTACAAAACTCTTTCAGTCTCTGCTGCCAAACCAAGATATTCAGTCTTTCACACAGTTGTATGAAACCAGAAACTACCCAAACTTACCATGATTAAAAGTTTACATACCCAAGTTCTTAATACGGTGTATTGCTCCTTTCAATGACAGCTTGAAGTCTTTTGTGGATGAGGCTCTTTATCTTCTCAGATGGTAAAGCTGCCCATTCCTCTTGCCAAAAAGCCTCCAGTTCCTGTAAATTCTTGAGCTGTCTTGCATGAACTGCGTGTTTGAGATCTCCCCAGAGTGGCTCAATGATATTGAGGTCAGGAGACTGAGATGGCCACTCCAGAACCTTCACTTTATTCTGCTGTAGCCAATGACAGGTCGACTTGACCTTTTGTTTTGGATCTTTGTCATGTTGGAATGCGCAGCTTCCTGGCTGATGAATGCAAATGTTCCTCCAGTAGTTTTTGATAACATACTGCATTCATCTTGCCATCAATTTAGACCAAATTTCCTGTGCCTTTGAGGCTAACAATTCCACAAAACATCAGTGATCCACCTCTGTGTTTCACAGTTGGAATGGTGTACCTTTCATCATTGGCCTTGTTGACTCCTCTCCAAATAAAGCATTTATGGTTGTGGCCAAAAAGCTCAATTTTGGTCTCATCACTCCAAATGACTTTGTGCCAGAAGATTTGAGGCTTGTCTCTGTGCTGTTTGGCGTATTGTAAGCGGGATACTTTGTTGCATTTACGTAGTAACGGCTTCTTCTGGTGACTCGACCATGCAGCCCATCTTTCTTCAAGTGCCTCCTTATTGTGCATCTTAAAACAGCCACACCACATTTTTTTTTTCAGAGTGTCCTGTATTTCACTTGAAGTTACTTGTGGGTTTTTCTTTGCATCCCGAACAATTTTCCTGACAGTTGTGGCTGAAATCCTAGTTGGTCTACCTGACCGTGGTTTGGTTTCAACAGAACTTCTAATTTTCCACTTCTTGATTAGAGTTTGAACACTGCTGATTGGCATTCTCAATTCCTTGGATATCTTTTAAAATCCCTTACCTGTTTTATACAGTTAAACTACCTTTTCCCGCAGATCCTTTGACAATTCTTTTGCTTTCCCCATGACTCAGAATCCAGAAACGTCAGTGCAGCACTGGATAAAAGATGCAAGGGTCTGTCAGGAGTCCAGAAACTCATTGACCTTTTATACAAACACACTAATTACAAGCAAACAGATCACAGGTGAGGATGATTACCTTTAATAGCCATTCAAACCCCTTTGTGTCGGGGGGCGTGGTCTGGACATGCCGGAGTGAGCACGTTTTCTGGAGAGCTCTGCACAGACCGGGCTCTGTAACACCCAGCCTAGCCATTACAGACAGCCGCGCTTCATGCCTGGAGACTGGAGATCTGCACTAACTACCGGGGAGCCTCGGACCGCGGAGATTACCCGCTATTTCCTCCGACAACACTCATCCTCTTCCCCGGCTCCGCAGCAGCCACAACCTCTAAGATAGCGCCGCTGTGGGTCGGACTGCCCAGCACTACTGATGGCCCTAAGAAGCCGCCTGCACAAGTGACAAAGACAGGTGAGCCCTTCTCTCACACATCCCGCCTGCCATCTCCCATTCTGTCACCAGAGCTGCCACGTGCAGACTCCCCCACAGGCTCCACTATCTCCCGAGCTTCAGGAGCACAGCAGGTGGGTTACATCAGAGACTTGCTGGCTGAGCTACCCACGCAGCAAGATATTCAGGCAATTGCCACATCCATAGTCTCTGCTCTGTCTAGGGAGATGCATGACATCAAGCAGCAGATGGACATAGTTGAGGAGAGGGTAACTACCTTGGAGTCCTCCAGGTCCACAGTTAACACCCGGCTGGAGACCCTGGAGGTGCATCAGGCCATGTATTGCCATCACCTCATAGACATTAAGCTTAAAATTGATGACGGGGAAAATAGAAACAGGAGAAATAACATCCGCCTTCGGGGAATACCAGAGGCAACTATGGGAGTTGACTTGCGTGCAACAGTAACAGCCATCCTTAACCAGATTCTGGGCAAGGGACCCACAGCATAACTTGAGCTGGACCGGGTCCATCGGGTGCAAGGTCCTCGCCATACCCCCTCAGCAGCTTCCTCCCCCCACCCAGGGACGTTCTGTGCAGGGTGCACTTCTATGGCATTAAGGAAGAGATTCTACGTGAAAGCATGGATTCAAGGGCCTATTGACTTTGATGGCGCAACTGTGCGGGTCTACCCAGATACCTCCAGACAGACCCGTATGATGCGGGGCATGCTTCGCCCCGTACTGGAAGTTATCCGGGACACGGGGGCTACCTATCGATGGGGTCATCCTTTCCACCTCATTGTCCAGAAGCAAGGTTCCTCTTTCTACCTACGCTCCCATGACCAGCTTCAACCTCTGTTTCATTTTCTTGATAGGCCAGCAGTTCATGTACCAGATTGGCTGGAATCACTTCTACGGTTTGATCCTCCTGGCCCACCTTCTCCAAGATTGCAGAGGACCCGCAGGGCGCGATCCCGCGCACCCAGCACTGAACCACCCAGATGCACACCAGCCACCTCAGAAGACTGAAATCCTGAGGGTACCCCATTGCGGTGTCCCCTGGCAGTGGAATTTTTGTCTGAGTGTTTTGTTTTTTTTTCTCCTTCCAGGTCACCCCTGGGTTCTGGATCCACCCTTCCACGCTTACATCACCATCCAGTGCAGTGGTTCCTTGGGAACGAACACACTGGAATGACCATTCTATACCTGTAAACAGTTGCATTTAGTCCGCGGGGGCTCCTGCTGACCCTACCGATGTCTTGTGTTGATTGCCCATGTCCAATGTTAATGCCTGTTGCTGTACCACTGTTTTGTCCGCGGGTGGGTTCCCCGCCCCAGGGACCGGCCATTTGATCACCCCTCCTTACCAGGTGTGACCAGAGAGTGTCTCCTGGTCACTGGAGTCCCCCAACGTTATATGGCGTGGCTGGGGTGTGGAACTCAACGAGCGAACTGCTTATGATGCTGGGTTTTCTCCAAGGGTGTGAGACAATTAGAATGGTCTGGTGGCCTCTCTACTGGGCCTCCTGGTAGTAGTATAGGTGGGTTCCAGAGGCCCCCCCCCTTTACTGTGTACCTTTTTACTGTCTGACCCTAGGAGCCCCACCCTACTATGTATCGGCCTCTCTATCCCCCAGTTATAGTTCGAATAGGGGAGGGGGGACCGGACTTAGTTCACCACCTGGGGGCCAGGGTCTGTGCCCGTCAGCCGGGCATCAGCTAACTTTTTCTGTTGCAATGTTTTATAATGCCTACATATATATGTATGTCCATTTGCCTTTTTTTTTCTCTCAGACATATTTACAGCTGTTGGGATAGGCTAAGCGGCCCCCTTAGTTCTACTACCGGGTTGACGGGGCATATATTTTCACTTTGATTTTTCTTTTTAGCGGTGTATGTGATTTATACCTTTTGTTGCAGTTCTTTGGTCCGTGCACCTCTGCTGTTTCACCCCCTGACCTTACCACCACCCAGTTAGGGTCTCCCCCTGCGTAGCGATTTTTGCTCCACAAGGGAATTTAGTATGTGTTACCTTTAGCACACCTCTTCTTTTCATTACCCCCCCTCTATATCTATCCTCTCCCTCTAGTGTGATTCCTACCCTTTGCTCTACCTTCCTCCTCCCCTTCTGCTTCCCAACGCCCTCTTCACCCGGTTGTCCCCCTCCCGGGACCTAATCTCCTTCCCCCCCTTTTTTGTTTTTTTTGGGGTTTTTTTGTTTTTTTTTGTTTTTGTTTTTTGTTTTTGTTGGTAGCTAAACCTGAGCACTGTAATGGAAAGGGGCACTATTAAATGCACCTCTTTCAATGTCAGAGGCCTTGGTGTCCCTGAAAAGCGCTCCAGACTCCTAACAGACTTGAAAAAAAGCAAGTTGCAAGTGGTCTTCCTCCAAGAAACGCATTTTAAGCTCAACCATGTCCCTCGTCTTTCTAACAGAGCCTTCCCCACAGCCTACTATAGTCCTTCCCCAATTCCAAAATCAAAGGGGGTGAGCATCTTGCTAGTGAACACGGTGCCCTGGTCATTATCCGCACTACAACAGGACCCCATGGGCCGTTTCCTCTTTGTAAAGGGAAAATTCGGTGAGTTAGTGGTTACTCTTGCCAATGTTTACTTTCCTAATATGGATCATCTCTCCTTCTTGCGAAGCTTGATTCCCACTCTTTTGGAGTTTCAGGAGGGGACCCTGATCTTCGGTGGAGATGTAAACTTTGCCATGGACCCAGCCTTGGATATATCTAGGGGTGTGTCTCATCTTTCATATTCCCACCTTAAACGCCTAAAGGCAGAACTCCACCTTCTACAACTTATCGATCCTTGGCGTCTTTCACATCCACACAACAGGGATTACTCCTTTTTCTCCTCCGCACATCAAACCTATTCCCGATTGGACTATCTCCTGATTCCTCATAGAGAGCTCCCTAGGGTCCAATCGACCCAGATTGGAGACATACTTCTGTTGGACCATGCTCCCATACACCTCACCTTACAAATGGGCCTCATCGTTTGGAGTCCCCCATCCTGGCGTCTTAATGAGGCCCTTCTCCAATCCCCTGAAGTCTGTCAAACATTGGAAGCTGCCCTCTCTGAATATTTCTCCCTAAACTAGGGTTCAGTGGATAACCCATTTGTGATTTGGGAAGCCCACAGTAATTAGAGGTGCCCTGATCAAGATAGGAGCACGTTTGAAACGGGAAAGGACTGTCCAGGTTGACACCCTACTTGCCCGTCTTCATCGCCTTGAAAGTGTTTACAAAGCTAGTATTGCCCGTTCATTACAATACAAACTACTTAAAACCCGTGAAGAACTCAACTGCCTCCTGTTTCATAAAACAAAATAGAAACTGGCATGGTCCCATCGTACTATGTACGCATTCTCAAACAAACCTGGCACCCTCCTAGCGAGGGCGCTCCATGGACCTCGTACTAGGACCTATATCCCACATATCACCTCATCTTCGGGGCAAAAACTCTCTACATCAGATGCCTTGGCTGCTGAATTTCACTCCTTCTTCCGTGGTCTATACAACCTAGACCCAACACCCTCCCCAGAAGCCTCTTTAGCTCTTTCCGCAAACATTCGCACTTACATTGCATCTTCTGGCATGCCCTCTCTATCCCCCTCTGTACAAGAACAATTAGAGTCTCCTATCACAGAGGAGGAACTAAGTAAGGCTCTCGCTCAGTCCAAACCCAAAAAGGCATCAGGGCCTGACGGTCTGACTGCCCCCTACTACAAGACGTTCTATACTTTACTCATGCCACACTTGGTGATAGCCCTCAACTCTCTGGTGGAAGGGAAGTCTATGCCGATAGACGCTCTTAGAGCATTTATTTCCCTGATCCCCAAGGAAGGCAAAGGTCCGGCCCAATGCGGCAGTTACTGTCCCATTGCACTTTTAAATACCGATCTGAAACTCTTTGCAAAGATCCTTGCCAATAGATTACTGCCCCATCTTCCGAGCCTGATACACAAAGACCAGGCGGGGTTCGTCCCACACAGAGAGCCACGGGACAATACCATTTATGTCCTTAATCTGATTCATGCAGCCAGAACCTCCAAGAAACCGCTTATGCTGCTCTCAATGGACGCAGATAAAGCTTTTGACAGGGTCCACTGGTCCTTCATAGCCATGGAACATATTGGCCTTGGGACCTCCATGCTTAGCTGGATCTCTGCTCTCTACTCGCAACCTTCTGCAGCTGTAAAAGTCAACGAGACCAGGTCTGATTTCTTTGAAATATCGAATGGGACGTGGTAGGGCTGCCCCCTCTCAGCCCTGCAATTTATACTGACTTTGAAACCCTTCCTCTGCACAGTCCGTGATGATCCCAACATCACCGGTTACCGTAAACCCTCAGGGGACCATATGTTGGCGGCGTTCGCGGATGGCCTGATCTTTTTTCTCACAGACCCACTGACCTCTCTACCGAACCTCCTAAAGGCCTTGCAGGTGTATGGGACGTTGTCCCACTTTAAAATTAACTTCGGGAAATCCTCTGCCCTTAACATCACTGTAGATTCTAGCATCATCCGAAACCTTCGGCCCTCTTTTCTTTTCCATTGGGCATCAACGGCGATTAAATACTTGGGCACCAACATCACTTCTGACCCGGCCAAACTTTATGAATCCAACTTTGAGCCACTTATCAAGTTGAGGGAGGACCTGCTGCACTGGCATTCTTTAACCCTGACATGGTTCGGCCGTTGCAATGCCCTCAAAATGACAGTGCTACCTTGGATCCTCTTTCTACTGCAAGCCCTTCCTATTCGGCTTCCGCTTTTTTTTTCGCACTATTTGCTCTCAGTTCCGGAAATTTGTCTGGTCACATCAGAGACCACGTCAGACGCTGCAGAGATTATGACTACCGAAGGTCTCAGGGGGCCTCGCTCTTTCAGATATATTATAGGGCCGCACATCTCAACTGGATTGTTGATTGGCATTGCCATGGGGAGGCCAAGCTCTAGGTTTCCATGGAAATGGAAGACTCTTATGGCACGACTCTGAGTTGGCCTTGGATATCATCCCCCACACCTAGGAAGCTTTGCATACATCCTACCTTGGGTAGTACTCTACAGATTGCCCAGGAAACTTTTCGAAACTCTTCAATTTCTGCACGGCCCTCACCCATGACTCCCATCTCAGGTAATCCCGACATCACTCCTGGTCTACAGGATGGGCAGTTTTCTCGTCTTAAAGCTCAGGGCTATACTCACCTAACAGACTTTCTCACATCCACAGGGACCTTGATCTCCTCTGACCTATCTTCTTAACCTCCCTCTATACCTCTGGGGTAGCCTTCAACTGCGCTTCTTTCTCCGACGTTGTGCCCGTACCCCTGGCATCCTACGCCCACTCACTTGTTTTGAATCCCTATGTCACAGAGGGGAACCGATACGCCATTCCCTCTCCTTGATATATTCCTCCCTAATTCACCCTGCAGAAGAACATGTCCCTCCTTTTCTCACTAAATGGGAACCTGATCTGGTGCTGAGTTTTACTCCTGCCCAAAGACTAAAGATACTCCATTTTGCTCAAAAGTCGTCCATTGCCACGCGGGTACAGGAGACTAGTTATAAGATCCTTACTCGATGGTACAGGGTCCCCATCCAACTTCACTGTATGTTCCCCCAGGTCCCGGACTCCTGCTGGTGTTGTGGCTCGGCGGGTGGGACTATGCTCCAAATTTTTTGGGAATGTCCCAAAATTCAACAGTTATGGCAAGATGTCACCGCTATCATTAAATAGCTTACAGCTGTCGATCTGCATGCTAACCCGGCGGCCTGTCTTTTGCATTTGACGAAACGACCTATTAAAAATACAAATCTTCTCTCACAATGCAACTTCTAAACACAGCGAAGGCCTGCATTCCGCTTCGCTGGAGAGATGCTGACTCCCCTACGAAGGCTCTGTGGTTCGCCAAAGTCAACAACATACGTGACATGGAAGAACTCACAGCCACACTGCGTAACACGGAAGAGATGTGTATGGAAACATGGAGGCCGTGAAATTATTTTGTGTATACTGATGCCTACCTCAATGAGCTATCCACCACCCAGTAAACTTCAGCATACCTTGCCACCCCCGGGGAGAGGGATGACCGGGTGACCCCTCTGCCTTCTTCCCCCCCCCCCCCTACCCTCCCGCAAGCTTCCCTCTGCACCCCCTCTCTGGCCCTGTTCGCCCCCCTTTGCTCTGCTATCTTTCTCTTCTCTCCCTGTTCTTCCCAATTACAAACTACTAGTTAAGTGGAACCTTTTGTACCTCTCACAGTCCTCCACTTACCAACACGCATGACCTTACCATATGTGACAAAATCATAAATTCTCCCAGGGTATGTAAACTTATGAGCACAACTGTGACCGTGTCCATCGTACTTTAAGGCCTCATGCCCACGGACATTTTTACAGCTGCTTTTAGGAGCGTTTTTCACAGCTTAAAAACATCTCTCCATGTTAGCCTATGGCCTTATGCCCACCAAGGCATTTAGGATCTGTAAGTGGCATAGGCATTTTTGAGCTCCAAAAAAAACCCAGGACCAGCACGTTTTGAGGCTCCAGCACTAGAGCTGTAAAAACACCAGATGCCGGTAAATGGTGTTTAACGAGGCCTAGCGCTGTATACACAGCGTTAAGCCTCGTCCGGCGTTTCTCTGTCTCTATTCAAAATCAATGGTTCCCAATGGGAGCCCATTGTTTTGACTAGAACACCCGTTAGTAATTTGTTAACTGTGGTGTATACATATTATTGTTTTTAATGTTGTCTGTGTATTTTTGTATTATACTCATTAAATTTATATTTTTTATGACTTATCAAGTGCCGAAATAGTCCAACCCCCAATTCTCAGGCGTGTACGTGCGAACAGGCAAGTGGCGGCAATTGCCTCCGCAGCTTCAACCCTCAATTCTTTCGTTTTGACTAGAAGTCGGATCAAGATGATCCAACTCGCGGTGTGACTTGTGTGCTGAGAATCTTGAAAGGGAACCCCGGCAAAATGTAAAATTTTTTTGTGCATGAGGTTCCCCCCAAGTTGATACCAGACCCTTCGGTCTAGTATGGATTTTAAGGGAAACCCCCCACGCCCAAAAAAATGGCGTGGAGGTCCCCCCAAGATCCATACTAGACCTTTATCCGAGCATGCAGCCCTCCAAGCACGCAGCCGGATGGTCATAAAAAGGGGGTGACGAGCGAGCGCCCCCCTGGACCATACCAGGCCACATGCCCTCAATGTGGGGGGTGGGTGCTTTGGGGCAGGGGGGCCCTGTGCCCCCACCCCAAAGCACCTTGTCCCCATGTTCCCGACAACCCTTGCCCAGTGGTTATTGTGGTCTGCGAGTGGGGACTTATCGGAATCTGTAAACCGTCCCCCCATCCTAGGGGAATGAGTATGGGGTACATGGAACCTGTACCCATTCACCTAAAAAAAAAAAGTGGCAAAAATAAACACACTACACAGGTTTTTAAAGTATTTTATTTAGGCAGCTACGGCTCTTCTCTTCTGGCGACGTCTTCTCCCTCTGGCTGTCTTTTTCCCCTGCCCGGTTCTTCTCTCTACGCTGTGCTCTCTCTGCTATCTCTTTGCTCTTTTGCAGGGTCTTCACGCGCTTTTGCTGGGTCTTCTCCCTCTGTTCTTCTTCCGATGTTGACTCAACGCGATCTCCCGGTATAATGCTGGGTCCGTCGTGTGCAATGACTTATATCGGCATGGGGCAGGGCCGCCTGATGATGCAAATTGGAGGCCACGCCCCTTGTGACATCATGCACCGAGCGGTGACGTCACAAGGGAATTGGCCTCCAACTTACATCATTGGGTGGCCCCGCCCCATGCCAATATAAGTCATTGCACACAGCGGACCCAGCATTACCCCGGGAGATCGCGTTGAGTCAACATCGGAAGAACAGCAAAAGAGCAAGAAGTAAGCGCAGAGAGGGGAAAAGGACCGGCAGAGGGAGAAGACGCTGCCAGAAGAGGGAGGAGAGCTGAAGCTGCCTTAATAAAATACTTTCAAAACCTAAGTAGTGTGTTTATTTTTGACACTTTATTTTTTTTTAGGTGAATGGGTAGGGGTACTAATTCACCTAGGGTGGGGGCTGGGATCTGGGGGCCCCCCCTGCCCCAAAGCACCAGCCCTATCATGTTGAGGGCATGTGGCCTGACATGGTCCAGGGGGGCTCACTCATCCCCCCCTTTCCTAACCTTCCGGGCTGCATGCGCGGATAAGGGTCTGGTATGTATTTTGGGGGTGGGGGGAACCTCACGCAAATTTTTTTTTTTTTTTTTTTACATTTTGGCGGGGTTCCCCTTCAAGATTCTCAGCACACGAATCTCACCGCAAGTCGGATCATCTTGACCTGACTTCTGGTGCAACTTCTATTCAAATCAATGGGCTCCCATAGGGAACCATTGATTTTGAATAGAGACAGAGAAACGCGGCTAAACGCACAATGACGCCAATGTAAAACGTAGATAAAATTGCGTTTTTAAAGCCGCTTTTTTCCTGGTGTCGGTACTAGCTTTACAGCTCGTTTTTTAAAATGCCCGTTGGCATGAGGCCTTAGAGCTAAACCTCCTCCGGATAAACCACCCAGGGACACTGTCCTATGAATTAAAGATTTCCTAGTAAAAGAAGAAATAATGCGTGCTGCACAAAATAAATACTAGGAATATAATGCTTGATGGTGTACCTCTGCAAATTTATCCGGACATTTCACAAGCTACATTAGACAGATGCAGAAAAATTAAGGAGATCACTTCTGTACTTGCTACAGCTAGGATTCGTTATAGATGGGGCTTCCCTTTAAAGTGTTTATTTTCCATAATGGCACCACATACTTCACCACCGCCGGGACAAGATATCTTGATCAAATTGGGTCTCTTGGATCCGAGCAATCTACCACATACCCATTCGGAGCTCCCCGACACCACATGGAGATAGACGCAGAACTAGACATGAAGAAGTACAATAGAATCCTAACTAATCAAGAAACTTCATAAAGAAAGTCCAAAGGTTTTACATTTTATTTTTCTCAGTTTGGCTGTATTTGATCTTAATTTAGGATCACATTTGACTATTTCCTGACATCTAGGGTTCTGATTCAGAATCTTGGTTCTCTCTCACGTATTCTAATAGAGCCAATTACTACCTACTTTGGATAAATCCTGTCCTCTTCAAAGTTTAGCCATGTTGACCTTGAATAAGAGTTTATACATGGCTATCTCATGGATACTGAATATCTTAATTCAGAACTCAATATCCCTGCCAAAACATACTGTAAACGCTTCCTGTTTACCATGATGAGAATATTGCCTTCAGAGTGTGGTCATATGTGTCTTTTGTACAAAGATCATAAATGTCACTTTTCATGTCACCTAGTGTCATAATTCACTACTTCAGTACATGTTCTTTCAATTTACACTTTTGAGAGTTGCTCGTTGTTGAAAATGATTGATCTATAAATATATTACTATATATGTTGCACAGTTAATAATATTTTATCACATCTAGGTGGCTGCCCACCTCTATGCTACCATGATTTTTCCCTACTCAGTCTTGACATCTTATTTTTTGAGGCAGATTGGTCCTAACCTGATTGGAATTGATTCTGCTCCTCTTTTCAGATGGTTCTTTTCTTTTTACAACACTCATATTTTTGGTTCCTGTTGATGTTCCACTGAGTCTGAGACCTCCTGGTCTCTTAACATATTTTTGTTGGAAAACTTTTTTTTTTCCAACCCCATTCTCATGACTATATTGCTTTACATGGTTTTAACTGCATGTATAATTTTTGGATTATATGTTACATTTTGCAAATTTATTTGTGGTACAATACAATTACCTGAAATAAACCTCAAAAGGTGCGATTTTTTTGGGGCAATAAAAAAATATATACATATAGAAACTTCACATATAGAAAATGTAATTTATTGTAGAAAAAAATGTATAAAAAGATCTCATGTTGGTGGTACAAAACATCATAGAAATAGCGCTATCAACATTGCACATTGTATGAATAAAATTTGCAAACATTGCACATTTAGCTGTTTGGACCATAAAGTGGCAATCCCAATCTACTTGCTGTTCCCTTGAATCGTGATTTCTAACAAGGAATGCTGCAGAGAGTGATATCCAAAATTACTGTTATAAATCTTCTTCAGTTCAGGGTATAATACCACTTCTGAAAAAACAGCTTATATTAGTAAAACTTTAGTACAAATTCATACCTATAAACGTGTATCTAATTTGTCATTAACATACACTTACAAAAAAAGTGCATATTTAGCAGAGGCATTCCTCCAAAAAGCATGGATGTCCTATCGTGGCCATTGAAGGCCTACCCCAAGTGGATGTCAGGTGTGCAGGTCCAAAGAGTGCCAAATATGGTATATCTAAAGGGCATAAAAATATGGGCACTGTGGGCTGAAAGAAAGCAGAAAAAAAAGATGAGTCCCCGGGAAGAAAATAAGTCTCAATTCCAGGGGATAAGGGTCAGCCTGGGGTGTTATTCCCCATAAGGCTGGCTCCATATCTAATAAAAAAATTGCTTACCTGAGATGTCTTTATAGATCAAAACAGGTCCAGATCTAAGGGTCCCATATTGAGATATTAAAGTGTCGAAAAAAGATTTCCAAGGTTGGCGGTCGGGGAACACGAGACATTGTGGCTCCACAATAAACAAACCAGGGAGGAATGGCGTCGAGGGATGCAATGGCGTCCCTGATATAATGCGCATGCGCGGGAGGAAGTGACGCAATTTGCGTCATATCCCGCAGCCGCATCACTGTCACTTCCGCTTCTGCGCAGTTGGTAATACAAATGCGGAGGTGACTCAGCATGTCAATAGACGTGGCCACGTATCCTCCACCATAGCCAAACCTGTACAGCATCCAGTCCCACGGAAACAAACATCTGGGGATCTGACCAGAGATTGAATTGGAAATTTTAGCAAAACCCAAATGAGAAGGGGGAACATCCATGCCTGATGGAGAAAAATGCCCAGGACCGGCTCTGTGTATTTAGGCGCCGGCGGCGCCATTTTCAAATTGTGATCGGTGATTTTGAAGCCCAGAATGGCTGGGATCACTAGGGCAAGGCTGCACTGGGGCAAGGCTGCACTGGGGCAAGGCTGCACTGGGGCAAGGCTGCACTGGGGCAAGGCTGCACTGGGGAAGGCTGCACTGGGGAAGTCTGCTCTGACAAGGCTGCACTGGGGAAGTCTGCGCTGACAAGGCTGCACTGGGGAAGGCTGCACTGACATGGCTGCACTGACATGGCTGCACTGACAAGGCTGCACTGACATGGCTGCACTGACATGGCTGCACTGACATGGCTGCACTGAGAAGGCTGCAATGATGGGCGTTTAAATGTAAGTTTTTTTTTCCCTTCAACTTCCCTCCTAAAAGTTTTTTTTTTCCTTAAAATTCCCTCCTAAATTGGGGTGCGTGTTATACGCCGATAAATACGGTACTTCATATTATTAAATCTCTAAAAAGAAGATCAGTCTCTGTGATAAATAATGGTCTCAAAATACAGTGCATTGCAAAAGTATTCACCCCCTTGGCATTTTTCGTGTTTTGTTGCTTTACAACGTGGAATTAACATGGATTGTTTGAGGATTTGCATCATTTGAAGATTTTTTTTTTTTTAATTGTGAAGGAAACAACAAATAGAACAAAATAACAGAAAAAGTCAATGTGCATAGCTATTCACCCCCCTAAAGTCAATACTTTGTAGAGCCACTTTTTGCAGCTATCACAGCTCCAAGTCGCTTTGGAAAAGTCTCTATAAACTTGCCACATCTTACCACTGATATTTTTGCCCATTCCTCCTTGCAAAACTGCTCCAGCTTCTTTTAGTTGGATGGTTTGCGCTTGTGAACAGCAATCTTTAAGTCTGACCACAGATTTTCTATTGGATTGAGGTCTGGGCTTTGACTAGGCCGTTCCAACGCATTTACATGTTTCCCCTTAAACCACTCAAGTGTTGCTTTAGCAGTGTGTTTGGGGTCATTGTCCTGCTGGAAAGTGGACCTCCGTCCTAGCCTCAAATCACACACAGATTGGTACAGGTTTTGCTCAAGAATATCCCTGTGTTTAGCACCATCCATCTTTCTCTCAACTCTGACCAGTTTCTCAGTCCTGACTGCTGAAAAATATCCCTCCAGCATGATGCTGTCACCACCATGTTTCACTGTGGGGATGGTGTTCTTTGGGTGTTGTGATGTGTTGGGTTTGCACCAGACGTAGCAATTTCTTTGATGGCCAAAAAGTTCAATTTTGTCTCATTAGACCAGAGCACCTTCCTCCATACATTTTGGGAGTCTCCCACATGCCTTTTTGCAAACTCAAAAGGTGCTATTTTGTTTTTTGCTGAAAGTAATGGCTTTCTTCTGGCCACTCTGCCATAAAGCCCAGCTCTATGGAGAGAAAGACGTATTGTCATCCTATGTACAGATACTCCAGTCTCTGCTATGGAACTCTGCAGTTCCTCCAGGGTTACCTTAGGTCTCTGTGCTGCCTCTCTGATTAATACAATCCTTGCCCGGTCCGTGAGTTTTGGTTTGCGGCTGTCTCTTGGCAGGTTTGTTGTTGTTGTGCCATGTTCTTTCAATTTGGTTATGATAGATTTGATGGTGCTCCTAGGGATAATCAAAGATACCTTTTTTGTAACCTAACCCAGACTTGTACTTCTCAACAACATTGTCCCTTACATGTTTGGAGAGTTCCTTGGTCTTCATGGCAGTGTTTAGTTAGTGGTGCCTCTTGCTTAGGTGTTGCAGCCTCTGGGGCCTTTCAAAAAGGTGTGTATATGTAATGACAGATCATGTGACACTTAGGTTGCACACAGGTGGAATCACTTCACTAATTGTGACTTCTGAAGGTAATTGGTTGCACCAGACCTTTTTATGGGCTTCATAACAAAGGGGGTGAATTCATACACACATGCCAATTATCAGTGTTTTATTTCTGAATTTTCTAATTTTACTTCACCAACTTAGACTATTGTGTTCTATAATATTGTGTTCTATAATTCAGATTAAAAAAACATTGAACTAAGGGCTGTAATGTAACAAAATGGGTAAAAAGCCAAGGGGGTGAATACTTTTGCAAGGCACTGTATTTAGTAGACATTTAGCGAATAGATTATCATCAGTAATCTCCTCACTGATCTCCCCCTACCAATCAGGATTTATCCCTGGTCGCCAAATTACAGACATTTGCTTAGTAACAAATATAGTTCAGGATGCGAACCTCAAATCACGGGCTGTGTTGCTGCTGAGTTTAGACATCAGCAAGGTATTTGATAAAGTGTCCTGGAAATACCTAGATATTATATTGCAACAGTATGGTTTTCAAGGTGAATTTGTTCATGCTTTTAAAGCACTCCCCACTCTTATTCGCACTAGCTATTGAGCCTCTGGCTACAGCTATCCTTCTACACCCAGATATTAAAGGATATACAGTATCTCACAAAAGTGAGTACACCCCTCACATTTTTGTAAATATTTTATTATATCTTTTCATGTTACAACACTGAAGAAATGACACTTTGCTACAATGTAAAGTTGTGAGTGTACAGCTTGTATAACAGTGTAAATTTGTCCCCTCAAAATAACTTAACACACAGCCATTAATGTCTAAACAGCTGGCAACAAAAGTGAGTACACCCCTAAGTGAAAATGTCCAAATTGGGCCCAAAGTGTCAATATTTTGTGTGGCCACCATTATTTTCCAGCACTGCCTTAAAGTGGATGTAAACCCGAATTTTTTATTTATATATATATATATATATATATATATATATATAGTCTCTGAGCAATCCTCTTTTATTGTTCAGTGAGAAAAATCTTGACAAACTGAGAAAAACTTTGTCAAATACTCCCCCTTGTTGTGAGTGACAGCCTAAGACACAGGCATTATTTTTTAATTCCCTCCCCCACTCCTTTCTTCAGCAGCTCTGCAAGGATTGGCTGTTCCACACCTCAGCATGATTTGGCATGCTGAAGTCATGTGGTTACTTTCCTGTCTTTTCACTGGATGTTAGAGATCATAGCAGAAGTTCAGTGTTAGAAATAAACAGGAGAAAATGCATATTGACAAGGAGTGTAGAGGTGGGCGGGGAGTCTACTGACATCACGACTCCACCCACCGAGCTCCAGACAACAGACCCACCCACAGAATCTGCAGTTTTTCAGCTCTCATAACAGACAGAGGGGAGACGTTTGACAGGTAAAGATACATGCAGGAGGCATGTATATCCTTATAGATAACCCCTATGGCAGTAGTTTAGAAAGGATAACATTGGGTTTACATCCACTTTAACCCACTTGGGCATGGAGTTCACCAGAGCTTCACAGGTTGCCACTGGTGTCCTCTTCCACTCTTCCATGAAGACATCACTGAGCTGGTGGATGTTAGAGACCTTGCTCTCATCTACCTTCTGTTTGAGGAGGCCCCACAGATGCTCAATGGGGTTTATGTCTGGAGACATGCTTTGCCAAACCATCATCTTTACCCTCAGCTTCTTTAGCAAGGCAGTGGTCGTCTTGGAGGTGTGTTTGGGGTCATTATCATGTTTGAATACTGCCCTGCGTCCCAGTCTCCAAAGGGAGGGGGATCATGCTCTGCTTCAGTATGTCACAGTACATGTTGGCATTCATGGTTCCCTCAATGAACTGTAGCTCATCAGTGTCGGCAGCACTCATGCAGCCCCAGACCATGACACTCCCACCACCATGCTTGACTGTAGGCAAGACACACTTGTCTTTGTACTCCTCACCTGGCTTTCGCCACACATGCTTGACACCATCTGAACCAAATAAGTTTATCTTGGTCTCATTAGACCACAGGACATGGTTCCAGTAATCCATGTCCTTAGGCTGCTTGTCTGAATGCAAACTGTTTGCGTTCTTTCTTGTGCATCATCTTTAGAAGAGGCTTCCTTCTGGGATGGCAGTCATGCAGACCAATTTGATGCAGTGTGTGACATATGGTCTGAGCACTGACAGGCTTACCCTCCACCCCTGCAACCTCTGCAGCAATGCTGGCAGCACTCATACGTCCCAAAAGCAACCTCTGGATATGACGCTGAGCACGTGCACTCAACTTCTTTGGTCGACTGTGGTGAGACCTGTTCTGAGTGAAACCTGTCCTGCTAAACCGCTGTATGGTCTTGCCCACCGTGCTGCAGCTCAGTTTCAGGGTCTTGGCAATCTTCTTATAGCCTAGGCCATCTTTATGTAGAGCAACAATTCTTTTTTTTAGATCCTCAGAGAGTTTTTTGCCATGAGGTCCTATGTTGAACTTCCAGTGACCAGTATGAGAGAGTGAGAGTGATAACACCAAATTTAACACACTTGCTCCCCATTCACACCTGAGACCTTGTAACACTAACGAGTCACATGACACCGGGGAGGGAAAATGGCTAATAGGGCCCAATTTGGACATTTTTACTTAGGGGTGTACTCACTTTTGTTGCCAGCAGTTTAGTGCTGTGTTGAGTTATTTTGAGGGGACAGCAAATTTACACTGTTATACAAGCTGTACACTCACTACTTTTTAATTAAAGCTTTTTATTGAGGTTTTCACAAAGCATCAATACAGAAGGTTGAGAGAGATATTATATCTACAACATTTCTTACTAAGTATTATAGCATACGTGAATGACTTACTTCGAAGGTAACATATCTATAAGATGCGTTGTGTTGAAACTTTAAAAACTAGGTGTGACGTTGGTGTTTCTCTGTTGGTGTCAGTGTTGTCTCCACACCCCGGCACCCCAAGTCGGGCACTCGCTGTGCCATGGGGTGGGAGACAGCCCCGCCAATGATCGTTTGTCAAACCTTAGGTAACATGTACAACAGAGAATATCATTTGAATGCATAACTTAGCACTGATAACCAAAAAAAACTCGGAGTCCTGCTTACTAAATATACACTCTGAGGTAACATTTCCTCGCTTAAGTTGCGCCAAGCAGAAGGGTGACGTTGCGTAACAGTTGCAGAGTTGAGGGGCGCATAAGGTATTTGTGCACTCGACTTGGGGGGATGTTTCAGTATCTCGGGTTGAAAGTTGGTAGGACAAAGGATTCAATTCTATTAGGACATTGTGTTTTATAGTGCTGTGCTTCAGGGATCAACTATCCAGGGTTCCAAGTTTTGATAGAAAGATGCGGTGGTTAGGTTAGCTTTGGCGAAGGAGAACTCCAGTTGGAAGTGGTTGTTCAACAGGATAATAAGATCCGATCTAGTGGGAGGCTGTGGTGATTTCTATTTTTTCGCTAGTGCTAAACGGGCCGCTATTAGTATATGAGTCGCCAATACTCTCAAACATTTTGGCCAGCTGGGGATAGTGAGACCCAGAAGAAAATCCAGTGGGGTTAATGGTGAGGGAACTCTGCAGACAGTGGAGACTAGGGTAGAGACTTCTTGCCAGTATCTTTGAATGTTAGGGCATTCCCACCATATGTGCTGCAGGGTTCCTTTTTGGTACAATTCCTCCAACATTGAGGCAAACTTGATGGGTAGATTGTAGCCAGTCTGGCTGGGGTGAAGTACCACTTGTGGAACAATTTTTGCACTGATTCCCAGTGGGAGATACAGTGTGCTGCTCGAAGACGAAGGGTCAAGGCTTTGTGCCACATTGGAGGCGGTGGTGGGGAGTCTGTAAAGGATGACCAGAAGTTGATGGACGAAGAAGTTTGGTCTGTGGGAAGCATTGTCAGTAATCTTTTAAAAGAGGAAGCCATCCAAATAGATCATATAGGTTGCCATCATCCCTGGATATCAAGAATAAAAAAAAACAAATAGGTAATGGGACTTTAGAGGCAACAGAGTATTAAAGAAAAATAATAATTAATTACAAAGAACACAAGGAAATTAAATACAGAGTCACAATAAACATATGAGCGTAAGGATGATAATAATCATAGAACCACTAAAAACAAGAGCGTGAAACGGTCATGGTGTAAGTGCAGTCTTCCACATGGTCCTACGCGTTTCGGGATTTATCTGAAGCGTCCCTTCATCAGGGGCAGTCAGTGGAACAAAAATCAAAATCAGAAAAAATGATATCAATAAATTATTACATAAATACAGTATAATCAAGTACAGTACTTAACTGCTCTCTATCATAACCGCATGCGGCATAATAGTTCCATAGAGGGGAAACATACCCAAACCCAGCATAGTTGAAATCTCACCGCCAAAACCGCGGCGACGACCGTATTAAACAACAACACCCCAGAATCCAGGAGGGAAAAAAAGGAGTGTGGCTAGCCCCACTTTATCCACACTGGTCCACCCAAACACACAAGAAGGCAGTGCGCACCGAGACGGACAGTGCCACCAATGTAAATCAAGGCTGTATCAGAAAAATTATAGATGTAAGATTATGTAGCCTGGTTGCAATGAACTGCCAATTTCAATAAGCACATGATTTTCATTAAAGACTAAAGTGGGTCACAGGTGTCCTATCTTAACAAAATAGACAGCCAGGGGGAGAATGTGTACCGATAGATAAGCAGAAAAGGACAATCCGAACTGGGGCAAAAGATATGGTACATTGCTCCTAAATATATATATATAAGTAGTATCCAGTCACATAAAAGGACTCTGCAAATAAAGGGAAATACAAAAGAAGCCCATAAACAGTAGGCAATTTACAATATAAGTAACTGGGTAGATTGCTACAGTCGTCACACTGAGCAGCAGAGAAGGTGGGGGAGGTTTTCGAATCTTTACTTACAGTGCAATAAGAGCTATCTGACGTGTAGAGCCCACAGAGCAAGCCGATCCTCCGTCCGCTCGCTTCACCGCCATCAAATACACTGACACTTACTCCCATTGTCCGTAATCTGTATATCAATGAGATTCCTTTTACTGCTGGAGCAGGGGTATCATAGAATTTCAAAATGTTAGCTATTGGAGCATGGTCATCTATGATATCCAGTTGTGAGAGGATTGATCGAAGTCTTGGGTATAAGAAAAAAGTTGTGGCATGGATGTCGAATAATTGCTGCAGCTCTGAGAATGGGTGTAGCCCTGAAGTGGACATTAACTGCCCTAGGTTGGTGATTCCTTTTCTTTAATCGTACATCACGGGACACAGAGCTATAGTAATTACTATGTGGGTTATAGTCCACCTTCAGGTGCTGGACAACTGGCACACCCTAAACAGGAAGTTGCCCTCACTATATAACCCCTCCCATACCAGGAGTATCGCAGTTTTTTCACAAGTGTCTAAGGTGTTGGTCACAAGTGAAGATGTGCTGTGCTGAGCTCCACTGGAGCAATCCTTGCTGGGGCTAGCTATGCAGCCGGATCCATTCAAAGTGTCTTTTTTGGGCCAAATTGAATGGTACCCGGGCCCCGTGTCCGAAGAAACGAGGTCTTCTCTTGTTTTCTCTTTTTAGAGAGCTGGACTCCGGGATCCAGTACTTTGGTATTTTAAGCCATAAAGTTTTACTGGCAGGGTGCTATTGCAGGTCCAGGATTTTGGGTTCCCCCGAGGGTCCCCGGTTCCTGAAGGTTTGTTAACAGAACCCACCGTTAAGGGTGAAGATTGGGTCTGTTGGTTTTACCACAGAAAACCCTGCGGCGGGAAAGGTAAGGGGAGTTTTTCTAAGGAATTTTTAAATTTTCTTATGAAATGTCTCCTTTTTAAAAAGTAAATGTTGTCATGCCTAAGTGTCACCACTGGGGGCTGTATGGAGCACGTAGCTTCTCATGCTTTCCTCAGAGATCCCGCTGTCTCACAGAAGCAGCAGGCTTTTTTCCTCCGGCTAGCAGGCAGACCTCCGGTAAGTTTGGGGGGTTTGCTTCCACCAGACACCCCCCACCTAGGCTGAACTCTCCCCCTCTGCACGAGGCTGAGCATTGAGGGAGAGCTAAAAAAAAAAGATTGGCGATGCCGTTTTCTTTCACCGCCCCTACACAGCCATCCCTCGCTCACACACAAGCCAATCCCGTTGGATCAGAGGTCCGTGCTTGCGTGGGGAAACTCTTTTTTTTAAAGAGAATGGGGGGTGCGATGCGGAGGGGGCAGGGCTTAACACAGCGTTGGCGTCCTCCAACGCGGGAGTTGTTTTTTAAAAAAAAAACTCCATTTGTGCTGGCTGCAAAAATTGTCGGTGGGACATGAGCAAAGAGGGGCATGAAAGAGGTTGGTGACACAGGCATTTCCTATTTGACACATTTACTGTTTGCTTCAGGCTGAGCATTAATAGCAGCGGCAGTGGCTGACTATTGCTCAAGCAGTGGATGCGATCTCTTCTGGTAGTACCTCTGCTTTGTGCATCGGGCTAAGGTCAGAAGGGGGGTTGACATACCCCCCCAAAAAAGCTAAAAGGGTCTCCCTCAAGCTCTGGAAAGCCTAATCATCTCTACAAATGGCATCCTTCCCTGAGAGGGGTTGGCTGGTCAGAGTGAGCATCAGGGCCATGAAATGTTTGCAGTTGTTTTCAACACTGCAGCCCCTGTTTATGTTATTAAAAAGATATTTTTTCCTCAGCCAGGATACTATACTAAAAAAAGGTTAGCGGCTTTAATCGCATCCCAGTGTGGGACTAAATGTCACAGGTTCTCTTCCATTACCCAGGACCCTCAAACTGAAGAACTAGGGGCAGGAGAAGATGAATTCCCTCAGTGGACCGTGGTGAGGCTATAAGACTCCTCTTCTGAGGTGTCAAATGCGGGAGGATCAGCGTTCACAATCTGTAAGATTGATGGTGTAATTTCTTGCTGTTCGCTCCACATTTATGTACCCTTAACTGAGTGTTTGGGTTCGCTAAAACCTCCTCAAGCCGTGCATGCCTTTTCCTGTCCATTCATTGCTGGAAAAGTTTTTTTGTATCTGAGTGGATCACCCAGATAAGCATTTTATTCCCTCCTAAAAAGTTTTCACACTTTATCCTATGGTGGAAAAAATTCACAAAGTAGGATATATCAGCAAATAACACTGCTATATCCTCTGTAAATAAGAGTTTGACTTGTCCGGCAGACAATGCTTAAATGCTTAGGGATCCAACGGGTAAAAAGTTGGAATTCCTATTTAAAAAAAACAAAACACTTTTTTCTCTGTAATTGGTTAATCGTTGAGAGACCAGTTTAAACAGATGTTCAAGGTTATCCTGCTCAGCAGGCCCAAGATCTGCCAGCTTTATGTTTGCAATAGTTGCTGTGAGAGATTCTATCCTTCAGGCCTTGCACCCTTCGCTAAGCGCCATGCAAGAAGCTCCTGGCTAGTCTTCCTTTTTGTAGTGAAACAGCTATTTGAGGATGTTTTGGATAATACATCCAAAGAAATTCTAGTGAAAAAAGTACCCCTTTTGCCATTTAAGAAAAGGAGTGAATGTATTTTAGTTTTAAAGCTCCTTCTCCTGTGCCAGGGGCATCAGCTTCCAGGCAGTCACGACGGCTTCCGCCATCAGGTTCAAAAGGTAATCCTCAGAGTTAACCCCAGGGACAAAAGAGGTCTTGGGGGAGGAAACCTACAAGATACTGAAGCCTCCTTACAAGGAGGCGCCCCCGCTCGCTCGAAAAGGGAGGATTCTGCAGTTCTCAAGGATCTGGCAGGAAGAGTGTCGAGATGAGGGGGACTTCCTCAATAGCTCCAAGGTACAAACTGGAGTTCTAAGAGTTCCCGTCTCCTCGTTTTCTCAGATCAAACGTTCCTAAGGATCAAGAAAAAAAGAAGTCTTTCTCTCAAGCATTGGACCACCTTTTGGCAAAAAGTGATCATGGTGGTCCCCATGTAAGAGCAAAGGTTGAGGCATGTCCAAGATGGCGACGGGAGAGGACGCTCAGTAACAGAGCTCCCGGAGACTGTTTCTCATCCTCCATATAATCCCGGACCCGGTGCCAATACTGAGTAGTGTGAGAGCTCGGGTCCGGTGGTGACTCCGGGTCATACCCAGCAGTAATTCAAGAAGGTCCAAGTCGGCAGCGGCACACTCAGACGGAGCGAGGACAAGGAGTCAGGCCGCCACTACATCGCACATGGCTTCCCAGACGGAAGCAACAGACTCTCCTCCAGCCACGGCTGCTGATCAAGCTGCAGCCATACAAACAATTGCCTCGGGACAAGCTGCCCTGATGGACAAAATAGATCGTGTCCAGACTAATGTGGACTTTATACGGAGAGACCTGGACTCATTCCGCGGCCGCATGGCGGAGGTGGAGCAGCGGGTCTCCGGAACTGAGGATACAGTGAGAGACCACTCAGGAGACCTGCATACATTGAAGGCGAGGGTGAGGGCCCTGGAGATTAGGGCAGAGGATGCCGAGAATCGGAACAGACTAAATAACCTCCGAATCGCCGGCCTCCCGGAGGGAGCTAAAGGTACGGACCCTACTGCCTTCACGGAGCGTCTACTGAAAGATTTGCTCCCTGGGGCGAGATTCTCTCCTTTCTTTACTATTGAAAGGGCTCATCGCATGCCGGCGAGGCGGGGGCCGCAGGGCCCCCCCCCCCCCGCACATTTATCTTTAGAATGCTTCATTTTAAAGATAGGGACCTGGTGCTGAGAGAAGCCAGAGCGATACAAGACCTGAAATATGAGAACACGCGGCTGATGATATTCCCTGACTTCTCCATGGAGACCCAGAGGCAGCGTAAGTCGTTCGACACAGTTCGCGCCAAATTGCGGGCTAAGGGAATAAAATACAGTATGCTTTTTCTGGCGCGGCTCCGGGGGGAAGATGGAGAGTCAACCCGTTTTTTCACCTCACCAGCGGAGGCTTCATCCTTGATAGAGACGGTACGCAGGCACTGAGAAAGGTTGATTATATATCCTTGTTTCTGTATCTCCACATGGATGCAATGGTGTGATCCCAGTGTTATGGAAGAGTCAGGATGGCAGAGCAGACTAGCTCCCTAGACCCAGTGGGTGGTGGAGACCCTTACTCCTAAAACTGCCCCCCCCCTCCTTGGCAGGACAGCTCTGGGGTTTCCCCCGTTTTGGAAAACTATGCACAGAGATCTGCAAGAGGTATCCTGACTATTACAGTATTCCCCTCTCCTTTTACTAGCCCTCCCTGCCCCACTGGGTTTTATTCGGATTACTATGATGGGAGCTATCGGGAAGCAGGAGGTGAGAGGGGTGACGCTGCATGGGACCTGTCCATGATCCTGTCTAAGGGGGGGTCATATATCTCCTCACCCTCTACCAGCCTCTCTGAACTACAAGATTCCTTTATGCAGGGGGAGGCTGAGTGGCTGCGCTGTAGGTCTCATCTCGCTCTGCGACGAAGGACTGCACTCCTTGGACACACTGTGGATTGCCTTACAGTTTATGATTGTTGGGTTTGCAACTAAGTTTTCGTACCCCCAGCTTGGCTGGGAGACTGCACTGGTCCCAATTATTCTGGTCTCCATTACCCGGTCCATGTACTGTACTCCAGAGGACGGGACTCTGGTGCCTTCTTGCACACGATACCTCCACAGAGGCCTGTTGCCTCCAGTTATTTTGGGAAAAAGGCTCCCTCCGGTTGTGGTGGGGGTTGTACGCAAGTGTACCAAGAGAAGTCAGTTTGATCAATGTTTTACTTACTGTATATTGTATGCTGAGATAGGTGTACAATTTGGCAAAAATAATGTGACGGTGGGCGGCTCGCTGATGGCGGTGGTGTCCCTTCCTGCTATTAATGGGCTGTGGTGGCACAATGACTGTGTAAAATTGTGTCCTGGAACACCAGGGGTCTAAATTCCAAAATTAAACGATCATTGGTGTTCCAGTTCTTACAAAGACAGTCCCTCCATATATGTATACTCCAAGAGACTCATCTAATGGGAGGGAAAACGATGAGTTTACGTAGACCATGGGTGGGTCACACGTACCATTCTACCTATTCTAACCTGGCAAGAGGGGTGAGTGTTTTAGTGCACAAGTCCCTTCCCTTTCGTTTGCTAGCACTAGATATAGATCCCGGAGGGCGATATGTAATTATCAACGCTATTATAATGAACTTAGAACTGGTAATGGTGGGACTATATATCCCCCCCGCCTCGATTTCCTTTTTATATCAGCTGATCTCTAAGGTTTCACAATATGCCACTGATAATGTATTGCTGTTGGGGGACTTTAACATGGTCTCGGATCCTGAGGCAGATAGGATGTCTCGATCAGTAGGTCCCGTATCCGACCTTAAAGCCTGGGCAGAGGCATTTAATCTTACGGATGTCTGGCAATGGAGGAACCCTCAGGTGCAGGCATTTACCTGTCACTCAGCCACTTACAAAACCTTTTCTAGGATAGACCTGGTCTACTCTGGGGGAATGGTCCTGTCTAGTATAAAAAACATTACTATCCTCCCTAGAGGGATCTCGGATCATGCTCCTGTCTCCCTGCAGCTTGAACTGACAAACAGTGCCTCAGGGTTGTGGCGACTTTCTAGATTTTGGCTATGTGACTCAAGGGTGGATGTCCCATGTAGAGCTGATATGACAGAATTTTGGGATGCTTGGGATAGATCCATCCCTGTCCCAATTGTCTGGGATGCATTTAAAGTGTGAATGAGAAGCAAATTTCAGGACCGCATCGGCAATGCTAGTAGGGAGGCCTGTAGGGAACTTGAGAGGGCAGAGGCTAGGGTGGGTGGGTTAGAGGCTGCATACATTAGAGACCGGACCTCTCAGGCATATGCCTCCTTTCAGGAAGCACTGAGAGACGTTTCACTCATACGCACATCACTCACAAAATTGCATCCCCTGCACCAGAGTCAGAGGATTTTTGAGCAGGGCAAGAAAAGTGGTCGCCTATTGGCCTGGTTGTCAAGGGAGTATTCCTCTCCAGTATCTATACCCCGTATCCAGCTTTCTGACGGAGAAATCCTAACGGATTCCTCCCAAATAAATGAACAATTTGCAGCTTACTATCAAGAACTTTATAGATCCAGAGTGAGATTCACTGAATCTGAATTGCAGGCGTACCTTGAGGGGATAGATTTACCATACCTGACAGATGCTACCAGAGAGAGACTAGATGGTCCTCTTACCCTCAAGGAACTCCAGATAGCGGTGAAATCCCTGCAGGGCGGGAAGACACCGGGACCGCACGGTTACCCGGCGGAATTCTATAAGCAGTACGCAGACGATATCTTACCTATATACAGGGAGGTGTTGCTGAAAACGCTTGAGAGTGGGACTCTCCCCCCCTCTATGTCTGAGGCGGTGATTGTCGTCCTCCCTAAGCCTGGCAAGGATTCGGAGATGTGTTCCTCCTATCGACCAATCTCGTTATTAAACGTGGATCTGAAAATACTTGCTAAAGCCTTGGCTGGTCGCCTGAATTCAGTAATCACGGCTTTGATCCACCCGGACCAATCAGGGTTCATGCCGGGCAGAGGGACAGACATAAACATACGTGGACTTCTGACGCACCTGGACGTTGCATTGGGGGACAGCCCAGGGGTAATAGTGTCCTAAGACGCCGAAAAAGCGTTTGATTCTGTTGAATGGGAGCATCTCTGGGCTGTCCTCCGGAAGTTTGGGTTCGGACCAACGTTTATTGGGTGGTTGTGCCTGATGTATTCCTCGCCCAAGGCCAGAGTACGTATGAATAACTCCCTCTCGAGGGAATTCCCTCTTTGCCGGGGTACCAGACAGGGATGTCCACTGTCACCGGGGTTGTTTGCCCTGGCAGTGGAGCCCCTAGCGGCAAAGATTCGGGCGGAATCTAGGATTCGGGGGATTCAAATAGGAGTGGTGGAGGAGAAAATATCCTTGTATGCAGATGACACTATCCTGTACTTGAATGACGTCTCCTCCTCACTCCCAGTGGCTTTACAGATGGTAGATGAGTTCGGGTCCTTCTCGGGAGTTAGCGTCAACTGGGGTAAATCCCTGATTTATCCCCTGAGCCCAAATAGGCCTAGACCACCCCTTCGGAGTCAGTTGGTTTGAGTTGACAGGTTTAAGTATTTGGGGATTCACCTGGGGAGGAAAGTGGCCAAATACATGGACCTTAATCTAAACCCCTTATTGGCGCAGTTCTCCAAGAAGTGCGCTGATTGGAGGTCACTCCCTCTGACGCCAGTGGGGAGAGTGAATTTAATCAAGATGGTTTTCCTCCCAAAATTCCTCTATCTGTTTAGGAACAGCCCAATACAGATCCCAGTCTCCTACTTTGCTAAAATAAAAACTATAATTACCTCCTTTCTGTGGCTGGGGAAAGTGCCCAGGTTGGCACTGACCACACTACAGCTGACATTGGGTCAGGGGGGCTGGCTCTCCCGGATTTCCAGGTATATTATTGGACGGCCATATTGGTGACGGCCAGATGGTGGTTCTCTCAGCCCAGAGACAACCCCGCAGTAACCCTAGAGGCCGCAATTTTGGGCTCTTATGCTGCTCTCAGTAACCTGGTGTTCCGAGGACCCAAGGCCTATCCAAACTTGACGACCCTAATGCGCACTACTATCATGACCTGGCAGAAGGCCAGGGCAAGTTATCGCTCTGATGGTAAAATCTACCCCCATACACCTCTTTGGGGTAATCCCAATCTTCCTCACTTACAAACGGTGCCGGACCAACAGGTCTGGGCCACTAAAGGTATAGTGACTCTTAAACTTTTGGTATTGGGGGGTAGGCTGATGACATTCCCGGAACTAAAAGCAAAATATAAGCTGCCCAATTGGATGTTTTTCCGCTTCCTGCAGGTGAGGCACGCGTTTCAGCATCAGTTTCCCGGGGGTATCACCCTTGAGTCGGATCCGGTGGAGAGGTTAATTTCCACAAAGATTTTGATAGCCCCCCTTTCAACCATATATTTTCACATAACAGCTTCTAGGCCCACAAAGCTTGAAAAAACATTTATGAAGTGGAAGAGGGACTTGCCATCCCTCGAGGAAGAAGAATGGGAGACATGTGTCTTTTCATATGTTTCTAACTTGATCTCGGCCAGGGACCGGTTCCTGCAACTAAAATTTCTGCACAGGGCCTATTACACGCCGCGCAAACTGGCTGCTATTTACCCCGATAGGTCCCCGGCATGCCCTAGATGTGGAGACATGGAGGCCTCCTTCTTACTCATGACATGGTCATGCCCCAGGTTGCAGGGGCTTTGGGAGCGGGTCCTGGCGGACATCAACCAGACAGCGGAAACTATGATCCCAATGTGCCCACGAGCGCTACTGTTGAATATTCTGGTAGAAGCTGGTATAGGGAAATATACCAAATTGTTTATAGCATTCGCCACGTATTATGCCCGAAGGGAAATAATGCTGAGGTGGAAGTCGGGTGAGCCGCCTGCCGTCACTGCCTGGAGGAAAACCTTAAATGCTGTTTTCCCACTATATAAGATAACATATTAACAGGAATTGTCCATCTAAATTTGATAAAATATGGTCTTCGTGGATTGACTCCTGGGGATCCCTCTCATTGGAGGTCGCTCCACCTAGCCCAGGATTGGACCTGTAGATCACAATGGTAGAGATCTATTACATACTGATTTGCAAAGATGCTGATGGGCTTCCGCTCTCCCCCTCTCCCTCCTCCCTCCCTTCCCGGTCCTCCCTTCCCCCTCTTATCTGATCCTGTCGGGTTCTCCCCTCTCCCTGGGTCTACACCAATTCTCCTTTAATACTCCACTCACCTTCCCTTTTGGGGATCGGTTATTACTATGCCCATTCGGAAGTCATTGGTTGGGGCGAGAAAGCTCTCTACCCGACAATGAATTATCATAAGATTTCAAATAATTCAACTACATGAATCTCAAATGTTTAACTACTGGTAATGCAAGTACCTATGTGATAATTTCTGTAACTGTAATACACTAATGCTCCTCCTCTTTCGCAAGTATGATATATTGTAAACTGACGTGTTTGTTTTGACTGCAATAAATTTAACCTTTGTAAAAAAAAAAAAAGAGCAAAGGTTGGGGTTTACTTCAAACCTATTTTTCACGGTGCCAAATCCTAATTGACATTTTGGATCTCAAAAATTTAAATTCAGTTCCTGAATATAACTGATCTTTTTTCGCATTCAGTCATTCCAATCAATTATCTCCATCCTACAAGGAGGAGAACTTCTGGCGTCAATCAACATCAAAGATGCATACCTCCATATGCCTATTTCCTCTCTCACTAGTAATATCGACTTTTCAAGGTGGAAAATCTTCATTTTCAGGGTGTAGCTCTGCTTTTCGGTTTAGCTACTGCACTTTGAGTGTTTACAAAGGTTCTGGCCCCTCTTCTAGCCAGATTAAGGGCCCAGGGCATAACGATTATGGTTTATCTAGACTATCTGTTCTTTATAGACCAGTCGGTAGCATGCTTAAACCAAAGTATGGTCACTACATTCAATTACCTGGAATATCTAGGTCGGGTTCTCAACCTAGAAGAAATCTTCTTTAAAAGCATGAAGAATGCTAAAATACTTGGGTCTGATCATAGATGCACCCAGAGTGTGTATGTGGGGCAAGGGTATTCTTGCCCCAGGCAAAGGTCACCACCATAAAGGAACTGATGCAGGTGGTCGAAGTAAGATAAAATCTTCTATTTAGCTTTGCATGAGGTTGTTGGGAAAGATGGTGGCTTCATTCGAGGCCATTCCTTATGCTCAGTTTCATTCGAGACTGCTGCAAAACAGTATCCTATCTGCTTGGAACAAAGGGTTCAAGCTCTAGACTCCCAATGTGTCTGATTCCAAAGCCTACGGCCACATCACCCTAAAAGTGTTGGATCTTGGAGGCTGAGCAGGGTCAGGCCTGGTTAGTGACTGGATGGCAGACCGTCTGGAAATACCAGGTGCTGTAGGCTGGGTGCACCGGAGCCTCAGTTTATGGTTGATAAACAAAAATCTGCAAAGGGGAAAATCCTTCCTTCAGTTACCTGGGAAATGGTAACAACATATACCAACCTTTTTTTTTGGGTTGGGGAGCAGTCCTGGAAGAGGCAACTGTCCAAGAGAAGTGGCCCAGATCAGAAAGGGCCTTGCCCATTAACATTCTATAAATTCAGGCAAGAGCACTTGGTCCTGAGGGCCTGAACGTTCAGTTTACGGAATTGTCCTGCCAGGATTCAATCCAACAATGCCACAGCAATGGCCTATATTAATCACCTAGGGGGCACAAGAAGTTGTGCGGCCCAGAGAAAGGTGAATCATATCCTATCTTGGGCAGAAAATAATGTACTTTGCCTATTGACAGTCTTCATTCTAGGAATAAAAAATTGGCAGTTGGACTACTTGAGTCGCCAGCAGTTGTTCCCAGAAGAATGGTTCCTTCATCCTGATATCTTCCTATCAATATGTCAAAGATGGGGGATTCCAGGTGTAGATCTGTTTGCGTCCAGGTTTAACAAAGAAATTGACAACTTTTTGTCAAGAACAAAGGATCCGCTAGCATGCGGAACAGATGCCCTGCTATTCCCATGGAATGGGTTCTCTGATTTATGCATTCTTTGATTTATGCATTCCCTCCTATTCTGCCTGCGTCCACGACTTCTTCGCAGGATCAAGCAGGAAGGGAAGTCAGTGATTCTTGTGGCCCTCAGCGGGGCCCAGGAAATTTTGGTATGCAGAGATCGTAAAAATGGCAGTAGGGGACCTATGGACCCTACCACCACGGCCAGACCTTCTCTTGCAAGGTCCGGTATTCCATCCTACTTTACAAACGCTAAACTTAACGGTTTGGCTATTGGGACCCACACTCTGAAGAAGCATGGGCTGTCAGGTTCAGTGGTTTCTACCTTGGTTAATGCAAGGGAGCCGGCCTCCATAATTATATATTATGGAGTCTGGGAAGCATATGTCTCTTGGTGTGAAACCAGGGGTTGCACCCCAGGAAATAGGTCAAAGGTAGAATCCTTGACTTTCTGCAGATGGGGTGAGAAAAAAAGCCGGCCTTGAGTGCTTTCTAAGGACAGGTCTCGGCCTTATCGGTATTATTTCAACGACCACATTTAAATCAAAGAGCACTCCTCTAGGGCTGTTAGTGCTTTGTGGGCAGTGCATCACCAAGCCTCCATGGCTCAAATCTGCAAGGCTGCAACTTGGTCTTCAATCCATACATTTACCAGATTCTATCAGGTGGATGTAAAAAGACATGAGGATGTCGCCTTTGGGCGCAGTGTACTGCAGGTAGCAGTATAAGTCCTCTGATCTCATGGTGCCCTACTTTTGTTGTCTCCCACCCCTCAGTTGGCATTGCTCTCGGACATCCCAAATAGTAATTACTATGGCTTTGTGTCTCGTGATGTACGATTAAAGAAAATGGGATTTTTTATAACAGCTTACCTGTAAAATCCTTTTCTTTTGAAGTACATCACGGGACACAGAGGTCCCACCCCTCTTTCTAGTATACACGTGTATTGCTTTGCTACAAAACTGAGATACTCCTGGTATGGGAGGGGTTTTATAGGGAGGCAACTTCCTGTTTAGGGTGTGCCAGTGTCCAGCACCTGAAGGTGGACTATAACCCACATAGTTATTACTATGGCTCTGTGTCCCGTGATGTACTTCAAAAGAAAAGGATTTACAGGTAAGCTGTTATAAAAATCCTATTTTTGTGCCCACTTTCTGAGAGGCAGGTCTGGTGATATCAGTTCCATTGCTTGGATGGGGAGTCTGGAAAGGATAGATTTAGGAATTCTTTTGGCTTGTTGTGTGAAGGCTGTCTACACCCGCAGTGCTGCCGTTACAGAGTATATAAAATGGTATTGTGGCTTCAATGTGAGTAAGGCAGCTGTCAGGGTGTGTTTCAGGTTGCATTAAGAGCCTTGGATTCAATTTGGGTTCATGTCTTATTAGAAGCAGATGACCACCATTCTTTTAGTTGGTCCAGTACCACTGCCCTATAGTATGCCTGGATGTTGGGGGCTCCTATTCCTCCATTTTGTACTGGGGGTAAGAGACTGTCCTTGAGTCTAGGTTTTTTTTTGTTGCCAAATAAATGCATTAATTATCCCTTGTAGTTTTGTTTGGTTGGGTAGAAAGGGTAAAGGGATTGTACGAAACATATACAAAATATTGAGAAGCAGATACATTTTGACTTGAGCTATTCTACCAGCCCAAGAGACAGTGAAGTTACTCATGTCTTTGAAGATGCGCAGAAGCTTTTAGGCATAGTTCACTTTTAACAATGTCTTGCTTGGGAAAGTT
Organism: Lithobates clamitans; assembly: GCA_037952925.1. Taxonomy (NCBI): domain Eukaryota; kingdom Metazoa; phylum Chordata; class Amphibia; order Anura; family Ranidae; genus Lithobates; species Lithobates clamitans. The sequence goes on along the minus strand of JBBGZY010000412.1, from coordinate 616,196 downwards.
AGGTGAATGCCTAAGTATGGGAGTGATGAACTCGTGGACCATGTGAAGGGTGTGTCTCTTGTTATAATCTGTTTGATCTGATGGTCTATACCTAAGCTTAACATAGTGGATTTACCGTGGATTATTTTGTAGAGGAAGACTGAATTGAAGTGTTCCAGGGTTTTTTGAACACTTGGAAGGGACGCTGTGGGATTCGTTAGGGTGATGATAACATCGTCCGCATAAAGGCCTAGTTTGTGTTCAACATCTCCTATTTTGATACCCGATTTTGCCAATGTGGACCTGATAGATTGTGCAAGTGGTTCCATTACCATGGCAAAAATCAAGGGGGAAAGTGGGCACCCTTGTTTTGTGCCATTAGTGATTTCAAAAGGGTCTGATGTTATCCCTGACGTCCAGACTTGGGCGCTTGGGGAGGAGTATAGATTTAGTATGGCTGATAGAATGTAACCTGACAGTCCAAATTTGCACAGGACTTTTTCCATACCTTGTACCTCCAATGAACCCTGTCAAATGCCTTCTCTGCATCCAGTGATAGGAAGAGAGAAGGCGTTTGGTTGTGTTCCACCCATTGAATTAAATCTATGAGGCATGTAGTGCTGTCTGATGCTTGCCTGCTGGGTACAAATCCTACCTGATCAGGATGTATTATTTGGGGGATGATCAGAGATGAACATTGCGCTAATAGTTTTGCATAGAGTTTGGCGTAAGTATTTAGGAGTGAATTTGGGCGGTAATTAACTGGTTTGTCATGGGGCTTTACTTGGTTTTGGTAAGGTAACTATCAGGGCTTCTAGGGATTCTTTGGGGATTGCACCTGTAGTGGTATAGTAATTAAAAGTGTTGCATAGATGTGGGGTGATCAAGTCAGAGAATTGTTTATAGTACTCGTTTGGGAATCCATCAGGGCCTGGGGCCTTGTGGAGGGGCAGTTTCTTTATAGCTTTAAGAATATCCATGGAAGAGAAGGGTGTAGATATGGTTTCTAGTTGTGTGGTAGATATAGAAGGGAGGTAAAAAGTTATGTGAATACCTCGCGCCAAAAATTCCTAAGAACAAGAAATGAAGCTGCTACCCCCAAACTAGATATGAAATGTCTATTGCAAATTGGAAACAAGTATATAGGAGGGTGCTAGGTCTCTAATTATTAATTAATCTGATAAAAAATGTGAATACATATATCCGAATAAGATTAGTGTTATCTGTGTCAGTGCTCCTGGACCACTAAGATGATATAACAATAGCTAAATAGAATTGGAATACCCATGTGCAAATAGTGCATAAAACAAAGAAGACAATCATAAATTTACCAGATAAATTGAGAAAAAATATTGAAAAATAAAAATTAAAAAGTCCAAATGAAGAGTCCAATGTACAATAATGTATCAAAAGGTGCTTCTTCCACTGTATAGATGAATCCCCTTTACCAGCAGTGACATACACCCAAAGTGCTCTGTAGCTAGATGTCTGTTTACCAAATGTAGTTGACCTTGTTAATTAAAAGAAGGTCAAAAATAGCCTTTAGCAAGAGATAACTTGCTGGGATACCATAATAAAGCCGTAGGTGATGACTTGCTCTCCCGTAAAAAAAGATGATCAGATGGATGTATAAAAGGGATAAAAAAACTAAAATAGTGTAATCCCGGGCAGCTGGCAGTGGAACGCACGCCTTCCACCACGCGCAGAGCGGAGCTCTTGTCCCTACCAGTGAATCAGCCTCAGTGCTGGGTTAAGGCACTTGTAAATGTTAGTAGCCATTTGGCGGTTTTATTCATCTTATATTCAATAAACAGGATTACACTTTTTTAGTCTTTTTATCCCTTTTATACATCCATCTGGTCATCTGGTTATTGGGGGAGAGCAAGTCATCACCTACGGCTTTATCATGGTATCCCAGCAAGTTATGTCTTGCTAAAGGCTATTTACCTTCTTTTAATTAACGAGGTCAACTACGTTTGGTAAGCAGACCTCTACCTACAGAGCACTTTGGGCGTATGTCACTGCTGGTGAAGGGGATTCATCTATACAGTGGAAGAAGCACCTTTTGATAAATTATTGCACATTGGACTCTTCATTGGGACTTTTTAATTTTTATTTTTCAATATTTTTTCTCAATTTATCTAGTAAATTTATGATTAGTCTTCTTTGTTTTGTGCACTATTTGCACATGGGTATTCCAATTCTATTTAGCTATTGTAATATCATCTGAGTGGTCCAGGAGCACTGACACAGATAAGACTAATCTTATTCGGATATATGTATTCACTTTTTTTATCAGATTAATTAATAATTGGAGACCTAGCGCCCTCCTATAGAAGGGAGGTGGATGGACGAGAGGAAGGCTTCAATATCTTCATTTTTAGGATGGGCTGCTGGTTGAGTCTTTAAGGTTGTAGAGTTTGGCATAAAATGCACTAAACTTGTTCGCTATATCTAAATGGTTATTTAACCTTTTACCTTGGGAGTTTGTAAGGAACTGGATCTTTTTGTTGGCATGGTGTTTTTTCATTTGATTGCCCAGGAATGCACCTGATTTGTTGGCTGAGGAATAGTATTGGAGCCTAAGGTGGTTTATGTAGTAGTCAAATTTTTATGGAGGTGCTCACTGAGTTGGTACCTGAGATCTTTTAGATCAAGGAACACGTTGCTGGATGGTGTTTGTTTATTGACGTGTTCTAACGCCCGTATTTGTTTTAATAGTTTTTCAGTAGTCGCTGCATGTTGTTTTTTTTTTCCTGTGCTCTTAATTTTATAAAAAGTCCACGTAAGAAAGCTTTGGGGGCATGCCAAATAATAGATTGGTCATCAACTGAATCCTGCTTGTTTTCAAAGTAGTTCTCAATCTCGGATCGAATTTCTACCTCAAATACTGAATTGGTGAGCAGGGATGTGTTCAGTTTCCAAATAGTGTGTTTGGTAGATTTGTTGCTGTTGAATAATGTGATTGATATTGGCGCGTGGTCAGACCAGGTAATTGTACCTATGCGCGCTTCAGTGATCGTTTGTAGGAGGAATTTATCTGTGAGGAACAGGTCGATCCGAGAGCAAGATTGCTGGGGGTTGCTCCATATCGTCTGTGCATCTCCAGGGGTCATAGAGGTCCTCCTTTTGTAAGAAAGAGGACAATGCAGATGGTCTTCTTTTAGTTGGGTTTGATGTATCTAGGGAGTTGTCAATGATTTCATTGAAATCCCCACAAAGCACTACCGGATTTGACCTATAAGGGGCCATTTTAAGTATTAGGTTATTGTAAAATTTCTTTTGGACAGTGTTGGGTGTGAAAAGATTCACCAAAGTAAGGCGTTGGTTCTCTATCGTTGCAGAGAGAATCAAGTACCTACCGTCCTCGTCAGCCACACAATGGTGTAACTAAAAAGAGACAGATGAGCTAACTGCGATCATTACCCCTCTTTTTTTTGTGGGGGCGCTGGCAAAGAAGCAGTGTGGATAAAGTTTGTGCGTACATTTTGGGGAATTGTCTTTGGTGAAGTGCGTTTCTTGTACGCAGAATACGTCTGCGTGGTGGGACAGTTCTTCTTTCCATAGGAGATTACGCTTAAAGGGGGGAATTCAAGCCTTTGACTTTGAGTGAGGAGATCTTGATGGCCATTTTAGAGGGTAGTGCCCTGTGATGGGGATGAAGGGAGCGAGACTACATTCACAATGTACACAACTTATGTTTTATGAGGGTAGCAAATGGATATACAAGTACACAAAGTATGTCTACTATATGCGGTATGTCACTGGGTACACCCTCTGGAACTGTACTAATGTATTAAAGGTAGTATCACGCTGTGTCAGCAGGCAGTTCAATCAAGAAGAGAAACAAAAAATAACATCAGTAACAACAATATCAGTGTGCGTGGCACACTATAACCTGAGGGAGTGGATTCGACACTATGTCAGCACCCATGAAGGACCCTGTGTATGAATAGGACCGAAGGCCTTAGTGTTGTTGTAGGTTCCGCCTTTATCATGCGGATGGTTCCGGGTTGACGGAGGGTCCGAATGGAAGCCCGTGCATCCGGTTGTGGTAGGGGGAAGAGGAAGAAAGCCCCAGTTGGTCAATTTTTTTGTACCCATCTTTAGGGGTAAGGATGGGAATAAATTTGTTGTTGGTATGTGAGCAGCAGTTTGGTTGGAAAGCCCCACTTGTAAGTAATTTTCTTGTCTTGTGATGGGGGTGAAGGCTCTTCTCATCTCCATAGTGGCTTTGGAGAGGTCACTGAACAGAAGGACATTTGTGTACGGTGCTGGTAGTGGTTTAGTGGATTTGGCCACCTGTAATATTTGTTCCTTAATATGGAAGTAATGCACTCTCGCTAGAATATCCCTTGGGATGTCAGGGGGTGGTGTGCAGGTTTGGCGATTCTATGTGCCCAGTCAATTGTGATGTCCCGTGCATTTAAACTAGGTAGTAGTCGTGAGAACAGCTGTTGTAGGTTAGGGGTGATTTCATTTGGTTTTATTGACTCAGAGACACCTCTAAATTTTATATTGTTCCTCCTGGAACAGTCTTCTAAATCCGCCAATTTTAGTTTTATGTGGTGTATTTCAGACGCATGATGTTCATGTGCGTCTAGCAATTCATTGTGCTCTGACATAATCATGCATGCTTTCCTCAAGCACACTTGCTCTTCCCTCCAGGCAGTCTACCCTGTCATGTATCTGGGAGACAGAGATTTGTAGTTCCCTGTGCAGATCTTTTTGTAATGTTAGTAGTATGGATTTGAGAAAGGACTCTGTCACAGGGTTGTCTGATGCAGGGATGGCCGCTAGAGCTGGAGTATGTGTCAGTATCTCTATCAGCCCACTGGTGCTTCTTGGGCTGGGGTTCTTTGCTGGGGGAGAGGGCAGGGGAGGATGCCAGCCTCTTACTTCTGTCTATGCTGTACTGTGAGGATGAGGTGTCTGGAGAGGGTAGGGTGTCCATCTCCTCCCTGTTGTTGTCCCCCTGGTGTTGTGGCTGAGTGTTCCCCTTGCGGGGGAGCCCACTGTTGTGCCTCAGCTGCCAGGGAGCGGAATGTCACTGTGGCTGTGTTCCCTGCGTCATCTTTGGCCTCGTTCATTGCCGCATTGGCGGGGATGCAGGCGGCTTATACCGCTTTCTGGACATGCCCGGGATGGTCCTGAGTCCTTTCCCCCTCCGTGTAGCCGGATCGGGGGTCAGAATGTCGCCTGTGGTTGCTTCAGATTATATCAGTGGAACGGAGCTCTGGTTTCAAGCCTCCATTATGGTCCACTGCAGGCCACGCCCCCCGTACACTCACTACTTTACATTGTAGAAAAGTGTCATTTCTTCAGTGTTGTCACATGAAAAGGTATAATAAAATATTTACAAAAATGTGAAGTGTGTACTCACTTTTGTAAAATACTGTACATCAGGCAACAATACTTACAAATTGAGTATGTACGTGGATGATATGTTACTATTTCTTACTCAACCCAATATCGCATTACCAAACTTTTTACAAACCCTTGCTTATCGCTAGATGTCTCAAAATCGATTGGTATGCCAATATATATCCCCTTTACAATTTACAGCAATTAGAAATTCATTTAATTTCACTTGGTCCATGGAATCTATCCCTTATCTGGGTAATCATCTCACTCCAGACATCAAAATGTTATATCCCAAAAATTTCCTCCCATTATTACAAAAATTAAGAGGGATGCTCAAATTATGAAAATCCTACCATATTTCCTTTTTAGGTCGAATAACTGCCATTAAAATGTCGATTTTACCAAACTATTATATTTATGCAGAGCACTTCCCATTAGAATAAACAATATAAATGTGACTAAATTCCAATCAGAAATCAATAAATTTGTTTGGTCAGACTCCCACCCACATTTCTCTACAATGGTTTTATATAGATCACTAAATAAAGGGGTCTCGGCCTACCAGACTTCTGGGCATATTATTTAGCAGCACGTTGGTCACACACAGCACAATGGCATGTGCACAACCCAAAGATTCCATGGGTCAAATTTGTGCGTAACTCAATCCACCCGCTCTAAATTTCAGGTTTATTGCGGGGCAGCAATGTTCCACAACACACACTAGCTACACACAACCAATTGGTATTCCAATCATATCAACTCTGGAGATTATACAGTAGGAAATATATAAATTGATTTCCTCCTCTCCCCCACAAGCCTCATTCATAGGAGACCCTAAATTTCTACCTGGAGTCTATAGTACTATAATAGTACTATCAGGTTTTCATGGTGAATTAATAATGATGTAATCATCCTCTCAAAATTTATTGAAAACTCTACATTCTCATCACTTAAAACAAAATACCAGAATCCTAATAATGAACTCCGGAGATTTCTCTAAATTAGACAATTTTATACCTCACATTTCCAAGCGACGGAAACAAAGTCACCTACATTTTATGAAAATATATGTCTGCAGTCACCTAGAGCTCAGGGCCTAATCTCAAGCGTATATTTCAATCTGGTGAATATTGACATACAAGAGAGAAGCTACCGTATATGAATAAATGGGAACAAGAATGTAACCTATCTATTTAGGATTGGGAAGAGTGTATTAACAGCCTCCCTAAATGTACAAAATCCCTGACAATAAGAGAAACTGCCACAAAGCTTTTTACAAGATGGTATTATACCCCTGTGAAACTTCATACCATTTTCCCTTCAATACCCCAAACATGTTTTAGGGGTTGTTCATCCCCGGGCTCTTTATCACATCATATTTTTGGGATTGTGAGAAAATATCACAATTATGGAGTAAGTTGGAGATCTTTGCTTCTAATATTTCAAATTCTAATGTTCACCTCATGCTTCCTAAATGCTTACTATTCAAACCTATCGTAGGCGTTTCTATTCTCCACATGAGATTCATTCACACTATTAGCGTTTCTATACATTGGCTCATCGCCTACCACTGGAAATCACCATTGGTTCCTCACACACAATTGAAAACAAGAATACCATCACCCTCATGGAAAATATATTCCACACTACTATAACAAAAAATGGGATCCTTGGTTCAAATATTCTGATGTATTATTTCAACTTTTGAATAATTAAATGTACACATTCTAGTTTTCGCTAACAACTGTATCTAACTATATTATTTTGTTTTATTTTTTTTCCTTCAAAAACATAATACTAAACTTCCATTACTCAATTCTCACTTTGATTATGTAATGTAACACTCTAAAGACATGCTGTTAGGTAATTGGCTTCTGCCCAAAATTGGCCCTGGCCCTGGTGTATGGGTGTGAATTGGGGACCTTGGATTGTGGACCCCTTGGGGGTGGGAACAGGTGTGGGTGTGTGTGGAGCGCTGCGTAGATTGATGGCACTACAGGGGTACCTTAAATATATATAAAAAAATAATAATATAGTGGATGGGCATCTTGATGGGACACAGTGTGCGGGGATGGGGACAATTGTGGGTGCTCACTCAGGTTGAGCTGGATGGACTGGTGTCTTTATTCAACCTTACTAACTATGTACCGTAACTATGTAACTATGTATAACATTTCCTAAATTGCATTTCCCATATTATGCACTTTACTACCATTTTTACTTTACTACCATAATTACTACTAATTATGTACCACCATTTTATACCGAATAAAAACATTTGTAAACAAGAAAAATAAAGGCAGTCACATTATATTTAGCTCATATAAAGATTTTTTTGAAGAAACAAAAAAAAAAAGAAAATACAAACAAAACAACCAGAGCTTGTTGATGGACAATTGTACAGAATGGCATATTTTCTAATCTCGGATATAAAACAAAGAAATTCCCAAGCTCAGGCCAAAACCATTAAGACTCTTGGTGAGTTCAAAGTTGTAACAGTCTATCCATCACTAACTGCGGAGGGGCAAGACTAGGGTTATCTAGCCAATTCCGCCAAATGAGGTTGAACTTTAACTAATTTTGATGGCGATAAGCTAGTTGTTCTCTAAGTAAAAGGGAGTTAAAATTAGCAACCCACTGTGTCTTGGTAGGCACTGTAGATGCCATCCAAATTCGGGCAATTTAGCTTTCTAGCTAGGTACAATAATCTGGTTACCATGATGCAAATACCCTTTTGGATACATTTCAGCATCAATCGCACCTAATATTTACACCAGTGGGGTGAGAGGAATAGGTGTTTGAGCTAGATCAGAAATAACCTGCATAACCTTCGCCCAATATCATGTAAGTTTCAGGCATCGCCAGATCATGTGTATAAAGTCCACTCTGTACACTGCATTTTGGACATAAAGGAGAGTCTCTCCGGCCCCAGTCAAATAGTTTATCAGGCGTGTGATAAGCTCTGTGCAAGATGAATAGTTGCGAAAGTTTATGTGAAGCTGATATAGATACTGCAGGAAGCGACTCCAGGGCCATATACCATTGATCACCATTTATATCTCCAATATCAGTGATCCAATGGGCTCCACATTTTAGTACGGCAGAGTCTTGAAGGGATGATAACAATACAGAGTAAACTCGTAATTCAGGCCCCTGCGAGTGGTAGCTTGCAGAACCTCCTGCAGTAGTGAAGAGCTAGATATAGTCAAAGTAAGTTGCTTTTGGGTCTGCAGCGCATGCCTGAGTTGGAGATATTGATATAATTGTTTGTGTTAATGGAAACTGCACACAGCTGATAATACACCTTTAGGGTACTACCAGTATAAAATTGATGAAAAAACCAAACCCCTTGCTGCCTCCATGAAGAAAATCCCTGCAGTTTGCATAATTCAGGATAATTAGGAGTAAATTCAATAGGGCCAGTAATAGATAATGCCTCCTTAGCTGCCCGCCAGACTCTCCTGGACCCGCCATTGGAGAAGAAGGGGGAATATCTGGGAGATCCATCTCCAAATGGGAACCAGCTGTTAATGTAGGGTTAGATAAAGACCACCAATTGAGCTATAGGATCTGTAGTGTATCCAAGCTCCATCCCGCAAATTAGAGTGTTGAATCGCCAACCCCCCCCATCCTTATCTTATTGCAGGGTACTCAAACTAATACGGACCTGTTTCCTTCTCCATATAAGATCACAAACGAAATTGTGAATCAATACATTTAAACCATTTATTAGATATCCACATATAATGGAAGAGGGAGAAGGAGTAGGCACAGTTGCTGAGGCTGACAAAACATTCACTACGACCCACATGGTTTTTTGGTTGGACTATCTTGGTACTGATACACAGAGATAAACTTAAGGTAAAAGCTATATAATTTATTACATATAAAAAAAAGAATTAAAAAAAAACATACATAGGTCTCAATATAAAAGTTCAAAAACTGTATACAAATACTCAAAGGTTTCCCCAAGAAGTATCTGATGATGGAGTTTTTCATAGATTAACCAATTCTCTGCTAGTTTCACAGTACATAGACTGCTTCGTCAGGAGAAATAATCTATAAAACAAATAATGAAATAAGACCCAAAAACAAGTAACAAAAATTTACAATAGGGTTGAAGGGGGGAGGGGATGCTCGGGAAGGATATAGAAGAAAAAGGAAGAGGAATTGGGGGGGGGGGGGGATGTTCGGGAAGGATATAGAAGAAAAAGGAAGGGGAATGGGGGGGTGTTGGGGAAGTGCAGATATACAATGTGGTTAGAGAAATTATGGCCTACCCGATTAAGTAACTTTGAGAGTATACTAAACCAATATACAATACTCGAAGGGGGAGAAAAAACGAGGAGCAAGGAGAAGGCAGGTAAGAATACCATCAGTAGAATATCTGAAATGGTGGTAACTGGAATGCACAGTGGTTCTACAGCACCAATAGACAATTGCACGCTGAGAGTTCAGATCATATGAGACAACATCCTGGTAAGGAAGTTTCTCTGTTTATATTTGGCCAAGCCCATCAATTTGATCTCTAAGGATATAACACATGAGAGCGTCCATACAGGGGAAGTCAGAGGCTCATGTAATCAAAGTTTAGCTGTTAGAGTCACAGTCTCGCCTTACTCGAAATTGTCAGACACAACCCCCCCGGAGACAGGTCCGCGCTGCTCACTGATGGGATAAATCTTATTAAATAAAGCACCCCAACCCTGAAAACGTACACACGCCACCCGACGGTGGCTCGTGACATCATCGGGTCTGGCTCCCTGCACTGCACGTGCGTGAGATCACGCTACTGTGCAAGCACGCCCTGCCCACGTCAAAATGGGAAAAGCAGCCCAAAATGTAGGCAGTACAAGAGAGGGGCGGCTCCCTTAAAAGAGAGCCGTCCCCACCAGGGGAGTCACATGTCCGCCACTAGGGAGATAAAGAGAGCAACCAGGTGGAGACTGGCTACACGTGTGGGAAGAGCAACAACCTAGTTAATTTCACTAAATACAGACAAAACTTTAATATGTTGATAAACGTTGATTACAGCAAAGTACTGAGAGGCTGAATAGCCCCCAATATATAACATAAAACTTTATTAATAAACAAAACATTGGCGTGGTCTGGACATGGCTGACTAGAGACGTGTTCTCCTTGAGCTCCCGGCCTTTCCATCCCCATCTCAGCCTATATTGCTCTATTTTTACCGTTATGCTCTCCTCCAAGAAGCGGACCTACCGGAGCTGCTATCACACCCGCTCTAGGCGACTTTCAGAGACTTTTTGGGAGAGCCCGCTCCGGTTCCCCTGACCTCAAGATGGCGGAGCCATGTGCCTCTAGCTCTTGCACACCAGAAAGAATAGCAGACTCTGCCATCTCGGAGGGCTCCCGGAGCCCGGTTCTTTACCCCGGTTCCCCAGCTGCTTCAGCCTCAAGCCAGGGACCTTTCCCACACTTGCCGATTGCCTATGGTGTGGACGCAGAGCTCAAGGCTATACTACGGGCCCTACCAACGAGGGCAGATATTGAGGCCTTGGTGGGCAAAGTCGAGGCCGCACATAAGAAAGAAATATGTGCAGTCAAAAAAGATGTGCAGTCCCTCTCTACTCGGTTGGCATCTGGTGAATCATCTCTAGAGAACTTGGAACAGAGAGTCTCTTCACTGCAGACCCAACAAAAAGCCCAGTATGTGTCCGCGGTCGAGCTCCAGCTCCGCATGGAGGCCCGGAGCTGGAGAAACAACGTTCGGCTCCACGGCTTACCAGAGGCCACTGGCCCTTCGGACTTACTAGCCACAGCTACGGACATTTTTAGAAGAATTGCGGGCGCACACTTACCGGAACAGATAGAGGTGAATCGCATACACAGAGCCTTAGATCCCCGTTCGGCAGACCCAGCCAGACCTCGGGACATAATATGCAGACTCCATCACTACATCCATAAGGAGGCTATAGCGCGAGGAGCGTGGGAATCAGGAGAGATAGAATTTGACGGTGCATCGGTGAAGATCCTCCCGGACATCTCCAAACCGACCCTGATCCTACGCGCTATACTGAAACCCCTGCTGGATCTAGCCCGGAGATGTAATGCAACATACCGATGGGGTTTTCCCCTCTCGGTTACCTTCCACAAGGAACAGCACTCTTTCCTCCTGCGTTCTCCGCAGAACCTGCCCGCATTATTCGAATTCCTGGATACGGAACCCATCCCAGTGCCCAACTGGCTGGACTACCTACCTCGGGCTCCGGGTCGTCTGCACGAGATGAGAGATCGGGTCCCTAGACCTCAGCGTTCACAGAGGAGCGGCCGCCGACCTCGTTCTGTTTCCCTAGATGAGCCGCGGGAGATGTGAGTTTTGCTTTCGACCACCTTCACTCATGATATACCCTTTGGAGTTTTAATCCCCCGTTCACTCATGTTTTCTTGAATCTGCTGCTTCTGATACCAACGTGGGTCCCCCCCCCAGCCTGTGTTCCCTGTTATTATCAACGTCACTTGATTCCGGCTCCGTCCTTCCCTTCCCCTCTACTTTTTTACAAATTTTTTGATTGCCCACTCCGCCTGGCCTTCTGATACCCTGGTTTTATTTCTACTAAGCCTCACGGCTATCAAACTGGCCCTTGATACTAGCTACAAGCTGTACAGTCCAATTCACTAATTACGCTAAAGGTCATTCTGCTGTCGGACTGTCAGCTAACTGTCTCTAACATCCCTCTCCGGAGTTCAATGAACTAGCTAGACAACACGGGAACCGCACCTCAGTAGCCAAGCTCCTATCAAGGATAATGCATAGCTAACGAGACGCCTTCACCCTGTTTAATACTTCTCCCTGTTCATACGCCTTCACCCAGGGTCAATACTTTCCTATGAAGGTACCAGAGGAAGAGATCTACTAATCCCACGGACAGACAGTAGTTGAGAGGAGATGTAAACCCCCTTTATGAGGGGCCACTATGGCATAGATGGGGAACTGCGGTGGGTTGGAGATGAGATAGGGGAGGGCTGGGTAATCTTCTTTTCCCACAGGGGGGATGGGGGCATGGTTTTGAGGTGCAGCTGAGAGTGCACTGGACCCATGTTGTGCCGTCTCGGCCTCTACTGGAACCTACATTCAGAGTGTTATATTATGGATAAGTAGGGCCCTTGCTTTTCTTCATGGGGGAGCTGAAGTCCGGGGCGTCCTCGGTCAACTCCTTGCGGAACGGATCACTTCGCCGGGTGCCACACGAAGGGGATATTGTTATTGTGTATAAACCTCATGGGTGGAATGAAATGTGGTGAGTCACCTTAGTCCTATCTTATTCTTTTTCAGTTACTTTGATTTTTTCTGTTATGTCATTACTGCTTCTAAATACGTGCATTGAGATGGGTGGGAGAGCCGGGACCTCTTCATAGGTTATTGTTTGCCTTCGCCCCACTTAGGCCTTAAGTTTACCTCCGGATTTCCGGCTTGGTTTACTCCCTAGTTTTACAAAACGTACCCATATAGCTTAACCAAATAGAGACGGGAAGTGTGTTATATCTAGACTTCCGTCTTCATTTTTTCTACCTTTCTTTCTCTCCCCTTTTCCTCTCCCCCGCTCTCACCCCTATCTGAACCCTTTCTTTCTCCCTCCCCTTCCCTGCGCGAGACATGGCGGTGAGCTCTTTTAAAGTGACCTCACTGAACACAAGAGGACTGAATACTCCTGAGAAGAGGCGTATGATTCTTCACGATCTAAAAAAATCACACACTGATGTCGCCTTTATACAGGAGACACACTTTAAAACTGACAAATCTCCTGTACTCAGGAACAGATATTATCCCCATGTGTACCATTCGACAAATAACAACGCAAAATCCAAGGGGGTATCTATTTTAATTTCTGGCAGTCTTCCCTGGCAACTACAGGACATGATAGCAGACCCTGAAGGCCGTTATCTGTTCCTCAAAGGTCGGATTGGGGAAGTCCGACTTACCCTTGCAACAATCTATGTCCCTAATACTCAACAAGATAGGTTTCTCAAGCAAACCCTAGACAAATTGATGGAATATAAAGAGGGTCAGCTTATACTGGGAGGTGACTTTAATGTGCCGTTTTCTCCCTCAGTTGACACATCCTCTGGTACTTCCTCTTATCCCCCCAAAAATAGGAAACAAATAGCTCAGACATTACACAAGACCCAACTAATTGATGCATGGCGCCTCCAACATTCTGGAGAACGCGATTATTCCTTTTACTCCTCTCCACATAAGGTTTACTCCAGAATAGACCTCTTTCTAATACCTCATGACCAGTTACACTTAGTGCGATCTACCTCAATAGGCCAGATTACTTGGTCAGATCACGCTCCAGTCTCCCTGACTTACACTCTTACTGAGAGACCATCTCCTAGATCCACTTTCTGGCGCCTCAATGAGAGCCTGTTACAAATCCCAGAGATACTAGAAGACGTAACCAAGGAACTAGACCTATATTTTAGAGAGAACGACACACAGGACTGCGACCCAGGTATACTGTGGGAGGGTCATAAATGTGTCCTTCGAGGAGTCCTTATTAAGCATGGGGCGGTCATTAAAAAGAAGAGAAACAAACAGCTTACCGGACTTCTAGCGGACCTGGCCAGGGTTGAAGCACATCATAAACACTCTCCCACTCAAGAGCTGGAGACGGACAGAAAGTTAACCTCCCGACGCAAATAGCAAAAGGTTTTGCGGACTTCTACACAGGACTATATAACCTATCTAACCCCTCTCCTACCCAAGACGCTATTGACCAATACATCTCTAATTCTCGTCTTCCCTCTCTTCCACTAGGATCCCAAACTCTATTAGACGAACCAATATCATTAGAGGAACTACAGATAGCGATCAAATCCATGAAGGTAGGAAAATCCCCAGGCCCAGACGGGTTTACCGCCCAGTATTATAAGACCCTGCTACCAACGATAGGCCCAGGAATGGTAACTTTCTTTAATGCCCTAGGAGCAAACTCATGCTTTCCCGGGGAAACCCTTAAAGCCCATATTACTTTAATTCATAAAGAGGGGAAAGATCCAGGTTCTTGTGGTAGCTATAGACCCAACTCCCTGTTAAATTTGGACCTTAAATTATTCTCTAAAATAATAGCGACCAAATTAGCTCAACATCTCCAATCCCTTATTCACCTGGATCAAGTTGGTTTCATACCTTCTAGAGAGGCGAGGGACAATACCATTAAGGTTCTCAATTTACTCCAAATAGCAACCTCTGAGAAAATCCCCTGTATACTAGTGAGCACAGACGCCGAAAAGGCTTTTGATAGGGTGAATTGGAGCTACATGCTATCGGTGCTCCGCCACATTGGCCTGGGCAACAGGATGATGCGGTGAATTGGTAATATTTACTCCAACCCATCAGCACAAGTGAAAGTCAATGGAGTACTTTCCAGCCCCTTCCCCACAAGAAATGGAACGAGGCAGGGTTGCCCACTCTCCCCCCTTCTTGTTGCCCTATCCCTAGAGCCCTTCTTATGTACAATCAGAATGAATCCGGATATCTCCGGCCTACAGATTGGTAACTCACAGTGTAAAATATCAGCATATGCTGACGATATGCTTTTCTCTCTGACGAACCCTAGAATCTCTCTCCCAAACCTCATGCGAGAATTTAATGTATACGGCTCATTATCAAATCTAAAGATAAATTTCACAAAATCTGAGGCAATGTGTATTGGGTCCCACCCCAAATATCACAACAACTAGCATCCAACTTTCGTTTCAAATGGACTAAAACTGACATAAAATACCTGGGAACTAGGATTCCTGTCGACATAACACGGACATTCGACTTGAATTTCCCCCCCTTTACTAATGAAGACCAGAACACTGTTAGAGAAGTGGCAGTCGGGTTTCCACTCATGGTTTGGGAGATGTAACCTCCTAAAGATGAGTATCCTGCCAAAATTTATCTACCTCATCCAAGCTCTACCCATACACATCCCTCCCTCCTTTTTCCAGAAGATCGATTCACTCTTTACTGGATTTGTATGGGCAAATAGAAAACCCCGGTTACGTCGCTCACTGATGATACTTCCTAAACATCTAGGTGGATTAGCTTTACCCGACATTAAACTACACTACTTAGCCTCACACCTGGGACGTATCTTAGACTGGAGGAGAAATGGGTTATGTAAACTTTGGGTTCAGATTGAACAGGCTCAATCTCCTATTCCCCTAAAGGGGGCGATGTGGTGCTATAATAACCTA
The DNA here is from genome assembly GCA_037952925.1 of Lithobates clamitans. Taxonomy (NCBI): domain Eukaryota; kingdom Metazoa; phylum Chordata; class Amphibia; order Anura; family Ranidae; genus Lithobates; species Lithobates clamitans. Next base: position 600,641 of record JBBGZY010000412.1, on the reverse strand, counting down.
CCCTCTAATATAAAATCTCATCCATTAATTGGCACCACCTTGCGACATAGCCACCAATCAGCCCTCAGTTTCTGCTTACGACAAAAACATCACCGCTTTACCCCGTGTTGGGCAACCCAAATTTTGAGCCGGGCCTGCTCTCTCAGGAATACTCCCTTCTAAAAGAACAAAACTGGAACCACGTATCCCTCTCGGAAGGGAAATGGCCTTCTGTTGCAGATCTGTCCAACCCTGCAGGTCCATACCATCTCCCTTTCTGGAAAGCGCTACAATTACATCACTACACTCCCTACCCAGTCCACGGGACTTCTCACAGGTACTTACATCCTTTGAGGAGCTGTGCACTGGGGAGGATCCACTAGCGCATATTCTCTCTAACATATTCGATGTTAACTGAGCCAAGTATTCCACCGCAGTTATCTTATTTGAGCAGTTGGGAAAGGGAACGACATCTCTCTTTTTCGGCAGCCCAAAGACAGCGTATTATTACCCTCTCCCTGAAATCCTCGCTGTGTGCCAGGATTCAAGAGACCAATTTCAAATTGCTTACGCGCTGGTACATGACCCCCTCCAGACTCCAGAAATGCTTCCCTTCCTCCTCGGGGCGGTGCTGGCGCTGCGCGGAGGAGGAGGGAACCCTAATTCACATCTTCTGGTCATGCCCTCAGCTGTGGAACTTCTGGGGAGAAGTCAGGCAAATTACTCAGAGGTTCACTGACTATGTTATCCCTGATGAGGCTACATTTTTTCTCCTACATTTATCTACGATCCCCATCAAAGCTTATAGGAAATCTCTAATACGACATCTACTAAATTTGGCAAAAGGGTGTATTCCTCTCCTCTGGAAACAAAGTCGCCCCCCATCCACATCTATGTGGATACGTAAAGTCGAAGAGTTCAAGAAAATCCTCTCGGCGCAACAAAAACAAGAGGTACACAAGCATACTTGGGATATCTGGAATATCTTCATCTATTCAGATTAGGGTCAACAATTGCTTGGAAGTTAACTCTCTCCTCTCTTGATCTTCCTAAAGACTCAGTCCTGCATAACTTATTGAAGATGTCACCGCCGTGTCTCCCATTCCCTCTCCCCTTCCCTTGCCCCCCTCCTCTTCTCTGTCCTTGCTAATTCCCCCTTGACTCTCTTGTCTTTCTCTTTCTTTTCTTTATATGGTTGTAAAGTGGAAAAAGTAGGCGAGGAACACCCCGAATATGCTATCTGAAATAGGGTGTGGGCTTATCAGATATAAGTTTAACTAAGAGATGTATGTATGTGCCAATAATCACACTCTCAAATGTAATTGCAGTTACCATTTATTTGTCTAAGCTTTGTCGAATTTGATTTGGCCTAATCGGCACCTGCTCTTGATTGTATGTGTTGGGGTCCTCGCCCCTGGTTGGAATTGAATAAACTTTATATTTGAAAAAAAAAATAAACAAAACATTTCTGAAATTTGACACATCCTGAACTAATTCACCGGCAGATATGAACGGTCAGATTAACATAAGGTATAGTGGGCCAATGATGGACTGCAGTACATCAGCAGGGATACACAATGGAAAACCAGGGGGAAGGAGGAGAGGAAATTGAATAGAGGAAGAAAAATAGAGGGGAAGGAGGTTGCAGTCCAATATGTCAGCCTACGGCGGTAAGTTTACCATTGCCAGAATAGTACAAGTGATCGCCAACTCTCTGTCGGAGTTCTCGTATTGTTTTACCTGCATAGAAGGCGTTACACTTACGCAGCATAAGGTAAATCACCCCCATAGTGCCACAGTTGGAAAAGGTACGTGGTGAAAAAATTTCACCCTTGGGTAGCTGGAACTTCGTCCCCTCAAGAACCCGGGGACAGCGGGGACAATCCCCACATTGAATGGTGCCACTTGGTCCTGCAACTGATCGTTCGGATGTTTAGTAATGGCTATTAGTCAAACGGTCTCTTAGAGCGGATGTTCTCCAGAACACCAGTTCGAGAGTAGACCTCGCATGTCTATTCAGGACATGGTGGTCCATCAGCAAATGCCAGTGATTAGAGTATCCTAGAGTATTATTCTGAGTTGTTGATGGTGGGCAGAGTATTAAGTAATAAATTGTACCAACTGTATCAGTTGATGGAAGTTTAGGTGAGGTATAGAGCAAGGAGCCTCATGTATATCTGCCCTTCCCCTCCATTCCCCTTCCTTTTTCTTCTATATCCTTCCAGAGCATCCCCCCCCCCTCTCCCCCCCCTCTCCCTCCCTTCCCCCTTCCCCCCCCCTTCCCCTCCCCCCCTTCTTTTCCCCAAAACTCCACCCTCCCACTCCCCCCCTTTCAACTATCCCTCCTTCCCCCTCCTCCCTCCCCCTCTCCTTCCCTTCTCTTACCTCCCCTTCCCTGTTCTTCCCTCCACTTTCCTTCCCTGTCCCCGTACACTATACAATCTTTTAATGGTCACCACTCCACCAACTAGTGTGTATATATTTATTCCTACCCCTATCTAGACTTTATCTGCGCACATTCCCCCATGTCCGCCGCAGGGGGACCCTATTGAGTAGCTGAGTCCTGTTCCTGGCAGTTGGGTAAGCAACTTCTCGGTGTTATCGCTGAACTTTATGTATCTAATATGCATTTGTAAATTTTTGTTACTTGTTTTTGTGTCTTTAGTTATTTGTTTTATAGATTATTTCTCCTGATGAAGCAGTCTATGTACCATGAAACTAGTAGAGGATTGGTTAATCTTTGAAAAACTCCACCATCAGATACTTCTTGGGGAAACCTTTGAGTATTTGTATATTGTTTTTGAACTTTTATATTAAGACCTATGTATATTTTTTTCTTTTTTTATATGTAATAAATTATATAGTTTTTACCTTAAGTTTATCTCTGTGTATCAGTACCGAGATAGTCCAACCAAAAAACCATGTAGGTCGGAGTGAGTGTTTGGTCAGCCTCAGCAACTGTCCCTACACTCCCATCCTCCTCCCTCTTCCCTTATATTAAAATTTGGATGATGGTACTTCTTTATGCCTAGTTTTAGTCTTCGATGTCTGAAGCCATACTCAAAAATTTCTTAGATATCCACATAGGTGAGTTATGGAAGATATATAGGAGCTATGGGGCCCAGCTCATCTTTATTAGATTTACCCGGCCCATTACTGATAATGGTAGCTTGCACCAGCTTTGGCATTTTATCTGTTGTCTGTCCGATAAAGGAGTTAAATTATGTTTCAGGTAGCCAGATGTGTCTGGAGATACTACCACTCCCAGATATTTGAATGAAGTAGCAATAGTAATTTGGGAGGCGCCTGGGAAGGGGTAATGCCAGTGGATCGAAGGGCATAAGAATAGATTTTGGCCAGTTTATGTTAAATACAGAAAATTCACCAAATTTAGTGATATTTCCCATTAAATTTTGTAAAAAAATATCAGTATCTCCCAGATATAATAGCTCCTCATCCACATAAAAGGACACCTTTTTTTCCAAGGGACCTCTGCGGAAGCCTACAATGGCAGGGTTTTTACGGCTCACTATGGCCAAAGGCTCCACCGCCAGTGCAAATAGAATGGGGGATAATGAACACACTTGACGAGTACCCCTATGCAAAGGAAAAGCGGAGGAGAGGGAGTTATTAATATGGAGCCTAGCTCGGGGCGCAGAGTAGAGAACACACACCTAATTAATAAAATTGTCCCCCAATCCAAACCTGGGACAGGATCTCCCGGAGATAGGGCCATTTAACACTGTCAAAAGCCTTGGCAGCGTCCAAAGAGAGAATGGCTATACCTATAGAATTATCCACTGGCACCTGCTAGTTAAGGAACAGACGCAGTATATTATCTGCTGTTGACCATGTTGGGATAAACCCAGACTGGTCTCGATGGACCAGTCGGCCATTTACCCTAGAGAGTCTATTAGCGAGAACACGAGCAAGGAGCTGAAGGTCTGTGTGTTAATAAAGAAATGGGACGGTATGATTCCGGTAGGAGTCTGTCCTTTTGTGGCTTGGGGAGCACCAAAATATTGGCCTCCTTCATAGAATCAGGTCAATAACCTGTTTTGGCCACCTCACATAAGGCCTGCGTGAGCAATGGGAGAAGAACTGACCCATACCTGGAGTACACAGCAGGAAGGCTGAGCCCGGAGACTTGTGGTTAGGTGCGTCCGCCAGAGCCTCCGTCAGTTCCTCAATGGTGATAATTGCCTCTTGTATTTCAATAACATTTGTTTAGCCTGAAGTTCAGATTTAAAAAGCAACTTAACAGGAGGGAATTATTACCTGGCCCTGCCTCTGACCTTTGCTTTCTTGTGGAGCTATGACTGCTATAAATCTTTAGCAGTCGAGGGGGCATGCGCGCGGCTGACTAGGCAGGTAATGTTCGCCTAGTGCTTTGCATCTACTGGGACTTGACAGCCGTGACAAGACGAGTCACAGACTCGAATCGCCTTAAAACGGTAACCTACAGACAGATAATCTCAGGATCATGAATATATAATGTATAGCGGGAGGAAATCGAAACTAAAATCGATAAAAGCTCCTGAAGCACTGACAAGAGCCGCAGCTGAAATGGCGGCAGCGTCATCCCCCCGCTCAGCATTACCTCACAAACAGATACAGAATAGAAATTCACCAACTTATCAACAAACGGAATCTGAATTCGAATATGAATTTGGGATGACTCCAGGTATTTTACAAAATACCCCACCAGTCCTTATTGCCCAATTTGAAAGGGTCTTCCAGAAAGTGCTTAAAAATACCTCAGACAATATCACTGAAAAACTGACATGGGAGATCCGTAAAGTAGGCCGTCGCACGTCAGTATTGGAACAAAGGATGGATGAACTATATAATATAACTACAAACTACAATGACGAATTGGAAACACTTTAGGAAGAAAATTCTAACCTCAATAACTGCCTGAAAGAATTTGAAAATAGAGCCAGAAGATCTAATCTTCGAGTCCGTGGTATACCTGAATCTATAGTCGACATTCATTACACCATTACTGCGCTCTTCCAAGAACTAATTCCTTCAATCCCCATAGAGCACCTTGAGATGGACAGGATTCACAGATCATTAGCCCCACAAAAGGCAGATGGCCAACCCAGGGACATGTCATTAAACTCCATTACTTCCGTACCAAAGAACAATTGATGGAAGCAGCTCGCAACAGAGAATCCTTGATATTCCAGGGGCACCATTATCAAATCTTCCAAGATCTTTCACAGCTAACTCTCATCAAGAGGAAAATGATGAAACCACATCTACAGATTCTCCAACATAATCACATTTCATACTGCTGGGGTTTCCCATTTGCCCTTCATTTTACCTATAAAGATACCACATACACCTCATCTCCACAATCCACGATCTCTACCTACTAATACCTGAAAATACTACAGAAGGATCCAAACGTCGAGCTACATCAGGCTCCCCCACAACAAGATATTTCAACACTTCAAACTCAATCCAGCAACCACAAAAGAAGCCGCTTTGCCTCTCCACCGCCAACTACAGAAGATCAATTGGACAGAAGTTCCTCCTATTGGTGATATGAAGCCTTAAGATCTTAAATATTAAGACATATTATATACTAAATTTTTGAGGTGGTAGCCCCCTGATACAGACTTCATCTCTGTCTTAGGGTGAATTCCCCTTTATGAGAACCTTCTCGTATTTTCATTTTGGAAATGGTAAATTACTCCAGATAATTGGATATATATATATCGATTTCCTGTCAGACCACTTAGGTTATTGACTCTTAGGCAGTGTTAATTTTAGTCTTAGGAAAAAAATGACATTTTAGTTTTAGTCCCATTTTAGTCTTCTGTAATTGTTTTAGTTTTAGTCGTATTTAGTCAACTAAATCTCCAGTACATTTTAGTCGACTAAAATCTCCAGTACATTTCAGTAATTGCAATTTAGTTTGTCTCTTGTCTTTTTGTCATTGTCTTTTGACTAAAATGGTATTTTAGTTTTAGTCTCATTTTAGTCTTTTGACTAAAATGGCTTTTAGTTCTAGTCGTATTTTAGTCGTATTTTAGTAGACTAAAATATTTTAGTCTACTAAATTATCGCTGCTCTTAGGTGAATTGAGTAAATCAGGTACAAAGTTGTACAGATTTACAAAATCTACACCCAATAATTCATCCCACAAATTTTATGGCCTCTTACAGATGAGCTAGATTACTACTTTTACTTCTCTAAAAAGTAATAGAATCATTACTCACACCCACCAAGCCTCTCCACTTACAATTTACCTTTAGCTCATAGGTAAGATGCTAACCTCACCACTTCAAAACAGGTTATATTATATACTATACTCAGTTACTGTTTTACTTACGATTACTTTTTTTTTTTTTTTTAGAGAGACTTGTTTAGCTTTATAAGTTTTATGTTAAATGGTATTTATACTGGCTGTCAAGGTCCAGTGGACAGCTCACTGCACCTCCAACTTGATCCTTACGTGCCCAGTAATCTTTACCGGACATCTTTGGATGAAATTGTATCCGCCGGCTGGTGATTATTCACTATCCCTTGGATACTAGCTCCATACAGGAGCAAAACGTACTTCACTTCAACAAAAGTTTCTCTCTTTCCTAAAAAACATCAGATTTTATTTTTCTCTCCCCAAATTCACACCGAACCTAACCTTACTACCTTACTACCTTACCCCCCCCTTTTTTTTCATATTTGACCCACCTATTTTACACTTCTCCAGAATATAATCAAAACTGCCCACAATTAACTTCTAAACCTTCTGACTACTCTAGTATATAACCATGACTTCCTTAAAGGTACTAACACTCAATGTGCAAGGACTCAACTCTCCACCAAAAAGAACGAAAGCCTTCCAATCTTTTTCTTCACTATCAGCACATATAGTATGTTTACAAGAAACACATTTTACCACCCAATCCTCCCCTAAATTTTGTCATCGTCGATATCCTCAAATTTTTAAAGCTTCAGCATCCACTAAACAAAGGGAAGTACTGATTGCTTTTCACCACACTACACCCTTTACCCTCCATACCGAGATCAAAGATCCGGAAGGTCGATACCTATTACTTAAAGGCTTATTACTAGATACTGAAATTACCGTTGTCTCTTATTATGCCCCCAATAAAAATCCGCTTTCTTTCCTCTCTCATCTATTTACAGTAGTGGATTCTCACAAAAGAGGCACCCTCATAATGTGTGGGGATTCGAATCAAGTATTATACCCAATTTTGGACAAATCCCCTACACCCTCAACAAGACACCGACCCACTTATCAACATCTGCTCAATCAATGCTCCCTTCTTGACACATGGCGTGAGCAACATCCCAGAAGAACACAACATACTCACTATTCCCCCCCGAACAAACAGTTGTCCCGTATTGATCACCTGCTCGTTAATATCAACTCCTCACCACTATGGCCTCATGCACACAGGCTGTTAAAACAACGTTATGAAAACGCCAGTATCTTTGCAGTGATTTTTTTAAACTTTTTTTAGCTTTTTTCAACGTTTTTGCAATAGCATTTTTTAGCGTTTTTGAGCGTTGTTCCGCATTAGCGGTTTTTAGCGTTTTTTTAGCGGGTTTTTTTTCAACATTTTTTTTTTTCCAATGGATCAAAAACGTTAAAAAACGTTGGTGAATGATGTTTTTGAGCGTTTTTGAGCGTTTATCAGCCTTAGAGCGTCTTTACAGCTGAAAAGCGTCTCTCAGAACCCACTGGTCCTGGGTTTTTTTACAGCTTAAAAACGCCTATGCCATTTGCAGCTCAAAAACGCCTAGGTGGGCATGAAGCCATAGACTAACACAGGCAGGCCTTTTTAAGCTGCAAAAAAAGCATCTGTAAAAACGTCCGTATGCATGAGGCCTTATACTTAACTCACAAATCATACCATGTGCTTGGTCTGATCACAATGCAACATTGACTACTTTCTCTTCTCTTATCCCTAAACCCAATCACCGTACCTGGAATATAAACGATAGCTTACTAGCAATTCCAACTTACAGGCAAGACATAGAAAAATCCATTCAAGAAGTTATAACAAATAATACCTCAATAGATATAAATCACCTAACACTATGGGAAGCCCTCAAACCAACAATAAGAGGAGTTTGTATTAGCCAAGCTGCTTATCACCAAAAACAAAATAAACAAATTCAAAAACAATTAGAAAGCATTTTATAAAGTTTCAGAAAATTTTCAAACTACGCCCTCCCCAGCAAATAAATTAACTTATGACAAAGCTGAATTGGATCTTTTTTTAACAGAGTCAGCTGAAAAAAAGCAAATAAACCTACCACATTCTAATGCCGCGTACACAGGATAGGAAATTCCGCCAGCAAAAGTCCGATGTGATCTTCTGGTCAGAAATTCCGACCGTGTGTATGCTCCATCGGACTTTTGCTGGCGGAACTTCCACCAGCAAAATATTGAGAGCAGGTTCTCTATTTTTCCGACGTAAAAAGTTCCTATCGGAAATTCCAAGCGTCTGTAGCAATTCCGACGCGCACAACACCTACGCATGCTTGGAAACAATTCGACGCATGCTACGAAGCATTGAACTTAATTTTCTCGTCTTGACGGTCGAAAGTTCAGAGAACTTTTGTGTGACCGTGTGTATGCAAGGCAAACTTGAGCGGAATTCCGTCGGAAAAACCATCCAGGGGATGTGTTTTATTTGCGATATCTAGATCACCTTTAAGCACTGGCACTTTGTATGTTTTGCACCATTTATACGGATATGTGTTTGATGGGGACTTCTTAATTCCCTGAAGAAGTCACGTGATCGATGATGTCACGCGTAGGGACGGAATAGGCTGTTTCACATTGCTAGACACAGAACGAGTTTGCTGCTCATAGGAGAGAGGTTTGCTCTGCATTGTTTTTATGTGAGTACATCTACTTAAAGATTTTTAATAAAGCATTACCTGGTTAATACATACTTCACTATCAAGTACCTTTGTCCTGCATATTCCTGTACATACATACCTGAGATGTGGAGGCTGAGCTAGGATCCGCGCTGGTCCAGGACCCCTGATAGGACCATAGCCACTTGTAATCAGCTGCCATTAGGCTAACCCAACACCGGCAGGCATGGATATAGGGACGCGATTGAGGCTCAGGGCCTGGTGTTTTAGCTACAATTTTTGCGGTTGACCTAGCACCGCTAGGTAAGGGGCCACTGCTTACATTAGTGTTTTATGCACGAAGAGGACACTGAGTGAATTGCATCCCAGACACCCCACTGTTGTTTTATTGAATACACCAGAACTTGCTTTTGCACCTTCAATGACTTTTACACTGGCACTTTAAGTTTGCTGCACTTACTGGCATGTCATTGGTCATTTGTTTCGCAGACCAGCACAATATATTTTATATCACTATTATTGGGACATTTATTTATATTATTTATTATCCATATTGCGTTGGATTGATGTGTTTTATTTGCGATATCTAGATCACCTTTAAGCACTGGCACTTTGTATGTTTTGCACCATTTATACGGATATGTGTTTGATGGTTATTTCTGATTTATTCTATGTATTTTTATTCAGAATTATTCACATGAAGTAGTGTTTATGTCCCTTTGTGCACCAACACATGATTATCTAGATTTATATGTTTTTAGTGTCAACACTTATTTATGCGATTTAACATGTGATTTTCTTGTCATTTAGTATATACCAATTGAAAAGGATTTTTTATGCACTTTTTTTCACATACACATGATGCTGATTATTAAGACTTGAATGTTTTTTAGTGTCAACACTTATTTATGCGATTTATTATGCGATTTTATGTCATTTTATTAATTGACCACAGACAGAGATTTACAGCTTTCTTCTGGTTAGCGCAGCACCTCCCCCCCCCTATACCTCAGTTTGATTTTGGGCTTTTGTCTGACCCTTGCTTCGGTGCATGCAGCTGTCCAGTCGCATACGTGCGTTTTTACTATTTTTCTGAGTTCTTGTTTTCTTTTCTTTTTGCAATTGGGTAGCGCAGGAATATTCTTATTACATTAGCCTCCATATTCATGATTCCAAAACCGAACTCTGATGACACAACTTGGTCCAACTATAGACCTATATCTATACTCAACTTAAATATTAAATTATTAGCCAAGATACTTTCAAACCGACCCAATTATAGGAACACTCATACACAAAGATCAAACAGGTTTCATTCCATCTAGACAAGCGGGAGATAATATCTGTCAAGCAACCCTCCTTGCTCATATGGCACGTACTCGCCGCATCCCTGTCTGCTTCCTCTCCATAGACATACAGGAAGCATTTGATTCTTTATCTTGGCATTATCTTAATTCCATCCTTCACAGATGGGGATTTAGAACACATTTTATACAATGGATCACATTACTATATGATAACCCAAAAGCATAAGTTTCTTACTCATGATTTCGATCTGAACCCATAAATATTGAAAGAGGAACCAGGCAGGGTTGCCCTTTATCCCCACTCCACTTTGCCCTGGCAATAGAACACCTGGCCCAATTAATCCGCACCAATGTCAACATCAAAGGCCTCGAACTAGGCGGTCACCAACATAAGTTATGCATGTTTGCTGACGATGTCTTAATTTTCCTCACCTCACCCCTAACTTCAGCACCAAATCTAACTGACACTCTTGATAAGTTTGGTTCTATATCAGGACTGAAAATAAATCCCTATAAATCTAAAGCTTTAAATATTTCACTTTCATCGGAATTACAAGCACAACTACAAAACTCTCTCCCTTTTCATTGGTCGACAACACACATTACATACCTAGGAATCTCATTTAGATCCAGCAGATCCAGCAAATTTATACAAAGCAAATTACCCACCCATACTGACTCAATTGACTACCTTAATGAAAAACTGGTCCTCTTTACCATTAGTATGGATGGGAAGAATAACTATTAAGATGTCAATATTACCTAAGATCTTATACCTATTCAGAACACTCCCAATTCATGTCCCAGCATACTTCCTCTGGATTCTCCAACGTAAAGTTGCTCAATTTATATTGGGTAAACTTAAACCACGCCTACCACAATCTACTCTATAAACTCCTCGAACCCAAGGTGGGCTGAGCGTTCCTAATTTTAATAAATATTACTACGCTGCCCAGCTGGCTCAGCTCCCTAAGTACCATGCTACTAAAGAGATTCCCCTCTGGGTCTCGATTGAATCGGTCGATTGCGATCCACTCTCCTTAGCAAATCTCCTATGGCTCACCCCTGCCCTTCGCCGCACAATTACAAATCCAATCACTAAGAGCCCTTGCACACTGGGGCGTTTTGCAGGCGCTATTGCGCTAATAATAGCGCCTGCAAACCGCCCCGAAAGTGCCGCTGCTTTCATTCGAGGGCTTGCACACTGGAGCGATGCGCTGGCAGGACGGTAAAAAAAAGTCCTGCCAGCAGCATCTTCGGAGCGGTGCTCCCTTACCGCTCCTGCCCATTGAAATCAATGGGACGGCGCGGCTATACCGCCGGCAAAGCGTCTCTGCAGAGGCGCTTTGCGGTGGTATTTAACCCTTTCTCGGCCGCTAGCGGGGGGTAAAACCGCCCCGCTAGCGGCCGCATACCGACGGTAAAACGCCGCTAATAATAGCGGCGTTTTACCGCCAACGCCGCCCCCCGCCCCAGTGTGCAAGGGCTCTAAACATAGTTTAGCCATTTTGGACAGGCTTAAATCTCGCTTTGGACTTCAATCGCAGCATAATCCCCTCCTCTTTTTTAAACAACCCAGCTTTTATCCTGCTTGGACTTCCCCATCCTCATTCTCAGCCTGGTCTAAAGCGGGTCTTAATACGAACACATCATTTTTTTTAATCCAATACTATTAATGACCTTTCCCAAAATCTGTGAAACATATCACATACCAAGCAATGAAACCTTCAGGTATTTACAAATAAAGGACTTCCTACAGCAAAATAATCTCCCAAATACAATAAATTTTATCAACACCACATTTGAACAAACTTGCATTTCAGACCCACATAGACGTGGTTTGAACTCTGATTTATATCACCAACTATTGTCACATACCACTTCAAACCCCCCCCCCCCCCCCCCTTATACATCTTAATGGGAATCTGATTTGAATCTCCAACCAGAAGACATAGATTGTTCGCTAATCTGGCAAGCAACAAATTTATCAACACTGAATATTGCTGCCCTAGAAACCAACTATAAGGTACTTACAAGGTGGTATCTATTTCCTGCGAGAATATCTAAATTTCTACCACAATATCCTGCTCACTGCTTTAGAGGATGCGATGACACAGGTACGCATCTGCACATATGGTGGACTTGTCCTATAGCTATTGTCTTTTGGAAAAGTGTTTTTAATCTGCTCTCCACCATGTTCAATATCACCTTATTACCTAACCCAACTGTTACTCTCTTAAATAACAAACCACAAAACGTCAATTCAAGCTTTTATTGTATGTTACAACGGCGGCAAAACAATCAATAGCTATAGCATGGAAAACATCCACACGGTCAAACATAGTTACACAGGCAACGATCCATGCTAAGACCGAAGCTATCTTTTTGGACAGAATCCAAAAATTCGAATTACTATGGCTCCCTTGGATAAATTATCACCTACCACAAGTATTTGACCAAACACTTGTGCTATCTTGAAAATTCAACATTATTTATTTCCCGATTCAAATTTACTGCTATCTGATTAAGTACCCGATCCCCTCTGGAGATATTTCCCACCATTTATCCCTCCCTTTACTTCACCCCTACTATATCGATTTTTATGTTTTCAAACTTTATACCCTAAAACATTTCTGTTTGTTCTACCAAATTATAATACTATCTTAACAAAGGTCTCCCATCTGTAGACTCAGTTTATAAAATATTAAAATTCTAGACAGTTGATGTAACTATTCTTATCTACAGGATATGCCAAGCCATATAGCCGAATCTTGGCCCCTGTTAAGAGACATATTTTACCCCAACTTTCTTACGATTAAAATGCTATTAAAATTGACCTCCTTCTCACCTAACCCTGTCTTTTATGTAAAAGACACAAATGGAAATATATTCAATTGAAATATTTATTCTTAGCTTTACTTTAGTTCTATAGATTGTAGAGAAACCGTGATGTTTTTCATATCTTAATATATTTCGAAACTTTGTTAAAAAAAAAAATCTTTAGCAGACTAGATATTTCTGGGTGTGATGGATGCCTGGGTCCATGCTGCATAGTGTGGTTCCACCTGCCAATGAGTGCAGAATGATGTAGTAGCTGGAAAGTAGAACTACAGTGTGCAATATGGATCAGACATCTGTCATACGCCAAAGTGTGGTGGGTGCTGCGGGTGAAGTACAGGGAACATCAGCAATGTGACCAATTCTGTTTCATAATTCCATGAGCATACAGGTAATATAGGAGGCTGCAGTACTGTACAGTGAAGTCACAATTCTGGTTGGGTAATGTGGTAGGCGTGTGTAATTCACGAGAGCATATTTATAGATATTTTCTTGGGTAAACTAGCTTATAAATATGTACTTTAACAATGTTCAGTTGTTTGGCTAAAGTTTTGCTTTAATGTGTGTGTCTGTTCTAGGCTAATGATGGCATCAAAGTACAGAAAGAAGATTGCATCTATGTAGGAGGTATTGTTTTATTTATTTTTTTTGCTTTTGGATGGAGTAGGGAAAAATTTGAAACCCATCAAGTTTGTATTGCTGTCTGTGTCTCCACTGGAGAGATTCAGCCTCTCCAGATGTCCTGGTGACCATTTTTACCAGGACTGAGTGAGGCGGAAATCTAAAAATTTGAGTTGTCACTGCAACAGGATATCTTGCAAAAGGAAAGTCTGTTTTGTGCTGTTTAATAAAGGATCATCCCTTTCTTACTGTTGCTTCCCCAGTACAAGAAGTGAAAGGAAATCTCCCAAAAGTAGCACATACAGCAAAAAATAAACTGACAGGTTTCATCCCTTCCCTTCTCTATAAAAAAAAAAAAAAAAAAGTACTTAAACTTTGGCTATGCACACATTTCAATTAAAATATAATTGTCATGTGGGGTTTGTGATAAACGATCTTCTGTTGTCCACACAGATGCTGCTGGGAGACCTGCAAATTGGGCTCCAGACCGAAAGAAGAAGGATTTCTCATGCAGTGACCGCTTGGTAGGTATTTACAGAGTACAGTAATCTATTACGGTGGCGGTTTCCTATGGATATTACTTTAAAGACTCACATTTTGTTGTCAGACTGCCACACCCTGTATATTTCAGACCGCTTGCATATAGAAAGAATAGAGATTCTGAAGCGCCAGCGGCAAACACAGACCCTCCTCTTCATCAGGACTGCATTGCAGACCCGAATGCCGTGCCGCCCGTGCATGCGCGGATTAAGGTTCGTTTAAAAAAAAAACAAGGAGTAGAGCTGGTACTGGAAGGGCGTGGCTTAAGGCAGACGGCGCCATGTGCAGTAATCAGCTTCCATATGGCACACGGCGCACAGCTGAGTACGCCAATCAGGTTTACACCTGCAGTGTGTTATAAAACAGATGCTCTCATTGTCAGAAAATCTCTTAAGAGCAACTGAAGAGAAGAAGTCTGTCACACAGGACACAGGAGCGCTGGGGCACATAAGGGATGTATACAGGCATTTCCAGTACAGGAAATACATTGTTACTCAGCATCAAGCTGATCTTTATGGTGAAATTTTTTTGCTAGACTATTGCTCAGCAAGTAGTACATTTTTACTAGAGTGCCTCTGCTATTGTGCTTAGCACTATGGCTTCCAGAGTTACCACAAAGGTACCAAAAATTCCACCCCCAGGCGCTGGGAACTCCAGTCATGCCTCCACACTGTCATCCTCTCCAGAGATACCAGTTATGGCAAGCCAGGGTGAGTCATTGGAACCAATTGGTGGTGCAACTGCTTCTCACACTTCTGCCCCTGTACATGTGACTGAAGATGCATTTTCCTCTGCCCTGCAGGGCCTAGAAGGAAGATTAGCGGCTTTAATCGCATCCTCCATCCAAACAGATAGGAAGTGTGCTAGATCCCCCTCCCACACCAAACCCTTTACCAAGGCAACAGTGGGCACAGGATAAGGTATTACCCTCAGGCGATCACAGGGAAAAACAAGCCGATTATTCCTCCGCGGAGGAAACAACAGTTGATGAACCTTTTTTCAGCCTCGCAATCTGAGAGATTGCTGGTACAAACTCTTACGGAGATGGTTCGTTCCACTTTCCTGCTTCCCCTAACAGAGTCAGCTGAAAGTTCAGTCACTTCCTTGGGTTCTTTACAGCCTTTTCATGCGTTTCCGGTCCATGCATTACTAGAAAAGCTTATTTATGCTGACTGGGATCACCCGGATAGGCATTTTCTCCCTCCAAAGAGATTCTGTTCTCTATCCCATGGAGGAGAAATTCACCAAAGAATGGAAAATACCAGCAGTTGACGCTGCGATTTCCAGTGTGAACAAAAGTTTAACTTGTCCAGTAGACAATGCACAAATGCTTAAAAATCCAACAGATACAAAGTTGGAATTCCTGTTAAAATCTTCTTTTTCCTTGGCAGGTGTGGTTACTCAGCTTGCAGTTGCAGCAATAGGCATCTGCCAGTCTCTAAGGGACCAGTTTAGACAGGCCCTTAAAGAGGTCCCTGCACACAGGCCCATGATTTGGCCAAACTACCAAGAGCGCTATGTTTTGTCATAGACGCCATGAAAGACTCTATTCACCAGGCCTTGCGCTTGTGCTGGTACACATGCGTAGGACCCTGTGGTTAAAAAAATAAATAAATACATTTTTTTGGTCAGCCTAAGTATCTTGCAAAAGGCTTCTGACTAGCTTCCCTTTTCATAGGGATCGACTATTTGAGGAGGATTTGGTCAAACACATCCAAATGATTTCTAGTGGGAAAGGTACTCTTTTTGCCCAAAAGAAAGTATAAACGTCCTTCATTTAAACTGACTCCTTCCACTGTGCCAGGGGCATCCACCTCTAGGCTTCCACCGTCAGACTCTAGAGGAAAGCCTCAGGGTCAGGCCCAGGCACAGAAAATTCAGCCCCTGTATACATGACTGAACATGCGTTTTCCTCCGCCCTACGGGGCCTAGAAGGAAAATTAGCGACTTTAATCGCATCCGTTATCCAAAAGGATAGGAAGCGTGTTAGATCCCCCTTCCCCACCTTAGACCCCTTATCAAGGGAACAGTGGGTAGAGGATGAGGGGTTACCCACAGGTGATCAGGAAGAAAGGTATACTGATTACTCCTCTGCGGAGGAAACAACTGTAGATGATCCTTTTTCTGCCTCGCAATCTGAGAGATTGCTGGTACGATCTCTTACAGAGATGGTTCGTACCTCTTTCAAGCTACCTCTAGCAGAGTCAGCTGATAGTTCTGTTTCTTCTTTAGGTTTCTTAAAACCTTCACAGCCTTTTCAGGCGTTTCAGCCCAGAAAAAGGTGTTCGTGCCTCAGGCAAAAATCAACTCCATGCGAGAGCTGGTGCGGATGGTCAGGTCGAAAGGAAATCCCTCAATTCGCCTTTGCATGAGGTTGTTAGGAAAGATGGTGGCTTCATTCGAATCAGTCCCCTATGCCCAGTTCCATTCGGGACTGTTGCAAAACAGTATCCTGTCTGCTTGGAACAAAACGATCCAAGCTTTGGACTTGCTAATGCAGCTGTCCCCAAGGGTGTCCCAAAGCCTGAGTTGGTGGTTACTAACCCAGAATCTTCTGAAAGGAAAATCCTTCAGACCAATTATCTGGAAAGTAGTAACGACAGATGCCAGCCTTTCAGGCTGGGGAGCAGTACTAGAGAAGATGACTGTCCAGGGACAGTGGTCAAAAACCGAAAAAGCCTTGCCCATCAACATCCTAGAGATTCGGGCAGTGTGTCTGGCTCTGAAGGCCTGGACTTCCAGGTTAAGGGATTGTCCTGTCAGGATCCCATCCGACAATGCCACAGCGGTGGCATTGTCGGATTGCACCAAGAGTCTCTTAGCGCAGAGAGAGGCGAACCATATTCTAACTTGGGCAGAAAAGGAATGGTCCGTGCTTATCAGCAGTCTTCATTCCAGAAGTAGAGAATTGGCAGGCGGACTACTTAAGTCGCCAGCAGTTATTCCCGGGGGAATGGTCTCTTCACCCTGACATTTTTCGGGCTGTCCAGATTCAACATGAAGTTAGTCAACTTTGTGTCCAGGACAAGGGATCCACTCGCATGCGGAACAGATGCATTGGTGACCCTGTGAGATCAGTTCTCACTGATCTATGCATTCCCCCCTATTCAGTTGCTACCATGACTGCTCCATTAAGCTGGAAATAAATCCGGTAATTCTGGTTAGCACCAGCATGGCCCAGAAAGTCTTGGTATGCAGAAATCGTAAAAATGGCAGTGGAGGATCCATGGTCCCTTCCACTAAGGCCAGACCTGTTCTCACAGGGGCCGATATTCCACCCTACTTTACGAACGCTAAATTTAACGGCCTTGCTATTGAAACCCACATTCTGAAGAAACGTGGGCTTTCCAGGTCAATTATCTCTACTTTGATTAATGCAAAGAAGCCAGCTTCCAGAGCTATATATTATAGAGTCTGGAGGGCTTATGTTTCCTGGTGTGAATCCAAGGGTTGGCACCCTCGGAGGTATATCATAGGCAGAATTCTTGCCTTTCTACAATTAGGCGTAGAGATGAAACTGGCCTTAAGTGCTATTAAGGGCCAAGTCTCAGTCTTATCGATCTTATTTCAAAGACCGCTTGCTACGCATTCTTTAGTCCGGGGTTTTATGCAAGGGGTGATGTGGATTAATCCGCCAGTTAAATCACCTTTAAGCCCTTGGGACTTGAACTTGGTTTTGTCAGTGTTACAAAAACAGCCATTTGAACCGATACAGCACATTCCCTTAGTCCTTCTGACAAGGAAGCTAGTGTTCTTGGTTACTATATCCTCAGCAAGAAGGGTTTCGGAATTAGCTGCTCTTTCATGTAAAGAGCCATATTTGATTATTCATGAGGACAGAGTTAAGGCGCACTCTACCAGGGTGGTTAGTGCTTCTTGGGCAGTGCGTCACCAGGCCTCCATGGCTCAGATCTGTAAGGCCGCAAATTGGTTTTCAGTGCATACATTCACAAAATGTTATCAGGTGGATGTAAGGAGGTATGAGGCTATTACCTTCGGGCGCAGTGTGCTGCAGGCAGCAGTATAAGTCTGGGGGTACCCTGCGGGTTGTGTCTCCCTCCCCTCAAGTAGCTTTGCTATGGATGTCCCATTAAGTAATTACTTAAGGCTCTGTGTCTCATGATGTACGATAAAGAAAATAGGATTTTTATTACAGCTTACCTGTAAAATCCTTTTTTTGGAGTACATCATGGGACATAGAGGCCCCACCCCTCTCTTCTGGGGTATATGTATACGTATATACGCTACAAAAACAAAGTTACTCTTGGTAGGAGGAGAGGTTATATAGGGAGGCAACTTCCTGTTTAGGGTGTGCCAGTGTCCATCACCTGAAGGTGGCCCATAACCAGGCCCGGACTGGCCATCGGGCAGCCCGGGCATTTGCCCGGTGGGCCGGGGCCGCCCGCTTCGTGGCCTGTTGATGATCAGGCCGCACAGCGGGAGATAAGCTGCACCCGCGGCCTGGACAGGGACAAACACAGGCTGCGGCCGCCGCTCACCCACCGCCATGCGTCCGTGCCTGTGCCATCTCCGTGTTCCGGCGCAACTACAATAGCGGCTGAGCTGTGTGTCTCTCTCACACACAGCTCAGCCAACGCTGACAGTTCCACTGCTTCTCCTCTTCCCAACCCTCTACTCTGTCTGCCCTGCCCACACCCACTGTGTCTGCCCCACCCACACCCCCTGCGTCTGCCCCGCCCACACACCCCTAGGGAGATGGGAAGGATGGAAGATTTAAAAGCTGCAGACAGCCTGCTCCTGAGCCTCATCCTGGGGTGAGTAAGCTCACCCTCTCTCCTGCCTTCCAGTGTGTATATAAAACAAATTTAAGGGGTGTTCTGTGGACTCTGATACAAGAGTGGGGTTTTGGTGAGCAGAGACCCCCTTAAATCAGTGTTCCTCTTTACATTAGAGTCCACAGAGCTCCCCCTTACAGTAAGCGGGGGCTTTGTGCGGACCCTGATGTCAGGGGGGTCTGTGCGGACTCTGATGTATGGGGGCTCTGTGCGGACTCTGATGTATGGGGGCTCTGTGCGGACTCTGATGTATGGGGGCTCTGTGCGGACTCTGATGTATGGGGGCTCTGTGCGGACTCTGATGTATGGGGGCTCTGTGCGGACTCTGATGTAAGGGAGGACTGTGCGGACTCTAATGTAAGGGGACTCTGATGTATGGGGGCTCTGTGCGGACTCTGATGTAAGGGGGCTCTGTACGGACTCTAATGTAAGGGGACTCTGATGTATGGGGGCTCTGTGCGGACTCTGATGTATGGGGGCTGTGTGCGGACTCTGATGTATGGGGGCTCTGTGTTGACTCTGATGTAAGGGGGCTCTGTGCGGACTCTAATGTAAGGGGACTCTGATGTATGGGGGCTCTGTGCGGACTCTGATGTAAGGGGGCTCTGTACGGACTCTAATGTAAGGGGACTCTGATGTATGGGGGCTCTGTGTGGACTCTGATGTAAGGGGGCTCTGTGTGGACTCTGATGTAAGGGGGCTCTTTGTGGACTCTGATGTAAGGGGGCTCTTTGCGGACTCTGTTGTAAGGGAGGTCTGTGCGGACTCTGATGTAAGGGGACTCTGGTGTATGGGGGCTCTGTGCGGACTCTGATGTCAGGGAGGTCTGTGCGGACTCTGATGTCAGGGACCTCTGTGCGGACTCTGATGTAAGGGGACTCTGATGTATGGGGGCTGTGTGCGGACTCTGATGTATGGGGGCTCTGTGTTGACTCTGTATGGGGGCTCTGTGCGGACTCTGATGTAAGGGGGCTCTGTGTTGACTCTGTATGGGGGCTCTGTGTGGACTCTGATGTAAGGGGGCTCTGTGTGGACTCTGATGTAAGGGGGCTCTTTGCGGACTCTGATGTAAGGGGGCTCTTTGCGGACTCTGTTGTAAGGGAGGTCTGTGCAGACCCTGATGTAAGGGACCTCTGTGCGGACTCTGATGTAAGGGGGCTCTGTACGGACTCTAATGTAAGGGGACTCTGATATATGGGGGCTCTGTGTGGACTCTGATGTAAGGGGGCTCTGTGTGGACTCTGATGTAAGGGGGCTCTGTGTGGACTCTGATGTCAGAGAGGTCTGTGCGGACTCTGATGTAAGGGAGGTCTGTGCAGACTCTGATGTAAGGGACCTCTGTGCGGACTCTGATGTAAGGGGGCTCTGTGCGGACTCTGATGTAAAGGGACTCGGTGTGGACTCTGATGTCAGAGAGGTCTGTGCGGACTCTGATGTAAGGGACCTCTGAGCGGCTCTGATGTAAGGGGACTCTGATGTGAGGGGGCTCTGTGCGGACTCTGATATATGGGGGCTCTGTGCAGACTCTGATGTATGGGGCTCTGTGTTGACTCTGATTTATGGGGGCTCTGTGTGGACTCTGGTGTATGAGGGCTCTGTGTGGACTCTGATGTATGGGGGATCTGTGCGGACTCTGATGTATGGGGGCTCTGTGTGGACTCTGATGTAAGGGGGCTCTGTGCGGACTCTGATGTCAGGGAGGTCTGTGCGGACTCTGATGTAAGGGACCTCTGTGCAGACTCTGATGTAAGGGACCTCTGTGCAGACTCTGATGTATGTGGGCTCTGTGCGGACTCTGATGTAAGGGGGGTCTGTGCGGACTCTGATGTATGGGGGTTCTGTGCGGACTCTGATGTATGGGGGGGTCTGTGCGGACTCTGATGTATGGGGGCTCTGTGCGGACTCTGATGTATGGGGGCTCTGTGCGGACTCTGATGTATGGGGGCTCTGTGCGGACTCTGATGTATGGGGGCTCTGTGCGGACTCTGATGTATGGGGGCTCTGTGCGGACTCTGATGTATGGGGGCTCTGTGCGGACTCTGATGTATGGGGGCTCTGTGCGGACTCTGATGTTTGGGGGCTCTGTGCGGACTCTGATGTTTGGGGGCTCTGTGCGGACTCTGATGTATGGGGGCTCTGTGCGGACTCTGATGTATGGGGGCTCTGTGCGGACTCTGATGTATGGGGGCTCTGTGCGGACTCTGATGTAAGGGAGGACTGTGCGGACTCTAATGTAAGGGGACTCTGATGTATGGGGGCTCTGTGCGGACTCTGATGTAAGGGGGCTCTGTACGGACTCTAATGTAAGGGGACTCTGATGTATGGGGGCTCTGTGCGGACTCTGATGTATGGGGGCTGTGTGCGGACTCTGATGTATGGGGGCTCTGTGTGGACTCTGATGTAAGGGGGCTCTGTGCGGACTCTAATGTAAGGGGACTCTGATGTATGGGGGCTCTGTGCGGACTCTGATGTAAGGGGGCTCTGTACGGACTCTAATGTAAGGGGACTCTGATGTATGGGGGCTCTGTGTGGACTCTGATGTAAGGGGGCTCTGTGTGGACTCTGATGTAAGGGGGCTCTTTGTGGACTCTGATGTAAGGGGGCTCTTTGCGGACTCTGTTGTAAGGGAGGTCTGTGCGGACTCTGATGTAAGGGGACTCTGGTGTATGGGGGCTCTGTGCGGACTCTGATGTCAGGGAGGTCTGTGCGGACTCTGATGTCAGGGACCTCTGTGCGGACTCTGATGTAAGGGGACTCTGATGTATGGGGGCTGTGTGCGGACTCTGATGTATGGGGGCTCTGTGTTGACTCTGTATGGGGGCTCTGTGCGGACTCTGATGTAAGGGGGCTCTGTGTTGACTCTGTATGGGGGCTCTGTGTGGACTCTGATGTAAGGGGGCTCTGTGTGGACTCTGATGTAAGGGGGCTCTTTGCGGACTCTGATGTAAGGGGGCTCTTTGCGGACTCTGTTGTAAGGGAGGTCTGTGCAGACCCTGATGTAAGGGACCTCTGTGCGGACTCTGATGTAAGGGGGCTCTGTACGGACTCTAATGTAAGGGGACTCTGATATATGGGGGCTCTGTGTGGACTCTGATGTAAGGGGGCTCTGTGTGGACTCTGATGTAAGGGGGCTCTGTGTGGACTCTGATGTCAGAGAGGTCTGTGCGGACTCTGATGTAAGGGAGGTCTGTGCAGACTCTGATGTAAGGGACCTCTGTGCGGACTCTGATGTAAGGGGGCTCTGTGCGGACTCTGATGTAAAGGGACTCGGTGTGGACTCTGATGTCAGAGAGGTCTGTGCGGACTCTGATGTAAGGGACCTCTGAGCGGCTCTGATGTAAGGGGACTCTGATGTGAGGGGGCTCTGTGCGGACTCTGATATATGGGGGCTCTGTGCAGACTCTGATGTATGGGGCTCTGTGTTGACTCTGATTTATGGGGGCTCTGTGTGGACTCTGGTGTATGAGGGCTCTGTGTGGACTCTGATGTATGGGGGATCTGTGCGGACTCTGATGTATGGGGGCTCTGTGTGGACTCTGATGTAAGGGGGCTCTGTGCGGACTCTGATGTCAGGGAGGTCTGTGCGGACTCTGATGTAAGGGACCTCTGTGCAGACTCTGATGTAAGGGACCTCTGTGCAGACTCTGATGTATGTGGGCTCTGTGCGGACTCTGATGTAAGGGGGGTCTGTGCGGACTCTGATGTATGGGGGTTCTGTGCGGACTCTGATGTATGGGGGGGTCTGTGCGGACTCTGATGTATGGGGGCTCTGTGCGGACTCTGATGTATGGGGGCTCTGTGCGGACTCTGATGTATGGGGGCTCTGTGCGGACTCTGATGTATGGGGGCTCTGTGCGGACTCTGATGTATGGGGGCTCTGTGCGGACTCTGATGTATGGGGGCTCTGTGCGGACTCTGATGTATGGGGGCTCTGTGCGGACTCTGATGTATGGGGGCTCTGTGCGGACTCTGATGTTTGGGGGCTCTGTGCGGACTCTGATGTTTGGGGGCTCTGTGCGGACTCTGATGTATGGGGGCTCTGTGCGGACTCTGATGTATGGGGGCTCTGTGCGGACTCTGATGTAAGGGGGCTCTGATGTAAGGGGGCTCTGTGCAGACTCTGATGTAAGGCGGCTCTGTGCAGACTCTGATGTAAGGGGGCTCTGTATGGACTCTGATGTAAGGAAGTAGGGGCGGGGGGAGCTGGAGATCTGCACAGTGATTAGAGAGTAAAAGGGGGGGGGATTGCAGGGACACTGTAATATAAAGGGGACTGCACTGTAAAGGGGCACTGTAATCATTACAGTGCAGTCCCCTTTATATTTATATGAGTGTTCCTGCAGATTATAGCCCCCCCCCCCCCCCCCCGGTCCATGGAAAAATTGGCTGTTCAGTCTAAAATGCCCGGGCCTATTTTTTGCCCCAGTCCGGGCCTGCCCATAACCCATTAAGTAATTACTTAAGGCTCTGTGACCCATGATGTACTCCAAGAAAAGGATTTTACAGGTAAGCTGTAATAAAAATCCTATTATTCAATTTTTTGTACTAATTTCTTTAATATTCTGCAGTTTGCTCTTAATATTGGCATACAGTTCTACACTCCAGAAGAGTTTTTTCTTGGATGGAAGAAGGCTTCGTTTCAGTTTCCCACCTTTGACCCAGTAAGTCTCAAGTTTGGGAGTTTTGTGCCTATGATACTTTTGTGCCTATGACAGCATTACTTCCGGGAATCCGTTCAGTATATATATTGTGTCTAGAGTTAACATAAATTAGTTACTTACATTAGTTAATGTCTTTTCCAGGGTGAGCTTCTTAAATATCATAAAAGTTGACTTTTTATTTAACCAAAAGTTATAGTGAAAGTAATTTTGGCTGTAATACAGTAGCTGACCTCCCTTAAAAAAAATATTGGCTGTTGTCGCTTGCAGTAGTTAGTCGCATTCACCTGGACTCATTCCATATTGTGGTGCGTGTTTTTCTGCTCATTCAAGGTACTACTTCTTCAGTTTTAATAAGTGTCAGGAACATAGATATTCCTGTGAATATTTACGCAGGACGCACAGTCACCTTAATCTTTTAATTTTCATAGCTTGAACGTGGGACGTGTCAAATAATCTGGATGGAGATGTTAAAGCACCATTATACTGTATGTTGAAAACAGATGGTGTTATAAGCCCCCACACCCATTAGAGATGTAAATGTTCTCTCTTCCACCACTTGCGAATTGTTGCGATATACCCCAACAGTTTAAAAATTCATATCTTCAACCATGTATATTGAAATATTGCAGACTTCTTGACACCACAGAGTTGGGATTATTTAACTAGAACAAGTTGCTTCCACAACTTTCACACTTCCCATTCCTTTCTGCGCTGATTGATTTAATGTGACTGTGCTATCTGTAGAAATATAATGTTGGGGTATGTTCCCGACACTTATTAAAACTGAAGAAGTGGCTTGGATAGGCTGAAAAAAATCTTCAAGCTTACAGAACAAATCCAGCTGAATGTAACTACAGCTAGCTATACCTTGACTTGGATAAATGAGACCCTTCACAGACAGCTTTGCTGTCATGCTGATTTATGTTTATGTAATACGACATTACCATAACAGCTTATGAAACACAACATTTCAGGAAAATTATACGCTAATGTTAATTTTAGGGCACAGAAAGTCAATATATTACCCAATTTGATAAAATGTAAAAGAGACTGCTCTGAGTAAATAGATGCCCAACGTGTCAAGAACTGAAACTGCAAGCGGGCCTTCAGGCTTCGCTCCCAGGCCTCTTTGTTGGCCTTGGCAGACTGTAACCTTTGTTAACTGTTTCCTGCCCGTGCCATTGTAAAATTCCTTTTCTTTATCGTTTTGTCAATGGATCCGCGCTACAGGATATATTTGCAACTGCAGCCCCCCTATGTAGGCAGGATATCCCCAAAAAGATAGATATAAAAAAATAGGGAGTGGCGCTGTGCATAAAGGATTTGTTGGCATATAATGATTATCTTAGTAATGATGATAGATGTATCTATGTGACATACTATAAGAAACATCAAAAAAACGGTAAAGCTTTAAATGCAATAGTATATATCCCACATAAAAATAGGTACTGTATTTATTGGCGTATAACACTCACTTTTTCACCCTAAAAATTGGGTGCAAATAGTGTGTGCGTGTTATACGCCAATACTTCAATTTTAGATGCCTCGGAGGGGACAGGGAGGGGGGCGGGACAAGCGCTGTCAGATTACATACAGGAGAATTTCATGTTTACTTGGCGGCCTCTGTAAAAGGAAGTCCCCTCTCCTGGGCCGCTCCGCCTCCCTGTCCCCTCTAGGCTGCAGATGGGCGTCGATCAGGCTGCATTGATGGCAATGGTGAGGCTGCTGCATTGATGTGGACTGATGAGGTTGCATTGATGGCACTTGTGAGGCTGCAGATGGGCATTGATGAGGCTTTATTGGTGGCAATGGTGAGGCTGCAGATGGGCATTGAACAGGCTGTATTGATGGCAATGGTGAGACTGCAGATGGGCACTGACCCTTATTTTGCTTCAAAGTTCCTTATTTAAATTTTATTATTTTTTTTCCTGAAACTTCCCTCTTAAAATTAATGTGCGTGTTATACGCCGATAAATACGGTAAGTGCTGATTAATAAAATTAGAAAAAATATTGATACAAGTAGATATTTGGTGTAACCGTAATCCCCATATGCAAAGATAAACACTAGTGGTCTCTAGTAGTGTAGTATAATGTGAGTGATAAATGATAAGTGCAAAAATGTCAGGTGTAGTCCAATTGACAGTGTTCCAGCACTTGCTGAATGATGAAAGTGAACTACAAATAATGTATAAAGATAGAGGGTATCCACAACCCTCTATGGTGAAGTGCTAAAGATGCAAAAGATGTGAGTGAATAATATATATATAAGGTATATATATATGAATTTAATAAATATTAACAAAATATGGAAATGAAAACTAGTTATTAATAAATTAATAGATATATGTGTGTGTCTCTAATAGACTTGTTGTGATACAATTAATAACAGCATAAAGTCTCATGTGAAATAACAAATGTTCATATGATGTCTTCCACCCGACTTCTTCCAGATTTTAAACACATTCCCCCTGATGTGATTCCACTCACCGGAACGCTATACCCCTGCAGGGGTATAAGCATAAGATGTTTATATTCCAGGTGCCGATCAAATCCGGGTGCCGATCGAATCCTTATGTGTTGGTATCCCCTCCAGTCCTGTTCCTCGATCCAGATCAGCCACTCGTGCAAAGGAAGGAGATGGGGGAAGGTGATAATCCCCTGTTGTAATCCTATTTCCAGCCGAACATCCGCTCCAACGTGTTATATGAAATTAAAGAATTGATCCACATAGCGTAACTCCTTTTAAATACATTTATTTGTAAATGCTCATACAGTCCAAGGAGCGTAGCCAATTCCAAGGAATGAAATGTAGATTTTAAAAAAGAGGAGGGAGCGTACAAGCTCTCTATCTCCCCTTGCTGTCCCGGGATGCAGCGTTGTTCACAACTACCGCTTGCGTTTCACCGGTCAGCTAGCAGAAACCACGATAACAGGAAGTGACGTTGTGCGTGCCAAGATAGTCCCGCCTATAGACGGGACTGTAGGCGGGACTATCTTGCACCGTGAGTGGTGAAGTTTGGGTCTGTTACCACAGAACCCCGCAGCTGGATAAGGTAAGGGAGATTCCTAAGGAATTTTTCTAATTCTTTTAGGTTTTTCTCCTTTAAGTAAATGTTGTCATGCCTATAATCACCACCGGCGGCTGTCAAGAGCACGTACCTGTTCCATGCTTGTCAGTCTCGCTCTGTGTAACAAGCTACAGGCTTCCTCTGGCCCAAGCTCCAGGTAAAGACGTGGGAAGGGGGGTTTTTTCTGCTTGGAATTTCCCCCCACCTGGATAGCTTTACTCCAGGCAGAGGGAGCATGGCATCAGTCGGCGGTGTGCTGCACCGCTCCCGTCGCCATTACAGTGGTTCCCATCGGCAGCTCTCTTCCACGCCAGTCCTCCCCCATGCGGTCCGGTCAGGATCGGAGCCCGCTCACGCCGGGAATATGATCTATTTTGAAATAGATAAGGGGAGGCGCGGTGGGTGGTCGAAGGAAGGGGCAGGGCTTAGCGGCGTTGGCGTGCTTCAGCGTCCACAACGCGGGCTGTATAGCTATAAAATGCACCTTTTTTTTTTCAGGCGCATACAGCTGAAGGAGGGACACAGAGCGGACGGGTGGCATGTGAGTGTGAGTGACATAGGCATTCCCAGGCACATTTACTTAAGCTTTACGCTGAGCTTAATAGCAGCGGCAGTTGCTGGACTATTACATTTGGTAGTACCTCTGCGTTTGTGCTCAGCACTATGACCAGAGGAGGTGGTACAAATGCCACAAAAACCAAGGACACAAAGGGGTCGCCCTCAGGCCCTAAGGACCCTCCCTCTGCAACACCATCCCGATCTAGGGAGGCTGGTCAGAGTGAGCCATTGGGATCATCAGGGGCTGCAATTGCTTCCAAAACTTCAGCCCCTGTCTATATAACTGAGCAGGTTTTCTCTTCAGCTATGAGTGGTTTAGAGGAAAGATTAGTGGCTTTAATCACATCTTCACAGAGTGAAAGAAAATGCATTTGGTCCCCTTCTACCACACAGGATCCTCAAACGGAGGAACAGTGGGAGGGGGAAGATGAATCCCCCTCAGGGGACCGTGAAGAGGCTGATGATTCCTCTTTCCCGAGGGATCAAGTGGGGAAGGACCTTCTTCAGCTTCACATGCTGAGAATTTGCTGGTGCATTCTCTTACTGAAATAGTCCGCTCCACATTTGAGCTACCCTTAACGGAGTCGGTTGAAGAGCCCACTTCCTGTTTGGGTTCACTAAAGCCTCCTTAAGCCTTGCGTGCCTTTCCTGTCCATTCATTACTAGAAAAGGTTATGTATTCTGAGTGGGATCACCCAGAAAAGCAATTTTTCCCTCCTAAAAAGTTTTCAACACTTTATCCTATGAAGGAAAATTTTACTAAGATGTGGCATATACCAGCAATTGACGCTGCTATATCCTCTGTGAATAAAAGTTTGACTTGTCCGGGTGACAATGCACAAATGCTTAGGGATCCAACTGATAAAAAATTGCAATTCCTGTTAAAAAAACATTTTCTCCTTGTGTTCAGTGGCTCAACCTGAAGTGGCAGCAATTGGGGTATGTCAGTCTTTGAGAGACCATTTGAAACAGGTGCTCAAAGTGTTCCCTGAACAGCAGGCCCAGGAGTTAGCTGAGCTGCCAGTGGCTTTGTGTTTTGCAATTGACGCAATCACAGATTCTATTCTTTAACCACTTAACAACCGGCCCATAGCCGAATGACGGCAGCAGGGCGGTTGCTTAACTCTGGGATCACATACTATGACGTCCTCCCTGAATTCCCCTATCGCACGCCCCCCTGGGGCGCACCCGAAAACATCCGTGACCGTCGGGTCCGGTGGACCCGGCGCATCACGGATCCCGGTAAATGGCCGCTGATCGCGGCCGTTTACCATGTCATTGCTCCGTCAAATGACGGAGTGATCACATGTAAACAAATCGCTCTCCTCCCCTCTCTGTACCGATCCGTACACTGTGAGCGGAGAGGGGGATGGATGGATGGTAGCAGCGCTGTGGGCTGGATGTGTAGTGCCCACAGCGCTGCTCAGTGACATCCAGCCATCCATCCATCCATGGTCAGCCATCCCTAATGCCCTGCACTACTCTGCAATGCCCCAGAATACTGTGCAATACTCTGCAATGCCCCAGAATACTGTGCAATACTCTGCAATGCCCCAGAATACTGTGCAATACTCTGCAATGCCCCACAATACTGTGCAATACTCTGCAATGCCCCAGAATACTGTGCAATACTCTGCAATGCCCCAGAATACTGTGCAATACTCTGCAATGCCCCAGAATACTGTGCAATACTCTGCAATGCCCCAGAATACTGTGCAATACTCTGCAATGCCCCAGAATACTGTGCAATACTCTGCAATGCCCCACAATACTGTGCAATACTCTGCAATGCCCCACAATACTGTGCAATACTCTACAATGCCCCACAATACTGTGCAATACCCCACAACACTGTGCAATACCCCGCAACACTGTGCAATACCCCGCAATACTCTGCAATACCCCGCAATACTCTGCAATACCCCGCAATACTCTGCAATACCCCGCAATACTCTGCAATACCCCGCAATACTCTGCCATACTCGGTGATACCCAGCCATACTCTGCAATACTCGGTGATACCCAGCCATACTCAGTCATACTCGGTGATACCATACTCTGCAATACCCCGCAATACCCCGCAATACCCAGCCATACCCAGCCATACCCGGCTGTACTCGGCCTCTGTATGTGGCCAGGCTGTGGAAGTCTCACACATGTGGTATTGCCATACTCAGGAGGAGTAGGAGAATCTATTTTGGGGTGTCATTTTGGTATGTACATGCTATGTGTTAGAAATATTGTGTAAATGGACAACTTTGTGTTAAAAAAAAAATGCGTTTTAACCACTTCCCGCCCGCCGGCTGTCATACGACGTCCTTGACTTTGTGCAGGGATATCTGAAAGGTGCAGCTACAGGCATCAACTTTTTTAGCCGGCGATTCCCTACACCATAAGAACGATCATAGCGGCTGTTCCTCTGCTTGATCATTCCTACGGGAGGCGAGAAGGGACGTCCCTCCTGCCGCCCTCAGGTGCTTCTACCGACTCACCGCTACGATCAAAGCCAGGATCTTTTTTTTTTTTTAATTTCAGGCTTTCCAGCCTAGAGGTGAGATGTGGGGTCTTATTGAGCCCATATCTCACTGTAAAGAGGATCTGTCATGCCATATTCCTATTACAAGGGATGTTTACATTCCTTGTAATAGGAATAAAAGTGGTCAAAAAAAATGTTTTTTTGGAAAAAAGCATCAAACTAAAATAAATAAAGTAAAATGAACAATAAAAAGAAAAAAAAATGTTTTAAAGTGCCCCTTTCCCTGTGTGCTCCCATGCAGTAGCGAACGCATACATAAGTCCCGCCCACATATGAAAAAGGTGTTCAACCACACGTGAGGTATCGCTGCGATCGGTAGAGCGAGAGCAATAATTTTGGCCTTAGACCTCCTCTGTAACTCAAAACATGTAACCAGTAAAAAATTTTAAAGCGTCGCCTATGGGGATTTTTGAGTAGCGAAATTTGGCGCCATTCCACAAGCATGTGCAATTTTGAAAGGTGACATGTTGGTATCTATTTATTCAGCGTAACTTCATCTTTCACATTATGCAAAAACATTGGGCTAACTTTACTGTTTTTTTTTTTTTAAAGCACAAAACTGTTTTTTTTCCAAAAAAAAGCGTTCAAAAAAATTGCTGCGCAAATACCGTGCGAGATAAAAATTTGCAATGACCGCCATTGTATTCTCTAGGGTCTTTGCTAAAAAAACATATATAATGTTTTGGGGTTCTATGTAATTTTCTAACTAATAAATGATTTTTACATGTAGGAGAGAAATGTCAGAATTGGGTGCTCCAGAACGCCTGAAGGTGCTCCCTGCATGGTTGTCCTCTGTATGTGGCCACGCTGTGTAAAAGTCTCACACGTGTGGTATCGCCATACTCGGGAGTAATAGCAGAATGTGTTTTGGGGTGTAATTTGTGGTATGTATATGCGGTGTGTGAGAAATAACCTGCTAATATGACAATTTTGACAAAAAAACAAGTAAAAAAAAAACTTGATTTTGCAAAGAATTGTGGGAAAAAATGACAACTTCAAAAAACTCATCATGCATCTTTCTAAATACCTTGGAATGTCTTCTTTCCAAAAAGGGGTCATTTGGGGGTATTTGTACTTTTCTGGCTTGTTAGGGTCTCAAGAAATTAGATAGGCCGTAAGTAATTCAGGTGTGATCAATTTTCAGATATTGGCACCATAGCTTTTGGACTCTATAACTTTCACAAAGACGAAATAATATCCACCGATTTGGGTTATTTTTACCAAAGATATGTAGCGGTATAAATTTTGGCCAAAATATATGAAGAAAAATTACTAATTTGCTAATTTAACAGAAATGAAGAAAAATGCATTTTTTTACAGATTTTTCGGTCTTTCTTTCTTTTATAGCGCAAAAAATAAAGAACCCAGCGGTTATTAAATACCACCAAAAGAAAGCTTTATTTGTGTGAAAAAAAGGACAAAAATTTCATATAGATACAGTGTTGCATGACTCAGTAATTGTCATTCAAAATGTGAGAGCACCAAAAGCTGAAAATTGGTCTGGTTATTAAGGGGGTTTAAGTGCCCAGTGGTCAAGTGGTTAAACCTCTCGCCTTGCGCTTGGGTTGGTACATGCATAGAATCTTATGGTTGAAAAGTTGGTCAGCCGAAGCGCCATGCAAAAAGCTCCTGGCTGGTTTTCCTTTCCACGGTGAAAAGCTGTTTGGGGAGGATTTGGACAAATATATCCAAAAAATATCAAGTGGGAAAAATACCCTTTTGCCAGTTAAGAAAAAGAGTAAACGTCCCTCATTCAAACGGGCTCTTTCTCCAGTGCCGGGGGCATCAGCCTCCAGGCAGTCGCGACGGCCACCACTGTCAGGTTCAAGAGGTAAACCTCAGGGTCAACCCTAGGGACAACAGAAGTCCTAGGGGAGAAAACCCACAAGACAGAACGCTAAAGCCTCTTTATGAAGGGGTGCCCCTGCTCGCTCGAGTGGGGGGAAGACTTCTGCAGTTTTCCAAGCCTGGCAGGAAGAATTTTGGAACAGATGGGTGGTCTCCACAATAGCTCTAGGTTACAAACTAGAGTTCCGAGAATTCCCATCTCCTCGTTTCCTCAGGTCAAAATGTCCCTAAAGATCCAGAGAAAAAGAAGTCTCTCTTTCTAGCGTTAGACCGACTTTTGTCGCAAAAAGTGATCATGGTGGTCCCCGTGAAAGAGCAGGGGTTGGGGTTTTATTAAAACCTTTTCACTGTACCAAAACCAAATGGGGATGTCAGCCCATTCTATATCTCAAAGATCTAAACTAGTTCCTGAAGATTCACTCTTTTCGCATGGAATCAATCCGATCAGTAGTCTCCATCCTACAAGGGGGAGAACTTTTGGCATCAATCGACATCAAGGATGCATACCTGCATGTCCCTATTTTCCCCGCTCACCAGAAGTATCTGCGTTTCGAAGTAGAAAAACTTCATTTTCAGTTTGTAGCCTTGCCTTTCGGTCTAGCTACTGCACTTCGGGTGTTTACAAAACTTCTGGCCCTTCCTCTGGCCAGATTAAGGACTCAAGCTATAACAATAATAGCATACCTGGATGACCTGCTCTTAATAGACCGGTCAGTAGTCCAAAGCATGGTCACCACAGTCAACTACCTAGAATACCTAGGTTGGGTCCTCAACCTAGAGAAATCTTCTTTAAAGCCAGTAGGAATATTAGAGTACTTGGGCCTGGTCATAGATACAGCCCAGGAGAAGGTGTTTTTACCCCAGGCAAAGATCAGCGCCATAAAGGAGCTGGTTCAGGGGGGTCAGGGAAAAGAAGGGTCCTTCCATTCGCCTTTGTATGAGGTTGTCGGGGAAGATCGTGGCCTCAATCGAAGCAGTTCCCTATGCTCAGTTTCATTTGAGACTACTGCAAAACATTATCCTATCAGCCTGGAACATGAAGATTCAGGCACTAAATTTTCTAATTAGTTTGTCGCCAAAAGTGTGCCAGAGCCTCGGTTAATGGAAAATATCTGAGAATCTGCAGAAGGGGATATCTTTCTTACTGGTTACCTGGAAGGTGGTAACAACAGGTGCCAGCCTTTCAGGTTGAAGAGCAGGCCTGGAAGAAGCGTCTGTCCCGGGGAAATGGTCCAGAACCGAAAGGACCTTGCCCAGCAACATTATAGAGATTTGGGCAGCGCGTCTAGCCCTAAGGGCCTGGACATTCAGGTTGCAGAATTCTCTTGTCAGGATTTAATCCGACAATACCACAGCAGTGGCTTATATCAATCACCAAGGGGGCACTAGAAGTCAGGCAGCCCAGGGAGAGGTAAACCATATCCTAACCTCTGCAGAAAAACATGTGCCGTGCATATCGGCAATCTTCATTCCAGGTGTAGAGAACTGGCAGGCAGTCTACTTAAGTCGCCTGCAGTTGTTCCCGGGGGAATGGTCCCTTCACCCCGACATCGTCCTGGCTATATGCCAAAGATGGGGCATCCTGGATGTAGATCTGTTTGCTTCCAGGTTGAACAACAAAGTCGAAAACTTTGTGTCAAGAACAAGGGATCCACTCGCATGCGGAACAGATGTGTTGGTGACCCCGTGGGATCAGTTCTCACTGATTTATGCATTCCCTCCTGTTGTGCTGCTACCTCGACTTCTTCGCAGGATCAAGCAGGAAAGGAAGTCGGTAGTTCTTGTTGCCCAGAAGATCTTGGTATCCAGAAATAGTAAAGATGGTGGAAGGGGCCCCATGGACCCTACCACCACGTCCAGACCTGCTATCATAGGGACCAGTGTTCCATCCTACTTTACATACGCTAAATTTAACAGTTTGGCTATTGAAACCCACATTTTGAAGAATCGTGGGCTTTCAGGCTCAGTGGTACCAACCTTGATTAATGCAAGGAAGCCAGGTTCCAGGGTCATTTATTATAGAGTCTGGAAGGCATATGTTTCCTGATGTGAATCCAGGGGTTGGCATCCTAGGAAGTTCTAGAATTCTTGCCTTTCTGCAAATAGGGCTAGAGATTAAACTAGCCTTGAGTACTATCAAGGGACAAGTCTCTGCCTTATCAGTATTGTTTCAACGTCTGCTTGCTTCGCATTCTTTGGTCCGAAGCTTTATACAGGGGGTAACGCAGCTTAATCCACCGGTTAGAACACCCCTGAACCCTTGGGACTTGAATTTAGTTGTGTCTTCATTACAGAAACAGCCTTTTGAGCCAATACGACATATTCCTTTGGTACCTTTTGACAAGGAAGCTAGTTTTTCTGGTAGCCATTTCTTCTGCAAGAAGGGTATCAGAGTTGGCGGTTCTTTCTTGTAAAGAGCCATATTTAATTGTTCACAAGGATAGAGTATTTTTGCGTCGTCATCCTGGCTTCCTGCCAAAGGTGGTTTCAGGTTTTCACCTAAACCAGGATATTGTTTTACCTTAATTTTTTCCAAAACCCTGTTCTAAGGAAAAAAAGTCACTACATTCTTTGGATGTAGTGAGAGCAGTCAAAATCTATTTGAAGGTGACTGCTCAGATTCGGAAAACAGACGTTTTGTTCATGTTGCCTGAAGGTCCTAGGAAAGGACAGGCAGCATCGAAATCCACTATTGCCAAATGGATTCGGCAAGTAATTATTCAAGCTTATGGCTGGAAGAGGAAGGTTCCACCTTTTCAAGTCAATAAAACAAAAGATTCGCCCCGGGACTTTAAATGAAGTGGGTACCGTTTCCGCCAGTAAACATAACAGTAGTAAATAGAGTATAAGGTTTATTCGAGTAAAATTGTTTACATGCATAGATAACACCAACAGTTGCCAATTTAAAAAAAAAGATACATAAACAAGAGATATTGGTACATAGCTGTAATAGAAGTCATAGTACACGGGCATCATATTACCCGACTAGTTTCGCGAGATCCAGCTCGCTCTTCAGGGGTGGATGTGTGTAACAATGTGCCTAGGATGAAAAAAGCATATATTTTTGGCAATATGGCACAGTATTGATTATAAAGGCACAGGGTAGGAGGGGTCATAGGTCCCCATATTTACCACTGAGCTTGACCATGGCTAACAGGGGTGCAGCTCTAAGACGGTGGCAGCAGGTGCCTCACCAGGGAGCTGAGGGGGCGGGGTCAGATGGGAACCCGCCAGGGGCCAAACGGAGAGCAGGCATGGCATGGGTGTAGTGATGTATCCCAAGAGACCTCGTTGGTCCATAAAGAGTATAGGCTGTGAACATAAGTATGTTTGTCAGGCTTCTAAAGTAATAAAGTAGAATCAATAACTATTGGCAAAAAGATATGTATGCATGAATGAAAGGCCTGGGATGGCAAGGACATGGAGATGATAAGAAACATAGGATAACAGAGGGATACTGACGGGTGGCAAGATAGGAAAAAAAAGAGAGAGGAGAGAGGTGAAATGTGATTGTGCAGAAGTGGTGTAATGATATATCCCTAGAAACCTTGTTAGTCCATAAAGAGTATAGGCTATAGACATGGGTATGTTTGTCAGGCATCTAAAGTAGTAAAGTAAGATCAAATGAGTATAGGCGTAAAGACATGTATATATAAGTAAGAGTCCTGAGTCAAGGATGGTAGGGACATGAAGATGGTGGAAAACGTAGGATAGCAGAAAGATACTAGCAAGTAACCAGATAAATGGGAGAGGGGAGAGAGGTGGATTGTGAATTGTGTAGTGAGATCTAAAATAAATAAAAAAATAATAAAATATAAAAACAAGTGCTCAAAAAATGAACTGTGTATGGGATGTGCAAGTGTGCCTAAATGTGGTAAGTATCAAAAAGTGAATATGGTAAGTACCTGAGTATGGTGAATATCTTGAGTATAAGAGTAATGAAACACAGCCTGCTGTGTTTCATTACTCTTATACTCAAGATATTCACCAGCTCCCTGGTGAGGCACCTGCTGCCGCCGTCTTGGAGCTGCACACCTGTTAGCCATGGTCAAGCTCAGTGGTAAGTGGCCTATGACCCCTCCTACCCTGTGCCTTTATAATCAGTACTGTGCCATATTGCCAAAAATATATGCTTTTTTTCATCCTAGGTACATTGTTACACACATCCACCCCTGAAGAGCGAGCTGGATCTTGCGAAACTAGTCGGGTAGTATGGTGCCCGTGTACTATGACTGCCATTACAGCTATGTACCAATATCTCTTGTTTATGTATCTTTTTTTTAAATTGGCAACTGTTGGTGTTATCGATGCATGTGAACAATTTTACTTGAATAAACCTATAAACTCTATTTACTACTGTTATGTTTACTGGCGGAAACGGTACCCATTTAATTTAAAGTCCCGGGGCGAATCTTTTATTTTATTATGTTATAGGGATGGAAGTGTGATACTGGGGACACCAGACCTTTCCCCTTTGTTCACCTTTTCAAGTCAAAGTGCACTCCACCAGGGCTGTTAGTGCTTCGTGGGCAGTGCATCACCAAGCCTCCATGGCTCAAATCTGCAAGGCCGCAACTTGGTCTTCAGTCCATACTATTCTATCAGGTGAATGTAAGAAGGCATGAGGATATCGCATTTGGGCGCAGTGTGCTGCAGGCAGTCGTATAGGTCCTCAGGTCTAATTGCACCCTACTTTTGTTTGTGTCTCCTCCCCTCAGGTGGCATTGCTCTGGGACATCCCATACAGTTATTACTGTGGCTCTGTGTCCCGTGATGTACGATAAAGAAAATAGGATTTTTATAACAGTTTACCTGTAAAATCCTTTTCTTGGAGTACATCACGGGACACAGAGGTCCCACCCCTCTTTCTGGTTACACGTGTATTGCTTTGCTACAAAATTGAGGTACTCCTGGTAAGGGGAGGGGTTATATGGGGAATTAAACTTCCTGTTTAGGGTGTGCCAGTGAAGGTGCCATATAACCCATACAGTTATTGCAGTGGCTCTGTGTCCTGTGATGGTACTCCAAGAAAAGGATTTTACAGGTAAGCTGTTATAAAAATCCTATTTTTGTTCTGGAACAACGTCATATGACGTCTTCCTGAGAACGGGCCAAGATTCAGTGCGATCTGTCACCCACAGTGTTCACAGGACACAATGGATGACTGATTACTGCACCGACGCTCTGCCAGTGTCATGCTGTGACCAATCACAGCAGATCACATGACAATTGTAAACAATAGATTGCTTCCTTTCATGCTATCCATTGTATACAATTGTGTTGCTAGCTGTGATTGATCACAATGATCACATGGTACAGACAGGGCTAATCACAACCTATGTGTACCATGTGATTAGCTGTGGCCAGCCACAGCTAATCACAATAATACACAATGTCTACACAATCATAGTATGTAAAAAAAAAAACCCTGATCAACTCGCCAGAGTGGTACAGTGTTACTATGGTATTGCTCTGTTCACAGTATGTGATAAAATAAAATAAAAAATAAATAATATTTTTGAAAATTTAACAAAATTATTATTTTTTTTTATTTATTTTTTTTTTAATAAACTGTACTGCACTGCTGACAGTATGTAAAAAATTGTGAAAAAAATATATATTTTTTCTTTATTTTCCAAAAAATTGTGATACAAAATTACAACTTCAAAAAGCATGCTATACTTCTTACTAAATTCCTCAGACTTCTGTCTAAAAAAGTACTTTGGGGAATATTTGTACTGTCCTTGCATTTTCGGGTCTCAAGAAATGAGGCCATCAGTACATCGGGATTTGCTTTATATCAAATCTTTTTTTATTTATATAATGTTATTTCATACAAAATGATAAAAAGAAAGATATTTTAGATTTTTAGATAAATAAACATCGTAAGGATCTTATCATCATCATTTCATATTATACACATATTCACAAAGAAAAACATAAACAAATACAAAGACAATCAAAAACTCATATAAAGTTAACCACACACACCAACAATAGACAACCATACACCTCACAATAATTTATTTTGCTTTGTTCAACTCCCATCATCTTAATATTTTATAGATCAATCTCCTCATCCCCATCCTCCCCTCCCTCTCCCCCTCACCAGCCCCTCTGCTGAAGCCATCATATAGTAGATTGCTCGAGTCAATCCAGTAGTGCCAGATTTTGCTGAATTTCTAGGGGACTCTATGTTTATATGTTAATTTTTCCTTTTTTAATATATAGTTTATCTTATTACACCACTGTTTGTGAGTGGGTGGGATCTTAACTGTCCATTTTTGTAGGATAAGTTTACGGGCTAAATAGAGAGATCTAATCCACATTATGTGCATATCCACTGGTAAAATTCCATCTGGAATTATTCCCAGTAGTGACAACTTAGGAGTATCTATTATTTCTGTTCGCAAAATTGTATTTAGGGTCATAAAGACTTTTCCCCAATATCTACAGAGTTTGGGACATCGACAAAGCATGTGGATAAGGGAACCATTCGAGACTAAGCATCGTGGACATAAAGGCGAAGCATTTTTTCCCCCCACAAACAATTTTTGTGGGGTATAGTGGGTTCTATGTAAAATGAAAAGCTGAGACAATTGCTGAGATGGAGAAATAGATACCTCAGGAAGGATCTCCATGGCATGAGTCCATTCATCTTCATTAAGATCTATAAGATCTTTTTGCCAACGAAAACAGCTCTTAGCCTGTCCATCTGCCTTCACTGTATTTAATAAAATGTGGTAAAGATCCCCTATTAATCCCCGTTTGGTAAGTCTGACTGAGGTTGCTTTCAGTAGGATTTCTGATGGATTATATTGAAATTGAAATGTTAAAGCTTGGCTTTGTAGAGCATGGTGAATCTGAAGGTACTGATAGAAGTTAGACTTTGATAGTTGGAAGCGATCTTTCAATATACTAAAAGGCAGTAAAGTATCCCCTTCAAACATCTGGTAAAGAAAATTTATCCCAGCCCTTTTCCATTCTAACAATTCTGGTATTTTATTTATCTTGGGTAAACAAAAATTCTCCCATATTGGCATATGTCTTGTATATCCCTTATGCTGCGTAATAATGCATATTGTCTCCCACAGTTTATGGATCAGATGAAAAGTTGGAAATTTTCTTTTCTCATAAAATCTGTGGGAGACTATTCGTTGAACTAGTGGTAAAGGTTTAAACTGAGTCATTATTATATTCTGTATAGGATCTTGATCATCTATCTCCTCCCAGCCACACCAGTGTTGAAGTTGTGCTGCAAAAAAGTACAGTCTAGAATTAGGGACCACTATTCCACCTCTATCTTGTGCCTGTTGGAGGGTTTCAAGTTTAATTCTTGGTTTACCATGTTTCCAAATAAGGTCTCTAAATGTAGAGTCTAATGTCCTAAGTCATTTTGATGTCAACCAAACTGGGGAATTATGTAATAGAAATAGCAATTGGGGGAGCCACACCATCTTCATCAGATTTGCTCTTCCTATCATAGTTAATGGAAATTTGCTCCAAGTTTTACTTTGTTGCCTGAATTTACCTAGAAGAGGTAGTACATTTTTATCTATATAATCCTTATTATTACCCCCAAGTACTTAAATGATGTGACATACTTAATCTGGTGATTCTGGTGTGGAGGCCCCAACTGCGTCGGGTTCATCGGATCAATTGGCATTATTACTGATTTATCACAGTTAATATTAAATCCTGAGAATGTACCAAAATGGTCAATAAGTGAGATAACTTTAGACATAGAGTAATGTGTATCCCCTAGAAAAATTAGAGCATCATCGGCAAAGAGTGCTATTTTTTCTTCTCCCCCACCTCTCTGGAATCCCACAATGTCTGGATTTTCCCGAATAGCCTCCGCCAGGGGTTCCCACAGCTAGTGCAAAGAGGAGGGGAGACAGGGGACAACCCTGTCTTGTTCCTCTCTTCAAAAAAAAAAAAAAAAGGTAATGAAGTTGATCCATTAATCTGTACTCTTGCACTCGGGGAATTATATAACAATTGTATCCACCTAGTGAATTTTGGTCCTAGTCCAAAATTTTTTAGGAAAGCCCATAGATAATTCCACTCAATACTATCAAATGCCTTAGAGGCGTCCAACGACATGATAGCTATATTTCCAGTATTATCTATGGGTAGCTGTAAGTTTTTTGTTTTTTTTCTTTTTGGTCAGGGTGGGCTCCATTTTTTGGGGGGCTTTTTGGATCATATAACCCATTTGATTGTTTGTCCATTTTTTGGTGATTGGTATTGTTTAAGTGTTTTGATGTATGTTTGTTTTGTCTTGGCTGCTTGTTTGTCTTTGTCTTATTTGTTTTATATGTTAGCCTGGTTACACCTTTCACTAAACCTTCCTATATCAACTCTATCGCTAGGCTCCTGTTTAAGATCTCCTCTCTTCCCTCCCCTTCACCCTTCTCCTCTCTATCTTTGAGCTTCTGGGAATTATGTGATGGATGGTACTATAAAAAATATGAAGATAGTTTGTAAACTTTTGATATCCTTTTTTTCTTTCAGCCACTCCCCTCTTATATGCCTATGCTTTTTACCTTTCTATCCTATGGCCAAGTGGCTATCGAAGTATAAATATAGTCTGCAATATGCCTATAATTGAAGTCAAAATATATGATGTAATTGTCTTATGACCTCTCAGAAAGATGTAATAATATCATGGAATGTTAGAGGCTTGGGCACTGCATCAAAACGGCAGGCTATCTTCACTTCACTGATGAGATTTTCACCTTCTATAATCTGTCTTCAAGAAATCCACTTACTTCCTCATACGTTACATTACTTAACCACTTGAGCCCCGGACCATTATGCTGCCTAAGGACCAGAGGTCTTTTTCCAATTTGGCACTGCGTCGCTTTAACTGCTAATTGCGCGGTCATGCAATTAGCAGTACCCAAACGAAATTTGCGTCCTTTTCTTCCCACAAATAGAGCTTTCTTTTGATGGTATTTGATCACCTCTGCGGTTTTTATTTTTTGCGCTATAAATGGAAAAAGACTGAAAATTTTGAAAAAAAATGATATTTTCTACTTTTTGTTATAAAAAAAATCCAATAAACTAAATTTTAGTCATACATTTAAGCCAAAATGTATTCGGCCACATGTCTTTGGTAAAAAAAATGTCAATAAGTGTATATTTATTGGTTTGCGCAAAAGTTATAGCGTCTACAAACTAGAGTACATTTTCTGTAATTTACACAGCTTTTAGTTTATGACTGCCTATGTCATTTCTTGAGGTGCTAAAATGGCAGGGCAGTACAAAACCCCCCCAAATGACCCCATTTTGGAAAGTAGACACCCCAAGGAAATTGCTGAGAGGCATGTTGAACCCATTGAATATTTTTTTTTTTTGTCCCAAGTGATTGAAAAATGACAAAAAAAAAAAAAAATATTTACAAAAAGTTGTCACTAAATGATATATTGCTCACACAGGCCATGGGCCTATGTGGAATTGCACTCCAAAATACATTCAGCTGCTTCTCCTGAGTATGGGAATACCACATGTGTGGGACTTTTTGGGAGCCTAGCCGCGAACGGGACCCCGAAAACCAATCACCGCCTTCAGGATTTCTAAGGGTGTAAATTTTTGATTTCACTCTTCACTGCCTATCACAGTTTCGGAGGCCATGGAATGCCCAGGTGGCACAAAACCCCCCAAAATGACCCTATTTTGGAAAGTAGACACCCCAAGCTATTTGCTGAGAGGCATATTGAGTCCATGGAATATTTTATATTTTGACACAAGTTGCGGGAAAGTGACACTTTTTTTTTCTTTTTTTTTTTTTTTGCATAAAGTTGT
Source organism: Lithobates clamitans (assembly GCA_037952925.1). NCBI lineage: Eukaryota > Metazoa > Chordata > Amphibia > Anura > Ranidae > Lithobates > Lithobates clamitans. Next base: position 559,210 of record JBBGZY010000412.1, on the reverse strand, counting down.
CACTAAATGATATATTGCTCACACAGGCCATGGGCATATGTGGAATTGCACCCCAAAATACATTTAGCTGCTTCTCCTGAGTATGGGTATACCACATGTGTGGGACTTTTTGGGAGCCTAGCCGCGTACGGGACCCCGAAAACCAATCACTGCCTTCAGGATTTCTAAGGGTGAAAATTTTTGATTTCACTCTTTACTGCCTATCACAGTTTCGGAGGCCATGGAATGCTCAGGTGGCACAAAACCCCCCCAAATGACCCCATTTTGGAAAGTAGACACCCCAAGCTATTTGCTGAGAGGCATGGTGAGTATTTTGCAGCTCTCATTTGTTTTTGAAAATGAAGAAAGACAAGAAAAAACATTTTTTTTTTTTCTTTTCAATTTTCAAAACTTTCAAAAAAGTGAGGTCTGCAAAATACTCACTATTCCTCTCAGCAAATAGCTTGGGGTGTCTACTTTCCAAAATGGGGTCATTTGGGGGGGTTTTGTGCCACCTGGGCATTCCATGGCCTCCGAAACTGTGATAGGCAGTGAAGAGTGAAATCAAAAATTCACGCCCTTAGAAAGCCTGAAGGCGGTGCTTGGTTTTCGGGGTCCCGTACGCGGCTAGGCTCCCAAAAAGTCTCACACATGTGGTATCCCCGTACTCAGGAGAAGCAGCAGAATGTATTTTGGGGTGTAATTTCACATATTTCCATGGCATGTTTGAGCAATATATCATTTAGTGACAACTTTGTGCAAAAAAAAAAAAATTGTCTCTTTCCCGCAACTTGTGTCGCAATATAAAATATTCCATGGACTCGACATGCCTCTCAGCAAATAGCTTGGGGTGTCTACTTTCCAAAATGAGGTCATTTGGGGGGGTTTTGAACTGTCCTGGCATTTTATGCACAACATTTAGAAGCTTATGTCACACATCACCCACTCTTCTAACCACTTGAAGACAAAGCCCTTTCTGACACTTATTGTTTACATGAAAAAGTTATTTTTTTTTGCAAAAAAATAACTTTGAACCCCCAAACATTATATATTTTTTTAAAGCAAATGCCCTACAGATTAAAATGGTGGGTGTTTAATTTTTTTTTTTCACACAGTATTTGCGCAGCGATTTTTTAAACGCATTTTTTGGGGAAAAAACACACTTTTTTAAATTTTAATGCACTAAAACACACTATATTGCCCAAATGTTTGATGAAATAAAAAAGATGATCTTAGGCCGAGTACATGGATACCAAACATGACATGCTTTAAAATTGCGCACAAACGTGCAGTGGCAACAAAATTAATACATGTTTAAAAGCCTTTAAAAGCCTTTACAGGTTACCACTTTAGATTTACAGAGGAGGTCTACTGGAAAAATTACTGCCCTCGATCTGGCCTTCGCGGTGATACCTCACATGCATGGTGCAATTGCTGTTTATGTTTGACGACAGACCGCCGCTTGCGTTCGCCTTAGCGCGAGAGCAGGGGGCGACAGGGGTGCTTTTTTTTTTTTTTTCTTTAATTTTTTTTGCTTTTTTAATCTTACTTTTAAACTGTTCCTTTCATATTTTTTTTTTTAATCATTTTTATTGTTATCTCGGGGAATGTAAATATCCCCTATGATAGCAATAGGTAGTGTAAGGTAATCTTTTTTTGAAAAAATTGGGGTCTATTAGACCCTAGATCTCTCCTCTGCCCTCAAAGCATCTGACCACACCAAGATCGGTGTGATAAAATGCTTCCCCAATTTCCCAATGGCGCTATTTACATCCGGCGAAATCTAAGTCATGAAATGCTCGTAGCTTCCGGTTTCTTAGGCCATAGAGATGTTTGGAGCCACTCTGGTCTCTGATCAGCTCTGTGGTCAGCTGGCTGAATCACCGGCTGCATTCTCAGGTTCCCTGTTGAGACAGGAGAGCCAGAGAAAAACACGGAAGACGGTGGGGGGGGGGGGCATTCCCTCCCACGGCTTGTAAAAGCAGTCTAGAGGCTAATTAGCCGCTAGGATTGCTTTTACATGAAAGCCGACCGCTGGCTGAAAAGAATGATACCAAGATGATACCTAAACCTGCAGGCATCATTCTGGTATAACCACTCAAAGTCGTGAATGGCGTACCTGAAGACAAAAAAATGGTTAACAATAAAGCACAGTAAACGGTAAAGTATAAATAATTACATACCTGTAAAGTAAACATGATAAAACATAACAATAAAACATTGCAGAATAGAATACAGTAAAAAAGAGCAGAACAATAGAGAGAGAGAATAGAGAGAGAACAATAAAACGACAACTATTTTTTTTTATTTTATATATTTTTTTTTTTTTTACACTTTTTTTGTAACTAACTTTTATAACTGTAACCGGTTCCAGGTTCGGGTCTCTCAAAATGCGATGGCATCTTGGGAGACCCTGTGAAAGTGTGCCTAGTATGTGCAATGCTGTACCCTACGCTAATACTCAACTAGTGCATGGTAGCGTTCAAAACATTCACCAATGCAAAGACCAGGATTGTCAGGACAGGAGGGACAATAATAGCGGGTGTCACGCCTATATCTGCACTTGCTGCAGACACAACATCTTTTTTGGGGGGTTCGCTGGGTAGGGGTACTTGGGAGGACATAAAAATGCCTCTCATGCAGCCGACTGCATTTGGTTGGGGATGTGAATGGGGGAAGTACGGGCGCTGCAGAAGCGGTGGATTCCCAATTAGGATTGGCAAATGCACCAGGAAGGGCATTATGGGCACAACGGGCCTGTGTTTGTCTTTTTGGTGTCAGCGGGACACTACTTGTGCTTGCCACCTCACCAGCTTGAACTGCACTTATGGGACTCGCCACATCACCAAGTGTTACTGCAGTGCTGGTTTGACTATGACCGGGGTGTACTACGCCGCTGGTGCTTGCCAGTTCCCCAAAACGCTACCAAAAAAACTGTTAGCGATCGCAGGGATCAGGCCTGACTCTGCGAACGCTGCAGTTATGCGTTTAGAGTTTTGTAAGTGACAGTGATCGATCGATACTGCACTTGGGTGGGCTGGGCCGGGCGGAGGGGCAAAACGCAGGTGCTAGCAGGTATCTGGGCTGATCCCGCTAACACTGCGTTTTTGGGAACCCTAAACTGCTGGTGACGCTAGTATAGATCTGATCGGATCAGATATTGATGCGATCAGATACTATACCACTAAGGGAGGTGTACGGTGCGTGCGTGGGTGTTAGCGGTACTGGCGCTAACCTGACGCTGCCTGGGGCTGGTGCTTGCCAGTTCACCAAAATGCTACCAAAAAAACTGTTAGCAATCGCAGGGATCAGGCCTGACTCTGCGAACGCTGCAGTTATGAGTTTAGTGTTTTGTAAGTGACAGTGATCGATCGATACTGCACTTGGGTGGGCTGGGCGGAGGCGCAAAACGCAGGTGCTAGCGGGTATCTGGGCTGATCCCGCTAACACTGCGTTTTTGGGAATCCTAAACTGCTGGGGACGCTAGTATAGATCTGATCGGATCAGATATTGATCCAATCAGATACTATACCACTAAGGGAGGCGCATGCTGCGTGCGTGGGTGTTGGCGGTACTAATCTGACGCTGCCTGGGGCGACGCATATCACCGCCGGGCGATTAGGGGGCTAAACCTTTATTCGGTAATAAACGGCGGGTGCCCTGACACTATAAAAAATAAACAAACTAACCAGCGTCAACCGTAACGGTTATACGGTGATCAGTGGTGAAAGGGTTAACTAGGGGGCAATCAAGGGGTTAAAACATTTATTAGATAGTATATGGGGGTCCCTGACGCTATAAAACGCTGGCGGCGAACCTAAATATTTACCTCACTAACTAGCGTCACCAGCGACACTAATACAGCGATCAGAAAAATGATCGCTTAGTGACACTGGTGACGGGGGGTCATCAAGGGGTTAAAACTTTATTAGGGGTGGTTAGGGGGGTACCCTAGACCTACAGGGGGGTAACAGTAACTGTGCTAACACTGTAACTGTCACAAACTGACACCTAGCAGTAATCAGAAAAAAAAAAAAACTGCTGGTGTCAGTTTGTGACAGGGGGGGGGGGGTGATTGGGGGGCGATCTGGGGGGGGATCGGGGTGTTTTGTATGCCTGGCATGTTCTACTGTGTGTGTGTGTGTGTTGGTGCACTCACATACCTGTCCGATCGGACCCCCCACCCGCGGGAGGCAAATCACGTACATGTACGTGATTTTGCCTGCCCGTGCCGCCTTGCCGACGTACATCGGCGTGAGGCGGTCCTTAAGTGGTTAAAGAAAAATCAGTTTAGGACACAATTTCATTCAACATATACATCACACTCTAGAGGTGTATCCATTCTTATAGCCAACACATTTGATTTTCAATGTAGACAAGTTAGGAAGGATAGTGGGGGCCGATATATTTTTTTGGACTGTGTATTGGCTGGACAGAGATGTCTATTGTCAAATATTTATATTCCACCACCATTTTCTCCTGAAATTCTGAAGGAATTCATCATGTTTGTATCCGATAAACCAGGTAGACTATGCATGATAACAAGTGACTTCAATAACTATATGGATCCATCAATGGATAAATTTTCCTTATTGGATAAACGATATCCACAGGGGACCACGCCCTTTTCCAAATACATAGTGGAAATGGGACTACTTGACCTTTGGAGATTGTGAAATCCAACTAGTAGACAATTCTCATGTTTTTCAAGTACATACAATACCTTATCTAGAATAGATTTAGCACTGGGGTCTGACTCCCTACTGCCATCTCTTAGTGAAATTAAATATGAGGCCAGAGGTATATCCGATCATTCACCTTTGATATTAACCTTTTTATTTAGGATTAATGTGGGGGATAGATTATGGAAGGTGAACCCTTACTGGATTTCACTTTTTCCTCCAGAAGAAATTAAATTAGAACTTACTACATTTCAGCAGATGAATAAATCTACTGTATCGCCCTTAATATACTGGGACGCACAGAAAGCTTACCTTAGAGGCGTTCTTATTTCACAAATCTCCAAAAAAAAAGAAACAATCTAGAGCTTGGGAAAAAAATCTTGCTGATAGTATGTTACAAGCTGAAGCATTATATATACCGTATTTATCGGCGTATAACACGCACCCCAAGTTTAGGAGGGAATTTTAAGGAAAAAAACTTTTAGGAGTAAAGTTTAAGGAAGAAAAACTTACATTAAAATGCTCATCAATGCAGCGTTATCAGTGTCCATCTGCAGCCTTGTCAGTGTCAGTGCAGCCTTGCCCCAGTGTCCATTGCAGCCTTGTCAGTGCAGCCTTGTCAGTGCAACCTTGTCAGTGCAGCTTTGCCCCAGTGCAGCCTTGTCAGTGCAGCCTTGCCCCAGTGCAGCTTTGCCCCAGTGCAGCCTTGTGTGATCGCTGCGATCGCCGCCGACATACACAGCCGTGTGTAAATTCAAATATGGCGCCGAGACTGCAGGGACTCGTCGGAGCCGAGATACACATACCCGAGTGTCCTCGGCTTTTCTCGGCGCCGCTCACAGTCACGCCCAGTCCCGCCCTATGATGGACATAACACAGGTCCAATGGCGGGACTGGGCGGGACTGTGAGCGGTGCCAAGAAAAGCCGAGCATTTTGGAGGCGTGGTGGCGGAACAACCTCCAACACTACTGCACCATGTCCTGCATCCTTCCCAGCTGCCAGCAGAGTCACCCAATGCGCGGTGAAACTTATGTAACGTCCCGGTCCATGCCTGCTGGACCATGAGTCAGCGATAATATGCACCTTACCGCTGACCGCCCTGTCCAGCGAGGCCAAGACATTGCCTTCCACATGCCGGTAGAGAGCCGGAATCGCCTTCTGTGAGAAAAAGTGGCATTTGGGTACCTGCCACTGAGGAACCGCACATTCCACAAACTCACGTAAGGGGGCAGAGTCTACCAACTGAAAAGGCAGCAGTTGAAGTGCTAGCAATTTTGCCAAGCTAGCATTCAACCACTGGGCATGTGGATGGCTGGGAGTGAACTTCTTTCAGCGGTGCAGCAGCTGGGGCAGGGAAATTTGCCTGGTACAATCTGACGTCTGTGTACCGAAAGCAGATTGCCCACAAGTACTTGGCTGTGACACACCTAATTTTACACCTTCATTCCTCTCAGTGCAGGTCTCAGAGAGGACTGAAGGTATAGTGGGGTTGGAGATCTCAGCTGATGAGGAGCAAGGAGAGGTCCTCTTTGTTCTATGGTGTGGGTCTTTTAGATACGCTTGCCAATGAACTGCATGGCAGGTCAACATATGTCTGGTCAAGCATGTGGTGCCCAAGCGGGAGATGTTTCGGCCACGCGAGATACACTTGAGACATATGTTGCAAATAGCAGCGGTGCGATCTGATGCACTCGTCTCAAAAATGGCACACACCAAAGAACTTTTTGAATAACGCGCAGAGACTGCAGCGCCCTGCACATGCGGAGCTTTGGGGTGTGATGCAGTCAGTGTGCTGCCCTTAGGCTGGCCCCTGGAGGGCATCCTGCCTCGTTGGTGATGTGCCGCCTCCTCCTCCTCTTTCCTATCAGGCACCCACGTTGAGTCAGTGACCTCATCATCCCCCCCCTCCTCATCACTGGAGCAAACCTATCAGTATGCTGCAGCAGGGGGAGCATGACTGCCAGATTGCTGTCCTTCTTGGGTACCCCCTCTGTCCGTGCTCACGTTACTGCCTTTATCTAGCTCAGTATCATCATCAGAGCCTTCCAAACGCTGGGCATCCTCCTGGAGCATGTACCCAACACTGTGGTCAAACAGTTCGAGGGACTCCTCAGGAGGACATGGTGGGGCTAAGGAAGGAGTCATTGATGACATTGAGCCGAGGGAAGAGGCCGCTGCTTTGCCAGACAAAGTACCCTGAGCATGGGTGAGAGAGGATGAGGACCGCTTGGTCATCCACTCGACCAAGTCTTCCGCATGTTGCGGCTCAACACGGCAAGCTGCCGAAAAAAAGGCCTGCTTGCCCTCTTTTATTGTCTTGTGACTGTCTGCCTCCCCTTGTTGGCCTTCCAGACATACTAATGACCTGTAGCTGCACTAAGCTGGGATATATATATATATATATATATATATATATATATATATGTACTGATACTGCAGCTTCTACAGGTAGCTTTAGGTGAACACTGTGCAGAGCTTGCACTACACCAACTTGTAGCTTATTTAACTGCCTGCGGTAGTGATAGGATCAGGAAAACACCACCAACCTTCTACAGGTAGCTTTAGGTGAACACTGTGCAGAGCTCGCCAAAAAATAACTTGTAGCTTATTTAGCTGCCTGCGGTAGTGATAGGATCGGGAAAACACCACCAACCTTCTACAGGTAGCTTTAGCTGAACACTGTGCAGAGCTCGCAAAGAAATAACTTGTAGGTTTAGCTGAACACTGTGCAGAGGTCGTACTACACTAACTTGTAGTTTTCGCTGAACACTGTGAGGAGGACTCACTACACCAACTTGTAGCTTTAGCTGAACACTGTGAGGAGGACGCACTACCCTAACTTGTAGCTTTAGCTGAACACTGTGCAGAGGTCACACTAAACTAACTTGTACCCTTAGCTGAACACCGTGAGGAGGACGCACTACACTAACTTGTAGCTTTAGCTGAACACTGTGCAGAGGTCGCACTACACTAACTTGTAGTTTTAGCTGAACACTGTGAGCAGGACGCACTACACTAACTTGTAGCTTTAGCTGAACACTGTGCAGAGGTCGCACTACACTAACTTGTAGTTTTCGCTGAACACTGTTAGGAGGACACACTACACCAACTTGTAGCTTTAGCTGAAAACTGTGAGGAGGGCGCACTACCCTAACTTGTAGCTTTAGAGGAGGACGCACTACACTAACTTGTAGTTTTAGATGAACACTGTGAGGAGGACGCACTACACTAACTTGTAGCTTTAGCTGAACACTGTGCAGAGGTCGCACTACACTAACTTGTAGTTTTAGCTGAACACTGTGAGGAGGACACACTACACTAACTTGTAGCTTTAGCTGAACACTGTGCAGAGGTCACACTAAACTAACTTGTAGCTTTAGCTGAACACTGTGAGGAGGACGCACTACCCTAACTTGTAGCTTTAGCTGAACACTATGCACTACACTAACTTGTAGCTTTAACTGAACACTGTGAGGAGGACAAACTACACTAACTGTAAATAGTCTAGCTGCCTGACTGTGGTACTAATAGGATCAAAAGAATACCAGCAATTTTCTTCAGGTAGCTGTAAATACTGTAACAAGACAAGCCTGCCTGTCAGTAGGAAGATAACAGGAATGGATCTAGCTATACACTGTAAGTGCAGCTAACTCACTGACTGTCCTGCCTAATCTAGCTAACTCAAATGAAATGACACTGTCTCTCTCTATCTCTCAGCACGCCGGAACACACTACACAGGGCCGCCGTGCAGGCGGCCTTATATAGTATGGGGCATGTTCTAAACCCCCTGAGCCATAATTGACCAAAGCCACCCTGGCTTTGGCCAATTACAGCTCTCTCTACCGACGGCGCTGTGATTGGCCAAGCATGCGGGTCATAGTGCATGCTTGACCAATCATCAGCCAGCAATGCACTGCGATGCCGCAGTGAATTATGGGCTGTGGCGCGCCACATGGATTTGGCGCGAATGGCCCATAACGTTCGCAATTCGGCAAACGATCGAACAGCCGATGTTCGAGTCGAACGCGAAGCTCATCCCTAGTTAACCACTTCAGCCCCGGAAGGTTTTACCCCCTTCCTGACCAGAGCACTTTTTACAATTCGGCACTGCGTCGCTTTAACTGCTAATTGCGCGGTCATGCAATGCTGTACCCAAACGAAATTTGCGTCCTTTTCTTCCCACAAATAGAGCTTTCTTTTGATGGTATTTGATCACCTCTGCCGTTTTTATTTTTTGCGCTATACGCGGAAAAAGACCGAAAATTTTGAAAAAAAATGATATTTTCTACTTTTTGTTCTAAAAAAAATCCAATAAACTCAATTTTAGTCATACATTTAGGCCAAAATGTATTCGGCCACATGTCTTTGGTAAAAAAAATGTCAATAAGTGTATATTTATTGGTTTGCGCAAAAGTTATAGCGTCTACAAACTAGGGTACATTTTCTGGAATTTACACAGCCTTTAATTTATGACTGCCTATGTCGTTTCTTGAGGTGCTAAAATGGCAGGGCAGTACAAAACCCCCACAAATGACCCCATTTTGGAAAGTAGACACCCCAAGGAATTTGCTGAGAGGCATGTTGAGCCCATTGAATATTCATTTTTTTTGTCCCAAGTGATTGAATAATGACAAAAAAAAAAAAAAAAAAAAAAATTACAAAAAGTTGTCACTAAATGATATATTGCTCACACAGGCCATGGGCATATGTGGAATTGCACCCCAAAATACATTTAGCTGCTTCTCCTGAGTACGGGGATACCACATGTGTGGGACTTTTTGGGAGCCTAGCCGCGTACGGGGCCCCGAAAACCAAGCACCGCCTTCAGGATTTCTAAGGGCGTACATTTTTGATTTTATTCCTCACTACCTATCACAGTTTTGAAGGCCATAAAATGCCCAGATGACATAAAACCCCCCCAAATGACCCCATTTTGGAAAGTAGACACCCCAAGCTATTTGCTTTGAGGCATGTTGAGTCCATGGAATGTTTTATATTTTGACACAAGTTGCGGGAAAGTGACAAATTTTTTTTTTTTTTTTTTTTTTTTGCACAAAGTTGTCACTAAATGATATATTGCTCACACAGGCCATGGGCATATGTGGAATTGCACCCCAAAATACATTTAGCTGCTTCTCCTGAGTACGGGGATACCACATGTGTGGGACTTTTTAGGAGCCTAGCCGCGTACGGGACCCCGAAAACCAAGCACCGCCTTCAGGATTTCTAAGGGCGTACATTTTTGATTTTACTCCTCACTGCCTATCACAGTTTCGGAGGCCATGGAATGCCCAGGTGGCACAAACCCCCCCCAAATGACCCCATTTTGGAAAGTAGACACCCCAAGCTATTTGCTGAGAGGCATGGTGAGTATTTTGCAGCTCTCATTTGTTTTTGAAAATAAAGAAAGACGAGAAAAAAATTTTTTTTTTTTCTTTTTTCAATTTTCAAAACTTTGTGACAAAAAGTGAGGTCTGCAAAATACTCACTATACCTCTCATCAAAAAGCTTGGGGTGTCTACTTTCCAAAATGGGGTCATTTGGGGGGGTTTTGTGCCACCTGGGCATTCCATGGCCTCCGAAACTGTGATAGGCAGTGAAGAGTGAAATCAAAAATTTACGGCCTTAGAAAGCCTGAAGGCGGTGCTTGGTTTTCGGGGTCCCGTACGTGGCTAGGCTCCCAAAAAGTCCCACACATGTGGTATCCCCGTACTCAGGAGAAGCAACAGAATGTATTTTGGGGTGTAATTTCACATATTCCCATGGCATGTTTGAGCAATATATCATTTAGTGACAACTTTGCGCAAAAAAAAATAAAAAAAATAAAAAATTGTCTCTTTCCCGCAACTTGTGTCACAATATAAATTATTCCATGGACTCAACATGACTCTCAGCAAATAGCTTGGGGTGTCTACTTTCCAAAATGGGGTCATTTGGGGGGGGTTTGAACTGTCCTGGCATTTTATGCACAACATCTAGAAGCTTATGTCACACATCACCCACTCTTCTAACCACTTGAAGACAAAGCCCTTTCTGACACTTATTGTTTACATAAAAAAATAATTTTTTTTTGCAAGAAAATTACTTTGAACCCCCAAACATTATATATTTTTTTTAAAGCAAATGCCCTACAGATTAAAATGGTGGGTGTTTCATTTTTTTTTTTCACACAGTATTTGCGCAGCGATTTTTCAAACGCATTTTTTGGGGAAAAAACACACTTTTTTACATTTTAATGCACTAAAACACACTATATTGCCAAAATGTTTGATGAGATAAAAAAGATGATCTTAGGCCGAGTACATGGATACCAAACATGACATGCTTTAAAATTGCGCACAAACGTGCAGTGGCGACAAACTAAATACATTTTTAAAAGCCTTTAAAAGCCTTTACAGGTTACCACTTTAGATTTACAGAGGAGGTCTACTGCTAAACTTACTGCCCTCGATCTGACCTTCGCGGCGATACCTCACATGCATGGTGCAATTGCTGTTTACATTTGACGCCAGACCAACGCTTGCGTTCACCTTAGCGCGAGAGCAGGGGGGACAGGGGTGCTTTTTTTTTTTTTTTTTTTTTTTTCTTTATTATTATTATTTTTTTATCTTATTTTTAAACTGTTCCTTTCATTTTTTTTTTTTTAAATCATTTTTATTGTTATCTCAGGGAATATAAATATCCCCTATGATAGCAATAGGTAGTGACAGGTACTCTTTTTTGCAAAAATTGGGGTCTATTAGACCCTAGATTTCTCCTCTGCCCTCAAAGCATCTGATCACACCAAGATCGGTGTGATAAAATGCTTTCCCAATTTCCCAATGGCGCTGTTTACATCCGGCGAAATCTACGTCATAAAATGCTCGTAGCTTCCGGTTTCTTAGGTCATAGAGATGTTTGGAGCCACTCTGGTCTCTGATCAGCTCTATGGTCAGCTGGCTGAATCACCGGCTGCATTTTCAGGTTCCCTGTTGAGACAGGAGAGCCAGAGAAAAACACGGAAGATGTTGGGGGGGGGGGGGGCATTCCCTCCCACTGCTTGTAAAAACAGTCTAGAGGCTAATTAGCCACTAGGATTGCTTTTACATGAAAGCCGACCGCTGGCTGAAAAGAATGATACCAAGATGATACCTAAAGCTGCAGGCATCATTCTGGTATAACCACTCAAAGTCGTGAATGGCGTACCTGAAGACAAAAAAATGGTTAACAATGGTTAACAATAAAGCACAGTAAAGTGTAAATAATTACACACCTGAAAAACAAACATGATAAAACATAATATCAATAACAATAACAATAACAATAACAATCAATAACAATAACAATAACAATAAAACATTGCAGAATAGAATACAGTAAAAAAGAGCAGAACAATAGAGAGAGAGAATAGAGAGAGAGAGAACAATAAAACAACAACTATTTTTTTTATTTCATATATTTTTTTTTTTTTTACACTTTTTTTGTAACTAACTTTTATAACGGTAACCGGTTCCAGGTTCGGGTCTCTCAAAATGCGATGGCATCTTGGGAGACCCTGTGAAAGTGCGCCTAGTCTGTGCAATGCTGTACCCTACGCTAATAGTCAACTAGTGCATGGTAGCGTTCAAAACATTCACCAATGCAAAGACCAGGATTGTCAGGACAGGAGGGACAATAATAGCGGGTGTCACGTCTATATCCGCGCTTGCTGCAGACACAACATCTTTTTTTGGGGGGTTCGCTGGGTAGGGGTACTCGGGAGGACATAAAAATGCCTCTCATGCAGCCGACTGCATTTGGTTGGGGATGTGAATGGGGGAAGTACGGGCGCTGCAGAAGCGGTGGGTTCCCAATTAGGATTGGCGAATGCAGCAGGAAGGGCACTATGGGCACGACGGGCCTGTGTTTGTCTTTTTGGTGGCAGCGGGACACTACTTGTGCTTGCCACCTCACCAGCTTGAACTGCACTTATGGGACTCGCCACGTCACCAAGTGTTACTGCAGTGCTGGATTGACTACGACCGGGGTGTACTAGGCCGCTGGCGCTTGCCAGTTCACCAAAACGCTACCAAAAAAACTGTTAGCGATCGCAGGGATCAGGCCTGACTCTGCGAACGCTGCAGTTATGCGTTTAGTATTTTGTAAGTGACAGTGATCGATCGATACTGCACTTGGGTGGGCTGGGCCGGGCTGGGCGGAGGGGCAAAACGCAGGTGCTAGCAGGTATCTGGGCTGATCCCGCTAACACTGCGTTTTTGGGAACCCTAAACTGCTGGGGACACTAGTATAGATCTAATCGGATCAGATATTGATCCGATCAGATACTATACCACTAAGGGTGGTGTACAGTGCGTGCGTGGGTGTTAGCGGTACTGGCGCTAATCTGACGCTGCCTGGGGCTGGTGCTTGCCAGTTCACCAAAACGCTACCAAAAAAACTGTTAGCGATCGCAGGGATCAGGCCTGACTCTGCGAACGCTGCAGTTATGCGTTTAGTGTTTTGTAAGTGACAGTGATCGATCGATACTGCACTTGGGTGGGCTGGGCTGGGCCGGGCGGAGGGGCAAAACGCAGGTGCTAGCAGGTATCTGGGCTGATCCCGCTAACACTGCGTTTTTGGGAACCCTAAACTGCTGGGGACGCTAGTATAGATTTGATCGGATCAGATATTGATCCGATCAGATACTATACCACTAAGGGAGGTATACGGTGCGTGCGTGGGTGTTAGCGGTACTGGCGCTAACCTGACGCTGCCTGGGGCTGGTGCTTGCCAGTTCACCAAAACGCTACCAAAAAAACTGTTAGCGATCGCAGGGATCAGGCCTGACTCTGCGAACGCTGCAGTTATGCGTTTAGTGTTTTGTAAGTGACAGTGATCGATCGATACTGCACTTGGGTGGGCTGGGCTGGGCGGAGGGGCAAAACGCAGGTGCTAGCGGGTATCTGGGCTGATCCTGCTAACACTGCGTTTTCGGGAACCCTAAACTGCTGGGGACGCTAGTATAGATTTGATCGGATCAGATATTGATCCGATCAGATACTATACCACTAAGGGAGGCATATGCTGCGTGCGTGGGTGTTCGCGGTACTGGCGCTAATTTGACGCTGCCTGGGGCGACGCATATCACCGCCGGGCGATCAGGGGGCTAAACCTTTATTCGGTAATAAACGGCGGGTGCCCTGACACTATAAAAAATAAACGAACTAACCAGCGTCAACCGTAACGGTTATACGGTGATCAGTGGTGAAAGGGTTAACTAGGGGGCAATCAAGGGGTTAAAACATTTATTAGGTAGTATAGGGGGGTCCCTGACGCTATAAAACACTGACGGCGAACCTAAATATTTACGTTCCTAACTACCGTCACCAGCGACACTAATACAGCGATCAGAAAAATGATCGCTTAGCGACACTGGTGACAGGGGGTGATCAAGGGGTTAAAACTTTATTAGGGGGGGTTAGGGGGGTATCCTAGACCTAAAGGGGGGTAATACTCACTGCCCTAACACTAACTGTCACAAACTGACACTATGCAGTAATCAGAAAAAAAAAAAAAAAAAAATACTGCTAATGTCAGTTTGTGACAGGGGGGGGGGGGTGATTGGGGGGGGATCGGGGGGCGATCGGGGGGGGATCGGGGGTGTAAAGTATGCCTGGCATGTTCTACTGTGTGTGTGTGTGTGTTGTGCACTCACTTGTCATCTCCCCTCGGCGCTGGAACGGAAACTGCCAGACCGAGGAGAGATGACATCACATCCTCTGCCTGTGTGAAACGACACACAGGCAGAGGAGCATTTCCATTGGCTGGGAGCGATCGCGAGGGGGGGGCCACGATCGGATGGTCTCCCCCTCGCCTCCCGACGCTCCCAGTCAGATGCCGACCGCCGATGGCACCGGGGGGGGGTCCGATCGGACCCCCCGCCCGCGGGAGGCAGATCACGTACAGGTACGTGATTTTGCCTGCCCGTGCCGCTCTGCCGCAGTATATCTGCGTTAGGCGGTCGGCAAGTGGTTAAGAACTATCTTCAGTGTAAAGAAGAACAAGGAGTACTGGAAGTGATGGTTTGGCCCCACAGAGCCCTAAACTCAACATCATGGAGTCTGTCTAGGATTACATGAAGAGACAGAAGGATTTAAAGCAGCCGACATCCACAGAAGATCTGTGCTTAGTTCTTCAAGATGTTTGAAACAACCTACCTGACAAGTTCCTTCAAAAACATACTGATAGATTAATAGGCTTTCCTAAAAAAATGGTCTTGGTTTGTGTGACTGATAGCAGTGTTAGGTTGTAAGCATCTTCATAGAAAAGGGAATTTAATGACAGTTAAAGGTTCTCTGTAAAGGGCTGAAGACAATATGTCAATGTTCTGAGTAAGTAAAATAAATACAGTATTTTAGTTTGCTGATGTAATCTTGTTTTGTTGACAGAAAAAATTGGATCCTAATGGTCCACTCTATGAACCCCCGTCTGCCTCTCTGGTGTCGTCTTCTACAGAAGTTGTGGTAACTGTTGGCTTTCCTGGAGGTAAGCTTTGTTACAGATATTATGCTGATGGTGTAGTAGAATTTGTGTTTGATACATAAAATACATACATAAAATGCCACTCACTAGCTATTTTTCATTAACCAGTTGCTGACCGGCCACAGCACGGTCAGATAACTCTGGAAGGGTGTACTAAGATGCCCTCTCAGAAACGCGTGCACCCTGGAATGTCCGTGACCGTCAGGTCTCCCAGACCCGGTGTGTCATGGATCAAGGTAAAGGTCCAATGACAGCGGCCCTTTGCCACGTCATTGCGCCATCCAATGATGGCGTGATCCCTTGTAAACAAACCAAAGGATGTCCGGTTCGGCTCCCTCTCCTCATGCCGATCGGTGCAGCGTGTGAGGAGAGGGGGTGAGCTGGCTGCACCAGCGCTGTTGGCTGGATCTGAAGTGCCCACAGTGCTGATCTGTGCCCATCCCTGGCTCATCCATCTATCCATCCTCCATCCATTGCTCATCCATGCTTCGTCCATGGCTCATTCATGCTCCATCCATATATCAATAATATGTCTAACTAAATATTTAAACATTAATAGCGCTAGTATAGTCAGAAAGTCTTTTTAATTGATGCACAGTCCACTTTGACAGTGAAAGTAGCAAAATGTGGAATAAAAGATAGTCCGCTCAAACAGAAAAGAATTAAAAATTTGTTAGTTTATTGATCCGGACGAATCGCCATCACCACAATGCTTGTATAATAATCCCCCAAAGGAAATTCACTTACCAGATATTACTGGATTTGATGCATATCTCTAGGTAGTTGTTATTAGCAAAACACTGTGTGTCTCCATCCAATATTGCTGGGTTAGTGCGTGGGTGTTAGAAAGCTGTGAAAGACTTTCTGACCATACTAGCGCTATTAATGTTTAAATATTTATTTAGACATATTTTTGATATATTGCATTTTTATTATATTAGCAGCTTTTGATATTGTATTTTTGCCGTGAGCACTGAGGGAGAGATATCCACTATTGTTTGATTATTTCTCAATCTTTGCCATGCTCCATCCATGGCTCATCCATGCTCCATCCCCATTCATGGCTCATCCATCCATCCATCCATGGCTCATCCTTGCCACATCAAGGATCCATCCGTGCCACATCAGTGATCGTCCATGCCACATCAGTGCTCATCTGTGCTACATCCATGCCACATCAGTGCTCATCCGTGCCAAGTCCATGCCACATAAGTGCAAATCCGTACCACATCCATACCACGAGTTCTCATCCATGCCACATCCATGCCCATCCGTGCCACATCCATGCCACTACAGTGCCCATCAGTGCCTCACAAAAGTGCAATAGGTAGTCAAATTAGATTTAAAACGTATGTCCCTAGCACACCTGATGGTGCTCCCTGCATGTTGGTCCTCTGTATGTGGCCTGGCTGTGTAAGTGTCTCACATGCGGTATTGCAATAGGAGTAGCAGAATATATTTTGGGATGTCTTTTTTGGTATGTACGTGTTGTGTCTTGGAATTATCTTATAAATGGACAACTTTGTGTTAAAAAAAAATGTGTTTTTCATTTTCTTTTCACATTTTCCAAAAACTTGAGAAAAAAAATTACATGTTCAAAAGACTCATTATGCCTCATAGATTATACGTTGGGGTTTTTATTTTCAAAATGGGGTAAGTTGTGGACATTTCCATTGTCCTGGTGCTCCAGGGCCTTTAAAAGTGTAAAAGGTGGTCAAGAAATTAAATGTGTAATTTATGTCCCTAGAACACCTGATGGTGCTCCCTGCATGTTGGGCCTTTGTATGTGGCCAGGCTGTGTAAAAGTCTCACACAGGTGGTATCACCATACTCGGAAGGAGTAGTAGAATGTGTTTTTGGGTGTAGTTGCAAGTATGCATATGTTGTTTTGTGAAAAAAGACTCATTATGCCTCATAGAGGGGTGTTTTCTTTCCAAAATGGGGTCATTTTTTGGGCATTTCCATTGTCCTGGTGCTTCAGGGCCTTCAAACGTGTAAGAGGTAGTCTAGAAATTATATGTATAATTTATGCTCCTAGAACACCTGATGGGGCTCCCTGCATGTTGGGCCTCTACATGTGGCCAGGCTGTGTAAAAATCTCACACGTGGTATCGCCATACTCAGGAGGAGTAGTAGAATGTACTTTAGAGTGTAATTTGTGGTATGCATATGATGTGTGAGAGAAATACATTATATACATCATTTATCAATACAATACAGACAGAAATCCACTCACCAACTTCAAGTGCCCACACTCTCGTGTAAGGCTCAAATGCTTTTTGACCACACCACAAGGGTCACAAACCAAAATCGTGTGCAGGAATCGTTCCACATGTAAATAAAAATAGTGCTCCAATAGTGTAAATCATATAACCAGTTTATTGAAAACACACAAAATCTTCAATATTCAACTCACACTTTTCAAATATAAAATAGGCAGAGTAAAACTTTCACAGCAAAATGATTTCCACAGCACAGCAACCATTTGGATACCACAGTATAGAGTTGCGGGCACGGCGGACCCAAGGTATGCAGGCGTCAGACAGCTTCTCTCACCTACTCCCCAATGTCTAGCCGCTCTATCAGTACAACACTTCCTCGTACGGTTCACCAGCGTCACTTGTCATTGGTGGAGAACGTCATACAGCCACGCCCAACATGTTTCGTCATACACTGACTTAATCATGGGATATCCCCATATCTCACTGTAAAGAGGACCTGTCATGCCATATTCCTATTACAAGGGATGTTTACATTCCTTGTAATAGGAATAAAAGTGATCAGATTTTTTTTTTTGGAATAAAGTGTCAAACTAAAATAAATAAAGTAAAATGAACAATAAAAAGAAAAAAAAATTTTTTAAAGCGCCCCTGTCCATGTGCTCGCATGCAGAAGTAAATGCACTTGTAACTCCCGCCCACATATGAAAACGGTGTTCAAACCACACATGTGAGGTATCGATGCGAACGTTAGAGTGAGAGCAATAATTTTTGCCCTAGACCTCCTCTGTAACTCAAAACATGTAGCCAGTAAAAAATTTTAAAGCGTCGCCTATGGGGATTTTGAAGTAGCGAAGTTTGGCGCCATTCCGCGAGGGTGTGCAATTTTGAAGGGTGACATGTTAGGTATCTATTTACTCGGTGTAACTTCATCTTTCACATTATGCAAAAACATTGGGCCAACTTTGCTGTTTTTTTTTTTTTAAGCACAAAACTGATTTTTTTTTTCCCCAAAAAAAGCGTTCAAAAAATTGCTGCACAAATACCGTGCGAGATGAAAAGTTGCAACAACCGCCATTGTATTCTCTAGGGTCTTTGCTAAAAAAAACATATATCATGTTTTGGGGTTCTATGTAATTTTCAAGCAAATAAATGATGATTTTTACATGTAGGAGAGAAATGTCAGATTTGGCCTGGGTGCTCCAGAACGCCTGGAGGTGCTCCCCTGCATGTTGGGCCTGAAAATGTGGCCACGCTGTGTAAAAGTCTCACACATGTGGTATCACCATACTCAGGAGTAATAGCAGAATGAGTTTTGGGGTGTAATTTGTGGTATGCATATGCGGTGTGTGAGAAATACCCTGCTAATATGACATTTTTGTGGGAAAAAAAAATTTTGATTTTGCAAAGAATTGTGGGAAAAAATTACAGCCTCAAAAAACTCACCATGCCTCTTAATAAATACCTTGGAATGTCTTCTTTACAAAAAGGGGTCATTTGGGGGTATTTGTACTTTTCTGGGTCTCAAGAATATAGATAGGCCGTCAGTAATTCAGGTGTGATCAATTTTCAGATATTGGCACCATAGCTTTTGGACTCTATAACTTTCACAAAGACCAAATAATATACACCGATTTGTACTTATTTTTACCAAAGATATGTAGCAGTATAAATTGTGGCCAAAATTTACGAAGAAAAATTACTAATTTGCTAATTTTTATAACAGAAGCAAAGAAAATTTCATTTTTTACCGAATTTTCAGTCTTTTTTTCTTTTATAGCGCAAAAAATAAAAAACCCAACGGTGATTAAATACCACCAAAAGAAAGCTCTATTTGTGTGAAAAAAAGGACAAAAAAATCATATGGGTACAGTGTTGCATGACTGAGTAATTGTCATTCAAAATGTGAGAGCACCGAAAGCTGAAAATTGGTCTGGTTAGGAAGGGGGTTTAAGTGCCCAGTTGTCAAGTGGTTAAACTTCTCCACAACTTTATCTCTGACCTGTCTGGTGTGTTCCTTGTGCTGTTTGTTCACCAAGGTTCTCTAACAAACCTCTGAGGGCTTTACAGAACAGCTGCATTTATACAGAGATTAAATTATACACAAGTGGACTCTAGTTACTAATAAAGTCACTTCTTAAGGCGATTGGTTCCACTAGATTTTAGTTAGGGGCATCAGAGTAAAGGGGACTGAATAGAAATGAATGCCACACTTTTCACATATTTATTTGCAAAAAATGTTAAAAACCATTTATCATTTTCCTTCCACCTCACAATTATGTGCCACTTTGTGTTGGTCTATCACATAAAATTCCAATAAAATTCATTTACGTTTTTTGGTTGTAACATGACAAAATGTAGAAAATGCCAAGGGGGTGTGAATACTTTTTCAAGGCACTGTATACAGTATCTCACTAAAGTGAGTACACCCTTCACATTTTTGTAAATATTTTATTATATCTTTACCTGTGACAACACTGAAGAAATGACACTTTGCTACAATGTAAAGTAAAAGTAAATTTGCTGTCCCCTCCAAATAACTCAACACCCAGCCATTAAAGTCTATGCCGCTGGCAACAAAAGTGAGTACACCACTAAGTGAAAATGTTCAAATTGGGCCCAAAGTGACAATATTTTGTGTGGCCACCATTATTTTCCAGCACTACCCTAACCCTCTTGGGCATGGATTTCACCAGAGCGTCACAGTTTTCCACTGGAGTCCTCTTTCGCTCTTCCATGACGATAATCACAGAGCTGG
Organism: Lithobates clamitans; assembly: GCA_037952925.1. NCBI lineage: Eukaryota > Metazoa > Chordata > Amphibia > Anura > Ranidae > Lithobates > Lithobates clamitans. The sequence continues at coordinate 539,070 of JBBGZY010000412.1, read as the reverse complement.
TGGATGTTAGAGACCTTGCACTCCTCCACCTTCCATTTGAGGATGCCCCATAGATGCTCAATAGGGTTTAGGTCTGGAGACATGCTTGGCCAATCCATCACCATTACCATAATTACCATCACGTAATTAGTGAAATGATGTCCACCTGTGTGCAATTTAAGTGTAACATGATCTGTCATTACATATACACACCTTTTTGAAAGGCCCCAGAGGCTGCAACACCTAAGCAAGAGGCACCACTAACCAAACACTGCCATGAAGACCAAGGAACTCTCCAAACAAGTAAGGGACAATGTTGTTGAGAAGTACAAGTCAGGGTTAGGTTATAAAAAAATATCAAAATCTTTGATGATCCCTAGGAGCACCATCAAATCTATCGCAACCAAATGGAAAGAACATGGCACAACAGCAAACCTGCCAAGACACGGCCGCACACCAAAACTCATGGACCGGGCAAGGAGGGCATTAATTAACGCAATTGGTGGCCTATCCATGCCTACAGTTTGAACCCAATAGGGGTAGGCTGGTACAGACTATCAATTACTGTATTTGTTTAAGAATATTCTTAACAACTATTGCAAAGAAGTTGGGCACAATAATTATCGTGACAATGTCAATCTGTGTTAAAAAAAGAAATTGTATAACAGAAACAAAAAAAACTTCATTTTTTGACCAAATTTTCTGTCTTTTTTTATTTATAGCGCAAAATATAAAAAACCCAGTGGTGACAAAATACCACCAAAAGAAAGCTCTATTTGTGTGAAAAAACAACAGTTTCATATGGGTACAGTGTTGCATGACTGAGTAATTGTCATTCAAAATATGAGAGCACTGAAAGCTGAAAATTGATCTGGTTAGGAAGGGGGTTTACGTTCCCACTGGGCAAGTGGTTAAAGCTAATCTTACCATGGTAGGTCCTGGAGATTTCAACACTGCTGGCAACCATGCCTTTATATTGACAGAAAAAAGTACATTACAGAAATAATTGCAAACGTCGTGCACAGATGACCTAGCCGAGAGTGAGTCCAAATTTACCCAATCACTTAAATTCAATAAGTTCCTTTTAAAGAGTTTTTTTACGTTTTTTTTTTTGTTTTGTTTTTTTCTGACTTCTTTAGTGCTGTATTAGTCATATTTTTCTGAGCCTCTTGTCTTACTGGCGGGGGTCTATCTTAAAACAAAAGTCTCTGTGCTGTCTCTGAAACACCCACAGAGCTCTTGGTAGTCATACACCATGTGATCTTTAGGCTGGCTATAAATTGAGCAATTTTCTTTCCATCAACCACGGGCTGAAGGAAAGAAAATTGCTAGATTCCCCCATCCACACATTCAGTGTTGAGATTTCCCCGCCATCAGAATACAGTGATTACTCCTGCCATCTATAGCCGGTGGCAGTAATCGTTTGCAAAAAAAAACCTGATAGGCTGATTGCACTGAAGTTGATCGATTAGATCAACTTCAGTACATCCAACTGCCCATAGATGGAATGAAATCTCATCCAGTTCCTGCTCAGCTAGCTGAATTTTGATCCATATATGGCCGACTTAAGACACATAGGCGTGACCATGTGATCTTAGCTTAGGCTACGTAAAGTGTAGGTGTGGGCAAAAGTAAAATAAACACATATTCAGCAAAGCTCTCCAGTACATGCGCAGTTCCCAATGTTTTTGTCTATTTAAAAAGCAACAAGTACTGAAAAATACCAGATGATCTTTCCAGAAATGTAGTCAGTTCCTAACATTATGTAGGAGTTCTCTGCTGGACTATATCACGCATATAATTTCTTCTCACGCATTTTTTAAACATAACATAGGCAAATGTACAGTACTGTAGATTTTGCTCATACATACACTTTAAGGGCATATGCTATATGAGAAAAAATATTTGTACCAACCAGGACATTCTAAATGCTTTTTCTCCAGAGGGGCACCTACCAATGCTGCCCCTTACTGACACTCCCATTTGTCATATCAATGGAGCCTCTAGCATATATGATCAGTCAGTCTATGATCATGCCTAATGTTGGCTTAATAGAAAGGAATATCTCTTTGTATGCTCATGATGCTGTGCTATACAGTGCCTTGAAAAAGTATTCATACCCCTTGAAATATTCCACATTTTGTCATATTACAACCAAAAAACGTAAATGTATTTTATTAGGAATTTGTGTGATAGACCAGCACAAAGTGGCACATAATTGTGAAGTGGCAGGAAAATGATTAAATGTTTTTTAGAATTCTTTACAAATATCTGAAAAGTGTGGCGTGCATTTGTGTTCAGCCCCCTTTACTCTGCTAACCCTAACTAAAATCTAGTGGAACCTAATTAGTGCCTAATTAGTAAATATAATTAACCTGTGCGTAATTTAAGCTCTTTATAAATACAGCTGTTCTGTGAAGCCCTCAGAGGTTTGTTAGAGAACCTTGGTGAACAAACAGCATCATGAAGGCCAAGGTACACACCAGACAGGTCAGGGATAAAGTTGTGGAGAAGTTTAAAGCAGAGTTAGGCTATAAAAAAATATCCCAAGCTTAGAACAGGGAGCACTGTTCAATCTATCATCTGAAAATGGAAAGAGTATGGCACAACTGCAAACCTACCAAGACATGGCCGTCCATCTAAACTGACAGGCCGTGCAAGGAGAGCACTAATCAGAAAAGCAGCTAAAAGGACCATGGTACCTCTGGAGGAAAAAGGAGCAGCTGTAAGTTACAGACTTTAACCACTTAACAACCGGCCCATAGCCGAATGACGGCTGCAGGGCGGTTGCTTAACTCTGGGAGGACGTCATATGACGTCCTCTCAGAATTCCCCTCTCGCGCGCCCCCTGGGGCGCTCACCCGAACACATCCGTGACCGCTGGGTCGGAAGGACCCGGCGCATCACGGATCCCGGTAAATGGCTGCTGATCGCGGCCGTTTATCATGTGATCGCGCCGTCATTTGTCATCACATGTAAACAGACCGGCGTCGTCTGATGACGCCGGTTCCTCTCCTCCCCTTCTGTGTACCGATCGGTACAGTGTGAGCGGAGAGGGGGATGGATAGATGGCTGCAGCGCTGTGGGCTGGATGTGTAGTGCCCACAGCGCTGCACAGAGACATCCAGCCATCCATCCATCCATGCTCAGCCATCCCCACTACTCTGCAATGCTGTGCAATACTCTGCTATGCCCCACATTACTCTGCAATACCCCCATATTACTCTGCAATACCCCCACATTACTCTGCAATACCTCCACAATACTCTGCAATACCCCACATTACTCTGCAATACCCCCACAATACTCTGCAATACCCCCACAATACTCTGCAATACCCCCACAATACTCTGCAATACCCCACAGTACTCTGCAATACCCCACAGTACTCTGCAATACCCCACAGTACTCTGCAATACCCCACAGTACTCTGCAATACCCCGCAATACTCTGCAATACCCCGCAATACTCTGCAATACCCCGCAGTACTCTGCAATACCCCGCAGTACTCTGCAATACCCTGCCATACTCTGCAATACCCTGCCATACTCTGCAATACCCCGCCATACTCTGAAATACCCCGCCATACTCTGCAATACCCCGCCATACTCTGCAATACCCCGCCATACTCTGCAATACCCCGCCATACCCAGCCATACCCTGCCATGCTGAGCCATGCTCGGCTGTACTCGGCCTTTGTATGTGGCCAGGCTGTGGAAGTCTCACACATGTGGTATCGCCGTACTCAGGAGGAGTAGGAGAATCTATTTTGGGGTGTCATTCTTGGTATGTACATGCTATGTGTTAGAAATATTGTATAAATGGACAACTTTGTGTTAAAAAAAAAAAAGCGTTTTAACCACTTCCCGCCCGCCGGCTGTCATACAACTTCCTTGACTTTGTGCGGGGATATCTGAATAAAGCCTGCAGCTACAGGCATCATTCAGATATCAGCTTTTTCAGCCGGCGATTCCCTACACCATAAGAATGATCATAGCGGCTGTTCCACTGCTTGATCGTTCTTACGGGAGGCGAGAGGGGCTGTCCCCCCTCCCTCCGCACTCCGGTGCTTTTACCGACTCACCGCTACGATCAGAGCCAGGATCTTTTTTTTTTTTTTAATTTCAGGCTTCCCAGCCTAGAGGTGAGATGTGGGGTCTTATTGACCCCATATCTCACTGTAAAGAGGACCTGTCATGCCATATTCCTATTACAAGGGATGTTTGCATTCCTTGTAATAGGAATAAAAGTGGTAAAAAAAATTTTTTTTTGGAAAAAGGCATCAAACTAAAATAAATAAAGTAAAATGAACAATAAAAAAAAAAAAATTTTAAAGCACCCCTGTCCCTGTGTGCTCGCATGCAGAAGCGAACGCATACGTAAGTCCCACCCACATATGAAAATGGTGTTCAAACCACACATGTGAGGTATCGCTGCGATCGGTAGAGCGAGAGCAATAATTTTGGCCCTAGACCTTCTCTGTAACTCAAAACATGTAACCAGTAAAACATTTTAAAGCGTCGCCTATGGGGATTTTTGAGTAGCAAAGTTTGGCGCCATTCCACAAGCGCGTGCAATTTTGAAAGTTGACATGTTGGGTATCTCTTTACTCGGCGTAACTTCATCTTTCACATTATGCAAAAACATTGGGCTAAATTTACTGTTTTGGTTTTTGTAAAGCACAAAACTGTTTTTTTTTAAAAAAAACGCGTTAAAAAAATTGCTGCGCAAATACCGTGCGAGATAAAAAGTTGCAACGACCGCCATTGTATTCTCTAGCGTCTTTGCTAAAAAAAAACATATATAATGTTTTGGGGTTCTATGTAATTTTCTAGCTAATAAATGATGATTTTTACATGTAGGAGAGAAATGTCAGAATTGGCCTGGGCACTCCAGAATGCCTGAAGGTGCTCCCCTGCATGTTGGGCCTCTGTATGTGGCCACGCTGTGTAAAAGTCTCACACATGTGGTATCGCCGTACTCGGGAGTAATAGCAGAATGTTTTTTGGGGTGTAATTTGTGGTATGCATATGTGGTGTGTAAGAAATAACCTGCTAATATGACAATTTTGTGAAAAAAAAAAAACTTGATTTTGCAAAGAATTGTGGGAAAAAATGACAACTTCAAAAAACTCACCATGCATCTTTCTAAATACCTTGGAATGTCTTCTTTCCAAAAAGGGGTCATTTGGGGGGTATTTGTACTTTTCTGGCATGTTAGGGTCTCAAGAAATTAGATAGGCCGTCAGTACTTCAGGTGTGATCAATTTTCAGATATTCGCACCATAGCTTGTGGACGCTATAACTTTCACAAAGGCCAAATAATATCCACCGATTTGGGTTATTTTTACCAAAGATATGTAGCGGTATAAATTTTGGCCAAAATATATGAAGAAAAATTACTAATTTGCAAAATTTTATAACAGAAATGAAGAAAAATTTATTTTTTTACAGAATTTTCGGTCTTTTTTCTTTTATAGCGCAAAAAATAAAGAACCCAGTGGTGATTAAATACCACCAAAATAAAGCTCTATTTGTGTAAAAAAAAAGGACAAATATTTCATATAGATACAGTGTTGCATGACTGAGTAATTGTCATTCAAAATGTGAGAGCACCAAAAGCTGAAAATTGGTCTGGTTAGGAAGGGGGTTTAAGTGCCCAGTTGTCAAGTGGTTAAACCCCCCAAATGACCCCTTTTTGGAAAGAAGACATTCCAAGGTATTTAGAAAGATGCATGGTGAGTTTTGTGAAGTTGTTATTTTTTCCCACAATTCTTTGCAAAATCAAGTTGTTTTTTTTTAACAAAATTGTCATATTAGCAGGTTATTTCTCACACACTGCATATGCATACCACAAATTACACCCCAAAACACATGCTATTACTCCCGAGTATGGCGATACCACATGTGTGAGACTTTTACGCAGCGTGGCCACATACAGAGGCCCAACATGCAGGGGAGCACCTTCAGGCGTTCTGGAGCACCCAGGCCAATTCTGACATTTCTCTCCTACATGTAAAAATCATCATTTATTAGCTAGAAAATTACATAGAACCCCAAAACATGATATATGTTTTTTTAGCAAAGACCCTAGAGAATACAGTGGTGGTCATTGCAACTTTTTATCTCGCACAGTATTTGCGCAGCAATTTTTTAACGCTTTTTTTGGGGGAAAAAAACAGTTTTGTGCTTTAAAAAAAACCAAAACAGTAAAGTTAGCCCAATGTTTTTGCATAATGTGAAAGATGAAGTTACGCCGAGTAAATGGATACCCAACATGTCACCTTTCAAAATTGCACGCGCTTGTGGAATAGCGCCAAACTTCGCTACTCAAAAAATCCCCATAGGCGACGCTTTAAAATTTTTTACAGGTTACATGTTTTAAGTTACAGAGGAGGTCTAGGGCCAAAATTATTGCTCTCGCTCTACCGATCGCAGCGATACCTCACATGTGTGGTTTGAACACCGTTTTCATATGTGGGCGGGACTTTTTTTTTTTTATTGTTCATTTTACTTTATTTTAGTTTGATGCTTTTTTCCCCCAAAAATTTTTTTTGACCACTTTTATTCCTATTACAAGGAATGTAAACATCCCTTGTAATAGGAATATGGCATGACAGGTCCTCTTTATAGTGAGATATGGGGTCAATAAGACCCCACATCTCACCTCTAGGCTGGGAAGCCTGAAATAATTAAAAAAAAAAGATCCTGGCTTCGATCGTAGCGGTGAGTCGGTAGAAGCACCGGAGGGCGGCGGGAATGGGGGGGGCATCTCCTCTCGCCTCCCGTAAGAATGATCAAGCAGTGGAACAGCCGCTATGATCGTTCTTATGGTGTATGGAATCCCTGGCTGAAGAAGCTGATATCTGAATGATGCCTGTAGCCACACCCATCATTCAGATATCCCTGCACAAAGTCAAGGATGTTGTATGACAGCCGGTGGGCGGGAAGTGGTTAAAACGCATTTTTTTTTTTTTAACACAAAGTTGTCCATTTATACAATATTTCTAACACATAGCATGTACATACCAAAAATGACACCCCAAAATAGATTCTCCTACTCCTCCTGAGTACGGCGATACCACATGTGTGAGACTTCCACAGCCTGGCTACATACAGAGTCCGAGTACAGCCGAGTATGGCCGGGTATGGCGGGGTATTGCAGGGTATCGCCGCGTATGGCTGGGTATCACCGAGTATTGTAGGGTATTGCAGAGTACTGCGGGGTATTGCAGAGTATTGCACAGTATTCTGGAACATTGCAGAGCATTAGGGATGGCTGAGCATGGATGGCTGGATGTCACTGAGCAGCGCTGTGGGCACTACACATCCAGCCCACAGCGCTGCAGCCATCCATCCCCTTCTCCGCTCACAGTGTACTGATTGGTACACAGGAGGGGAGGAGAGGAACCGGCGTCATGAGATGACGCCGGTTTGTTTACATGTGATGATGGCGCGATCACATGGTAAACGGCCACGATCAGTGGCCATTTACCAGGATCCGTGATGATCCAGAGGACCCGGCGGTCACGGATGTGTGCGGGTGCGCGCAAGAGGGGAATTCTGGGAGGACGTCATAGTACGCCCTCCCAGAGTTAAGAAAACGCCCTGCAGCTGTCATTAGGCTATGGGCCGGTTGTTAAGTGGTTAATGGAAAAAATTGTTAAAAAGATTGTATGGAATGACATCCATGTAGATATGTCAATACCTTCCAAAATTTAAAATAGCACAAAACATACTGTACATACAATGATAAAAACAGTCCCGGTGGTTGTTCAGGATAAGAGAGTTTCTCAGTATAACATCTAGTAATGTATAGTTGTAGACATTAAAGGGGTTGTAAAGGTAACATTTTTTTTTAAAAAAAATAACAAACATGTTATACTTACCTTCACTGTGTAGCTCGTTCTGCACAGAGTGGCCCCGAACCTGGTCTTCTGGGGTCCCTCGGCGGCTGTTTCAGCTCCTCCCCGCAAGCATTAACCACCTTAATGCGAGCTCCCTCGCATGGTGGTTAGTGCTTGCGGGCGCGCTCCCGTGATACAGCCGGCGGCTATAGCCGCTCACTGTATCACTCGGCCCCGCCCCCCAGCGCGCCGCGTCATTGGATGTGATTGACAGCAGCGCGAGCCAATGGCTGCGCTGCTTCCAATCCATCCCCTGTAGCCAATCAGCGGCCAGGGTGAGCGGAGGAATAGATGTCGGGAGCGCGAAGCTGACTTTCGAGGCGTCAGGTAAGTAAAACAGGGGAGCTGGGGGCGGCGGTATTGTCAGAAAATTTTTACCTTTACAACCCCTTTAATACTAATATCCAATGAAATTGTAGCAACTTGTTACTATGGAGACTGCATTGACAAAGTATGTCCAGATTGGATGCTGTAATGCATTGGGGTCTCAGTGAAATCACATTAATTGGAGAGCAAGTGATTCCAATAAAGTAGGTAATATCCCTACTGTTGACGATGATAAAATTTAATACGGCTGTAAATAGCATTCTGTCAGCTTTGTACCCGATGTCATAAGGAATCACATGGTAGTATTGCTCACAAACAAAATGTTAATTTCAAAATGTTGTTAAGTTGAAAGATGGTAAGTAATGAGAGAGTAATCTCCTGTGGTTTGAGGTGATATTTCCTGTTGAGGCTGGAAATTAGCAATATGCTAGTTGATGTTAAGAGATGGAACAAGAGATTAGAGCTCACACATGCAAAAATGACATTGAATCCTTCAAGGCTATTAAAAGCACCTGAACATGAACAAAAATATGGGGATTTGGTCTCGCCATATGGCCATATAGTACTTAAGCCCACTACTGCATCAAATGGATGTTGAGAGATGGAGGCAGAGATTCTGAGCAAGTCTGTGGATTGGTGGACGAAGCGCAAGCATCAACGTAGTGACGTCATCACACCCGGATGTGTTATCAGGATGTCCCCATGCAATGCCGATGCTCATTGAATAGCTGGACAACTTGTACTGTTACAAGCGATTTGTAAGGAGATATCGGCAAATGGAACAGAGAGAGGAAAGAGAATCGGAACTGGTTTATTCTGGCGAAACCACAACTATATGCTATCTCTGTTAAGAACTGGCAACTGGAATCACCTGGAGAAAGCAGTGCAGTAAGTAATTTTTAGCATATAATCTCAATATCAAGTATTGCAATATTGCAACTTTATCTTATTTTGACTTGCTCCCTTCTCACTCTTCTACATCTGTGATACATTCAACTGATGTTCCATGAGTTTGAATAACTTGGTCAATCTACATGAGAGACATTGGAAACATGATTTCCATATGAGGAAGGCTGAACTATCTACACTATTATAGACTAACCTCACAGAGGTAGGATTCACATTTGTGTCAGAACTACCTTTAACTACCTTCCTCATTAATCTCTGTATCCATCTCTCAACATCAACTAGCATATTACTAATTGCCAGCCTCAACAAGAAATATCACCTTAAACCACAGGAGATTACTCTCTCGTTATTTCCCATTTTTCCATCTATCATCTTAACTTTTTAAAAATGAACATTTTGATTGTGAGCAATATTACATTGTGATTCCCGATGACATCGGGTACAAAGCTGATAGATTGCTATTTACAGCCCTATTGAATTTTGTCATCGTCAACAGTAGGGACATTTATCTATTGCCTACTTTATTGGTATCAATTGCTGCTCTTTTTTCTTTCATTTGGTTTCTGCTTTGGCATAGACCACACCTAACCGGTGAGTCAGCGAGTAATTAACTCCTCACACTCTGGGTATTTTGTACCCAATTCTTTATATTCAGTAACTCTGGAGGAGCTGCAGATCCACAGCTCAGGTGGAAGAATCTGTCCACAGGACAACTATTAGTCGTGCACTCCACAAATCTGGCCCTTATGGAAGAGGGGCAAGAAGAAAGACATTGTTGAAAGAAAGCCATAACAAGTCCCATTTGCAATTTGCGAGAAGCCATGTGGGGGACACAGCAAATATGTGAAAAAAGATGCTCTGGTCAGATATGACCAAAATGTTACCTTTTGGCCTGAAAAAAAAACGCGGTGTGTGGTGGAAAACTAACACTGCACATCACCTTCAACACACGTCCCCACTGTGAAACTTGGTGGTGGCAGCAGCATGTTGTGGGGATGCTTTTCTTCAGCAGGGACAGGGAAGCTGGTCAGAGTTGATGAGAAGATGGATGGAGCCAAATACAGGGCAATCTTAGAAGAAAACCTGTTAGAGTCTGCAAAAGACTTGAGACTGGGGCACCTTTTAGCATGATAATGACCCTAAACATACAGCCAGAGCTACAATGGAATGGTTTAGATCAGGGGCATGGAATTAAAATTCACGGAGGTCCAATCAGTAAAATTTTCCTCCAACCGAGGTCCGAATCGCATGTTTGTATGATGACTTAGATCCTTCCTATCACAACCCCCTCCTCTTAAATCACAATCCCGTTCATCTTCATCAGATCCTCTGTCCCCCCTAGGATATCACAATTCCCCCTTCACATCACAGTTCCCTCTTCACATCACATTTTCCCCTTCACAGTAATGTCCTCAGCCCACCTTCACATCACACCCCCTTCCATTACCAGCAGTGTTCTCCGTCCCCCTTCATGTCACACCCCTTTCCCCGCAGCGGTGTCCTCTGCTCCCCCTTCACATTACCCCCCCCCCCACAGCGATGTCCTCTGTCTTCTGTCCCCCCCTTCACAATACCCCCCATAGCTGCCATCTGTCCCCTCCTTCACATTACCCCTCACATCGGTGACCTATGTCCCCCCCCCCTTCACGTTACCACCTCACAGCAGTGTCCTCTGTCCCCCTTCACGTTACTCCCCCACAGCAGTGTCCTCTGTCCCCCCTTCACGTTATTCCTTCCACCCCCCCACACACACACTGGTGTCCTCTGTCCCCCCCCCCCCGTTATGCCCCCCCCCACAGTGGTGTCCTCCGTCCCCTCTTCACATTACCCCCCACAGTGATGTTCTCTGTCACCCCCCCAAACACACACACACAGCGGTGTCCTCTGTCTCCCCCTTCACATTACCCTCCCACAGCGGTGTCCTCGGCCTACAATCACATCTCAGCCCCCCTTCACATGCCTGCCCCCACAGTGGTGTTTTCCCTCAAATCTCAGCCCCCACAGTGGTGTTCTCTTGTCTACTGTGCCCCCTTCACATTACTCCAATCTTCTCTGTTACTCTTTTACTTACTTGACTTTTCTTCTTGACTGGCTGATGATTGGCTGCTTGGACCACCCTGTGTCCTTGTTGACTACTGCAGCTCCAGCCCCATGCCCGCCATTCAGAATTGTGTAGTCTGCCGCTGTTCGCTCTCCTGGGAATGGTGGCGGCCGAGGCTTGGGGGAAAACCTGGCTATTAAATGGCGTAACTGAGGCGCTCCAGATAGGACAGCAACTCTGTCCGGATTCTGACCGCGGTCCACCATTTAGTGATGCCCGGTTTAGATAAAAGCATATTCATGTGTTAGAATGGCCCAGTCAAAGTCCAGACCTAAATACAATTGAGAATCTGTGGCAAGACTTGAAAATTGCTGTTCAGACGCTCTTCATCCAATCTCACAGAGCTTGAGCTGTTTTGCAAAGCATGGGCAAAAATGTCACTCTCTAGATGTGCAAAGCTAGTAGAGACATACCCAAAAAGACTTGCAGCTGTAATTGCAGCAAAAGGTGGTTCCACAAAGTATTGACTCAGGGGCGCTGAATACAAAAGCACGCCACACTTTTCAGATATTTATTTGTAAAAAAAATTGGAAAAATGTTCCTTAAGCCCGGTTCACACACGGGCGGCACGACTTGCAGGTCGCCTCAGCGACTGCCGGGGCGACTTGCGAGACGACTTCTGCATAGAAGTCTATGCAAGTCGCCCCCAAAGTAATACAGGAACCTTTTTCTAAGTCGGAGCGACTTGCGTCGCTCCGATTAGAACGGTTCCATAGCACAGAACGGGAGGCGACTTGTCAGGCGACTAGGTCGCCTGACAAGTCGCCCCAGTGTGAACCGAGCCTTACACTTCACAATCATGTGCCACTTTGTGTTGATCTATCACATAAAATCCCAATAAAATACATGTACATTTTTGGTTGTAACATGACAAAATGTGGAAAATTTCAAGGGGTATAAATACGTTTTCACAGCACTGTGTATGAATAGTATTAAAATGGTATCTTTTTTAACCCCTTCCCGCCGACCGTACGCACATATGCGTACTCGGCTTTCCGGGGTTATACCGGGATGATGCCCGCAGCTGCAGGCATCATCCCGGTACCGTTGTTTACAGCGGGCGATCGGCTACCCGTGTATAACAACCGATGCGGCTAAAAGCCACTCGGTTGTTATACCGGGGGAGCGGGAGGGGACATCCCCCCCCTCCCGCCGCCTCCCGACGCTGTTACTGGGCCTCCCGTGCGATCGGGAAGCCCGGTATCCAATCGAGTACTTTCGGCGGTTGGGGGCGGGCTGGAACGAAGCTGTGAGCGGCTTCGTTCCAGCCTTCTTGTTGTAAACGCGGAAGCGACGTCATGACGTCACTTCCCGTTTACTCGGCTGCCAATGGCGCCAAATTTTAAAAAGTACACAGTATTCAGAATCGCCGTTTTCGGCGATCTGAATACTTTGAAGTGTAAAGGAGGGATGGGGGGTCTTTTAGACCCCCGATCTCTCCATAAAGAGTACCTGTCACCACCTATTACTGTCACAAGGGATGTTTACATTCCTTGTGACAGCAATAAAAGTAAAAAAAAAAATTTAAAACACAATTTATAAAGTAAAAAAAAAATAAAATAAATAAAAAAAAAAAAAAAAAAATTTTAAAGTGCCCCTGTCCCCGCGAGCTCGCGCAGCGAAGAAAACGCATACGGAAGTCGCGCCCGCATATGTAAACGGTGTTCAAATCACACATGTGAGGTATCGCCGCGATCGTCAGAGCGAGAGCAATAATTCTAGCCCTAGACCTCCTCTGTAACTCTAACCTGGTAACCTTAAAAAAAGTTTTAAGCGTCGCCTATGGAAATTCATAGGTACCGTAGTTTGTCGCCATTCCACGAGTGCGTGCAATTATAAAGGGTGACATGTTTGGTATCTATTTACTCGGCGTAACATCATCTTTCACATTATACAAAAAAATTGGGGTAACTTTACTGTTTGGATTTTTTAAAATTCATGAAAGTGTCCCTTTTCCAAAAATTTGCGTTTAAAACACCGCTGCACAAATACCGTGTGATAAAAAATATTGCAACAGTCGCCATTTTATTCTATGGATTCTCTGCTAAAAAAATATATATAATGTTTGGGGGCTCTAAGTAATTTTCTAGCAAAAAATATAGATTTTAACTTGTAAACACCAAATTTCAAAAATAGGCTTAGTCATGAAAGGGATAAAGTCAGTGGCAAGCTGGATAACACATGTTGATGGCCAACTTCTTTTCCTCCATCCCGGTATGATCTGGGTATATGATTTTTACATTGAGAAAGAGGGCGGTTGAGATATTTATTCCTGAAGGGAACCATAATTGGTTCTTAGACAACGGAGCTCAGTCATTTTTACTGTGAGCCCATGCAACAGGGGCCTTTTCAGTAGGATGATTATGGTTGTGGCATGCACGTTTATATCGGATGAGCAGTTTTACTAACCCAAATCTGGTTTTAAAGCTGATCTCCAGTGAATCTTTTGGAGAGATTAAATCGTTTGGCTCAAGCTGGTAACAAAATGATAAAAAAAATTGTTTGGGTACAGTGTTGTATGACCGCGCAATTGTCATTCAAATTGCGACAGCGCTGAAAATTGGCCTGGGCAGGAAGGTGTTTAAGTGTCTGGTATTGAAGTGGTTAAAGTTAAATGACACGTGGAAATCAGCATTAAACCCATGCAGTGTGGGGATTATTATACCCAAAATACCAGAGCCTAGTCTCAGGGCTTCTGGGAAAAAACATGTGTTATATGCAAACATAATCTTATGGGAGGCTTGTTGTTGAAATGAATGGCCTAGCGATAGTGTCTCTATAAGCATGAGACCTGCCAAAACCAATCAACCACATCTAGCACACCCTGGAGGGTTCAATACATACTGTAAAATACACCTAAAATGTTTTTTCTTCAAACTAGCGATACTAATATTATTGTGATTAAAGACAAGGGTGTGCGGGCTACTCCAGCCAACATTAACATGAAATAACACAGAAAGAAAAGGTCTGAGCTGAAGCCAAATGTGGGATCACTTGTAATGCCACCCTATGGCACTGCTGTGGCCACTTTCCACTGCTACCTAGCAGCAGAGCATTTTACAGTTCCAGGGACTGTGGAAACCTGTCCCTGAAGGCTACGTAGAGTGTATGCGTGTTATTCTGAGTCTTAACAGGCCATTTTGAAATTATGGACCAGCACTTACTCTTTTGAATTTGCATGGGTCTCACTTGCGTCGGTGCACTGTGTATGTACGCACCACCTTTTCTTGTGTGTGCATCCTTGCAGCCTTTCTTTCTTTTTCTAAGCCATGCTAACACTACCATCCTCACAGGAAGATCATTCAAGGGCTGCCTTACGAGGTCACAGATAGCCTCTTCTGCAGTTGGTCTGTAAGTACTGCTTAACCACTTGCCGACCGCCGCACGACGATGTACGTCGACAAAGCGGCACGGGCAGGCAAAAGGGCTTACCTGTACGTCCCTGCCTGTCCGCGGGTGGGGGGTCCGATCGGACCCCCCCCCGGTGCCTGCGGCGGTCGGCAAATGTCCCCCGGCGATCGGTGGTGAGGGGGAGGCCATCCATTCGTGGCCCCCCCCTCGCGATCGCTCCCAGCCAATGGGATCATTTCCCTGCCTCTGTATTGTACACAGAGGCAGAGGAAATGATGTCATCTCTCCTCGGCTCGGTATTTTCCGTTCCGGGCCGAGGAGAGAAGACTGAACTGTGAGTGCACCAAACACACACACACAGTAGAACATGCCAGGCACACATTACACCCCGATCCCCCCCCGATCACCCCCCCCCCCTGTCACACTGACACCAAGCAGTTTTTTTTTTTCTGATTACTGCATGGTGTCAGTTTGTGACAGTTAGTGTGGTGGGGCAGTTATTGTTAGCCCCCTTTAGGTCTAGGATACCCCCCTAACCCCCCCTAAGTTTTAACCCCTTGATCACCCCCCGTCACCAGTGTCGCTAAGCGATAATTTTTCTGATCGCTGTATTCCAGCTGTTTCCTATACCACATAGACGTGCTTGGAGGAAGCCAAGACAAGCAGACTTATGCGGGCCTATACCTAACCAGGGAACCTGCATACCCCTCTGGACCTCGGCCCACTTTAATTTGAGGTTTACAAAAATATCTCCTTTTGACTCAATATTGGAATCCGTGACCTGATTCCACTCACCTTTATATCCTTTTAGCGGGCTATTACCCCCCACCTTCTATACTCTATCAAGCAGGCTGTCTTTCCAGCCCTCCTAGGGGGAAAAAGGGGAGAACCGTGTCTGTTCCGCTTTATGGGGGACATCCTTTGTGAAGCAACCTCAGCCCACCCTGGTTTTCACTCCTGCGGTTTACTTGGTCTTTTCTCTATCTGCTTCAACCTTGGTCTTGCGATTCCTGTGTGGCCGTGACGGACGGCAACTTGCTTAAGTCGCACTGGATGCTGGAAATGTCCTTAGGAAGTTTTACATGATTTTCAAGGGATGAAACACCCACTCTGACTAATTATCGTTACCCCTGAAGAAGAGGTCAACTTTTTTACATACCTCGAAACGTTGGGTTTCTATGATTATTGGTTATTTACCTGTATCATTGTAATTGGTCATTTTTCCTTTACAATTGTATCTTCCCATTATACGCATCCATTTTTATTGTATATACGGTTAGGCCATGGTAATGTTTTTTAAGAAATGTTCAATGAATAAACTTTAATACTTTTACACAAAAAATTT
The DNA here is from genome assembly GCA_037952925.1 of Lithobates clamitans. NCBI lineage: Eukaryota > Metazoa > Chordata > Amphibia > Anura > Ranidae > Lithobates > Lithobates clamitans. The sequence continues at coordinate 523,152 of JBBGZY010000412.1, read as the reverse complement.
AAAAAATTTCTTACTATTTCTACTTTACTAGAGGTGACCCCGCTAAAAAGTCCCGTTAGAGGTTTTGCACTCCGACAGGGGGTGCTTGTGTTTGGCTAGAAATTGGGATGGGGGCCCACCCCTAGATATTTACAGCGCCTACTGGGATGACACCTCCCTTCTTTTCTAAACATGTCAAAATATTCCCAGTACACTTACTGTTGGAAACCGTTTTGCATTGTGACTGGCTTAATCCAAGCAAGTTATTTGCCCCTCCTAAGCGTTTTACTCAGCGGTACCCTATTGAGGAGGAGCTTCTTTCCTATTTTAACAAGACTCTAACTGCCCCTGTTAGAAATAACCCAGTGTTTAAATATCCTTTGGATCAATGACTGGAAGGCTCTTCTTAGGCCTTAATTTCCCTAACAGGCCTTGCCCTGCAACTGTTAAGTCCATCTGCCAGACCCTGGGAGTATGGTCCAAGGATATGTCTAGGGATCCGGGAACCATCCTTACTGATCCCTCTATTCTCCAGCAATTGGAACTTTTGTCTATAGCCCTCAATTTCTGTGTTTATCGGGTTGCAGATATTGTACACCTGATATCTAGAATGGATCTCCTATTTGTACATTTGCAGGGTACCCTTTGGCTCAAATGCTAGTCTGCCCAAAATCAGTGCAAAAAAACAATTCATGCATATGCTTTTTGATGACAAGTTTATTTTTTTGGTGCCTCTCTGTACAACTTTATTAAGGATGTCATGAGGGGAAGAATGAGCAAGTTTTCTACGTATGAAGCTAGGAAGAGTTGATTTTGCTTCTCCAGTCCTCTAAGCCCATGTCCAAGCCTGGGACCTAGTTCCAACACAAGCCTTGCACTCCAAAAGCCTCCAAGCCTGAAAACAAGTCCTCTTTACAATAAGTGAATACTCTTACTGTATATCTCAAAGTGGGAATGCATCTGTTGACATTTGCTATCAACTGGTCTGACAGCATCTCAGCATCTGACAGCATGGGTGAAAGACGTGTCTCCAGGGGTTACAAGCTTGAGTTTCAAGCTCTAACTCTGCCCCACTTCATGTTGTCAAGCCTGCCAGTGCTAACATCCTTGCAAAGACTAGGAGATTTCCACATTGCATAGCACAACTAATCTCTCAGGGCGTCATTGCCATTGTTTATCAATAAATGTTTTTTACTCAGACCTGTTCATTGTCCCCAAAGTAAAAGGGGGTGTTTGCCCCATGCTGAGCTAACGATTCTTAAAATCTTCGTTCAAGCACTGAATTTTGCAACAAATCTATCTGGTCAATAATTGCCTTCCTCCATCAGGGTGGCCTTTGTGGATTTCAATAATGCCTACTTGCATATCCCAATCTTTACAGTGTGTCAATGCCACCTGCATTTTGAGTTGATCATGCAACACTACCAGTCTGTTGTCCTTCACTTTAGTATGTCCACTGCACCTTGGGTTTTCACCAAGGTGCATGTTCTCAGCTTGCTCGTCTTCTTTCACAAGACTTCCCTATAGTGGGATACTATGACTTTCTTCCTCTGAGGGAGCAGGCTTGTCTAATCAAAATCAAACTATTCAGACCCTACAGAGGCTCAGTTGGGTCCCAAACTTTCAGAAATCTGCACTGTAACCAACTTATCCCTTGGAGTATCTAGGTGCCCTTATTTTATGACTCGGTCCTTCTGACCCAGCTCCCAGGTTTGGACTCTGCAATCTTAGGACCACCCAGCCTTTCACTGTTGCCTAAGTGTTCTGGGCTTAATGATTGCCTTATTTGAGACAGTTCTGTTTGCCCAATTCACTCCAGACAGTAGCAACTCAACATTCTGGCTGTGTGGGACAAGAAGGTAGAGTCACTAAGACAATCACATGCACCCCACACCCAGAACAAGGTTATCCTTTGCCTTGGGGCTTAACGATTTAACCCCAGAGTTGAATAAACTCTTCCTTTTAATTGGTCTGGCAGATTGTTACGATGGACACCAGACTGGCTGGTTGGGGATGTCTTTGACCCTTTTTTGGCGCAGAGTACACCACAGCATTGGCATATGTTGACCCTCAGGGGGCAAACAGAAGTCTTGCAGCTAAAAGAAAGGGCAGCCTAATTCTGCATTGGGCAGAGCTTTGTCAGCTGTGCATGTCTCAGGCATGGAAAATTTTCAGGCAGACTTTTTCAGTCATTAACATCTGAACTCTGGAGAGTGATCATCTGGAGGTTGTTCAAGACATCTGATGCAGGTGGGAAATACCAGACGGGACCTCCTGGCTTTCATAACAACAAAAAATTAAACTAGTTTGTCTCCAGTTCCAGGGACCTTCCATCTATAGCAGAGTGCACCCTGATGTCTCTGTAGGATCAGTTCAATCTGATCTATGCTCCACGCTACTATGCTATTATTTATTTTTATTCTGTATCCAAAGACTGTTTGTTTTTTATTTTGAACATGTGGCCAGCAGCAGATGACTAGAAGCTCCTCCTGCTTATGTTTCCTACAGACAGGCTGGGAAAGAGCTGGGTCATGTGACAGCTGTATATTAGGAAAAAGGTACTTAGGTATTTTTTTTTATTAAAATACAGTGCCATTATCCACATACAGAAATAAAAGGGACAGTGTAAATTAACCACTTGCATACCACAGGCCGTCATGTGACATCCTCGGCTTTTTTGTGGCGTTCCCTGAATGATGCCTGCAGCTACTACAGGCATCATCCTGATATCATTTTTTTCCAACGGAGATTCCCTACACCACAAGAAAGATCATAGCGGCTTGATTGTTCCTACCCTCTATTGCTTCTCCTGGCTCCCCCATGCGATCAGGGACCCAGAGAAGGAATCCGCCGGTGCCGGAAGGAAGGCATAGAGATTTCCGAGGAACAGATGGTCCCCGGCAAAGCCTTTTACTCAGCTGGAAAGCGTCAGATTGTTCTTTTTTTTTTTTTTATCTGATGCTTTCCAGCCTGGAGGAGAGATGTAGGGTCTTATAGACACCACATCTCTCCGTAAAGAGGACTGATCACCCACTATTCCCATTACAAGGGATATTTACATTCCTTGTAATAGAAATAAAAGTGATCAAAATTTTTTTTTTTTAAAGGAAAGTGTAAAAAACAAAAAAAAAATTAAAGCGCCCCCGTCTCCGCAAGCTTGCACGCAGAAGCGAGCGCATACGTTAGTCGCGCCCGCATATGTAAAAAATGTTCAAACCACACATGTGAGCTATCACTGTGAACGTTAGAGCGAGAGCAATAATTCTAGCACTAGACCTCCTCAGTAACTCTAACTATGTAACCTGTAAAAATTTTAAAGGCGTCACCTATGGAGGTTTTAAAGTACAGAAGTTTGGTGCCATACCACGAGTGTGCGTAATTTTAAAGCGTGACATGTGAGGTATCTATTTACTCGACGTAACATCATCTGTCACATAACGTATACATCAGCTGTCACATATACAAAAAAAATTGGGCTAACTTTACTGTTTTTTTTTTTTTTTTACTTTTTTTCCCCCAAAAAAATAGCATTTAAAAAATTACTGCGCAAATACCTTGTGACATAAAAAGTTGCAATGACCGCCATTTTATTTCCTAGGGTGTCTGCTAAAAAATGTATATAATGTTTGGGGGTTCTGAGTAATTTTCTAGCAAAAAAAAATGATTTTTACATGTAGGAGGGCAGTGCTGGAATTTGCGCGGTATGGAAGTGGTTAAACAGTGTTTGTTTAGTATCACTTTAGAGTTCTCAGGTTCTCACCCATGCAAGGTTAGGGATTCTGGAGGGGGTCTGTTGGAAAGGAGAGGACTGATTGTCAGTTCTTTTAGTATTTGTAAGTCTTCGTTTGAGACCCAATATTTGGATGGTTCAGAGAGACATAGGGTGGGAGAGAGCCTCCAAACCCTGATTGCAGAGACTTTGGTCATGAAAGGCTTAACCCACCTGCAAGGGAAGCTTGAAAAGGGGCAGAAAGGAGCCATTACCTGTCTGTGAGGTAGAATGGAGTACTTCACAGCTGTGAGAAGGTGTGGACTGTCTGGCAACTGGGACTCTGCTGAACTCTTGCAGCTTTTCCTATACCCTTAAGCAAGGAGCCTTAACCCAAGTGTGGGATTGGTCTACTGGCAGTAAGCCAAAATCTTGTTTACAGTATATCAGAACTATGGACTGTTTGTATTTGCTTTGCTGGAGAAAGCTGTTTTATGTGCCTGATTTTGAAGGAAGTTATTTTTACAAATGGCTGGTTGATGATCTCAGGCTTCCCATATTACACAGGATATTGTGCTTTTATCTCTCTCTCCTGCACCAGTACCAAGCAGATTTCCCTCTATTGTTTGGATGTGGTGTAAGCTGAGTTATTTCTCAGCTATGAATTCCTCTGAAAAAAAATGCTTTTTTCATCATTCCTGAGGGTCCATGGAAGGTAGGATGTACCTCTCACTTCATTGTTGCTAGGTGGCCAAAGTATCTCATCATTCAAGCCTATAGGCTTAAAGTTTACTTCCACAGTTGCAGCCAAATTTGAGAAACCCCCATCATATGTTTGTGTTCCCATTCGCAAAGTATACCCTAAATTTTTTTTTTTTTTAATGTACCTTTCAGTTGTTTTTTGGAGCCATTTTATACGTAAGACTATAGGCAGCTTGTGTTTTTTAAAGTGCACTGTGCTTATTTAGGGACACTTCGATTAGAAGTGGATTAACCTAAATATTAATCCATCAATTAGGTAGCTGTATTAAAAAATGACTCCAGTATCAGTCCCAAATTAGCATAAGAAAAATCCACAAGGGGTGGAGTGGGGAGAATAAAGCATATAGCAATATATTTTTCTGCTATATGTTGCTTTTTCAAGTCTCTCCCAGAGTGTTTGTCTGGAAGTTATTTTATTGTTTATCTCAATAAATATTTGATTTTTATTGGCACTATTGTCTTACACTTTTTTTTGTCCATAAAGATTTTATTCAGGATAAAGAAAGCAAGTAAACAGTTCACAACAAATGACACAGTAAGACATTTACCAAACAAGGTAAAGAGCAGAAAATACAGGACAGAACTTTTGTAAGCCATAGTAATTAAATAACTGGAGACACGGCCAGGTATGCAAATTGTGATAGAAGTGGGGTGGAGGCTCATTCCCCCCTGTGTGGTGGAGCCCAACTAAGGAAAGGTATGGTTGGTCCCAGTTAAAACATCATGAATGAGGTATCCTAGAGGGTAGGTAGTTGGGGCGTAGGTGGGTTGTGATTGTTTTGGTCAGCCATCAAGTAGGAACACCCCTCAGAGGGCTTGCTCCCCACTACCCCCCGTCGCCCGAGTAGAGTCCACGATAAAAGCTGATGATCATGTGTCAACCTTCACGAGACGTATTGGCGATAATGTGAAGTGGGTCCAGCACGCCCAAGTGAATGAAAATGAGTGCGTTCTTTCCTGGAATATATGGATCAATTCTTCCATTTCTTTTATTTGGATAGTCTCCCGAACCATTCTCTGATCATTGGAGTGTGTGCGGAGCGCCAGTGGATCGGGATGTAGAGTCTAGCTGCATTCACCATGTGCATGGGCAGTAATGTGTGATGTAGCAGGAATTGTGTGGGGGTGTAGTCCAGTGTATATGTAGTGATGTGTGAAATGACTTCACTGACCTCTTTCCAAAGGGGTTGAAGGCGTTCGCAGTCCCACCATATGTGGAGCATAGTTCCTTCCTGTTGTCCACATCTCCAACATGTGTTGGGAATGGAAGGGGGAAATTTATGGAGCCTAGAGGGGGTCCTATACCATCTTGTGGCAATTTTGTAGCCATTTTCTTCACTGGGCATATTTATAGATGGTATCCCACGCTTCTGCAGAGAGAGGCATTTGAAAGTCCCTGTCCCAAGACTGTTGTGAAGAAACTGGAGAGGGGGTCAGCGCAGTTGGCAGTTGAAAGGAGAGCATATAGAATGCATATCAATTGTCTTTACAATGCTTTGCAGTGACACAGGGTTTTGAAAGGCGTGAGTTGCCTGGTCCAGCAAGACTGGTGTGCATGGGTCGAGAGAAAATGTCAAATTTGTCTATATGACCAAAAGGAAAATAGGGCAGTTTTAGAAATGTTCGCCAGGTTTTCAAAGGGGAGAGGGGATCCCTTAGAGAAAAAGTGGAGAGCTAGAATGTCATGGTGTGGCCATTCATGGAGCAAGAAGGAGCGGGAATCCCCCGGAGGGAAGCCTTGGTTTTCTCTTAATGTGGTCAAGGGTCCCGGGATCGAGACAGATAACCCGGATCTTGTTGCTTTACTAAAGGCCAGAAGGGAAGGGTAAATGAACGGGTGTGTGGAGCCTGTGGCCAGTGTTTGTAAAGATGTAAAGGACCCGGTATAAGTGATTTTTCTAGGGCTACTCAGGTCTTTCTGGTTGTATGTACATTCCAATCCACTGTCCTAGTCAGGTGGCATGCCAGGTAGTATCTGTATAAATCTGAAAGACCGATGCCCCCACTGACTTTTTGCAACGCAAGGCGGGAATATTTTAAATGAGGTGGAGAGTTTCTCCAGATGAAGGCAGAGCAAGCTTTCCGGTAAGCTGAGAAAAAGGCTGGGGGGAGGTGGATAGGGATGGTTTGCATTAAATAAAGTAATCTTGGCAGAATGATCATCTTAATGCAGAGCGGCTGAACCAAGAGACGCTCAGGCACATCCAGTCTTTGAGATGGTTTTGAACCTTGGTAAGGGCTATGTGAAAATTAGACATATAGAGGTCGGACAGTCGGAGTCGGGTGGTAATTCTGATTCCCAAACATTTGATTGCCTCCTTCTCCCACCGAAATGGGAAGGCCTCTCGACAGTGAAGCATGTCCTGAGTGGGAAGAGTTATATTCAGGGCATGTAATTTTGAATGGTTAATCTTGAGGTTGGAAAGACTGCAAAAGAACTCAAGGTCTTTCAGCATATTGGGCAGGGAGGTGTGGGGCGTTTTCAGTGACAGTAGGATGTCATCTGCAAATGCTGCTACCTTGAATTCCCTATCACCGATAGTCAGACCCCTGAAGTCAGGATTGGTTCTTATTCTGTTAAGGAGGGGCTCCAGTGTCAAAATGTAAATTAGAGGGGATAAGGGACACCCCTGGCGTGTACCATTACTGGTGGTGAAGGCATTTGACAGATGGCCATTAACTTTCACCTTAGCGGATGGGTTCGAATATAGGGCCAGCACGTGTGAGAGCATACGAGGTGCAAAGCCAACTGCTACGAGCACCTCACGCATGTAGTCCCAGGCATACTCTGTCAAATGCCTTCTCAGCATCAAGGGAGAGGAAAAAACCTTGTAAGTTAGACGATGTGAGCCAGTGGTGGAGATTTAGGGTGTGGATAGTGTTGTCCCTGGCCTCCCTACCTGGAACTAATCTCACCTGGTCCAAGGAGATGAGTTCAGGAATCAAGGGTAGTAATCTATTGGACAAGATTTTTGCGTAGATTTTAATGTCCACATTCAATAGAGATATGGGTCTATAGCTCGAAACCTGGGCAGGGTCTTTCTCTTCCTTTGGGATTACGGCTACGTGTGTTACCAACATTCTTTCTGGTAGTACATGGGGATCAGAGAATGCATTAAAGGTGGAGAGAAGTTTGGGGGCTAGAGTATCTAAGAATGATTTATGATGCCGAAGAGTAAAGTCGTCCGACCCTGGGCTCTTGCCAGTTTTCACTTGTTTATTGCCAGTTCAAGTTCACCTATAGTAAGGGGGGTCTCCATATCTTGGGCTTGTTGGGGTGATATTTGTTTCGGGGAGTATTGTGAGAGAAATTCTCGAATGCGTTCAACGCGTGTTGTTAACGGAGATGCTCCAGGGTGATTAGAATGTAGGTTATATAATTTTTAATTTTTTTTTTTAAACTCTCAAATTCCTTTGCAATGTCCTCGTTTTTGGATAAGAGTGTTCCATTAACATTTCGCAAGTGGTGAGTTGTAGATGAGGTTTTTGGAGGCTTGGATCGTACGGGCTAAAAGGCGTCCACTTTTATTCCCATGCTCATAGAATACTCTTTGGCCAAGAACATAGCATCTTCTAGTTTGTTTGCCTAGCTCCTCCAGGAGGAGAAAGCGTGAGTGTAGTAATTCCTGTAGGGTGGACTGAGCGTGCGTTTGTGAGATGTCTCTAAGTTTCTGATTTTTAAGATCAGAGAGGTAATGGTAATGCAATAAGTTTGCCGCGAGTCACACCTTTTTGTGCTTCCCAAAGGGATACAGGAGAGATATCTGGAGTGGTGTTTTCCCTAAAGTAAAGGTTTATGCGGGACTTCAAATAGTCTATTGTCGTTAAGTAGGGAGGGGTTCAGTCTCCACATTTTGGATCTAGCGCAAGTCACTGGGTAGGAAAGGGTGATCGTGATGATCGGAAAGGAACATTGGTTCTATAGTTGTCTGTTGAAGGAGGGGTAAATCTGATTGGGACAGAAAGAAATAGTCTATTCTAGAATATTTACCGTGGGGGGGCCGAATAAAAGGTATAATCCTTATCGGAAGGGTACTTAGTGCGCCAGGTGTCATGGAGTGTCAGGTTTTGGAGTAAAAGTTTGATTTGCCATAGCTCCCGGTATGGCAGGGTAGGGGTGCCCAAAGAAGAGTCCAGAATGGATTCAGCGGGGCGTTAAAATCGCCTCCTAATAAAACTGGACCTGTCTGGAATGAAGAGAGAAGGTCGCATATTTTCCTGAAAAAAGAAACATGATGTTCATTAGGGCAGTATATATTGGCTAGCGTTATTGGTTTTGAGGCATATGTACCTTTGATAAAAATGAATCAACGAACGAGTCAGACTGGTGAAAGTTGGCATGCCTGGAGATTAATATAGAGACGTCTTTTGTTTTGGCTTCTGGGTTGGTGGCATGGAGTGCCCTGCGGTAGATGTGATTTTATAGCTTAGGGACAGAATCAGAGCGGAAATGTGTTTCTTGAAGGAAAACGAATTGTGCTTTGTGTTTGGTGAGGGAGGACAGGACTTGGGACCTCTTTTCCGGAAGGTTAAGACTCTTCACTTCACGTTCAATGACACACACTTCAATGATAGAGACGGAGTAGGGGCCATTCTCTTCCTCGTGTTAATCAGAAAGTCCATCTGCCAGACCCCGGGAGTATGGTCCAAGGATATGTCTAGGGATCCGGGAACCATCCTTACCGATCCCTCTGTTCTCCAGCAATTGGAACTTTTGTCTATAGACGTCAATTTCTGTGTTTATCGGGTTGCAGATATTGTACACCTGATATCTAGAATGGACCTCCTATTTGTACATTTGCAGGGTACCCTTTGGCTCAAATGCTAGTCTGCCAAAAATCAGTGCAAAAAAAACACTTCATGCATATGCTTTTTGATGACAAGTTTAGTTTTTATTTTTTGGTGTCTCTCTGTACAACTTTATTAAGGATGTTATAGGAAGGAAGAATAAGCAAGCTTTTGCCTCAGCAAACAGTCTAAGCCTCAGATGGAAAGGTCTTCTACGTCTGAAGCTAGGAAGAGTTAATTTTGCTTCTCCAGTCCTCTAAGCCCATGTCCAAGCCTGGGACCTAGTTCCAACACAAGCCTTGCACTCCCAAAGCCTCCAAGCCTGAAAACAAGTCCTCTTCACAATAAGTGAATACTCCTACTGTATATCTCAAAGTGGGAATGCATCTGTTGACATTTGCTATGAACTGGTCTGACAGCATCTCAAGCTGCCATCTTGCTCTCCGTCCAGGCCATGCCCCCTGTCTTGCACCTTTACGGGTATCACCAAAGTCCCTTTATTCTCCCCACTCTTTTATAAAAAAATAAATAAAAAATCCAAGATCTTTAACCCTTTAGCAGGAAAGACAATGTACATATGTAGTTTACATCTGACAGGGTTCATTACAGTAAGCATAACTTCCCCGTGCACTCATCGACTTTATATAAAAAGGGAGCTCGAAGTAGGATTTTTATTCAGTTTTCAGAGCCTGCTTTTTAAGAGCATGTAAAAAGGCAATTCTTTTTTTTTTTCTTTTTAAAGTTATGCTGTGTGAATGGGAACACATAACAAGTGTAAAGTAGGTGTTATCCCAATTTACCTGCAAAGGTGGAAATACTCTTTAACCACCTCAATACAGTGCACTTACACCTCCTTCCTGCCCAGACTAATTTTCACACTCTCACACTTTCTCACGCTCACACTTTGAATGACAATTATTCAGTCATGCAACAATGTACCCATATGAAATTTGCGTCCTTTTTTTCACACAAATAGAGCTTTCTTTTGGTGGTATTTATTCACTAGTGGGTTTTTTATTTTTTGAGCTATTAATAAAAAAGTCCATAAATTTTGTGAAAAAAATACCTTTTTCTTTGTTTCTGTCATAAAATTTAGCAAATTAGTCATTTTTCTTCATAAATTTTGTCCAAAATTTTTACTGCTACATATCTTCGGTAAAAATAACCCAAATAAGTGTAAATTATTTGGTCTTTGTGAAAGTTATAGAGTCTACAAACTATGGTGCCAATCACTGAAAATTGATCACATTTGATCACACCTGATGTACTGAAGGCCTATCTCATTTTTTGAGACACTAACAAGTCAGGAAAGTACAAATACCCCCCAAATGACCCCTTTTTAGAAAGTAGACATCCTACGGTATTAAGTAAGTAGCATGGTGAGTTTTTGTAAGTTGTAATTTTTTCCCACAATTCTTTGCAAAATTAAGATTTTTTTTTTTTCAACATCATTGTCATATTAACAGGTTATTTCTCTCACAGAGCATATGCATACAACAAATTACACCCCAAAATACATTCTGCTACTCTTCCCGAGTATGGCGATACCACATGTGTGAGACTTTTACACAGCCTGGCCACATACAAAGGCCCCACATTGAAGTAGCATCTTCAGGCGTTCTACAAGCATAAATGACACATCTCATTTCTCAACCACCTATTACACTTTTGAAGGCCTGGAGCACCAGGACAATGGAATTGCCCCCAAAATGACCCCATTTTGGCAAGCAAACACCCCAACGTATAATCTATGAGGCATAGTGGGTCTTTTGAACGGTTCATTTTTATTCCAGAATATTTTGGAAAATGTGGGAAGAAAATGAAAACACATTTTTTTTTACACAAAGTTGTCCATTTATCAGATATTTCCAACACATATCATGTACATAGCAAAGATGACACCCCAAAATACATTCTGCTACTCCATCTGAGTATGGCGATACCACATGTGTGAGACTTTTACACAGGCCACATACAGAGACCCAACATCCAAGTAGCACCATCAGGCATTCTAGGAGCATAAATTACATAGAATTTCCTGACAACCTATCATTTTTGAAGGCCCTTCATATTTCTAACACATAGCATGTACATACTAAGAATTACAATTACAAGGGTAAAAAAAAAAAAAAGCATTATCTGTGCTTTTAGTAGTATCCACAGAGAGCAGCACTGGTCCAGGCAGCAGGCAGGGATGTGCTTAGCGACAACAATAGTAATTATCCAGACAGAAGGCAGAAATATTGTCTATAGTCAGCACAAGGATATTGTCAGCACAGCACAGTCCATAGAAATTGTCCAGGCAGAGACAGCCAGCACAGCCATAATATTGGTTCTGGTACACTGTTACCTGCAGACACTCATTGTACCGCTCTCTAGCCCTTCATAAACATACTGCCTCTTGCTACAGCTAATTATTTGCATAGTCCAGGTTGCGTTGCGGTCCGTTCATACGGCAGGCGGAGGCATGATGGCAGTAAGTCAGCAGCAGGCTGAGGGCCACAATCAGGTAAGACCTGTGCACAGCGGCACAGGGGTAGAGGCTTTGACCCACCCAAATCTCTATGAAGCCTCCGGACTCCAGAACCTAATCTGGAAATTCCGAAACCCGGAGAAAACAAAAAAAAAAGTTTTCTCCATCTGGAAAAACAATTCTGGAGCCCCTCACATATGTGAGACCCATGTGTACTACAGAGCAGGGCAACAGATCAGTCCAAGTGGTAGGCAAAAGCATAGTCCATAAAACAGGCCAGGGTCAGTTCACGTGCAAGCAGTCCAAGCGTTAGGCAGTAGCGTAGTTGATAAAACAAGCCAGGGTCAGTTCACGTGGAAGCAGTCCAAACGGTAGGCAGAGGCATAGTCACAAAACAGGCCAGGGTCAGTTCACGTGGAGGCAGTCCAAACGGTAGGCAGAGGCATAGTCACAAAACAGGCCAGGGTCAGTTCACGTGGCATCAGTCTAAACAGTAGGCAGAGGCATAGTCAAAAAACAGGCCAGGGTCAGTTAACGTGGAAGGCAGTGGCATGGTTATTTGGGGAAGCATGGAAAATGGTCAGCACAGATGATAATGGGGAAATGGTTAAAGATATGGGCTAATATTTTAGGGATGTATGATAAAGTTGGAAGCATTCACCAATGCAAAGGCCAGGTTGAGAGGGACACTGGGGACAATGGTAGCTGGTATCTTTTCGAAATTCTCTTTTGGTGCACATGCAACATTTTTTTTGCCGTCTTCGGCCTGCTTCAGATGGTGGAATGTTGAAAGGGAAGTGGCGCTCATGAAGTCGGCAAACAGCCTCAGAGCGAAGGTCTTCTGGGGGGGAGTCTTTGGTGATAGATGAAGGACGTAACAACTTCTTCTATGAATTGTAGGAAGGGGGTGGGGCTTGGGGCTTTCTGTGGATTTGGTGTAGACTACGTAGGAATTATAAACGGCCAAATGGATGAGATAAATTGCTAGCTTCTTGTACCAGAATCGGGGGACCTCCTTATCGACAAGTAGGGCTGAATCATTTGATCATTGAAATCCACCCCCCATGTAGAGATTATAATCTTGGACACATACTGGCTTTTCAATGGGACCTCATCTTCTTGGAACCTCAATTGTAGTGTCGTCATGGATGGTGGACATCATGTGCACGTCCCTTTTATCCTTCCACCTCAAGGCCAGCACTTCATTGCATCTCAATGCTGCTCTTTCCCCCCTTTGCAGCTTTTTGTTTGCTAGAAATTGTGGGAAGCCCTTCCTATTTTTTCTGGCGGTTCCGCAGGGGTTTTTGCAATGTATAGGTGTTTGAAAAGGGGCAGGCCAGTGTAGAAATTGTCAAGGTATATGTGATAGCCTTTGTTCAGAAGTGGGTATGCCAAGTCCCATACAATCTTTCCAGATGTGCCCATGTAGGCCGGGCACTCAGGGGGCTGGAGCTGGGAATCTTTTCCTTCATATATGCGGAATGCATACAAATATCCCGTGGCTCTCTCACAGAGCTTGTATAATTTTACTCTGTATCTGGCCCTTTTGCTAGGAATATATTGCTTTATTCCTAGCCGGCCTGAAAAGGGTACCAGGGACTCATCGACACATATATTCTGATCGGGGACATAGAGTTCTGCAAATTGTTGGGAAAAGAAATTTATCAGTGGGTGAAGTTTATATAATTTGTCGTAATTTGGATGATTGCAGGGGGGGCACTGGGTGTTGTCGCTAAAATGAAGAAAGTGCATTATCATTTCGTATCGGGACCTGGCCATTACGGCAGAATAAAAGGGCATGTTGTGGATGGGGTTGATGGACTAATAGGCATGTCCTTCATTTTTTTTTTTTTGTAAGCCCCATGTTTAGGGTGAGGCCCATAAACAATTTGAACTCCTCCAAATTCAGATCTCTCCACTCAAACGGACGGGCATAGGATGATTGGGGGTTGTTGGCAATATACTGCTAGGCATATAAGTTTGTCTGGTCCACAATGAATTGCAGCAAAGTATCGGGCAAAAACAGATTAAAAAAAAATCAATCGCTGTGAAATTTTGGGTGTTGGCCTGCACACCTGGCTGTGCTGTGAAAGGGGGAATAATTGGTGACCCCGAGTCGGATGGCAGCCATGTTGGGTTGGCAAGACCATCTGGCATATATGTAGAGGCCCTGGCTTTTGGGGGACGTGACACTCCAGTAGTTGGGGGATTTGATTTCCCTGTGCTGGTACTCAAGCGTGATGTGGCAGCACTGGTACTGGGTCTGGGCATTTGTTCCTGGGGCCTATCGCCGGCGGCAGCGCTTGTACTGGGCATTTGTTCCCTGGGCCTTTCGCTGGTGGCAGCGCTGGTACTGGGCCTGGGAATTTGTTCTTGGGGCCTATTGCTGGTGGCAGTGCTGGTACTGGGCCTTGGAATATAATCCTGGACCCATTCTTCCTCCGAATCATTTGCCGATTCACTATTTGGTTCAAATGCCGAATTTGATTCAGAATCAGAATTGGATTCTGATGAGAACTCCCCGTTGCTCTCATCAGTCATGGAGAGGATCTGGAACGCCTCTTCACTGGTGTATAATCTTTTGGACATGACTCTGATGGCTGTGTGACAGGTGGCAGGTGACGGTCACTGATGGGCTGTGAGATGGGTGGCAGGTGACGTTCACTGATAGATGAAGACGGTGTGACAGGCGATGGTCACTGATGGGTGACAGGCCACGGACGGTGATGGGTTATGGTCACTGATGGTGATGGTCACAGACGGGTGACAGGCCACGGCACTGATGGGTGCACCGCTGACGGTCACTGATGGGTGACGGTTAATAGCTGACGGTCACTGATGGGTGAAGGGTAATGGCTGACGTCACTGATGGGTGACGGGTAATGGCTGACGGTCACTGATGGGTGACGGGTGATGGCTGATGTCACTGACGGGTGATGACCACTGATGGCTGACAGCTGATGGTCACTGATGGTTGACGGGTGACGGCTGACGGTCACTGATGGGTGACGGCTGATGGTCACTGATGGTTGACGGGTGACGGCTGACGGTCACTGATGGGTGACAGCTGACGGTCACTGATGGCTGACTGGTGACAGCTGACGGTCACTGATGGCTGACGAGTGACAGCTGACGGTCACTGATGGGTGACGGCTGACGGTCACTGACGGGTGACGGCTGACGGTCACTGATGGCTGACGGTCACTGATGGCTGACGGTCACTGATGGCTGACAGTCACTGATGGGTGACGGCTGACGGTCACTGATGGGTGACGACTGACGGTCACTGATGGGTGACGGCTGACGGTCACTGATGGGTGACGGCTGACGGTCACTGATGGCTGACGGCTGATGGTCACTGATGGCTGACGGCTACTGATGGCTGACGGGTGACGGTCACTGATGGCTGACGGGTGAAGGCTGACGGTCACTGATGGCTGACGGGTGATGGCTGACGGGTGATGGCTGACGGGTGATGGCTGACGGGTGACGGCTGACGGTCACTGATGGCTGACGGCTGACGGTCACTGATGGCTGACGGTCACTGATGGCTGACGGTCACTGATGGCTGACGGTCACTGATGGCTGACGGTCACTGATGGCTGACGGTCACTGATGGCTGACAGTCACTGACGGCTGACGGTCACTGATGGCTGACGGTCACTAATGGCTGACGGCTGATGGTCACTGCTGGCTGACGGCTGATGGTCACTGCTGGCTGACGGCTGACGGTCACTGATGGCTGCCGGTCACTGATGGCTGCCGGTCACTGATGGCTGACGGCTGACGGTCACTGATGGCTGATGGGTGACGGTCACTGATGGCTGATGGGTGACGGCTGCCGGTCACTGATGGGTGACGGCTGCCGGTCACTGATGGCTGACGGGTGACGGTCACTGATGGCTGACGGGTGGCGGCTGCCGGTCGCTGATGGCTGACGGGTGACGGCTGCCGGTCGCTGACGGGTGACGGCTGACGGGTGACGGCTGACGGGTGACGGCTGACGGGTGACGGCTGACGGGTGACGGCTGACGGGTGACGGCTGACAGGTCACTAATGGCTGATGGCTGACGGTCACTGATGGCTGACGGTCACTAATGGCTGACGGCTGACGGTCACTGCTGGCTGACGGCTGCCGGTCACTGACGGCTGCCGGTCACTGATGGCTGCCGGTCACTGATGGCTGCCGGTCACTGATGGCTGCCGGTCACTGATGGCTGACGGGTGACGGTCACTGATGGCTGACGGGTGACGGTCACTGATGGCTGATGGGTGACGGCTGCCGGTCACTGATGGGTGACGGCTGCCGGTCACTGATGGCTGACGGGTGACGGTCACTGATGGCTGACGGGTGGCGGCTGCCGGTCGCTGATGGGTGACGGCTGCCGGTCGCTGACGGGTGACGGCTGCCGGTCGCTGATGGCTGACGGGTGACGGCTGCCGGTCGCTGATGGCTGACGGCTGCCGGTCACTGATGGCTGACGGGTGAGGGCTGCCGGTCACTGACGGGTGACGGCTGCCGGTCACTGATGGCTGACGGGTGACGGCTGCCGGTCGCTGACGGCTGCCGGTCGACGGCTGACGGTCACTGATGCCAGTCTTATGTGACAGGTGCACTTTATGGGTGACTGTGGTGACTGTTGGGTGACAGATGACAATGGGGGGGCTATGGGACAAGTGTTGTGCTTGGTGCAGTACAATACAGACACAGATCTGTAACTCACTGCTCCTGGCTCTTCTCTCCTCACACTGGAAACGGTGTGTGAGGAGAGAAGAGCTGGTAACAGCTAGTTGCCGCTCTGTGTTTACATTTAGTGATTGGCTGTGAAAGGATCACAGCCGATCACGTGGTAAACAGCCGCCGGCCAATGGCTGTTTACCATTGTCGGTGACGAGCAGTGTTCCCGGGAACACGCCTCCACCAACGTGCACGCACGGCGCGCTCCCGATCGCGCGCATGTGCTGTGCACAATGGGGGCGATACCATCTGTCATCGGCTGTGACTTCATCACGGCCGATCATGTGGTAAACAGCCATTCCCAATGGCTGTTTACCCCCCCCCTCGGTGGCGAGCGGTGTCTCCGTGACACTCCGCCATCGAGGGTACAGGGATGCGCACACACAATTGCGCGCATTCCCTGTTTAAAGGGCAGGGCGTCATATGACTTCCTCCCAGAACGAGAGCCGCGCCGCCTGGCCGTCATATGACGGACGGCTGGCGGCAAGCGGTTAAAGAGGAACTGCAGTCTGCTCACATAATTTGTAATAAAAACATATTTGCCATTCTGAAGCTTCCCTCCAACCACCTTGCTTATTATTCTATATATATATTTTTCACAATCAAGATTTATTAAAAGTATATGTAATGACATTGTAGCATATATCGAATAAGACACATGAATAATTATGTCAGTTTGCATGAATGGTGATGATCATTTTACAGTGTACATCAATAAAGTGATAGGGTGTAGCTTAATGCATTAGGGGTACATTGAGGGAAATTATAGTTAGGATAATATGTAGGGAAACTTAAATGTTAAGGATAAAATAATCATAATTCCTAAAGTATAAAAATTAAATAAATAATAGAAAGTAATACTAACAATAATAATAAAAAAAATGGTCCTTTATTTTGTGTTGTTGAAGCTTAAGTCGGCAGGATTTAGGAATGAGTCTGCCACATGAATCGGTATATTTAGATTACTTGCTTCATTAAAGTCATCGGATTGCTTGAATAACCACCAATGTTGCCACATCTTATGGAAATTGGATGTAGTTTCTTTTTTCGTGGCTAAGGTTTCTTCCATTTTATAGATGGTTTGACTCTGTCAAGCCAATCCCTGACTGTTGGAGTTTGGGTGGATTTCCAATGAAGAGGAATGAGGATCTTGGCTGCATTTAAAAGATGTCTAGTGAGCGTTTTTTTATACTTAATGAGTAAGAGTTTATATGTAGTAAGTAGGCTGCAGCGTTTAGATCCATTTTAGTCTCTGTGATATGTTTTATCCATTTTATAATTTTTTTGCCAATAGTCAAGGATTTGAGGGCAGGACCACCATATGTGTAGGATTGTTCCTTTGTACCACATCTCCAGCAGTTGTTGGGTACCATCTCCTGGCTTTTTGTGGTGTGATGTACCAATGAGTTAGTATTTTATATGATGTTTCCTGAGTTTTTTCCTGAGTTTTTCCTGAGTTTTTTTTTATGCGCTAAGATACATGCCATTTCCCATTGAGCATCTGTGATTTTGGCTTTAAGTCCACGTTCCCATGTCTCTCTCTGTTTGTTATTGTCTTTGTGGTTTATCTGGTTTACCCATATATAGGCTAAGGAGATTGTTTTATGAACCGGAGACCTCATGTAGCAAATTAATTCTAAGGGAGTCATGGGAAGGCAGTATGATGCTCCTATGTTTGCTATTTTGTAGGAAATCATGGAGTTGTGTGTAGAACCAGTAGCCAGGAAATGGATCCCCAAACTCATCCTTCAGTGATTCATGTGTTTTTATTTTGCCTTTGAGGAGGCAATGTGTTGCTAGGGAGGTTTTGATTGTGTTCAGGTTTTGATATACTTTTTTGGTTCATACCTGGTAGGAAGTCAGGGTTATTGGTAATCGGTGTTAGGGGTCCTGGTATGGAAGCTAATTTATAAGGCGTGGCAATCTTGTGAAATACAGTATCTCACAAAAGTGAGTACACCCCTCACATTTTTGTAAATATTTTATTATATATTTTTATGTGACAACACTGAAAAAATGACACTTTGCTACAATGTAAAGTAGTGAGTGTACAGCTTGTATAACAGTGTAAATTTGCTGCCCCCTCAAAATAAATCAACACACAGCCATTAATATCTAAACCGCTGGCAACAAAAGTGAGTAACCCCTAAGTGAAAATGTCCAAATTGGGCCCAAAGTGTCAATATTTTGTGTGGCCACCATTTTTTTCCAGCACTGCCTTAACCCTCTTGGGCATGCAGTTCACCAGAGCTTCACAGGTTGCCACTTGAGTCCTCTTCCACTCCTCCATGACGACATCACGGAGCAGGTGGATGTTAGAGACCTTGCACTCCTCCACCCTCCATTTGAGGATGCCCAACAGATGCTCAATAGGGTTTAGGTCTGGAGACATGGTTGGTCAGTCCATCACCTTTACCCTCAGCTTCTTTAGCAAAGCAGTGGTCATTTTGTGTGTTTGGGGTCGTTATCATGTTGGAATACTGCCCTGCAGCCCAGTCTCCGAAGGGAGGGGATCATGCTCTGCTAAAGTATGTCACAGTACATGTTGGCATTCACGGTTCCCTCAATAAACTGTAGCTCCCCAGTGCCGGCAGCAGTCATGCAGCCCCAGACCATGATATTCCCACCACCATGCTTGAGTGTAGGAAAGACACACTTGTCTTTGTACTCCTCACCTGGTTGCCGCAACACACGCTTGACACCATCTGAACCAAATAAGTTTATCTTGGTCTCATCAGACCACAGGACATGGTTCCAGTAATCCATGTCCTTAGTCTGCTTGTCTTCAGCAAACTGTTTGCAGGCTTTCTTGTGCATCATTATTAGAAGAGGCTTCCTTCTCGGATGACAGCCATGCAGACCAATTTGGTGCAGTGTGCGGCGTATGGTCTGAGCACTGACAGGCTGACCCCCCCCTTAACCTCTGCAGCAATGCTGGCAGCACTCATTCGTCTATTTCCCAAAGACAGTCTCTGGATATGATGCTGAGCATGTGCACTCAACTTCTTTGGTCGACCATGGCGAGGCCTGTTCTGTTAAACCGCTGTATGGTCTTGGCCACTATGCTGCAGCTCAGTTTTAGGGTCTTGGCAATCTTCTTATAGCCTAGGCCATCTTTATGTAGAGCAACAATTCTTTTTTTCAGATCCTTAGAGTTCTTTGCCATGAGGTGCCATGTTGAACTTCCAGTGACCAGTATTAGAGAGTGAAAGTGATAGCATCAAATTTAACACACCTGCTCCCCATTTACACCTTAGACCTTGTAACACTAATGAGTCACATGACACCGGGGAGGGAAAATGGTGAATTGGGCTCAATTTGGACATTTTGACTTAGGGGTATACTCACTTTTGTTGCCAGTGGTTTAGACATGAATGGCTGTGTGTTGAGTTATTTTAACCACTTAAGGACCGCCTCACGCCGATGTACGTCAGCAAGGCGGCACGGGCAGGCAAAATCACGTACATGTCCCGTTTTGTTCCCCGGCGATCGGAGTGGAGGGGGAGGCCATCCGTTCGTGGCCCCCCCCTCGCGATCGCCGCCGGCCAATGGGAACACTCCTTTGCTGCTGTATGCTAAACAGCAGCAAAGGAAGTGATGTCATCTCTCCTCGGCTCGGTAGTTTCCGTTCCGGCCCGAGGAGAGAAGACAGGTATGTGAGTGCACCAACACACACACACACACAGTAGAACATGCCAGGCATACAAAACACCCCGATCCTCCCCCCCCGATCCCCCCCCCCCCCCATCACAAACTGACACCAGCAGTTTTTTTTTTTTTTCCGATTACTGCTAGGTGTCAGTTTGTGACAGTTACAGTGTTAGGACAGTTACTGTTACCCCCCTGTAGGTCTAGGGTACCCCCCTAACCCCCCCTAATAAAGTTTTAACCCCTTGATCACCCCCTGTCACCAGTGTCGCTAAGCGATCATTTTTCTGATCGCTGTATTAGTGTCGCTGGTGACGCTAGTTAGGGAGGTAAATATTTAGGTTCACCGTCAGCGTTTTATAGCGTCAGGGACCCCCATATACTATCTGATAAATGTTTTAACCCCTTGATTGCCCCCTAGTTAACCCTTTCACCACTGATCACCGTATAACCGTTACGGTTGACGCTGGTTAGTTTGTTTATTTTTTATAGTGTCAGGGCACCCACCGTTTATTACCGAATAAAGGTTTAGCCCCCTGATCGCCCGGCGGTGATATGCGTCGCCCCAGGCAGCATCAGATTAGCGCCAGTACCGCTAACACCCACGCACGCAGCATGCGCCTCCCTTAGTCGAATAGTATCTGATCGGATCAATATCTGATCCGATCAGATCTATACTAGCGTCCCCAGCAGTTTAGGGTTCCCAAAAACGCAGTGTTAGCGGGATCAGCCCAGATACCCGCTAGCACCTGCGTTTTGCGCCTCCGCCCAGCCCACCCAAGTGCAGTATCGATCGATCACTGTCACTTACAAAACACTAAACGCATAACTGCAGCGTTCGCAGAGTCAGGCCTGATCCCTGCGATCGCTAACAGTTTTTTTGGTAGCATTTTGGTGAACTGGCAAGCACCAGCCCCAGGCAGCGTCAGGTTAGCGCCAGTACCGCTAACACCCACGCACGCACCGTACACCTCCCTTAGTGGTATAGTATCTGATCGCATTAATATCTGATCCGATCAGATCTATACTAACGTCACCAGCAGTTTAGGGTTCCCAAAAACGCAGTGTTAGCGGGATCAGCCCAGATACCTGCTAGCACCTGCGTTTTGCCCCTCCGCCCGGCCCGGCCCAGCCCACCCAAGTGCAGTATTGATCGATCACTGCCACTTACAAAACTCTAAATGCATAACTGCAGCGTTCGCAGAGTCAGGCCTGATCCCTGCGATCGCTAACAGTTTTTTTGGTAGCATTTTGGTGAACTGGCAAGCACCAGCCCCAGGCAGCGTCAGGTTAGCGCCAGTACCGCTAACACCCACGCACGCACCGTACACCTCCCTTAGTGGTATAGTATCTGATCGCATCAATATCTGATCCGATCAGATCTATACTAACGTCACCAGCAGTTTAGGGTTCCCAAAAACGCAGTGTTAGCGGGATCAGCCCAGATACCTGCTAGCACCTGCGTTTTGCCCCTCCGCCCGGCCCGGCCCAGCCCACCCAAGTGCAGTATTGATCGATCACTGCCACTTACAAAACTCTAAACGCATAACTGCAGCGTTCGCAGAGTCAGGCCTGATCCCTGCGATCGCTAACAGTTTTTTTGGTAGCGTTTTGGGGAACTGGCAAGCACCAGCGGCGTAGTACACCCCGGTCATAGTCAAACCAGCACTGCAGTAACACTTGGTGACGTGGCGAGTCCCATAAGTGCAGTTCAAGCTGGTGAGGTGGCAAGCACAAGTAGTGTCCCGCTGCCACCAAAAAGACAAACACAGGACCGTCGTGCCCATAATGCCCTTCCTGCTGCATTCGCCAATCCTAATTGGGAACCCACCGCTTCTGCAGCGCCCGTACTTCCCCCATTCACATCCCCAACCAAATGCAGTCTGCTGCATGAGAGGCATTTTTATGTCCTCCCGAGTACCCCTACCCAGCGAACCCCCCAAAAAAGATGTCGTGTCTGCAGCAAGTGCAGATATAGGCGTGACACCCACTATTATTGTCCCTCCTGTCCTGACAATCCTGGTCTTTGCATTGGTGAATATTTTGAACGCTACCATTCACTAGTTGAGTATTAGTGTAGGGTACAGCATTGCACAGACTAGGACACACTTTCACAGGGTCTCCCAAGATGCCATCGCATTTTGAGAGACCCGAACCTAGAACCGGTTACAGTTATAAAAGTTAGTTACAAAAAAAGTGTAAAAAAAAAAAAATATATAAAATAAAGAAAAAATAGTTGTCGTTTTATTGTTCTCTCTCTCTCTATTCTCTCTCTCTATTGTTCTGCTCTTTTTTACTGTATTCTATTCTGCAATGTTTTATTGTTGTTATGTTTTATCATGTTTGCTTTTCAGGTATGCAATTTTTTATACTTTACCGTTTACTGTGCTTTATTGTTAACCATTTTTTTGTCTTCAGGTACACCATTCACAACTTTGAGTGGTTATACCAGAATGATGCCTGCAGGTTTAGGTATCATCTTGGTATCATTCTTTTCAGCCAGCGGTCGGCTTTCATGTAAAAGCAATCCTAGCGGCTAATTAGCCCCTAGACTGCTTTTACAAGCCGTGGGAGGGAATGCCCCCCCCCCCCCACCGTCTTCCGTGTTTTTCTCTGGCTCTCCTGTCTCAACAGGGAACCTGAGAATGCAGCCGGTGATTCAGCCAGCTGACCATAGAGCTGATCAGAGACCAGAGTGGCTCCAAACATCTCTATGGCCTAAGAAACCGGAAGCTACGAGCATTTCATGACTTAGATTTCGCCGGATGTAAATAACGCCATTGGGAAATTGGGGAAGCATTTTATCACACCGATCTTGGTGTGGTCAGATGCTTTGAGGGCAGAGGAGAGATCTAGGGTCTAATAGACCCCAATTTTTTCAAAAAAGAGTACCTGTCACTACCTATTGCTATCATAGGGGATATTTACATTCCCCGAGATAACAATAAAAATGATTAAAAAAAAAAAATATGAAAGGAACAGTTTAAAAATAAGATAAAAAAAGAAAAAAAAAATAAAGAAAAAAAAAAAAAAAGCACCCCTGTCGCCCCCTGCTCTCGCGCTAAGCCGAACGCAAGCGGCGGTCTGTCGTCAAACATAAACAGCAATTGCACCATGCATGTGAGGTATCACCGCGAAGGCCAGATCGAGGGCAGTAATTTTTGCAGTAGACCTCCTCTGTAAATCTAAAGTGGTAACCTGTAAAGGCTTTTAAAAATGTATTTATTTTGTTGCCACTGCACGTTTGTGCGCAATTTTAAAGCATGTCATGTTTGGTATCCATGTACTCGGCCTAAGATCATCTTTTTTATTTCATTAAACATTTGGGCAATATAGTGTGTTTTAGTGCATTAAAATTTAAAAAAGTGTGTTTTTTCCCTAAAAAATGCGTTTGAAAAATCGCTGCGCAAATACTCTGTGGAAAAAAAAAATGAAACGCCCACCATTTTAATCTGTAGGGCATTTGCTTTAAAAAAAATATATAATGTTTGGGGGTTCAAAGTAATTTTTTTGCACAAAAAAATAACTTTTTCATGTAAACAATAAGTGTCAGAAAGGGCTTTGTCTTCAAGTGGTTAGAAGAGTGGGTGATGTGTGACATAAGCTTCTAAATGTTGTGCATAAAATGCCAGGACAGTTCAAAACCCCCCCAAATGACCCCATTTTGGAAAGTAGACACCCCAAGCTATTTGCTGAGAGGCATGTCGAGTCCATGGAATATTTTATATTGCGACACAAGTTGCGGGAAAGAGACAATTTTTTTTTTTGCACAAAGTTGTCACTAAATGATATATTGCTCAAACATGCCATGGAAATATGTGAAATTACACCCCAAAATACATTCTGCTGCTTCTCCTGAGTACGGGGATACCACATGTGTGAGACTTTTTGGGAGCCTAGCCGCGTACGGGACCCCGAAAACCAAGCACCGCCTTCAGGCTTTCTAAGGGCGTGAATTTTTGATTTCACTCTTCACTGCCTATCACAGTTTCGGAGGCCATGGAATGCCCAGGTGGAACAAAACCCCCCCAAATGACCCCATTTTGGAAAGTAGACACCCCAAGCTATTTGCTGAGAGGTATAGTGAGTATTTTGCAGACCTCACTTTTTGTCACAAAGTTTTGAAAATTGAAAAAAGAAAAAAAAATGTTTTTTCTTGTCTTTCTTCATTTTCAAAAACAAATGAGAGCTGCAAAATACTCACCATGCCTCTCAGCAAATAGCTTGGGGTGTCTACTTTCCAAAATAGGGGCATTTGGGGGGGGGGTTGTGCCACCTGGGCATTCCATGGCCTCCGAAACTGTGATAGGCAGTAAAGAGTGAAATCAAAAGTTTTCACCCTTAGAAATCCTGAAGGCAGTGATTGGTTTTTGGGGTCCCGTACGTGGCTAGGCTCCCAAAAAGTCCCACACATGTGGTATCCCCATACTCAGGAGAAGCAGCTAAATGTATTTTGGGGTGCAATTCCACATATGCCCATGGCCTGTGTGAGCAATATATCATTTAGTGACAACTTTATGCAAAAAAAAAAAAAAAAGTGTCACTTTCCCGCAACTTGTGTCAAAATATAAAATATTCCATGGACTCAATATGCCTCTCAGCAAATAGCTTGGGGTGTCTACTTTCCAAAATGGGGTCATTTTGGGGGGTTTTGTGCCACCTGGGCATTCCATGGCCTCCGAAACTGTGATAGGCAGTGAAGAGTGAAATCAAAAATTTACACCCTTAGAAATCCTGAAGGCGGTGATTGGATTTCGGGGGCCCGTACGCGGCTAGGCTCCCAAAAAGTCCCACACATGTGGTATCCCCATACTCAGGAGAAGCAGCTGAAATGTATTTTGGGGTGCAATTCCACATAGGCCCATGGCCTGTGTGAGCAATATATCATTTAGTGACAACTTTTTGTAAATATTTTTTTTTTTTTTTTGTCATTATTCAATCACTTGGGACAAAAAAAAAAAATATTCAATGGGTTCAACATGCCTCTCAGCAATTTCCTTGGGGTGTCTACTTTCCAAAATGGGGTCATTTGGGGGGGTTTTGTACTGCCCTGCCATTTTAGCACCTCAAGAAATGACATAGGCAGTCATAAACTAAAAGCAGTGAAAATGTACCCTAGTTTTTAGACGCTATAACTTTTGCGCAAACCAATAAATATACGCTTATTGACATTTTTTTTACCAAAGACATATGGCCGAATACATTTTGGCCTAAATGTATGACTAAAATTTAGTTTATTGGATTTTTTTTATAACAAAAATTAGAAAATATCATTTTTTTTCAAAATTTTCGGTCTTTTTCCGTTTATAGCGCAAAAAATAAAAACCGCAGAGGTGATCAAATACCATCAAAAGAAAGCTCTATTTGTGGGAAGAAAAGGACGCAAATTTCGTTTGGGTACAGCATTGCATGACTGCGCAATTAGCAGTTAAAGCGACGCAGTGCCAAATTGGAAAAAGACCTCTGGTCCTTAGGCAGCATAATGGTCCGGGGCTCAAGTGGTTAAGGGGACAGAAAATTTACACTGTTATACAAGCTGTACATTTACTACTTTACATTGTAGCAAAGTGTCATTTCTTCAGTGTTGTTACATGAAAAGATATAATAAAATATTTACAAAAATGTGAGGGGTGTACTCACTTTTGTGAGATACTGTATATCTAGAGTGGTTGTGATCAACGGGTGTTTTAGGGTTTTGGATATTTTAGATTGGAGAGTCCAAGGGTAGTATAAAAGCTTTTGTCTATTATTAGATAATTCTAGGTTTACCCAGTCTTTGTTGTTTCCGTGGCAATGCCAACCAATAAGTCTGGAGATGTGTGTTGCAAAGTAATATTTTTTAAAGTCCGGTAGTCCAATACCTCCTTTCATTTTAGAGAGGGTGAGCAGGCGAAGATTGATTCTGTTTTTTTTATCTGCCCATAGGAATTTTCTCTGTAGACCAGAAAGCTTTTTAAAGAATGAATTGGGTATTTAGATTAAAAAAACTACAGTAGCCTTGGGAGTACTGTCATTGATGCCCGGCCGAACCAAGAGAATTGTTTAGGTGTCCAGTTTTTAAGGTCTTTTGTTATGGAGTTCAGTAAGGGTTTAAAATTGTTTAGAGAATCTATATTTGGTGTCAGGCTGATCCCTAAATATTTAAGTTTTTTGTTTCCATTTGTAAGGACAATTCATTTGTGTAAGGTGTAGTTGTTCGGGAGTTAAGGTAAGGTTAAGTGCCTCAAATTTGTTTTGGGTGACTTTGAAGTTGGAGATGTAACCAAAGTTTTTAAAAATATTATTAGGTTTGGGATGGAGATGTGGGGTTGGGTAAGAAAAAATAATCATCTGCGTACGCTGCAGATTTCTGATGAGGGGCTCAAGAGTCAGTATAAACAGGTGGGGTGAGAGAGGGCATCCCTGTCGGGTTCTGTTGCATATGTTTATTGGATTTGAAAAGATATCGTTTATTTTGATTTTGGCTTGGGGGTTTTGGTAAAGGGCTTTTATCCAGTTGCTTCCCATACCTATGAAGGAGCAAGTGGAAAACATGTAGTCCCATGATACTCTATCAAAGGCCTTTTCGGCGTCCGTGGACAGTAAAAATCCTTTGATCTTTGAGTTGTTCGCATGGTGGATTATCAGTGTTTTGGTTATGTTATCCCCTGGCTTCCCTGCCTGGCATAAAGCCTACTTTTTCCGGTCCTATGATTTTGGATAGCAAGGGTTTCATTCTATTTACTAGTATTTTCGCTAATATTTTAGGTCAACGTTAAGGAGGGAAATAGGTCTAAAATTTGTGCAATCTGTGTAGTATTTGTCTGGTTTTGGGATTACTGAAATGTAGGCCATTAAGAAGGAGTTTGAATTGTTTTTTGCTAAATAGATAAAGGCTGCCAGAAGATGTTTGGATAACGGTTGTGTGTATATTCTGTAGTAATGGGAAGTGAATCCATCAGGGCCCGGGCTCTTCCCAGGTTTTAGATCTTTGATTGCTGCATGCACTTCAGTTGTGGTAATGGGTGGTAATTCTAATTTCTCTACATTTCCTGTGTTAAGAGAAGGGATTTTGCTATCTTTCAGGAAATCTTGGATTGTTTCTTCTTTTGATAAGTGTGGGGGCTTATGTTGAGGTTGTATATTATAGTTTGGTGTAAAACTTGTGGAAGATGTCTATTCCTTATTGTCCCTTCTTTATTGCGGATGGCGTGTATATACCCTGCTGTCTAAGTGTTTCCCGCTTTTATCTCCATGTTCATAGAAGATGCTTTTTTTGAAAAATAGGGATCTTTTGGTTTTAAGTTCTAGGATCTGTTTAAGGGATTTCCTGCATTGTATAAGATCTTCTCCTATTTTGGCGGAGAGAGATTGTTTATGTTGTGTTTTCTAGTCTAGCTATTTTATTGGATAGTATTGTGATCTCTCCTTCACATTCTTTTTTTTTTCCTTGCACCCCATTTTATCAGTTCACCTCTGATAACACTTTTGTGTGCCTCCCAGTTATTTAGGGGGTTGGTGTCAGTGTCTGTGTTGATCTCAAAGTAGCTTTTAATGGAGTCATGCAAGTCAGTTTGTATTGTTTGGTTCGTTAACAATGCTGCATTAAGTCTCCAGTTAAAAACTGTCGGCTTAGGTGATTGAGGTTTCAGAGTTATGGAGGTGGGTGCGTGGTCTGATACTGAGATTATGCCTATTTCGGCTTTAGTTACCAAATCTCTCTGGGTTATGAAGATTAAGTCTAATCTTGAGTATCTCTTGTGGGGGGAGGAATAAAAGGTGTAATCCTTGTCTGATGGGTGTGAGGATCTCCATGAGTCCACCAGAGATAGGGATTGTAGGAGTTTTTTTAATATGTTTTAATATCTTGTATGCTACATGGGTGTAACCTCTAGAGGTATCTTGAAGGGGGTTTAGAGGAATGTTAAAATCTCCACCGAGGAGGATGCAGCCTGAGGCAAACCATTTGAGTTCATCAATTATTTTTTGACAGAAAGTTATGTGTGCCTTATTTGGGAAGTAGACATTGGCCAAGGTTACTGGGGTTCCATCCCATGTGTCTTTTAGGAATATGTAACAGCCTTCAGGATCGATAAGTTGTGTGGAAATGAAAGGGGAATTTTTGCTTATTAGGATTGTGACACCCTTTGTTTTAGCTATAGGATTGGCGGCATGAAAGGCATTTGTGAAGTAGTTATTTGTAAAGCCTAATGTACACGGGACGCTGAGGCAACCTCTTCTGAACGATTTTTTTTGACAGCTTGAAACTGGCATTTAAAAACGCCCATTTAGCCGCGTTTGCATGCCGCGTTCGCGTCTAGGAACGTTTATTTAACCATCTCAATACAGTGCACTTTCACCCCCTTCCTGCCCAAGCCATTTTTCAGCTTTCAGCGCTGTCACAATTTGAATGACAATTGCAACACTGTACCCAAATGAAATTTTTATTATTTTTTTCCCCACAACTAGAGCTTTCTTTTAGTGGTATTTGATCACCTCTGTGGTTTTTATTTTTTGCGCTATAAACAAAAGAAGAGTGACAAGTTTGAAAAAAACACAATATTTTTTACTTTTCTTTTTGCTATAATAAATATCCAATTTTTTTTTTTTTAAACAAATGTTTTCCTCAGTTTAGGCCGATATGTATTCTTCTACATATTTTTGGTAAAAAAATTGCAATAAGCATATATTGATTGGTTTTATTTATTTATTTTACTAGTAATGGCAACGATCTGCGACTTTTTTTCGTAACTGCGATATTGTGGCAGACACTTCGGACACTTTTGACACTATTTTGGGACCATTCACATTTATACAGCGATCCGTGCTATAAAAATGCACTGATTACTGTATAAATGTGACTGGCAGGGAAGGTGTTAACACTAGGGGGTGATCGAGGAGTTAATTAGGTTCCTAGGGAGTGTTTCTAACTGAAGGGGGAGGGGACTCACAAGGGGAGGAGAACGATTGGTGTTGCTCTATACTGAGAATACACATCGGTCTCCTCTCCTCTGACAGGACATGGATCTGTGTGTTTACACACACAGATCCATGGTCCTGCCCGTGTTACCGGGCAATCGCGGGTGCCTGGCAGACATCGCAGCTGCCGAGCACGCGCATCACGTGCCCAGTGACACAGCAGGCGCGCGCGATTGCCGGCGGCGCGTGCACGCCCCCTGGTGGGCCGGGAAGGCAGGGCGTCATATGACGCCCTCCCAGAACGAGAGCCGCGCCGCCTGGCCGTCATATGACAGCCGGCAGGCGGCAAGCGGGTTAAGATAACATCATAAGACCCTTAACAGGATTATTTAACTATTTCAGCCATTCTGTGAGAGCAGAGTGAGTAGCAGCAAGTGAGAGAGCAGCAGTGTACTTGTATCTACCTCAATTTCGGTACTTTTACTATGGATCTCATAATGAGCATATGTGGGGAAATTAAAAAAGCCAGCTTTTAAATTTCATGCAAATATGTTTGATCAAGTCGGGGGTCCAGCTCAATGGTGGGGTCATTTGGTTAAAATCTAACAATATATAGGTATAATTCCAATTCTACTTTGGCTAACAACAGTGCTAGTAGTGGATTGGATCATGGGCTCATTAGGGGTATTTGGGGGTAACATTTTTTTTTAAAATGTTTTAGTAGTTTTTCATCATTTGCTCTAATTTTTAGGTTTGGTAATGTAAAAAAAAGGGCACCTTTAAAAACGCTTCTAAACGAAAACACAGCTAAACGCCGGTACTGCATTTAACTGCATTCTGACACGTTTGGCGTCTGAAACGTCAGAAACTTTTGGCGTCTGAACTCATTTTTTGCCTTCAAAGAAAAGCCTCTAAATGCAACTGCCTAAAAACAACATTAACCACTTGCTTACTGGGCACTTACCACCCTCCTGTCCAGACCAATTTTCAGCTTTTAGCGCTGTCGCACTTTGAATGACAACTGCGCGGTCATACTACACTGTACCCAAATGAAATGTTTATCATTATTTTCCCACAAATAGAGCTTTCTTTTGATGGTATTTGACCTCTGCGGTTTTTAGTTTTTGTCAAAAAAATTGAAAAAGACAGAATTTTTTTTTTTAATTATATTTTTTTATATTTTGTTATAAAATTTTGCAAACAGGTAATTTTTCTCCTTCGTTGATGTACGCTGATGAGGCGGCACTGATGGGCACTGATGTATGGCAGTGATGGGCACTGATTGCTTAAACTGATGGCAGCACTGCTAGGTGGCACTGATTGGCATCACTGGTGGGCATTGATAGGTGGCACTGCTGGGCACTGTGGGCACTGGCAGGTGGCAATGACAGATGGCACTTGCAGGCACAGATGAGGCATGTGTGCCTCCTTCCTCTTCGGGACCGATATCCCTTTGACATAAGCCGGTGTTCATCTTTTTTTTGGGAGAAAACAAAACCGATCACCGAGCTTTTGTTTACATCATGTGATCAGCTGTCATTGGCTGACAGCTGATCACATGGTAAGGGACCGGGACCGGCCCCTTACTCGGATCTGTGATCATCCGAGTCTCCGTAACTCTGTGATCACAGCGCGCACCCTGCAGGGTGCGCGCGGAGCGCGTGCACAGGGGAGGACGTCCCATGACGGCCTCCTGGAAATTGAGGTCCGTGCTGTGGCCGTCATTCGGCTATGGCCCCGACCTCAAGTGGGTAAACGAACCTGTGTACATGTACACATAGGATAACATTGGTTGAGTTCAGGGGCAGCTGAAAAAAACATCCAACTGCCTCTGAATGTCTGTTTACCAGCAGCAGTGTACATGAGGCCTTACAGGGGATATTCTGGCCTTTGATATGTGTTTCTTGAAGAAAAAGTATTTGTGTGTTATTATTCAGTAGGTTAACTGTGACCCTGTTTTGGCCTTATCTAATAATCTTTGAAAAGAAACCAAAAAAAAGCTTATCTATGTATAAACCTTAATTGTTGGGTTTAGGACAAAATGGTAATGAGCATAAATTTCAATACAAAATGTAAACAGTTTCGTCTCCAAGAAGACCAACACTCATTTTTCACCTGTTTTAGGAGGATTATCAGAACATCTTCTTTAAAGAAGATTCAATTGAGTGTGGATCTCCTTTAGAGATGGTCTTTTCTATATACGGTATATAAGGTGACCCATATCTATATCAACTCTGGCTATTTCTATTTCTAGGTCAAACATTCTTATTCAATGAGCAAGTATTTTGAATTGGGTTCAGTGCTTGCTACGTTCTGAGTTGTCTTTGTTGGCCCAAAATGGGAGTGGTAGAACTGGTCCCAGTCCTTGTTTGGTGAAGTCAAAGGGTTCTCTTCTTTTATTCTTGTTTGTTTAGGTCTTATGCTGTCTAACTACATTCAAGGGGTTTTTAGTAGGATTTAGTGGGCTTGAAGGAGTCCCTTTTTCTTGTGAGGTGTATGATAATTATGCTTCTTGTGTGAGATGTTTGTGGTAAATAGGGATGAGCCGAACACCCCCCGGTTCAGTTCGCACCAGAACATACCGAACAGGCAAAAAATTCTGAAGAACACACGAACACCATTAAAGTCTATAGGACACGAACATGAAAAATCGAAAGTGCTCATTTTAAAGGCTTATATGCAAGTTACTGTCATAAAAAGTGTTTGGGGACCTGGGTCCTGCCCAAGGAGACATGTATCAATGCAATTTTTTTTTTAAAAACGGCCGTTTTTTCGGAAGCAGGGATTTTTTTAAATGTTTAAAATGAAACAATAAAAATGAAATATTCCTTTAAATATTGTGCCTGGGGATGTCTATAGTATGCCTGTAAAGTGGCACATTTTTCCGTGTTTAGAACAGTACCACAGCAAAATGACATTTCTAAAGGAAAAATTGTCATTTAAAACTGATCGCGGCTGTAATGAATTGTCGGGTCTCGGCAATATGGATAAAACTCATTGAAAAAAGGAGCATGGGTTCCCCCCCCCTAGTCCATTACCAGGCCCTTTGGGTCTGATATGAATATTAAGGGGAACCCCAAACCAAAATTTAAAAAAAAAATAAAAAATTCCGTGAGGGTCCCTCTAAAATCAATACCAGGCTCCTCAGGTTTGATATGGAATTTTTTTTTTAAAAATGGCGTAGGGGTCCCCCCCAAAAGCCATACCAGACCCTTATTCAAGCATGCAACCTGGCAGGCAGCAGGAAAAGAGGGGGGAATGAGAGAGCACCCCCCCTGAACTGTACCAGGCCACATGCCCTCAACATGGGGAGGGTGCTTTCACTATAAGCATTTAAAAAAAAATCACTGCTCCCGAATAAACGGACGTTTTTTATAAAAAAAAATTTGCATTGATACATGTCCCCTGGGGCAGGACCCAGGTCCCCAAACACTTTTTATGACAATAACTTGCATATAAGCCTTTAAAATTAGCACTTTTGATTTTTCATGTTAGTGTCCCATAGACTTTAACGGTGTTCCGGTGGCTTTCGAATATCCCGCGAACACCGCATATTGTTCGCTGTTCGGCGAACAGACGAACACCCGATGTTCGAGTCAGACATGCGTTCGACTCGAACATCAGGCTCATCCCTAATGGTAAGTTATGGCACGATTCCAGTAGGTAGTGGAAGTGCCTCTTTTGCTTATTCTATGCTGGTGTGTTCTCAATTGAGTAACCTTAAAGTAGGTTGTCCCTTGGGTTCTGGGTGTCCTTTTCATAGCTGGTGAAGAGATGAATTGTTGCAGGGAATCTTCTGAGTTTGCAGATCCGGATTTTCAAAAACAAAACTGAACTGTATATTACTGTTGAGTAAAGAATTGAGGAGAGTAAAGAACAAAAGAACCTTAAACTTGCGCATAACAAAGAAACCATAAGTTTGTTAATGCTCTGCATTTTTCAGATGAACGTAGATGATCTTACATTACTAGTCATTTCAGATTAGGTTCTGGTATGGCAGGTCTTATGGTTTAAATCCTATGTAACAGTTAACCATAAAATTTGAAAGGAAAGGGTGCCATCTAGTGGGCAAACCTTTTAGTTATGTCTTTTCTAGCATGTGAGAGTTAGAAAGGGGAAACTCCCATGTGCTCTACAGTTATTATTCAGTGTAATAATATAGAAAAGCAGGTTTACATTTCACAGCGTTTGAATTTGTCATGCAATGATGATATTCGTCCGTATGTTTTATCTTTGTTCCCCTGTTCTGGGATTTTTAACAGCCGGGGGGTTTTTAGTTGCTTCGGTTCGCATTTCTTCGTTGCTTTCCTGATTGGAAAGGAGATTTTGCAGGAGAGGGTCCTGGCATGGCGGGTGTGTTGTAAATGGCTGGTGGCAGGCGGAACTCTGCATACCAATTTGGTAACTCAACCGGGGCAATCTGTAGATTTTCACAGAAATTTGTTAGGTCATCAGTAACACGTAATATGTGTTGTTTGCCATTAAAGGTGGCCTGCAATGCAAGGGGAAACTTCCATCTATAGGTGATGCCTTTTTCTTTTAATACTTCTAAAAGAGGTTTCAGAGTTCTTCTGTTTTTTTGTGTTATGGGGGAAAGATCTTGGCAGAGCTGCACATTTTCACCATTAAATGTGACCATTTCATTTAATCTTGCTTTTTGGAGAATCTCTTCCTTAAAGTGGTTATAAAGGTTCGTGTCTTTTCACCTTAATGCATCCTATGCATTAAGGTGAAAAACCACCTGGCAATGACTGCCCCCCCATTTACTTACCTGAGCCCGTTCACCTGCTGTGCGTGTCCCCCAGCGTCCTCTTCTCCACGGAGTCTGGCCATTGATTGGATAGATAGGATAGATTGATAGCAGTGCAGCCATTGGCTCGTGCTGCTGTCAATCACATTCAATGACGCGGCCGCCGGGGGGCGGGACCGAGTCATACACAGCGTGTATGACGCAGCGTGTATGACAGGGAGCGCGCCCGCAAGCTAACCCCCTTGGGATAGAGATTGTCAGAGGGGGGTTAGCTTTTGCGAGGAGAAGCTGAGAAACCTGCCGAGGCACCCCAGAACAGGAGGATCGGGGCCACTCTGTGCAAAACGAACTGCACAGTGGAGGTAAGTATAACATGTTTGTTATTTAAAAAAAAAAAAAAACCATACAACCCCTTTAAGGCAGAAGTATGGGAGACAGCAAATAATGTCTCTTGGAGGTGCTTTATCTGGGGCTCTGGGTCTGAGTGCTCTGTGAGCTCTGTCCTATTCTATTGGAGATTCATCAGGTCTTTCTATGAGGCTATTAAAGATGGAGGACAGTGCAGGCTTAATTTGATCTGTGGTTACAGCTTCAGCTATCCCCCTTACTCTGATGTTATAGCTTCTCCCCCTGTTATCCAGATCTTCTATCTGCCTGTTCATATCAGTCAGATGCTGTGATATCATCCAGCCTCAGCAGTGCTCTGTCCCTCCGTTTCCCTGCTCTCTCAGTGACTGCCATTTGCTCTGTGAGCATCAGTAGATCTGCTTTTAAGTCTGTAATGGCAGCTGAGAGAGAGTTTTTTATATCTGCTGCGATCTCTGCAATGTCAGCAAAAGTCAGGGGGTGTGAGCTCTTTACTTGCAGAATTCTCAGATGCTGGCAGGGAGATCTCATCGTCCTCCATCGCCACCTCTCCTGTTGTCCTATGGGTCAGCGCCATCTTGCTTCCCCCACTGCTGCCTCTGCATCTATATTTGTTGAGGATTGCAGAGAAATGCTTGCCATTTGGGGTGGCTGACGAGCTTAGGGATCGATTCAGTATCCCAGTGTAGCCAAATGGCGTAGACGGAACGTCACTTCCGTTATAAAATCTGACGGGTAGCCTAATCTGATGAAACGGGGGCATCTGAGCCACATCTCCCTGTGTCTAATCAGACACGGAGCCACTTCCTGGCCCTGCCCCCTTTCTCTTCTCTTTGGCTAACTGACTTTGATTGACAACAGCAGGAGCCAATAGCGCCACGTTGCTGACTCAGCCAGTCGGACACTCGAGACATTCCTACAACATCGCTGAATCTAGATGGTGCTCAGGTAAGTATTAGGGGGGCTGCTGCACACAGAAAGCTTTTTATCTTAATGCATAGAATGTATTAAGATAAAAAACCTTCCGCCTTTACACCCTTTTTAAAATAAAAAGCCTTCTGTGTGCACCAGCCGCCCCAGCACCCACTAATACACACCTGAGCCCCCTCTCTATACAGCGATATCCACAAGTGCCTTAGCCATCCAGGACTCTCCCTCCTGATTGGCTGAGACACAGCACTGGTGCCATTGGCTCCCGCTGCTGTCAAAGTCATCCAATGAGAAGAGAGGGGGCGAGGGCGTGGCCGAACCATTGCTCCATGTCTAAATGGATACACAGAGCTAAGGCTCGGCTCGGGTGCTTGCTGTGGGGGCACTCATCAGGAGGGAGGGGTCAGGAGCACCGAAGAGGGACCCAAAAAGAGGAGGATCTGGGCTGCCCTGTGCAAAACCACTGCACAGAGCAGATAAGTATAACATGTTTATTATTTTTATATAAAAAAAAAACAAGACTTTACAATCACTTTAAGGACAAGTTTCTACCTTTTCCTGGCAAAGCACACTTTATAGTTACATAGTAGGTGAGGTTGAAAAAAGACACAAGTCCATCAAGTCCAACCTATGTGTGTGATTATATGTCAGGTATGCCTGGTAATGGACTGGGGGGGGGGACCCATGCCATTTTTTTCAAGTTTTATCTATATTGCCGAGACCCGACAATTCATTACAGCCGCGATCAGTTTTAAATAACTTTTTTTCCTTTAGAAATGTCATCTTGCTGTGGTACTGTTTTAAAAACAGGAAAAATGTGCCACTCTACAGGCATACTAAAGACACCCCCCAGGCACAATATTTAAAGGAATATTTAAATTGTATTGTTTCCCTTTAAGCATTATTAAAATCGGTGCTCCTAAAAAAACGTCCGTTTTTAAAACTTATTTTTGCATTGATACATACTTACATACATAGTTACATAGTAGGTGAGGTTGAAAAAAGACACAAGGCCAGACTGCTGGTTGAAAGCTAAACAGTGGGGACCTTGAGTTTAGAGTGAACAAGTTTTGCTTTTTGACTGCTGGTAAACAGCTTTTTTTGTGTTTTTGTTTTTTTTCTTTGCTTTCTTCAGCCTGCTAATTAAGGGGAGTGATTAATTGGTCACAGGTGCTTGAGGCCTATATAACCTTGTGTAGAGCACATCTGAAATTGCCAGACTGCTGGTTGGAAGCTAAACAGTGGGGACCTTGAGTGAAGAGTGAACAAGTTTTGCTTTTTGATTGCTGGGTTGCATTTTAGGTTCTTTTTGGGGCTTTTCCTTGTAGCTTTTTAACACCCATTTCTGACACTTTTTAAACAGATTTTTTTCTTTTTTTTTTCTTTGCTTCTTTCAGCCTACTAATTAAGGGGAGTGGTTAATTGGTCACAGGCACTTGAGGCCTATATAACCTTGTGTAGAACTAATTGTGAGCCTGCTCATCTTTGAGCCTGCTGGAACTTAGACCAAGTGGAACTGGACTAAGTGATGAGTTAAAAAACAGAGTTAAGTAGAACTGGACTAAGTGATGCGTTAAAAACCAGAGTTGAAAACAGGAGGTTATAACAGGGGTCATAGTACCTGTGTAGTGTGAGTACCTGAGTGTTGTCTGAGTAGTGTGTGTGGATCGTTAGTACTTGTGTATTGCGGGTGCACGTAGGTCTACGGGTACCTGTGTATTGTCTTGTTTAGTATTAGTGTCAGGAAGCTATTTGTTAGGTAATTTGGACAGGGTGTAATCCCCAATCCTCATTAAATGAATAGGTATGATGCCAGGCGGGTGTGGAGAGGCAACTCGTTGTACATCTTGCGACATGTATGCATTCCTTGACCTTCTGATCGAGGGTGAAAAAGCACATTGTTTCCCTGGAAGCCCAGGTTCTGAATCTGGGGAAGCAACTGTCAGCACTGAGAAGTCTCTCCATATTAAAGGAGAGCCAGGAACGTACACAGCAGGTGCCGGCAGGGGCCAGCACAGAGGCAGGTGGAGACAAAGAGGTGCAGGCACTAGGAAAGGGTAGATCGCTGACAGTCAGGAAGGGTAGAGGGGGAAGTGCCAGGGAGGCCGATCCAGGGCCGGAGCATCCCAATACGTACGCTCCATTGAGTGACATTGGTGAAGGTGCTTATATAATAGTATATATAATAGTTTTTTGGAACTATCGATGCTCCAAGCTGAGACCACCACCTGTGGAAGGGAATTCCACATTCTTGCCGCTCTTACAGTAAAGAACCCTCTACGCAGTTTAAGGTTAAACCTCTTTTCTTCTAATTTTAATGAGTGGCCATGTGTCTTGTTAAACTCCCTTCCGCAAAAAAGTTTTATCCCTATTGTGGGGCCACCAGTACGGTAAATTGAAATCATATCCCCTCTCAAGTGTCTCTTCTCCAGAGAGAATAAGTTCAGTGCTCGCAACCTCCTACATCCTTCCCGAGGACAGGTGCCCAGAACTGGACAGCATACTCTAAGTCCAGCCAGAACAGAGTCTTGTAGACCGGGAGAATTATCATTTTATCTCTGGAGTTGATCCCCTTTTTAATGCATGCCAATATTCTGTTTGCTTTGTTAGCAGCAGCTTGGCATTGCATGCCATTGCTGAGCCTATCATCTACTAGGACCCCCCGGTCCTTTTACATCCTAGATTCCCCCAGAGGTTCTCACCCCAGTGTATAGATTGTATTCATATTTTTGCCACCCAAATGCATTATTTAACATTTTTCTACATTAAACCTCATTTGCCATGTAGTTGCCCACCCCATTAATTTGTTCAGATCTTTTTGAAAGGTTTCCACATCTTGCGGAGAAGTTATTGCCCTGCTTAACTTAGTATCGTCCGCAAATACAGAGATTGAACTGTTTACCCCATCCTCCAGGTCGTTTATGACAAAAATAAATAGGATTGGTCCCAGCACAGAACCCTGAGGCACCCCACTTACCACTTCTGACCATTCCAAGTACTCCCCATTTATCACCACCCTTGTAGCCAGTTTTCAATCCATGTACTCACCCTATGGTCTGTGCCAACGGACCTTATTTTTTACAGTAAACGTTTATGGGGTACTGTGTCAAATGCTTTTGCAAAATCCAGATACACCACATCTACGGGTCTTCCTCTATCTAGATGGCACCTCACCTCCTCATAGAAGGTTAATTGATTGGTTTGGCAAGAACGATTCTTCATGAATCCACGCCGATTACTGCTAATTATACCATTCTCATTACTAAAATCTTGTATATAGTCCCTTATCATCCCCTCCAAGAGCTTGCATACTACTGATGTTAGGCTAACTGGTCTGTAATTCCCAGGGATGTATTTTGGGCCCTTTTTAAATATTGGTGCTACATTGGCTTTTCTCCAATCACCTGGTACTATTCCAGTCAGTAGACTGTCAGTAAAAATTAGGAACAATGGTCCGGCAATTACTTGACTGAGTTCCCCAAGTACCCTTGGGTGCAAGCCATCTGGTCCCAGTGATTTATTAATGTTAAGTTTCCCAAGTCTAATTTTAATTCTGTCCTCTGTTAACCATGGAGGTGCTTCCTGTGATGTGTCATAGGGATAAACACTGCAGTTTTGGTTACTGAAGCCCCCCGATTCCCTCGTGAAGACTGAGAAGAAGAATAAATTCAATACCTTCACCATCTCCCCATCCTTTGTAATCAGATGTCCTTCCTCATTCCTTATGGGGCCAATATGGTCTGTCCTCCTTTTTTACTGTTTACATTTTACTGTTTACACTTAAACAATTTATTGAGATTTTTTTTGCTCTCCTCCCCTATGTGTCTTTCGTGTTCTATCTTAGCCGCCCTAATTGCACCCTTACATTTCTTGTTGCATTCTTTATAAAGTCTGAATGCTGATGATTATCCTTTAACCTAGTATTTTTTGAAGGCCTTCTCCTTTGCTTTTATATGCATTTTTACATTGGAGTTAAGCCATCCAGGACTTTTGTTTGCTCTTTTAAATGTATTACCCAATGGGATGCATTGGCTAATGCCCTTATTTAATATGCTCTTTAAGCAAACCCATCTCTCCTCTGTGTTTTTTGTTCCTAAGATTTATCCCAATTCATGCCTTCTAACAAGGTTAGACGTAGTTTAGGGAAGTTGGCTCTTTTGAAAGTCAGTGTCTTTGTATTCCCCTTATGTTTCCTATTTGTGTGATTTATACTGAAGCCAATTGACCTGTGATCGCTGTTTCCTAAATTGCCCCATATCTCCACATCCGTAATCAGGTTTGTATTGTTGGTAATCAGTAGATCCAGTAACGCTTTATTTCTAGTTGGTGCGTCTACCATCTTAACCATGAAATTGCCTTGCAAGACATTTAGGAACTGGCGAGCCTTAGATGAATGCGTGGTCATCCCTTTGGAGCTCTACCCATAAGGGTTCCACCTACTCAATAGATCATTCAGTGGTCTACTTCAGTAGATCAGAGTGGTTCTCAGGCCCTTCAGCATCTGGCTTCTGTTTCTTTGAAGGGTGCCACCTTGTCTTCTGTTCCACACATACAGAAGCTACTGCTGGTTTCATGAAAGTACTGGACATCCTCTGAATGAATGATTGCTGTGTACAGGTGCTTATGGTCACCTAGTCACAAGCAGCCTTTTGATCCCCTTGTGCTACAGTGGTCTGTGAGTAATCCTGGTTGGTGATGCCTAATGTGTACACTGTTTGTATAATGGTCTACAGTGATCTAGTCAAAAATGACATTTGACACTTCCTACCCTGCAATGGTCTGTGAGCAATCATGATTGCTAATATCTCACTGTATGCTGTTTACATAGTGGCCTATACATAGTCACGTACAGCTATTAACCTCTACTACTAGTAGTGAAATTTACTGACCAAGCCACATTTTTTTATTGGCACTTCAAAAAAGTACATAAATTGTCAGTTTTCAGTGCAAATATCAATATTTGGGACAAGGGAAAGAAAGCACAGCGCCTCTAAGTGCAGCATTAAAAATATTTGATGATGGTAAGGATACAAATCAGCTACTCACAAAGGAATGGGAGGTAAGCACAATGTGACCATGATGATCTGCTGTGTAAATTCTGGGGGAGGGGATTCACTCTGTATCTGTGTCCCTGGGGTCCAGCTGGCAGCTTGTACGGTGGTTACCGGCATTCGCAACTCAGTCTGGGTAGCGAGGGATGCTGGAGACTTGGGAGCGACGTCACGTCCGGTCCACAGAGCGGGGAAGCGGCTTCGCATTCGGAGCATGCGCGCTCCATAATCAGGCCATACAGGGTGCCATCTCTGTTGAGGTTTATATGTGCTGGGAGAAGATGTCCATACACCTCCCCCAGAATGTAACAATGACTTAGAAGGAAATATCACCTTCCCAGATGATATGACCCTAGCCTGCCTAGAGGAACTTTAAAATGATGACAATGAGGATTACTTTACATACCTCACACAACATATGCCCACTTCACCTCCAGTTAGACATACCAACTTTCAACCTAAATCAATTTTTAATCCCACACATGCCAAAGGCCCCTATGTTTTTACCAGCTGGTATATTCAGAAGTGCTACACATGTGCCACAATACCAAAAAAAAAACCCTCGCTCTAATCTCACCCCATCGGAGACAGAGTCCTTCCTCCAACTATCTCTTAATCTCGATCTCATCATAAAACCTGCGGACAAAGGGGGAGCCATCATAGTACAGGATAAGTCTGATTACCTTGCAGAATCCACATGACTTTTATCCGATCAAAAAACCATATAAGCGACTCCGGAGTGATCTGTTACCACAACAACAGAGCATCAGATGAGGGTATTTTCAATACTATGGAGGAGGCTTTCCTAAAAAGAGAATTCTATAAGAGACCCTATTTTTTACCATCTCCCTAAATTCATAAGGACCCCATCCATCCTCCTGGCGCTACGCTTTCTTTCCCTTGTCTGCTGCAGAGTTTGCTTCTGGCTCCCTCACACTGGCTACCTATAGTGCTGGCTTATGGACCCCTTTCGTTTTTGAATGACTTCAATGCCAACCATTTCAGGATTATATATACATATACCTATGGACGTTATCTCTCACACTGAGAGACATTACTGCTGATCCCACACTGGAGATTGAAGTTTTCTCCTTTTGTTTTTAAACAGTTTTTATACTGTATTCCTCCATCCCCATTTTAATCTCTATATTATTGTGAGGGTCAAGTACATTGCATCCTGGGGACCTTCCCTGAACATAAGTGCAGTGTTTTTCCTGTTTGAAAATATCAATATTTAAAGTGATTGTAAAGTCTCTAAAAAAAAAAAAAAATGTTATACTTACCTGCCCTGTTGCAGTGGATATGCACAGAGCAGCCAGGATCCTCCTCTTCTCGGGTCCCTCTTCGCTGCTCCTGGCCCCTCCCTCCTGACAAGTGCCCCCATAGACCAGCAGCTTGCTTTGGGGGCACCCAAGCCGATTTAGATCTGTGTATCCATTCAGACATGGAGCCAGACCCGACCCCGCCCCCTCTCTCCCCTGATTCGCTGACTGAGTTTGATTGACAGCCACAGGAGCCAATGGCACCGCAGCTGTGCCCCAGCCAATCAAGAGGAGAGTTCCGGACAGCCGAGGGAATTGTGGACATCGCTGGATAGAGAAGGCGCTCAGAGTAAGTATTAGGGGGTGCTGGACACAAAAGGTTTATTATCTTAATGCATATAATGATTAAGATAAAAAAATAAACTTTTGCCTTTACAACTCCTTTTACCCCCTTCCTGCCTAGGCCAATTTTCAGCTTTCACTGCTGTTGCACTTTGAATCACAATTGCGCAGTCATGCAACACTGTACCCAAACAAAATTTCTATCTTTTTGTTCACACAACTAGAGCTTTCTTTTGGTGGTATTTAATCACCACTGGGTTTTTTTTTTTATTTTTTGCTAAATAAACAAAAAAAAATCTGAAAAAAAGGTGTTTTTCTTCGTTTCTGTTATAAAATTTGGAAATTAAATAGATAATTGTTCTTCATAAATTTAGGCCAAAATGTATTCTGCTACATTTCTTTGGTGAAAATAACCCAAAATAGTGTATATTACTTAGTCTGTAGTAAAGTTATAGTGTCTACAAACTATGGTATATACAGTATCTCACAAAAGTGAGTACACCCCTCACATTTTTTGTAAATATTTTTTTATATCTTTTCATGTGACAACACGGAAGAAATGACACTTTGCTATAATGTAAAGTAGTGTGTGTACAGCTTGTATAACAGTATAAATTTGCTGTCCCCTCAAAATAACTCAACACACAGCCATTAATGTCTAAACCGTGGGCAACAAAAGTGAGTAAACCCCTAAGTGAAAATGTCCAAATTGGGCCCAAAGTGTCGATGTTTTGTGTGGCCATCATTATTTTCCAGCGCTGCTAACCCTCTTTGGCATGGAGTTCACTAGAGCGTCACAGGTTGCCACTGGAGTCCTCTTCCACTCCTCCATGAAGACATCACAGAGCTGTTGGATGTTAGAGACCTTGCACTCCTCCATCTTCTGTTTGAGGATGCCCCACAGATGCTGAATAGGGTTTAGGTCTGTAGACATGCTTGGCCAGTCCATCACCTTTACCCTCATCTGCTTAAGCAAGGCATTGGTTGTCTTGGAGATGTGTTTGGGGTCGATATCATGTTGAAATACTGTCCTGCGGCCCAGTCTCCAAAGGGAGGGGATCATGTTCTGCTTTAGTATGTCACAGTATATGTTGGCATTCATGGTTCCCTCAATGAACTGTAGCTCCTCAGTGTCGGCAGCACTCATGTAGCCCCAGACCATGACACTCCCACCATCATACTTGACTGTAGGCAAGACACACTTGTCTTTGTACTTCTCACCTGGTTGCCGCTATACATGCTTGATACCATCTGAACCAAATAAGTTTACCTTGGTCTCATCAGACCACAGGACATGGTTCCAGTAATCCATGTCCTTAGTCTGCTTGTCTTCAGCAAACTGTGGGTTTTCATGTGCATCATCTTTAGAAGAGTCTTCCTTCTGGGATGACAGCCATGCAGACCAATTTTATGAAGTAAGCGACGTATGGTCTGAGCACTGACAGGCTGACCCCCCCCACTCCTTGAACCTCTGCAGCAACGCTGGCAGCACTCATACGTCTAATTTCCAAAGACAACCTCTGGATATGATAGTGAGCATGTGCACTCAACCCCTTTGGTCAACCATGGAGAGGTCAGTTCTGAGTGGAACCTGTCCTGTTAAACTGCTGTATGGTCTTGGCCACTGTGCTGCAGCTCAGTTTCAGGGTCTTGGCAATCTTCTTATAGCCTAGGCCATCTTATGTAGAGCAACAATTCTTTTTTTCAGATCCTCAGAGAGTTCTTTGTCATGAGGTGCCATGTTGAACTTCCAGTGACCAGTATGAGAGAGTGAGAACAATAACACCAAACTTAACACACCTGCACCCCATTCACACCTGAGACCTTGTAACACTAACGAGTCACATGACACTTGGGAGGGAAAATGGCTAATTGAGCCCAATTTGGACATTTTCACTTAGGGGCATACTCACTTTTGTTGCCAGTAGTTTAGACATTAATGGCTGCGTTGAGTTATTTTGAGGGGACAGCAAATTTACACTGTTATACAAGCTGTACACTCACTACTTTACAATGATAAAATATTTACAAAAATGTGAGGGGTGTACTCACTTTTGTTGGATACTGTATATCTGAAAATTGATCAGTCCCGATGTACTGAAGGCCTATCTAATTTCTTGAGGCCCAATAATGTCAGGACAGTACAAATATCCCACAAATGACCCCAATATTTTTTATTTTTTGCTATAATAAATATCCCCAAAACATATATAAAAAAAACACATTTCTTCCACAGTTTTCACTTTCTTCCTCGACACGGGTACTGATTTCCCTTCTGCTGCCTTTTTAAGCTTCCCTCACCTGGGACTTAATCCTTTTAGGACCAAAGTCTTGGTAGTCAGGGTTTGAAGGCTCTTCCCTCCCAAGTCTCTTTCAGCCTTCGAAATCCCGGGTCCCTAATATAAATTTAACAATCCATAGAGTCCTGGAAGTCAGTCCTCTCCAGCCAAAATTAACCTGGGACACCTCACCCTGCATGGGTGAGAACCCCTAAGTACCACAAATGCTCTGCAACTGCCCCCCTTAAAGGGACCACGTCACAAATATCAGGGGAATGTACCTGCCATCTAGGACGCATTCCCAGTGTCCTGTACATATGCCACCCCTGCCTCGAAACGGAGGTGACGTGGGACACCCTACAGTGTACCGTAGAGGGGGCATCCACGTTCTGCTGATGTTTTCCTGGTATGTTTTCAACTACAAATTTGAACTCTTGCAACACCAAAAACCACCTTGTAACTCTGGCATTTGTGTGTTTATTCTGTCTCATCCAGGTCAATGGGGCATGGTCTGACACCAGGCAAAACTTCCTACCGAGGAGAAAATAGCGCAGTAAGTCGAGCCCACTTAATGGCCAGACACTCCCACTCCACTACAGCGTAATTTCTCTCGGCAGCTGTCAATTTTCTACTCCATGGGGTGTTCCTCCCCATTGACCTCTTGGGACAGAACAGCTCCCAAGCTTTCACTGGAGGCATCTATTTGAACAACAAATTCTCTTGAGAAGTCAGGAGTGAGCAGTACTGGATACTGACACAAGGCTGTTTTAGGCTCCTGGAAAGCCTTCTCAGCCTCATCATCCCATTTCACCATGACTGGCTTTTTTCCCTTTGTCAGGTCTGTGAGAGGTGCAGCAATAGTTGGGGACAAACCTGCGGTAGTACCCCACGATGGCCAAAAAGGCTTG
This sequence comes from Lithobates clamitans, assembly GCA_037952925.1. Lineage (NCBI taxonomy): Eukaryota > Metazoa > Chordata > Amphibia > Anura > Ranidae > Lithobates > Lithobates clamitans. The sequence continues at coordinate 478,269 of JBBGZY010000412.1, read as the reverse complement.
CACCTGTTTCTTTGTGATTGGGCAGGGCTAGGCCTGGATAGCCTCTACTTTGTTCATCTGTGGTTTCACCAACCCTCTACCCACAATGTACCCCGACTACTTGGTCTCTTCCATAGCAATGGCACACTTTTCTTCACAATAAATCCTTCCTTTTTTAGAGAGTCTAAGACTGCCTGCACTCGGGGAAGATGGGATTCCCAGTCTGTACTAAAGATGACAATGTCATCTAAATACACTGAAGTGCATTTCCAATGTGGGTGTAAGGTTTTATCCATAGCTCTCTGGAAAGTAGCTGGAGCGGAATGCAAGCCAAATGGCATTCTTTTGTACTAGAAATGGCCATCTGGGGTAGAAAAGGCAGTCTTTTCTTGGGCTTCCTTAGTTAAAGGTATTTGCCAATAACCTTTGGTGAGGTCTAAGGTGGTAATGTACCGGGCTGGTCCCAACCTCTCTATCAGTTCGTCTACTCTGGGCATTGGGTATGCTTTGAACTTCGATACCTCGTTGAGTTTTCTGAAATTATTACAAAATCGCAGTTCCGTTGGGCTTTGGTACCAACACAATCAGGCTCGACCACTCACTCTGCGATTCCTCAATGATATCAAGTTCCAAGCATTTTCTGGACTTCCCTTGACACTGCTTTCCTATGTGCCTCGGGGTTAAGTGCGATAAGGTTTCACTCGAACCTTCACATTAGGTTCCGTGACAATATCATGTTCAGTAACCCTGGTAAGACCTGGCAGTCCTGAGAACTTCTCTCTATTCCTCTGTAAACGTCTTTACCTGCTGCGATTGCGGCTTGGATAGGAAGGTGGAAACTGGGACCGAGTTCTCCCCTACCAGGGGCTTAGAACTAACCTCAGCCAGGGCAATTTCCTGCTCACTGTCCTTCCAAGGCTTCAGGAGATTTACCTGGTATATCTGATAGGGCTTCCTCTTCCCAGGTTGGTGTATCCTATAGTTAACCTCTCCAACCTTTTCTACTACCTGAAATGGTCCCTGCCACCTGGCCAGGAACTTGCTTTCTACAGTAGGTATAAGCACAGACACCCAATCCCCAACCTGGAACTGTCTAAGTTTGGCAGACCGGTTGTACAGGAGTGCCTCCTGTGCTTTTTGTATGTGCTCCTTGACCAGAGGCATCACCTTAGCAATCCTCTCTCTCATCTGAGTTTTATGTTCTACAACCGTCCTATAAGGAGAGGCCTCACTTTCCCACATTTCCTTCACTAAATGAAGCAGTCCCCCCCTGGTCTTCGCCCATACACCAATTCGAATGGGGAAAAACTTGTGGACGCCTGAGGCACTTCCCTAATAGCAAACGTTCGTGCTGGGAGTAGATAGTCCCAGTCTTTACCATCTTGTTGCACAACCTTTGAAGCATTAACTTGAGAGTTTTATTGAACCGCTCAACTGGTCCATCTGTCTGTGGATGATACAGATGTGGGCAGCTGTTTGATTTGGAACAACTTGCACAGATCTGCCATCACCCGAGACATGAATGGGGTGCCCTGGTCTGTCAAGATCTCCTTTGGGAATCCTGTCCTAGAGAAATTATTAAACAATTCCCTGGCAATTGCTTTTGACGTAGTCTGTCTTGGGGGAACTGCCTCTAGATACCTGGTGGCATAATCGAGTACCACTAGGATGTATTGGTGGCCCCGAGCTGATTTCACCAAAGGGCCCACCAAATCCATCGCAATGCGCTCCTATGGTACCTCGAAGTGCAGTCAGAGAAACTGCATCCGCCGCAAGTGAGGTAACCGGAAGTGGGGCGGCATTCGATGAGCAGGCGCTGGGCGTCATTTCCGCCAAAAAGCGCAGGGGGAGGAGGGAGGAATAGGTCTGGTGCCTATATTTCCGGTCCGGCGCAGAGGCACTAATGGAGTCTGGAACCGGCGTTTGCCACATGCATTCACTTACAAATCCATCCTCAAGTCAGCCAACTACCTCACAATCTTCTCAAGGCTCACTGTTAGTCCCGGCAGTGGAGGCAGAAGGGGGTCCTGTGAACCAGGAAGGGCTTTCCCCCTCACATTCTAATGAAGAATCAGATGAGGATGAGGAAGAGGTGGAGAATACTCCCTCCACATATAAATTGTCTTTGGAGCAAGTAGATGGTCTCTTGAGGGCAATTTATGCTACTTTGGGCCTAGAGGAAGAGCGGAAAGAATTGTCTTTACATGACAAGATGTATGCACAGCGAGCCCAAAACTCGTACCTTTCCGTTCCATGCAGTAATTGCTGAGGCAATTAAAAAAGAAACTTTCTTCCCAAAAGCTCACAAGAGAAGGTTTCCTTTTGATGATGACCCAGCTGCTCTCTGGAATAAAGTTCCAAAGATAGATGCATCCTTTTCTCAAGTGTCAAGATCAACCAATTTGGCATTTGAGGACATGGGAATCTTAAAAGACCCCATGGACAAAAAGATGGATCAACAACTAAAGAGGGCTTGGCAATCCATCATGGGCAACCTCAAGCCAGCAATGGCAACTACTTGCGTCTCCAGGAATATGGAGTATTGGGTGAATCAGCTTAAGGCTCACATAATAGCTGATTCTCCTAAGCAAGAAATCCTTGATTCCTTTTCAACCTTGTCAGCAGCTGTAGCCTATGTCTCAGATGCATCAGCTGAATCTATTAGGATGTCGGCAAAAGCCGCAGCCCTTACTAATTCAGTAAGAAGGGCTCTGTGTTTAAAAACCTGGCCGGGGGACGCAGCATCTAAAAACAAACTATGCAGGGTCCCTTTCCTAGGGGATTTATTGTTCAGCCCCGATTTGGACTCCGTTCCTGACAGGACTGCAGATAAAAGGAAATCTTTTCCTGTCAAGAAGAAGAAACAGCCAGTCAAACGTTTTTTTCGTCCTCAAAGGGCTCAGGAACAAAACAAGCCTCAAGAGAAAAAGAAAAATTGGTCAGGGCAGAGGGTGAAAGGCAAAGGAAATGTCCTTTTCCATCCTCCTGCGTCAACCAGCAAGACGCAATGACAGCTGGTTACAGGTGGGAGGAAGACTTCAGGGTTTTCTCCCCTATTGGGCAAGCATAACAGAAAACCAGTTCATTCTGTGCATGCTGGCCCAAGGTTACAGAATAGAATTTTCAGATCTCCTCCCCCCAGAAAGGTACTTTATAACAAACCTACCAAGAGATGCAACAAAGTTCCTAGCAATGAAGAACCAATTAAAGGATCTGATAGATCAGGGGGTTGTGACTCAGGTTCCACAGGGGGAGCATTATCAGGGATTCTATTCCCATATATTCCTAATAAAAAAGCCATCCGGAAGTTTTCGATTAATCCTCAACTTGAAACCGCTGAACAGATCGGTCCTATACAAAAGGTTTCGTATGGACTCCATCTTCACGGTCAGAAACCTATTGACAAGGGAATGCTTTATGACATCGATCGACCTTCGAGGGGCCTATTTGCATATCCCCATAGCCCCTCAGTCTCAGAAATTCCTAAGGATGGCGATAAACATGGGGAACAAGGTTCTGCACCTACAATTCAAGGCCCTCCCCTTTGGCTTTTCTTCCGCCCCACGAATATTTACAAAGGTGATGGCAGAAGCTCTCACACCTCTCCGCCTACAGGGGATCGCTGTAATTCCGTACCTGGACGACCTGCTCTTCTTTGCCCCTTCCAGGGAAAAATTGTTAGAGGACCTCGGAAAAGCCCGCGGTCATCTAGAAGCCTTGAGTTGGATCGTAAACATGCAAAAGTCAAATTTCAATCCAGACCAAGAAGTACAATTTCTGGGGTATCAAATCAGTTCAGTGGAGCAGAGAGTTTTTTCTCCCAGAAGAGAAAAAGGTAAAAGTCCAAAATGTTGTAGCTCCTTACAGACAAATCAGAAATGATCAGTCAGACAAGTCATGTCAGCCCTAGGAACCCTAACCTCAACCATGCCAGCCATTCAATGGGCAAGGTTACATTTCAGACCTCTTCAGTTTCCTCCTGAGAGCATGGAATCACAGGACAGAATCTCTGGAGGCAAAGGTAAAAATCCCCATCAAAGTCAAGCGATCGCTTTGGTGGTGGAGAAATCAGGCAAATCTGTCAAAGGGCCTGCTATGGTCTTTCCCAATAGAAAAAGTGGTAATGACGGATGCCAGCGTGTGGGGATGGGGGGCGCACCTAGGTCAAAACTTCGCACAAGGAGTTTGGTCCAAGTCAGAGGCGAAAAAAGTCCTCAAATTGGAGGAAACTAAGGGCAGTCGCCTTGGCTTCGGATGCCTTCTCTCCAATCCTTCAAGGTTCCCATGTCCAGGTCCTCTCAGACAATGCCACTACCATAGCCTACCTGAACAAGCAAGGGGGCACAAGAAGCAAAACACTTCAGTTACTGGTTTCAAAGATCCTAGGATGGGCAGAAATTAATTTGCTGTCCTTATCAGCAGTCCACCTCAAGGGCGCTCTAAATGTAGTGGCAGATTTTCTAAGCAGAAGACTGATTCAAGAGGCAGAATGGACCTTGAATCCAGAAGTCTTTGCAATGATCATCAGGGCCTGGGGCCAGCCACAAATAGACCTGTTTGCGTCAGAAGAAAATATGCAACTCACGGTTTTCTCCTCCATTCACAGAAACGACAGTTCCCAGGAGACAGATGCATTGATACAGCCTTGGAACTTTCATCTGGGTTACGCCTTTCCTCCGTTTCAACTAATCCTGTTGGAAGATACAGAGGGAGAAAGTGGCAGTAATTCTAATTACTCCATTTTGGCCAAAAAGGGCATGGTTTACCACCATTCTACAGATGGCAGTTAAACCATCTTGGCAGCTGCCTCTCCAGCAAGACTTGCTTCTACAAGGTCCGATACATAATCCGGAAGTGGCCAGTCTAAGCCTCACCGCTTGGTATCTGAGTAGCAGTTGTTAAGAAACAAAGGTCTGTCACAACCTTTGGTAACTACCTTACTTTCCAGTAGAAAAAGAGTAACCAGAAAAATCTATGCTAAATATTGGAAAGTCTACAACTCCTGGTGTCGTTCGACAAATAGAACAGTAGAAAATTTGGTGTCAATTTTAGAATTCCTTCAAAATGGGGCAGACAAAGGCTTGTCAGTCAGCACACTTAAAGTGCAGATACCCGCACTGGGAGTTTTTCTAGAAAGACCAGTCTCTTCTGAGCCCTTAGTTACAAGATTTTTCAAGGCGCTTACTAGATCCGACCAGCTCCTGCTAAGCACTTTCCCAAAAGGGATCTATCAGTGGTTCTTCAAGCCCTCACAAAGGAATCTTTTGAACCACTACAAGCAATTTCACTGAAGAATCTTACTCTTAAGACTTTATTTTTGGTTGCAATAACATCGGCAAGGAGAATTGGTGAGCTGCACGCCCTATCTGTTAAAAAACCCTTTTTATCCATCTATACGGATAGGATTATACTCAAAACCGATCCGGGGTTTTTGCCAAAGGTAGCGTCAGCCCACAACAGGTCGCAGGAGATCATCCTACCAACCTTTTGCTCATCCTACCAACTTTTTGCTCAAACCCTTCAGGGGAGAAAGAAAGCCAATTCCACAATTTGGATGTAAGAAGGACTTTATTACATTATTTTAACAAAGAACTTTCGGTCTTCGGACTCTTTGTTTATACTCTTTTCTGGAAAAAAGAAGGACCACCAAGCATCTAAGGGGTCAATAGCTAGATGGCTTAAATCCGCTATTCTGGCAGCCTACTCTCAGTCGGGGCTATCTCCCCCGCTGGGAATTAAAGCACATTCTACCAGGGCTCAGGCCACTACATGGGCAGAAATAGCTGGTGCCACCCCAGATCAAATTTGTAAGGCGGCTACGTGGTCAAGTTACCCAACGTTTGTCCATCATTACAGACTGGATCTTCTGTCAGCAAGCGAGCAGGCTTTTGGCAGAAAGGTCTTGCAGGCTGTGGTCCCTCCCTAGCGGGTAAGTCTCTGTTATCCTCTCAAGGTGCTGTCCTGAAAGACGTTAAGGGAAAAATCAAGTTAGACTTACCAGTAACTTGTTTTCCAGGAGTCTTTCAGGGCAGCAGCAACCCGCCCTTATTGTTTTGAATTATTATGCTGTGACTAACCATATTCTGATTGTGTGTTCCAGCGTGGGCCAGAGGTTCTCTACTACTACTGGTGATAAGTAGGAAGGAGCCTCCTTTTTAAAAGATTGGTGGAGGTGTGTTTCCTGACAAGTGGGTGGAGCCACTCTCTCAAGGTGCTGTCCTGAAAGACTCCTGCAAAACAAGTTACCTGTAAGCCTAACTTGATTTTTCAGCCTCATGCACTTGTGAAACTCCATTTAATTGTGGTAACCTGTTGCCAGGCATTTTTCAGTGTAGGATCCCTCTTTTAGGCAGAAGAGAATGCACCCCGTGACAGCTCGATCAGGGTGGGCAAGACTAGAGGAGCTTTCTCCCTCATCCTCCTCGGTCATAACCTGCAGAGGGGAGGCTTCCTCTATGTTGTCCCCAGCCATGACCTGCATTAGAGTGGGTTCCCCCCCTCGGGGATCCCCTTAACTGGTGGACCATCTGCCCCAGATGCAACTCTTATCAGTGTTCTCTAGAGCATTGGTGTTCAGCTGTCCCGATAGCTCTTGGCTCACATAGTTCCGAAGTTCAACAAATAAAGGGCAGTCCCTTCCTATTTTAACATCCTGGATGAGATCGGGTACAACCCCAACCTCCTGGCACAGGCCATGGTTAGTGTCACTGATACCAGGGGGTATTCCTTGGTTTCCCCATGTATGCACACCACCCTCAGGGTTCTTGCTACTGGACCCACCTCCCCAGCTACCCCGGTACCCACAAGTGTTACCATACTTCCGGAGTCCAACAACGCTCGGGCGTGAAGCTGGTTCACCCAAAGGTCACATTTAAACCGCCCCTCAGTCAGGTTCAGATGGGCAGCACAGACATTCTGGGCATAAAAGGACATCCTTCGTAGAGCGCCACACTCCATGGGTTCCTCCTGCAGGGGACAGGGGGCCTGGATATGGCCCCGGGAGTGACACCACCAGCACAGCACGCCCTCATTCCTTTTTGCCGGAGCAGAAGTCTCCTGAATGCTGACTCTCTGGTTTATGGATGGCTTGGCTCTCCTTACTGGCAAGGATCCTCGAGGTTTGACAGGTCCCAGTAGATCCTCCACCACAGCATATGGTGGGGCAAAAAAGTATTTAGTCAGCCACCAATTGTGCAAGTTCTCCCACTTAAAAAGATGAGAGAGGCCTGTAATTTTCATCATAGGTATACCTCAACTATGAGAGACAAAATGTGGAAACAAATTCAGACAATCACATTGTCTGATTTTTGAAAGAATTTATTTGCAAATTATGGTGGAAAATAAGTATTTGGTCAATATCAAAAGTTCATCCCAATACTTTGTTATATATCCTTTGTTGGCAATGACAGAGGTCAAACGTTTTCTGTAAGTCTTCACAAGGTTGTCACACACTGTTGCTGGTATGTTGGCCCATTCCTCCATGCAGATCTCCTCTAGAGCAGTGATGTTTTGGGGCTGTTGCTGGGAACACGAACTTTCAACTCCCTCCAAAGGTTTTCTATGGGGTTCAGATTTGGAGACTGGCTAGGCCACTCCGGGACCTTGAAATGTTTCTTACGAAGCCACTCCTTCGTTGCCCGGGCGGTGTGTTTGGGATCATTGTCATGCTGAAAGACCCAGCCACGTTTCATCTTCAGTGCCCTTGCTGATGGGAGGAGGTTTGCACTCAAAATCTCACAATACATGGCCCCATTCATTCTTGTACACAGAGCAGTCGTCCTGTTCCCTCTGCAGAGAAACAGCCCCAAAGCATGATGTTGTCACCCCCATGCGTCACAGAAGATATGGTGTTCTTTGGTTCCAACTCAGCATTCTCTCCTCCAAACACGGCGAGTTGTGTTTCTACCAAACAGTTCTACTTTGGTTTCATCTGACCATATGACATTCTCCCAATCCTCTTCTGGATCATCCAAATGCTCTCTAGCAAACCTCAGACGGGCCCAGACATGTACTGGCTTAAGCAGGGGGACACATCTGGCACTGCAGGATCTGAATCCCTAGTGGCGTAGTGTGTTACTGATGGTAGCCTTTGTTACGTTGGTCCTAGCCCTCTGCAGGTCATTCACTAGGTCCCCCCGTGTGGTTCTGGGATTTTTGCTCACCGTTCTTGTGATCATTTTGACCCCACGGGGTGAGATCTTGCGTGGAGCCACAGATCGAGGGAGATTATCAGTGGTCTTGTATGTCTTTCATTTTCTAATTATTGCTCCCACAGTTGATTTCTTCACACCAAGCTGCTTGCCTATTGCAGATTCAGTCTTCCCAGCCTGGTGCAGGTCTACAATTTTGTTTCTGGTGTCCTTTGACGGCTCTTTGGTCTTCACCATAGTGGAGTTTGGAGTGTGACTGTTTGAGGTTGTGGACAGGTGTCTTTTATACTGATAACAAGTTCAAACAGGTGCCATCAATACAGGTAATGAGTGGAGGACAGAGGAGCCTCTTAAAGAAGAAGATACAGGTCTGTAAGAGCCAGAAATCTTGCTTGTTTGTAGGTGACCAAATACTTATTTTCCACCATAATTTGCAAATAAATTCTTTAAAAAATCAGACAGTGTGATTGTCTGGATTTGTTCCCACATTTTGTCTCTCATAGTTGAGGTATACCTATGGTGACAATTACAGGCCTCTCTCATCTTTTTAAGTGGGAGAACTTGCACAATTGGTGGCTGACTAAATACTTTTTTGCCCCACTGTATCTCTCCCTTAACGTCTCAGGTTGCAGCCATTTTTTGACCAGCTGACTCAGGTCATGCATCTGAGCCCTTGGCGGACAGTTCAGGAGGTACCTCCAACGGTGTACCCTTTGGGCCCACATAGCAGTAGTCACCCCAAGGCGGGCCAGGATTTCAGCCTTCAGCCATTTATAATCCTTGTAATTAAAAAAGTCGCGCTAAAAAAATGAGAATAGCAACAATCCAGTGCCTGAGGTGATAAAAAGTGAATTTGAGTAAAAAAAATTAATTGAAACAATACCCAATGTATATAAACCCCACAATGAAATGGAATAAATGATATACATAAAAAAGATTATTTTCTATGTGAAAAATAAATTGTGAAATAAAATTACATGGTTAAATGTGAACGGCAAAAAATAATTTCCAGAACACTATTACCACGTGCAACAATATAAAGAAATAATGTAGAGACACTGAGCATATATCCTGTGAAAAACAAAAATTAAGCAATATAAATTATAACCAAACTTGTATAGTCCATAGAAAGTCCAAGTCCAAAAGAACAGTGATTATTGAAGTCCGTGCATATTGTAGAAAACAGGCAAGTAGATATCCCCCAGTGCTAGGTGAATGCAGAGATAAAACTTGCTGAAGTGACAAAAAAAGGTGCATGGGCAGACCTCCACCGTTTAAAACAACTGCCTCTTACCAGAGAGAGTTGGTCTCTAGATTATAGGAGACCTAGAGGGCGGATGGCTGCAACCCCAGCCAGGGATCTAAACAGCAGACACTTGTTGTCATCCGAGACCCGGAACTCGCTCCGTCACACACAGCAAATAGAATAGGATGGCTCCTTGTCGTTTATTCCCGACACAAACCTGCGTCTCCTTAGGAGACGCAGGTTTGTGTCGGGAATTTGTGTCGTTTATTCCCGACACAAACCTGCGTCTCCTTAGGAGACGCAGGTTTGTGTCGGGAATAAACGACAAGGAGCCATCCTATTCTATTTGCTGTGTGTGACGGAGCGAGTTCCGGGTCTCGGATGACAACAAGTGTCTGCTGTTTAGATCCCTGGCTGGGGTTGCAGCCATCCGCCCTCTAGGTCTCCTATAATCTAGAGACCAACTCTCTCTGGTAAGAGGCAGTTGTTTTAAACGGTGGAGGTCTGCCCATGCACCTTTTTTTGTCACTTCAGCAAGTTTTATCTCTGCATTCACCTAGCACTGGGGGATATCTACTTGCCTGTTTTCTACAATATGCACGGACTTCAATAATCACTGTTCTTTTGGACTTGGACTTTCTATGGACTATACAAGTTTGGTTATAATTTATATTGCTTAATTTTTGTTTTTCACAGGATATATGCTCAGTGTCTCTACATTATTTCTTTATATTGTTGCACGTGGTAATAGTGTTCTGGAAATTATTTTTTGCCGTTCACATTTAACCATGTAATTTTATTTCACAATTTATTTTTCACATAGAAAATAATCTTTTTTATGTATATCATTTATTCCATTTCATTGTGGGGTTTATATACATTGGGTATTGTTTCAATTAATTTTTTTTACTCAAATTCACTTTTTATCACCTCAGGCACTGGATTGTTGCTATTCTCATTTTTTTAGCGCGACTTTTTTAATTACATTAGATTTACGGTTTACTACCTTTAGTCGCAGCTTTTTTTATTGTGTTAGCGCAGTATTTGTTTTTTAACTTTATAATCCTTGACAAATCAAAATATTCCTTCTGGTGATCCCCAGTGAAGAAAAGGAGCAACAAGACCAGCCCATTGGTCTGGGGCGACCCTTCTGTTTCTGCTGTTCTCTCAAAAGTAGCCAAGAACGCCTCCACATCATCACTAGGCGTCAACTTTTGCAGGTAATGACTGGCCCTTATGGCTACCTGGTTGCTAGGGGCACCAATGGTTTGTTCTTGTCCCTGTGCAAGACGCTGCACTGCTTCCTATAAAGCAGCTACCTGTGTTTGAGTAGTTTCTTGCTGGACTGTGAACTGGGCGACCAGCAAGCGAGTGGTTTCTTGTGGGCCATTGCCTCCTCATGGCGACGGTTGGATTCTGCAGCAGCCTGCTGCTGGGCTATCATGCTCTGAGCTAGGGCTTTTATCGCCACCTCCATGTCTCCTTGTGACGTTTTCAGAGCTTGTGCTGTCCTGACCCAGGATATACAAAGGTGGGTATTGGCCCTTTAAATGCTTTCAAATGGCTTTTGCGGTTATACTCTGCCCCGCACTCCTCCACCAAATGTAACCTGGGGATAGCTCTGTAATAACTGCCAGCCAGTTTCATGAAAGCAAACAGTTAATTTATTTTAATCACAGCCAAACAAAACGACAGCTTACTTCAGCCAACGTAAATAAACAGTCCAAATCCTGATATTGGAAACAAACAGAAGGCTCACTGCTAGTCTTTGGTCCCATACAGGGTTTAGGCTCCTCCAAATTAAGGGTGCAAGGCAGGCCACAGGGGGTTAGCAGCCCGTGTCTCAGTTTGTTTGAGAGCTCACACTGGCTGCACAGCTTGTGAGTCTCTCTTTTCCACTCACTTCCTTGACACAGGTGCTGATTTCCGTTCTGCTGCCTTTCATGCCTCCCTCACCTGGGACTTAATCCCTTTGGGACCAAAGTCCTGGTAGTCAGGGTTTGAAGGCTCTACCCGCCCAAGTCTCTTTGAGCCTTCCAAATCCCGGGTCCCTAATATAAATTTAGCAATCTAGAGAGTCCTGGAAGTCAGTCCTCTCCAGCCAAACTTAACCCAGGACACCTCACCCTGCATGGGTGAGAACCCCTGAGTACCACAAATGCTCTGCAACTTTCCCCCTTAAAGGGACAGTGACTCAAATATCGGGGGAATGTACCTGCCATCCAGAGCACATTCCCGGTGTCCTGTATAGATATATATTTATATATATATTGTATCTAGATACATATAGATACAGTGGGTACGGAAAGTATTCAGACCCCCTTAAATTTCTCATTCTTTGTTATATTGCAGCCATTTGCTAAAATCATTTAAGTTCATTTTTTTTCCTCATTAATGTACACACAGCACCCCATATTGACAGAAAAACACATAGTTGACATTTTTGCAGATTTATTAAAAAAGAAAAACTGAAATATCACATGGTCCTAAGTATTCAGACCCTTTGCTGTGACACTCATATATTTAACTCAGGTGCTGTCCATTTTTTCTGATCATCCTTGAGATGGTTCTACACCTTCATTTGAGTCCAGCTGTGTTTGATTATACTGATTGGACTTGATTAGGAAAGCCACACACCTGTTTATATAAGACCTTACAGCTCACAGTGCATGTCAGAGCAAATGAGAATCATGAGGTCAAAGGAACTGCCTGAAGAGCTCAGACAGAATTGTGGCAAGGCACAGATCTGGCCAAAGTTACAAAAAAATTTCTGCTGCACTTAAGGTTCCTAAGAGCACAGTGGCCTCCATAATTCTTAAATGGAAGACATTTGGGACGACCAGAACCCTTCCTAGAGCTGGTCGTCTGGCCAAATTGAGCTATCAGGGGAGAAGAGCCTTGGTGAGAGAGGTAAAGAAGAACCCAAAGATCACTGTGGCTGAGCTCCAGAGATGCAGTCGGGAGATGGGAGAAAGTTGTAGAAAGTCAACCATCACTGCAGCCCTCCACCAGTCGCGGCTTTATGACAGAGTGGCCTGACGGAAGCTTCTCCTCAGTGCAAGACACAGGAAAGCCTGCATGGAGTTTGCTAAATAACACCTGAAGGACTCCAAGATGGTGAGAAATAAGATTCTCTGGTCTGATAAGACCAAGATAGAACTTTTTGCCTTAATTCTAAGCGGTATGTGTGGAAAAAAACTAGGCACTGCTCATCACCTGTCCAATACAGAACCCAACAGTGAAGCATGGTGGTGGCAGCATCATGCTGTGGGGGTGTTTTTCAGCTGCAGGGACAGGACAACTGGTTGCAATCCAGGGAAAGATGAATGCGGCTAAGTACAGGGATATCCTGGACGAAAACCTTCTCCAGAGTGCTCAGGACCTCAGACTGGGCCGAAGGTTTACCTTCCAACAAGACAATGACCCTAAGCACACAGCTAAAATAACGAAGGAGTGGCTTCACAACAACTCTGTGACTGTTCTTGAATGGCCCAGCCAGAGTCCTGACTTAAACCCAATTGAGCATCTCTGGAGAGACCTAAAAATGGCTGTCCACCAACGTTACCATCCAACCTGACAGAACTGGAGAGGATCTGCAAGGAGGAATGGCAGAGGATCCCCAATTCCAGGTGTGAAAAACTTGTTGCATCTTTCCCAAAAAGACTCATGGCAGTATTAGATCAAAAAGGGTGCTTCTACTAAATATTGAGCAAAGGGTCTGAATACGACCATGTGATATTTCAGTTTTTCTTTTTTAATAAATCTGCAAAAATGTCAACAATTCTGTGTATTTCTGTCAACATCAATGAACTTAAATGATTTTAGCAAATGGCTGCAATATAACAAAGAGTGAAAAATTTAAGGGGGTCTGAATACTTTCTGTCCCCACTGTGTATATATATATATATATAGATATTTAGTTAGTTATGTGTCTGTACATGTCATTACATCTTTTTTTTTTTAACCAAAGAACATGTTTATTATTGTCAAGAACATCATACAAATGAAATACAGATCATACATTGATCAGAAGAGGTGGCAAATGGTGTTTGTATACAAGCATACATTTCTGGCGATATGACCATATATATAGTCAGGTGTGGTCTCACATAAGACTAAATTACCGTATCTGGATCGGCTGTTTGCATTATATTATTTTGCCAAACTAGATATTCCCAGTGGTCAGGTTTTTAGGGTATAGATGCCGTGAGCAAGTTTTGTCTCCCTCCCCAGTCTTGCAGCTATCTTCTACCAATCATGCAGAACAAGTGTTGGTGTTGTCTAACCATCTACCCCATATCTTGTGTTACTTTGTTGGGCACCCCCTATGTCTATATAGTACCTTTTTATATGGCAATGACGCATTTACATCCCCCAACCAAGCCTGTACAGTAGGAGAGGTGGCTCTCATCCAGTGTTTGGCGATTAATTTCCTGGCGCTAAATAAAGTTTCACTGAGAAGTGTAGCCATAGGCCTGTCCATGGTGTCTGGGAGTAAGCCCAGTAGGCATGGTTTTGGGTCTAGTTGTATTGGCGAACCCATATGATCATGGAGGAACTTTATAATCTGTGCCCAGTAATCATGTATCACTGGGCATGACCAGATTAAATGAAAGAAGGAGCATGGGTTACTTGAGCATCTAGGGCAGTTTAGGTTCTGGTTTGGAGAAAATTTGGCTATTCTGGCAGGCGTAAGGTAAGATTTATGAATTATGTACAGTTGAGTCAGACGTTCAGATATTTTAGGTGAGGTTTTCCTTACGTTTTCTAATATTCCTTCCCAGTCAGTGTCGTCTTTTGGGCCTATATCTGACTCCCATCTAACCCTTGCTGTGTCTACTCTTCTAGCTATTGCTCTATTGCAGAGTATGGTGTAAAGAGTAGATATAAGTTTTTCTGGGTTTGATCCTGTAATTACGTCTACCAATGGGAGCATTTGTGGGTTAGGAAAGCCATTTGCAAATTGGGTTTGGAGCGCATGCCTCAGCTGCATATAGCTAAATTGCAGGGAGGTCAAATTCTTCACAGAGTATTTGGAAGTTTCTCACTCCAAATAACATGATAATCTGAAAAAGGAACACTATCCCCTTAGCTGCCCATCTAGTGGCACCGGGCAAGGATAACACTTCCCCCAAGATGGGCTTGTGCCATAGGGGTGTGTGAGAATGAAAGAAATCGGCTCCAGTCATTTTGAGCGCCCTCTCCCATATATATCTATGTTGAAGCAGCAATAAGTTTTGTCCTTCTCTTTTCTGTTTTCTGCCCCCTTTCCTAAATAGGACTTGTAGTGGGGAGTACATGTCGTTGTTTGGCTTCTTGCATACTAATGTTTGATATCTAGTTTCATCAGTTTTGTGCATATAGTAAAAATGTGAGCGCTGTGCAGCTATGTAGTAGGAGTACAAGTCTGGTATAGCCGCTCCCCCCCACGAGGTAGGATTTTTGATCGTGTTCCAGGCTAGTTTATGTCTATTGGATCCCCATATAAAAGAGTTGATAATTTTGTCCATCGTTTTAAAGATTTTTAAAGGGATGAGTGTGGGGGAATTCCAAAACATATAAAGAAATTTTGGCAGGAGTATCATTTTAAATAGGTTAATTCTCCCCATTACTCCCAAGGGAAGCCTTGCCCAAGATTGTATGCGAGATTTTAAGTAGGGGAAGAGTGGTTCAATGTTGTTAATTACCGTATATATTCAAGGGGATCTCTTGTAATTTCTACACCTAGGTATTTAATAGAGGCGACTCTTTGTAGTGGGAGGGAGGCCGCATTAGAGGAAGGGGATGACAGGTCGAGGGGAAGAATTTGTGATTTGGACCAATTAATGCTCAATCCCGAGTGTTTCCCAAATACCCTGATGATCTCAAGGACTGTTTGGAGGGACGGAAGAGTGTCCTCTAGATAAAGAAAGAATATCGTCTGCGTATAGGCTCAGTTTTTCTGTCAGGGATCCCATGTTTAGCCCCTGTACATTTGAATTCAGCCTAAGGGAAATAGCATGGGGCTCTACTGCCAGAGCATACAAAAGGGGGGACAACGGACACCCCTGACGGGTTCCCCGTCCCAGAGGAAAAGGGTCAGATGTACACCCATTCACTACCACTCTAGCTGAGGGGGAGTAGTAGAGCAATTTCACCCATTTTATGAAGTTGGGTCCGAACCCAAACCCCCTCAGGCATTCCCATAAATATCCCCACTCCACTGAATCGAATGCTTTGGCGGCGTCTAACGCCACCACCGCCCTGTCTCCCGTGTTCTCGTGATCCGCCTGGATGTTCATGTGTAGGCGCCTTAAGTTCATGGCTGTGTTCTTACCAGGCATGAACCCCGTCTGATCAGGGTGAATTAAGGAAAGAATACTATGATTAAGACGCATAGCCAATATTTTGGCGAGTATTTTAATGTCCGCCTGGAGGAGCGAGATTGGACGATAGGATTCCGGGTGGTGAGGGTCCTTGCCTGGTTTAGGACTAACAATGATTACTGCCTGACGAAGGGATTCAGGAAGGGACCCAGACTCAAATATGTGATTGAAAAGTGTCAATAGTTCGGGGATCAGTATTTCTGAGTAGGCTGCATAGAAGTCGAGTGGTATACCATCCCCGCCAGGTGCTTTGGCTGGCGCTAGGGATGCTATAGCCAGTGCCACCTCGTCTGTCGTGAGGGGGGCCTCTATGTCTTTGAGCTGAGACTCTGATAGTCGGGGAAAATGGATGCCTTGGAGAAAGGCCTGGGTTTCTTGTTCAGTGACCCACGTCTTAGAGGAGTATAGATCTGCGTAGTACATTTGGAATGTTTTGGCGACCGATGAAGGGTCTGAGTATGTATCATCTTTGGGGCCCGAGAGTGTGACCACTACTGGAGGGCTCGTGTCCTGGCCAGATATGCTAGTAATTTACCCGCGTGCTCCCCTTGCTCGAAAACCCGTTGTCGCACAAAGAAAAGTTGCTGTTTAGCTTTTTCAAACTGTAGCTGGTCTACGAGGCGGGTTTGAAGTTTGAGCGCAGATGCTTTGTCCTGTGAGAGGTCATTCTGGAATTCCCTAGTTATTAAGTCCAGTTTGTCAGAGGCCTGCCACATAAGTGTTTTGGAGGTAGTTTTAATTCCACTTATTCGGGAAGATAAGAGCGTACATTAAGTTTAAATGTCTCCCATATCATGCCTATCGGGGCTGTGCCCCTATTAGTGTTAAAGTAAAATTGCCACTCCCTGTGGATGTCCTCTTGGTCTTTTAATGTTGATAGCCAAAAGGGGTGCAAACGCCAGGTGCGGGGTTCTATGCTTGGGGCTAATTGTAATGTGGCCCAGCATGGGGCATGGTCAGAGAGAGACATCGTGTGATATCCTGAGTCAGTTAGTAGGGGAATTAGTATGTCTGATATTAAGATAAGATCAATTTGGGACATAGTGAAGTGCGACGCTGAAAAACAAGAGTATGCCAGGGTGTCTGGGTGTTTGCATCTCCAGGTGTCAGTAAGTGCGAATTCTGTTAGTGTGCGCCCAAATCTGGTAGTGCATTGAAATAGGGATAGTTCTGTCACGTTTTCCGCAAGACAACAATTTTGTCCACATTAAAACTTAGTATATCATTAGACATGTTCTTTAACTTAACCTGAACATTTCCCCTTGCCCCCCACCCTGCCCTCAGTCTCCCGAACATGACTGGAGCATACATCCCAAAACTTGTGCAATTACGACATGTTAACAGCATTTATCAATCAAGACGAAGTAATGCACTTTAAACATAACGCCACCAGCAGAAGCCTATTTGGCAGTGCCGATGACGGTTCAACCAATACCCTTTGGGTGCGAACAAGTTCTGGAAATGAGTCCAGCAACGGAGTACGTTTGACCTCTGCGACCTACGAGCATGGGTAAGTCGCACAAACCTGAGCCTATGCTCCACCGTGGCAACAAGTCCTAGTATTTAGGCACCACCAAGGTTAGAGTCCGTGATGTTGTTGTGGCCGTGGATAAATGTGCCTGTCTCTGCTTGCATGAATGGGAGGAGGGAAGAATGGTTCCCTATTTACGGTTATGTGGATTCTCCAGTAAGAATATGTCCGCCTTAAAAACCCTCTTTCAGATAGTGTTATGTAATCCGTGTGTGAAAGTTTCTGGGGGAGTAAGAACAGGCAGAACAGGCACTTACGTTGTCAGCAAGTCGAGGAGTCGGTCAGACTGGGCGATTTCTTGCAGCATCATGTTGATCTATCCATTCCGATGCCAGGGTTGGGTCCTCAAAGAAGTGCACCCGGTCCTCTCCGATTATACAAAGGCGAGCCAGGAACAGCATTGCATATTTGATGTGTGGGCTCTTAGGTGGCGTTTAATTTCCGTGAACCGAGCTCGCTGCCTCTACACCTCTGCAGAGAAGTCTGGGAATGCTGAGATGAATCCAGACTGGAAAGGGATGTTGCCTTTGACCCTGGCCATGCGAAGTACAGCGTCGCGGTCTTTAAAGTTCAGCAGTTTCGCTATAAAGGTGCGAGGTGGTGCTCCTTCTGGTGGGCGGCGTGCCGGCATTCGATGAGCTCGCTCCACCAGGAATGTAGCAGAGAAGGCGTCCCTGCCATATGCAGCAATCAAGAGCTGCTCAAGGAAGGTGGCAGGGTCTGTACCCTATGAGCCCTCCGGTAGCCCAATAAAGCGCAGATTGGACCTGCGGGACCAGTTCTCGAGGTCATCATGCTTCTGTGCAAGTTGCTGCAGTTGGCGCTGTAAATCCTCATGAGAGTGTTGCAGGGGGTATAGTGTGTCCTCCGCCCGCCCAATCCTGGTCTCAGCCTCGGTGACCCGCTCCCTCAGTTTAGTCATATCATGTCTGATTAATGAAATGTCCACTTTCACTTCCTCTATTTTGGTCATTAGAGTGGACTGGCATAGTGAAATAGCCTCGAGTACCTCTGCTGTTCCATCTGTTTCTGGCTCTGCATGAGGGGCCGCGTGTGCTGCTGGCGCGGCGCCATCTTGCTCCTCTGTGTCCCGTTCCGTCCTCCAGTATCTTTCCAAAGATGAGGAGGCTGCAGTGTTTCTTTTCGGAGAGGACATGGCTCGGCTTCTGTGCGCTGCTTATTCCCACGATTTAGGTATAGTTTGATCTGTTTTAAATGGTGCAGGATGGGGGTATAAAGATCTCCCACAGGCGGAGCTCCGGTCTCTCACATCCTCTCACATCACTGTCCAGGCCACGCCCCCCATTACATCTTTTTTAAACTTTAGTTTCACTCGGCTGCACTGTAATCTCACAAGATTACAGGCAGCCCACCCACTTTTACATGGATCTCGGCTGTTTTCAGAGGAAAAACTCCTCTTCTCCCTCTGAGAACGGACGTTCTTGGATTCATAAACAGGCTGCAGGGGAGATAATTTTCCTCTGATAACTGCCGATATATGAACTGAGAGAAAACTTCTCAGTTTAATAAAAGTCCTTCCAATGCTGAAAAACCTTCATTTCAGTAGGGAGGAGCGTTTTTGCTGTGGCTTTTTTTGCTCCCTAAACATGCTCCAAAGATGCTTCAAGCTGGATTTTTTTCACTGCAAGTGCACTGCCCCAGTGTGAAAGCATTTATTGATTTTAAAGGGAAGCATTTTTCTTGAGCTTTTCAGGCGCTTTTTTTTTACGCAAAAATGCTTGAAAAACGCCTCAGTGCGAAAGGGGTCTTACTCCTTCAAACATGCATATATCATATAGATGTAGTAACATATAGAGTCCACAATATTATTAGGCAGTTCTAATAGACCTTTCAATGCTGAAAAAAAACCAATGGATATATCAGATACATTCGCACTTGTTTCATCCGTGTTAGTGTGGTAACACCCGTGCAGTGTCTCGTGCCCCAGCTTCTGAAGATGCCCTGTGAGGGACAAAATGTGTAAGAAGAGGTCTCTTATCAGTGACAACATACCACACACGAGGCACACGGCACTTCAAGGTGGTTTATGCTTTGTGTGTTAAAATACCTTTTACAAGTGCATGCAATCAGTTTTTAAGAATTGTTTTAACCACTTCAGCCCCGGAAGAATTTACCCCCTTCCTGACCAGGCTATTTTTTGCAATACCGCACTGCATTGATTTAACTGACAATTGCATGGTCGTGAGACGTTGTACCCAAACAAAATGTATGTGCTTTATTTTCCCCACAAATAGAGCTTTCTTTTGGTGGTATTTGATCACCTCTGCTTTTTTTTATTTTTTGCGCTATAAACAAAAGAAGAGTGACAATTTTGAAAAAAAACACAATTTTTTTTTACTTTTTGCTATAATAAATATCCCAAATGAAAAAAAAAAATCTTCATCAGTTTAGGCCAATATGTATTCTACATACTTGGTAAAAACATTCGCAATAAGTGTATATTAATTGGTTTGCGCATCTACAAAATGGGGGATAGATTTATGGCATTTTTATTATTTTTTTATTTTTATTTATTTTTTAACTAGTAATCATCAATTTTTATCGGGACTGCGACATTGCAGCGGACAGGACAATTTTGACACTTTTGTGGGACCATTGACACATCGGGCACACCTGGGGACCCGATGCGCGAAGGTCCAGCATGCACGCACCTGCTATGGCTCTTAAAGGAGCTGCCGTACATGTACATATACGGCGATTCACCCAGAAGAGCCATCCTGCCACTGTATACCGCCGCTGTATGAACAGGTGGCTGTCGGGAAGTGGTTAAATAAAGTAAATTTACACTATGTGAGCAGTCCCTTGTTTGTTTGTTTATATATATACACAAACACAGCCCTCAAATTTTCTACTAGCATTTTGCGAGTGGAAAATTGTTTCTGGCGAGGAGCTTGGCTGCCCGGGGGGGGGGGGGGGGGGGGTGGTAGGGCAGCAGCGAGTACCACCGGCATGCGGGGTTGAACAGGAGCCGTTCTACCATCAATCGCCCTGGGGGAAGAGGGCATGGAGGAAGAGGAAAGCTGCCAGAATACAGAGCGATAGCCCGCTGTTACAGCTTACATTACAAGTGCCTCCGCTGGTGATTACACACAGCCCCGCCTCCTGACTCTTTGCCTGTGATAGCCAGAACACGTCACAGAGTTGGACAGGCGTTCTGTCTATCACAGGCGCAGGGTCAGGAGGCGGGGCTGTGTGTAATCACCAGCGGAGGCACTTGTAATGTAAGCTGTAACAGCGGGCTATCGCTCTGTAATCTGGCAGCTTTCCTCTTCCTCCATGCCCTCTTCCCAATCATGAGCGGAGGCACTTTTAGGCTGTAACAGCAGGGTATTGCTCTGTGATCTGGCAGCTTTCCTCTGCACAGGTGAGGTAAGCTGAGGCTGCAATGGTGGGCACAGTGAGCTGAGGCTGCAAAGGTAGGCACAGGTGAGCTGAGGCTGCAATGGTGGGCACAGGTGAGCTGAGGCTGCAATGGTGGGCACAGGTGAGCTGAGGCTGCAATGGTGGGCACAGGTGAGCTGAGGCTGCAATGGTGGGCACAGGTGAGCTGAGGCTGCAATGGTGGGCACAGGTGAGCTGAGGCTGCAATGGTGGGCATAGGTGAGCTGAGGCTGCAATAGTGGGCACAGGTAAGGTGAGGCTGCAATGGGTACAGGTAAGGTAAGGCTGCAATGGTGGGCACAGGTGAGCTGAGGCTGCAATGGTGGGCACAGGTGAGCTGAGGCTACAATGATTGGCACAGGTGAGCTGAGGCTACAATGATTGGCACAGGTGAGCTGAGGCTGCAATGGTGGGCACAGGTGAGCTGAGGCTGCAGTGGTGGGCACAGGTGAGCTGAGGCTGCAGTGGTGGGCACAGGTGAGCTGAGGCTGCAATGGTGGGCACAGGTGAGGCGAGGCTGCAATTTTGGGCACAGTTGAGCTGAGGCTGCAATGGTGGCCACAGGTGAGCTGAGGCTGCAATGGTGGCCACAGGTGAGCTGAGGCTGCAATGGCAAGCACAGTGAGCTGAGGCTGCAATGGCGGGTACAGGTGAGGTGAGGCTGCAATGGTGGGTACAGGTGAGGCGAGGCTGCAATGGTGGGCACAGGTGAGGCGAGGCTGCAATTGTGGGCACAGGTGAGCTGAGGCTGCAATGGTGGGCACAGGTGAGCTGAGGCTGCAATGGTGGGCACAGGTGAGCTGAGGCAGAGCTCCAAAGGGATGAAGCAAAGGGGAAAATAATACTGGGAGTATGCTATAGGCCCCTTAACCTGTGGGAGGAAATGGAGACAGATCTCCTATCACAATTTGGATTAGCAGCAAGGATGGGAATTGTTATCATAATGGGGGATTTTAATTATCCAGACATAGACTGGGCGGAGGGAACTGCGCATTCATTTAAGACTCGCCAGTTCCTTAATGTCTTGCAGGACAATTTTATGGGTCAGATGGTAGACGCACCAATTAGAAATAAAACATTACTGAATCTACTGATTATCAACAATACAGACCTGATCACGGATGTAGAAATATGGGGCAATTTAGGTAACAGCGATCACAGGTCAATTAGTTTCAGTATAAATCACACAAATAGGAAACATAAAGGGAATACAAAGACACTGAATTTCAAAAGAGCCAACTTCCCTAAACTACAAACCTTGCTAAAAGACATAAATTGGGATAAAATATTAGGAACAAAGAACACGGAGGAGAGATGGGTGTGCTTTAAGAGCATATTAAATAAGGGCATTAGCCAATGCATCCCATTGAGTAATAAATTTAAAAGAGCAAACAAAAGTCCTGGATGTCTTAACTCCAATGTAAAAATGCATATAAAAGCAAAGGAGAAGGCCTTCAAAAAATACAAGGTTGAGGGATCATCCTCAGCATTCAGACTTTATAAAGAATGCAACAAGAAATGTAAGGGTGCAATTAGGACGGCTAAGATAGAACATGAAAGACACATACTGTAGCAGAGGAGAGCCAAAAAAAAACCCAAGAAATTCTTTAAGTATGTAAACAGTAAAAAAGGGAGGACAGACCATATTGGCCCATAAAGAATGAGGAAGGACATCTGGTTACAAAGGATGGGGAGATGGCGAAGTTATTGCATTTATTTTTCTCCCCGGTCTTCACGAGTGAATCGGGGGGCTTCAGTAACCAAAACTGCAGTGTTTATCCTCATGACTCAACACAGGAAACACCTCCATGGTTAACAGAGGACATAATTAAAATTAGACTTGAGAAACTTAACATTAATAAAACACAGGGACCAGATGGCTTGCATCCGAGTGTACTTAGGGAACTCAATCAAGTGATTGCCAGACCGTTGTTCCTAATTTTTACAGACAGTCTACTGACTGGAATGGTACCAGCTGATTGGAAAAAAGCCAATGTAGCACCATTATTTAAAAAGGGCTCAAAATACATCCCTTGGAATTACAGACCAGTTAGCCTAACATCAATAGTATGTAAACTCTTGGAGGGAATGATAAGGGACTATATACAAGATTTTACTAATTAGAACGGTATCATTAGCAGTAATCAGCATGGATTCATGAAGAATCGTTCTTGCCAAACACAATCTACTAACATTCTATGAGGAGATGAGTTGCCATCTAGATAAAGGAAGGCCCGTAGACGTGGTGTATCTGGATTTTGCAAAAGCATTTGACACAGTTCCCCATAAACGTTTACTGTACAAAATAAGGTCCGTTGGCATGGACCATAGGGTGAGTACATGGATTGAAAACTGGCTACAAGGGCGAGTTCAGAGGGTGGTGATAAATGGGGAGTACTCAGAATGGTCAGGGGTGGGTAGTGGGGTTCCCCAGGGTTCTGTGCTGGGACCAATCCTATTTAATTTGTTCATAAACGACCTGGAGGATGGGATAAACAGTTCAATCTTTGTATTTGCAGACGATACTAAGCTAAGCAGGGCAATAACTTCTCCGCAGGATGTGGAAACCTTGCAAAAAGATCTGAACAAATAAATGGGATGGGCAACTACATGGCAAATGAGGTTCAATGTAGAAAAATGTAAAATAATGCATTTGGGTGGCAAAAATATGAATGCAATCTATACACTGGGGGGAGAGAACCTCTGGGGGAATCTAGGATGGAAAAGGACCTGGGGGTCCTAGTAGATGATAGGCTCAGCAATGGCATGCAATGCCAAGCTGCTGCTAACAAAGCAAACATAATATTGTCATGCATTAAAAAGGGGATCAACTCCAGAGATAAAACGATAATTCTCCCACTCTACAAGACTCTGGTCCGGCCGCACCTAGAGTATGCTGTCCAGTTCTGGGCACCAGTCCTCAGGAAGGATGTACTGGAAATGGAGCGAGTACAAAGAAGGGCAACAAAGCTAATAAAGGGTCTGGAGGATCTTAGTTATGAGGAAAGGTTGCGAGCACTGAACTTATTCTCTCTGGAGAAGAGACGCTTGAGAGGGGATATGATTTCAATATACAAATACCGTACTGGTGACCCTACAATAGAAATAAAACTTTTTCGCAGAAGAGAGTTTAACAAGACTCGTGGCCACTCATTAAAATTAGAAGAAAAGAGGTTTAATTTTAAACTATGTAGAGGGTTCTTTACTGTAAGAGCGGCAAGGATGTGGAATTCCCTTCCACAGGCGGTGGTCTCAGCGGGGAGCATCGATAGCTTCAAGAAACTATTAGATAAGCACCTGAATGACCGCAACATACAGGGATATACAATGAATGTAATACTGACACATAATCACACATAGGTTGGACTTGTGTCTTTTTTCAACCTCACCTACTATGTAACTATACTATGTAACTATGTGTATGAGGCTGCAATGGTGGATACAGGTGAGCTGAGTCTGCAATGGTGGGTATGGGTGAGCTGGGCCTGCAATGGTGGGCACAGGTGAGCTGAGGCTGTAATTGTGGGCACAGGTGAGCTGAGGCTGCAATGGTGGGCACAGTGAGCTGAGGCTGCAATGGTGGGTACAAGTGAGCTGAGGCTGCAATGGTGGGCACAGGTGAGCTGAGGCTGCAATGGTGGGCACAGGTGAGCTGAGGCTGCAATGGTGGGCACAGGTGAGCTGAGGCTGCAGTGATGGGCACAGGTGAGCTGAGGCGACAATGGTGGGCACAGGTGAGCTGAGGCTGCATTGGTATGCACAGGTGAGCTGAGGCTGCAATGGTGGGCACAGGTGAGCTGAGGCTGCAAAGGTGGGCACAGATGAGCTGAGGCTGCAAAGGTGGGCACAGGTGAGCTGAGGCTGCAAAGGTGGGCACAGGTGAGCTGAGGCTGCAAAGGTGGGCACAGGTGAGCTGAGGCTGCAAAGGTGGGCACAGGTGAGCTGAGGCTGCAAAGGTGGGCACAAGTGAGCTGACGCTGCAAAGATGGGTGCAGGTGAGCTGAGGCTGCAAAGGTGGGCGTAGGTGAGCTGAGGCTGCAAAGGTGGGCACAGTGAGCGGAGGATGCAATGGTGGCACAGGTGAGCTTGGGCTGCAATGGTGGGCATGGGTGAGCTGAGGCTGCAATAGTGGGCAGGTGAGCCTGCACTGATAAAGTTGTTAATATTTATTTTTGTAACTTAATTCTGCATAGAACATTTAAGTGTCATTTCATGAGATAATTTATAAGTTTTTATAAGTGTTTAGGGGCAGTGCATGGTAGGGATTGGGTGGGGCAACTGGTGGTGAGTAACCCTTAAGGCCTGGCTAGTAGCTCAGGACTTGAACTTTTGAGCCCTGATATATATATATATATATATATATATATATATATATATATATATATATATATATATATATATATACACATATATATACACATATATACACATAAGAGAAACAAGGGCTTCCCCACAACCTAAACCAACAAAGAAAGGAGACTGGGAGGAGAAGAAAGTACACTGAAGGAGAGCATAAATCTGGATATCAGCATATAAGTTGCATCTGACTAGCATGCTTATACATGGGGTCCATACCTTCTTGTAAATGTGGGCACAAGAAGGGATCATGGAATTGGTTCTGCACAGCACATAATTGATCTTTTTAGCAAGAGAGACTGCACAGGTGTTATCACACTAATACAAGTGAAACGAGTGTGAATGATTATCTGATATCCATTGGTTTTTTAAATGCTAAGTTCACCCTTTTTTTTTTTCTAAATACCAGCTCCCCTATGCACCAATGTACTTTTTTTGCAAAAATATCAAAGCTTTCCATAAAATCTACAGACACTTACCTTGCTGTCCTCCATCTATGATTCCAAATGTATCTATTGCTTCTGTCTTACGTCCTTACAGACTGTAGGTTATGACACAGGAATGAGTTGACCAGCTGACCTCATTAGCATCATCCACCTTCCCGCTCCCAGCTGCACATTTTTTAAATGAATTTCAATCAATCAGTGATCACCCTTCTCACTAAATACACAATCAGATTGCATAGTGTATGGCCATCTTTATACAAGTACATAGAAGGGAGTGGACAGAAACACTCAGCTGCTGCCAAGTCCCGTTCACATCTCTGCATAGCGGGAACTTGCATTCCCACATGCATTTTCTTTTTTCTTTTTTTAGGGAGGTGTTTTGGAGCTTTTTCACTCAACACACATAAGGCAGCCGGTCCACCTGAATGTGCTGCCCTACACGCAGCAATCACCCCAAAGAAGCTTTAGAACTTTTTTTTAGAGCGGAGCTTGGTGCGTTTTTTGGTGCAGCGCATTTTTGAAATGCAAGGAAACAGACAGATGTGAATGGAGCCTTGTTGTTCTTGTGTTAACGCACCAATTTCACTTTCAGGCCCTATTCACATCTAGCATAGTGGGAGTGAGCGATATGTGGCTCGTTTTTCCTGTGACACGCATAAAGCAGCCCATTGATTTAAATGGGCTGTGCTATATGTGGGTTATGGGACATTTTGGCGTTTTGTGGGTTGCGTGTTTTTTACCGTTTGTTTTGCAGCATTTGCCACTCGTTTTTTCACATCGCAAAATGTGTGTTTGCTTCTGTGTTTGGTGTGCCGTTAACAATTAATGGCACTGAAAGCGCAACTAGTATCTGCCCTCCACCTACTCATCAGAATGCATGTACTTCCACTGTGGAGTCACTCATAAGCTAGTTATAGGAACTACAGATACCAGGGTGCCTTGGCGAGGCCTCTTGCTTACGCATGTATTTGTAAATGTGTGCAGACTAAACCCCTGTTTTTAATGCATACTGTTAGGTTGATTCAGTTGTCCACGGGTTGGTAGGTAAGTAAGCTTGGAATTTTTACTTGGATTTATACTTGGCCATGCTAATATCTATTTGCCCTCCAAATGCCGCTTACTGTAATGGCCAGTCATAGGTGGGAGTAGTGGACCCCTCTTTTGCATACACAGGAAGTACTCTGGTTTACTGCTCTAGCTGTTGGAACCTGCATTGGTTATTGAGGTTTTCGCAAAGAGTTACCCAACTCGTGTTGGCAAAAATATCCCCTCTGGGTGATTAATGTACATTGCAGGGATTTTAACAAACTTGGTTGCAGATTCCTACCTGTTTCTGCTCTGAAGAAAAAGCAGTTTTTTGTTTTTTCGTCTATGATAATGTGCAGAGTGAATCTGAACATTTTCATTTTTAATCAGTTGATGAACTTGCAGAGTTCTAATAAGGAAACGCGCTGTGTCAGCATCCCTTTAGACATAATTAACCCTTTCAGTGTACGGCACCAAAAATGAATTCTTTGTTGCAGAGGGTGCTAACATATGACTTGTATCTTAGTGCAGACTTCTGTGAAAATCAGCAAGCCATCACATAAACAAGGAATTACATTTCTGGGGGAATTCCATACACCAGCTCTATACAGAACACCTCCAGGTTACCATATTGCATTACATTTTTTAGAAAATTACAGTACTGCACATTTTAAAGGAGAGTAAATCTTCTATAACATTTAATTACAAAACAATGTGTGTAGAAATTGTATATATTATTTTATTTTTGTTTATTTCCTCTTTTTTCCCCCCACAAAAGTGGAGTTACCCTTTACAATTTTTTAATCGACAAGAGAGAGACTCAGAATCAAAGCAAAATTCAGGGCCTCTGTATATAGCATGCTTTTGAAATAGGGGTGGTTCCCCTTTGTCCTCATAGAACAGTATAGGAATAAAAGGAATATGCTTACAAGCAGCACAAGTGGTTAATTTCCTATTTAGTGTCCGTGTCTTTATTGCATAAAAATGTATAAATGTATTTGTAAATGGTACTTTTTATGTTGGGTAAATTATATTTTAGGTGTACAAAAGCAGCAAAAAGGGGTAGTAGTTGCTATAGGTGAATGTGGGGTATAGGTACACTGCAATTAAACTTCATATGTATGCATCTTGATTTTATTAATAGCACTTTGCTATTTTCATACATTTTCTCATATTCCTAATATTTATAAAGTATGAAAAAGATAATCAGAGTAGCCCCTAACCAATGCATTGTCTGTTTTTAGCTGGAAAAACAACTTTCATAAAAGAACACCTGGTACCGAAAGGCTATGCATATGCCAACAGAGTAAGTAGAAGAAAAAAAAATACATTTTAAATATTTGAAGTGATGTTTGAGAGAATTAGTTGACTAATTAATGTGAAGCTCTGGAAGATTTTACCCTCTTCATGACCAGGCCATTTTTTGCTATTTAGCACTGCGCTACTTTAACTGGTAATTGCACAGTCATGCAAGCACTGTACCCAAATTAAATTCAACTTATAGCATTTTTCTCACACATGTTGAGCTTTCTTTTGGTGGTATTTGATCACCACTGTGTTTTTTATTACATAAATGAAAAAAGACTGAAAATTTGGAAAAACAAAAACCCATTATTTTTTACTTTCTGCTATAAAACATATCCAATAAAAAATATTTTTAAAAAATAAAATTACTTTCTAAATTTATGCCAAAATCTATTCTGCTACGTCTTTGGTAAAAAAAAAAAATTCCAATAAGTGCATATTAATTGGTTTACTTGAAAGTTATAGCGTCTACAAACTATGGGATATATACTGGAATTTTTATTTACTTATTTTTTTCTACTAGTATTGGTGATTAGCGATTTATAGTGGGAATGTGATGGCGGTCTATCTGACTATCACTGACGCAGGGGGGGAACTGACTGGCACTGACATCATCAGTGACACTATCACTATGATAATACTATAAATTGTCACTACTAATGACACTGGCTGGGAAGGGGTTAACATCTATGGGCAACCAAAGGGTTAACTGTATGCCTAACAATGTGTATTCTGTGTAGTATGTGCTGCTTTTAATAAGCGATGTGTTTTTCAAGGAGAAAAAAACAGCCGCATCCCTGCTTTCTGTAAAGACCCCCAAGTTGTTTGTAATTGTAGTATCAGGCTGCAATATAACAAAATTGGAAAAAAGTGAAAGACTGTATATAAAATCTCCTATTTTTACTGCCTACCTTTTACCCCCATTCCCTTCCCTCGGCTTTTATATGGGTGCTCCCTGATGGATCCTGTAGTTGACTGTGAGCAAATACTGAGACTTGCATATACTCTAGATCTGGAGCTGGCCTCCAAATAAGACAAGACAAAAAGAGGAGCACTTTAGAGGCCTAAGATGGGTTAGGAAGAATTTTTTTTTTTTACATAACATCCTAAGTACATTTATGATCTCTATGAGAGATGTTTTGTTTGTTTATAGGGTATTTGACACTTTGCAATAGTAAATCTGAAAACCGAGTGCATAATTATGCTGTCATGGTTTCAAATTAAATGTGCAAATACTGTTGATGTGTATTGACTGTTTCCATCTCCAGCAGATAACTTTGTATACCCTTTGTGGTTGGATTGTTAATATTTCTGAACAGAATCATCAAAAATAAAGTATATTTGAAAACAAAAAATGATAGTAGCCCTGGAGCTTGCTCCAATAAAAAGCAAGTCAGCGGCGACAGCTTCCATATTCTAGTCTCCCAGCATCCCTCAATCTCTGTCAATTTTATTCCTTGGAGGACGCAGGATAATCACCAACTGGGTATAGTGCCAGTTGCAAGAGTTTGATGCTAGGCAAAATGAAAAAAAAAATACCCAACACAGGGGGACAAAATCCCCTCCACACTTGTAACAACTTATGTAAATGTCAATACAATGAAAAAAAACATAAAAGTATTTGCATTTACAGACAGTCGTAAGCCAGATAGGTGGGTTCTCTGTCCTTTTAGTGAACTTGTAGAAAAAAGATTTTACAGTGAGTTAAAAAAATCTATTTTTCCATAGTTTGGCCTGTTAATCTGTACTCCTGATGTGTACTTTAGGACACACTTGGAACATGGCAAAAGTGTGTAGCAGCCTGTGAAGAAGCACTGAAAAATGGCAAGAGCATCGTTATTGATAATACAAATCCAGATGTGGAGTCCCGTGGCCGGTGGGTGTGCTGGCTTAACCAGTTGGTGTTTTTTGGGTTTAGAAATGTTTGCTGTATGCTCAATATTATTATTATCTCCGTATTTATATATCTATTTTCTACAGCTTAAAGTAACTCTGTCACTTGAAAAAAATAATTGTAATAAAAGTTTCTGATAATGTCTCCATTGCAAGTAGGACATCCTCTTTTTGCTTTGTTAATCTCCAGCAGAATCTTCAGCACCCTTCACATTAAGGAGTATTGCATGCTTGTGGGCACTGTGCTTTTGTGTCCTTTAAGCCAGCCATACATGGATCGAAATTCAGCTGGTTTAGCAGAAAATCTCGATCCAGGTATGAGCAGGCTGGTTGTACACAAGTTGATCTATCAAGGTAAAACCAGCCTGTTTAGTTCTTGATCAATGCCACCGGTTACAGTCGGCGGTGCTAATCAGTAGATTCTGACAGCTGGGAAGTCTCCACACTGTTAGAATTTAAAAGCTCAGTGGGAGGGATTCCCCCATCTACATCAAATGTGTAGATAGGGGAATCAAGCCATTTTATTTAATTCAACTCCTTGGTTGAACAGAAAAAAAATACTTCTGTATGGCCAGTCTTAGTGATGTAGGGGCCAGCGGAAGGAACCACAGTTCACAGCTTTTCAACAGAGCAAAATGAGGCTGCACTCCAGAGTAGTAATGCTGACCATATACTAGTAAATTTTTTTTTCTTTCGGCCTGTGGGCTGAAAGGGAAATGTCTAATCGATTCCTCCACCCAAGCTATATACAGATGGACAAATTCCCCTGCTGGGCTATTGTATTCTGACAGCTGATCAGATTTTAGCAACTCATTGAAGTATTTTGTCCTTCTCCTATGTGTACAATACAAAGTCATAGACAAGAGTATAAAGCCACTGACCATACAAGGTTAAAGTGACATTCATTTTTTTTTTTAAATAACAAACATGTTATACTTACCTCCTCTGTGCAGTGGTTTTGCACAGAGCAGCCCCAATCCTCCTCTTTTCGGGTCCCCAGCCAGCACTCTTCAGCCAGTGCCCCCAATAGCAAGCCGCTTACTCTGGGGGCACTGGTGAATGCTCGCTCCCGAGCCCCACTCTATGCATCCATAAGACACACAAAGCAACTGCTCATTCCCCCCCACTCTCCTCATTGGCTGTGATTGACAGTAGCAGGAGCCAGTGGCTCCCACTGCTGTCTCAACCTATGAGGAATGAGAGACTGGGAGAAACTCAGCTCTCCTGCACATTGCTGGATTGTGAGGGAGCTCGGAGGGGGCCACTACACACAGGAGGTGAAAAACCTTGAGCCTTTAAAACCACTTTAAAGGGGCTCTGTTATTGCCAAAGCTCCCAAAGAGTGCTGAAAGCTTCAATATAAAATCAGCAGCAAAAATTACTAATGCAAGAGCAGGCATGTGTGCAGTTAAGTACAGGTCTCCAAAATCACCAGGAATACGCTCTGCTCAGGTGTGAATGCAGGTATTATTAAAGTGCTTACTTCAGGTGTTTTTCAAGCATATTGCAGGTGCTTTTACATATGTATCAGGCTTCAGAAGTTTGTTTCCTGGGCTGGCAAATGGGGGGGGGGGGGGAGAACAGTTCTATAGAAGAAGAGAAATCTTCAGCTGTAAATATGCATGTATTGCGCATTTACAGGCATTCCCATTGAAGCCTATATGATCAAAAATGTCTGAATACGATCAAAAATGTCTGAATACACTCAAAAAAAAAAAGCTCATGTGGTTGTAGAGCGTACAAGTGTGCACAGGCACAATTAAAAATAACGTGATTCTGCATAGTCAGGCGTAGGGAAACAAGCAGAAAAACACTCAAGTGTTAAAGGGGGCTATACCTGTCCAAGAGCTGGTGACACTTCTGGGAATCAGTCTGTGCTAAAATCTGGGGGAAGTTTAGCAGTAGTGACAGAGCAGCCATATTAGCAGGTAATGTTTAGAATAATATGGTATTCCAATACTAATATTCCAATGGTATTCCAATATTTCAGGTACATCAGCTGTGCAAAGAAAGCAGGAGTTCCAGCTCGATGTTTTCTCTTTACTGCCACCATTGAACAGGCCAAACACAATAATAGGGTAAGTGTGGGAGGAGCTGGCAGTCTGAAGTCTAACTGTGATCTCTAATATGTCACCACAAAACTGTACTTTACTGTTTGCAGTTCCGAGAGATGACTTACACGGGTAAAGGACACGTTTCGGTAAATGATATGGTAATCAACAGCTACAAGTAAGTTTTAAACCCAAAAAGACCAGACTCTGAATAAAGGGTCTAAATACTTAAGTACATGTGATATTTTTTTTTTTTTCTTTTTAATAAATACACAGACATGTCTAAAATTCTGCTTTCACTTTGTTATTATGGAGTGTAGATTAATGAGAAAAAAAAGAATTTAAACAACTGTAGCCTCAGGCTGTAACATAATAAAATTGAAAAAAATGAAGGGGATCCGAATACTTTATGAATGCACTGCATACTGTATATTTCATTCCTCTCCGGCCGAAATCCAGCCCATGGGCACGCAGGTGGGGGGGCCTAGCTCTCCGTCAAGTCCCATCCCCATTGCCATAAGAAGATGGGGCTTCTTCCGTTTAGAGAAAGCTGACCCGAACGTGGGATGGTACCTGATGGCCTTTATGTGGCCTAGACTGGGTAAACGTGTGGACCCATGACCTAACAGTAAAATCAGAAGAGTAAGAGAGACAAAACAAGGAAAAGGGAGGGGGGAGGACAGAGCCGCCTCCACCTGGCATGTATCCATTTTACTACAAGGCACTTTCAGTTACTGGCTCACGACCAGCAGTCAACTTACCAAAGAGGAATAGGGTATATTATAGTAATGGTCTTCATGGGCCTGGGGTCTCTGCCTCAGGGGTTTGCACTACTTTGCCCTTTACGTCCCCGAAGGGAGGGCTCTGTAAGTTCCAGGAGGTCGGTATCTAGATTGGAGGGAATGAACCCCACATTAGAGGTGTAGTGCAGCCATGAAGCCCAAATAGTGTTAAAGCGCTCACTAGTGCCATTGCATGTTGCTACACATTCCTCTGCCTCCTTAATCTCCTTCACCTTCCTGGTCCATTCTTCGAGACTAGGTATATGTGCCTGCTTCCAATATATGGGAAGCAGGCGCTTAGCTGCGTTCAGGAGGTGCAGTAACACGCACTTCCTATATTGGCTAACCGGCATAGGAGGTATATGGAGGAGGAAGTGCATCGGTGAGAGGAGGACATCAATATCTAGTACGGCTTTAAGTTGTGTCTTAATTTCCTTCCAAAAAGGTTGGATTTTTGGGCATTCCCACCATATATGAAGTAATGTACCACGGAGGCCATAGCCTCTCCAGCAACGGTCAGACATGGTGGGGTAAATGCGGGAGAGCGCAGTCGGCACCCTATATACCACCTTGTCAGTAACTTATAATTGGTTTCTTGTGTTCTAGACTCAATAGAGTTAGAATGAGTTAGATGGTATAGGGGAGCTAGCTGCGCCTCAGAAATCTCCTTTCCTAGGTCTCGCTCCCACTCCCTAATATAGGCCGGCTTGGTCTCTGACGTGGATGTGCCCAGTAGCTGGTATAGCTTGGATATCATATGAGGGGTGGATTTCTCCGCAGCAAAGAAAAGCTTGAAAGGTGTAAGTTGAGAGATGGCTCTAATGGGTATGCCCTGTGCTGTAAAGAAATGGCTAATTTGCTTATGGCGCCAAAAGTCCATTGGGAAGCTACCATGGTGAGCCCTAAGAGTTTTCAGAGTGGTAACTGTCCCGTTTTCTAAAAGTTTTTTTCGCAGGGGGCATTGGAATCATCTACCCACTTCTTAAAAAAGGCCATTTGCTCCCCTGGAAGAAACCAGCGGAAGCCCCCAAGTGAGGCCAACAGGGATACGGGGGGGCCAGAGAGTATATACCATTAATCCTATCCCTGACCTTAAGGGCCTGTCTCGTTAGGGGGGAAGTGGCCTCTGACAACCCCCTGTGTTATTTAGCTAGCCATGGGGCAAAGACCAGGTCCCTACCGGCCATACACTTTAACAGGGGGATTTTCGGATATCTGGTATACCTAAGCCGCCAACCCTCTTGGAGCGTTTCAGCACTCTCATAGCTATTCTAGGTCTCTTTGCGTTCCACACAAATTCTTTAAGCATGCTGTTGATTGAAGAGAAAAAGGTACTGGGTAACATTTGCAAATAGAATAGTACACGGGGGAGTATATTCATTTTAATAATATTTACCCGTCCTTGCCAGGTGAAGGCTGTTTTAGTACAGTGATTGAGGTCGCTTTTGACCGTTGTCAGCATGGTGGGGTAATTGTTGTTAGAGGGTCTCAAAGCTGTCAGTCAATTGGATACCCAGGTACTTTATAGAGGACTTGGTCCAAGTGAAGGGGAACGCCACCTTTAAGCTATTCCTGAGTGAAGCACTATCGGTAAAATTTCAGATTTTGAGTAATTGATTTTGAAATTGGAGAGGGCTCCAAACTGATGGAGTTCTTTCATGAGGTTTGGCAATGAGATCAGGGGCTCCGTTGGATGGAACAGAACACATCATCCACATAGGCCGAGAGTTCGTGTTCCATATTTCCTACCGTCAGCCCCTTAATGTCCTTGTTAGCCCTCACCTTGCTCAACAAAGGTTCCAGGGTAAGGGTAAACAGGAGGGGCGAGAGGGGGCAGCCCTGCCTCGTGCCATTTTTCATCAGTAATCTAGAGGAGAGGAAGCCATTCACCTTGACCTGGGCACTTGGGGTGGAGTAGAAGGCCATGATCCATGTCAGCATAAAGGGGCCTAGTCCTGCGGTCTCCAGGACTACTCTCAGGAAGGTCCAATCTACTAGATTGAAGGCCTTCTCTGCGTCTGTCTATAGGACCCAGTATGGACTCTGTTTTGGACTAGTGCATGCCCAGTGAATTAGGTGGATAGCTCTTAGCAAATTGTCGCATGCCTCGTGGCCTATGACAAAACCCGTTTGATCGGGGTGTACAATGTGAGGAATGAGATGTTTCAGGCGGTTGGCTGATATTTTTGCTAGGATTTTAATGTCCACGTTCAATAGTGATCTTGGACGGTAACTCTGAGCTAGGGTGGGATCTTTGCCTTCTTTGGGAAGCACTGTAATGTGAGCTAGTAGGGCTTCAGCGGGGATCGGATTTCCCTTGGCTATCGAGTTAAAGTATCTACACATAGGACCAGCCAGCAGGGGAAGGAAGGTGCTATAGTACGCCTTTGTGTATCCATCAGGACCTGGGCTTTTCCCATTGGGTAATGATTTTATTATCATTTATCATCATTTTATTTATCATTTTATTATTTTATTATCGCTTCAATGGCACCACAGGAGACTCCAGCTCCACCTTTTGCTCCTCTGACAGGGAGAGGAGCCAGGAGGCTACCTAATACTACTGAATGTCATGGCATTTAGAGGCCATAATCTCAGGTGACGTGGCAGAATCTAATGAATAGAGTTTCACATAATAGTCACGGAACAGGGAGGCAATTTTAGAGGAATGGGAGACCACTCCACCAGAAGTGGATTGGAGTTTATGGATGTGAGTGTGGGCCCTACGTTTCCGGAGGACTCTAGCCAGCTTCCTACTACATTTGTTGCCATGCTTATAGTATTTATAAGAAAGGTAACAAAGTTGCCGACACACTTTACGGTCTAGTAGGCGAGAAAATAGCTCTCTCAGCTCCAGCAGCCTCTTTAAAGCCTCCAGGTCTCCGTGATGCTTATGATGGAGCTCCGCTTGTTGCAGGGTTGTCAAAACCCTCTGAAAGTCAGCCTGTTGTGCCCTCTTGCACCTGGTTCCCTGTGAAATCGGCTCACCCCTGATGACAGCCTTATGTCCCTCCCAAATCATCCCCTCGCCTACATCTTAAGTAACATTTTTTTAAAAGTAATGCGTTATAACATCTGAGACTGCCACCACTGCAGTGTCATCCAGGAGATTCTCATTTAGGCGCCATGACCGCTGTGTGCCTTGCGGCAACATAAAAGTAGCTGTTACAGGCGCGTGATCTGATATAGTAATGCTCTCTATAGATGCTGCCTGCAGTAGCTCAAGGGTGTGTTAATCTATGTAGAGGAGGTCTATATGGGTGTAAACATCCTGGACTTTAGAGTAATAGCTGTAGTCCCTAGCTGAGGAGGATAGTACTAGCCAGCTGTCAAACAAAAGGTGGATTGGATGTTTTTTTTAAACCGTTTTAGGAACGCATGGGAGTGAGCCGAGCGGTTATGGGATGTATCGAATAGGGGGTCTGGGCGAACATTAAAGTCCCCCCTAGGATCAAGTGCCCCTCCCTAAATTCTTTCAGGTGATCCAATATTGTGTCTATGAATGCCAATTGGTTGGAGTTAGGGGCGAAAACATTAGCAAGAGTGTAGAGCGTCCCAGCTATCTCTCCTTTCAGTAAGACAAACCTAGCCATGGGATCTGAGAAATGTGCTTTAGGTTGGAAATGGCATGATTTGTGTATGGCTATGGCCGTGCTCCATTTGTGTTGAGAGCAAAGACCCCGGACATTATAGGATACTACCTTAACAGCAGCCATGGAGACCCAGGAATTCCTTCAGAGCAGAGAAGTAGCCGCTGGTCATGACGTGAGCAATTCGGTAAGTAGCATGCCTTTAGAATACTCCAGGTGGAGGCAGAAGAGAGAATGGAGAGGAAAAGAAAGCTGGGTAAAGCAGGAAGAGAACAAAAAAAAAGAAAAACAACATATTAACATATACAGTAACACAATTGAACAGGCCAGGAAACGCAGCCCACCATAGCGGGCAAAGTCTAGCCAACCCGTCAAATAAGTAGTCAGTGAGTCCGACCAGGGGTGCCTTCCTACCACAAGAGAGATCTCAGGCCATGACCCACCTTCCTGTTTAGGGTTTACACCCAATGTGAGTAAGCCTACTGAGGGAACAGAGGCCAGCGTGGGGAAGATAAGAACCCCGCTCCCCTCCCACCGCCTCTATAAGGCACCTAAGTGCAAACAGGGGGTGCCCATTGTGCGATTGCAGTGTCTGACATCTACGGCGTGGAAGAATATGCCTGGAACCTCAGGGGGTTAGTAGCAGCAATACGGTCCCGGTAACAAAACCTGAATATAAGGTCGGGGTCTCCCCGGCCAAGTCATTGAGGACAAAAGTATGCAAGTTCCATTCAGGAGAGAAGTGCAGTGGAGTCTTCACTTAGAGGTAAGGTTTCGTCAGTCCCTGGCGGAAACAGGGCCGGAGGAGTACTGGCAGTGTGGTGTCTGTTACTCCTATGGCGTCCTTTGCCTCTCGCTGTTTACCATGGCTGTGGGAGGGAGAAAGCTGGTAAATCTGTCTCTTCTCCAGTCAGGAAAGTCCACATCTCCTAGTTGCAGGGCAGAGAGGAAGTGTGGCAGGTCATCCTTACTGCGTAGCGTAACTTGTCGCCCTTCTTTCACCACTTGCAGGTTAAAAGGAAAACCCCATCGGTAGGTAAGGTCTGCGTCTTGAATGGCTGTGAGCAGGGGGCGCAGGGCCCTGTGTTGCATAAGGGTGCGCTTGGAGAGGTCTTGGTAGAAAAACAATTTTGCCCCATCAAAATCAAAGTAAAGTTTGTTCCTCATCTTCTGCATTATGCAATCCCTCAAAGTGTGCTTGTGAAGTTTACAGATAATGTCACGTGGGGATTCAGGGTCCTGGGAAGGTGGCTTCAGGGCTCTATGTGCATGATCAATTTCCATCAGGGTGGTATTTACCTAAACACTCCCAAGGATCGGATAAGGATCGGTGTTGTAGCTTCAGGCATGCCACGGATGTGTATGTTAGCGCGTCTGCTGCGATTTTCAAAATCATCCATTTGGGATATTAGGGCTTCCATCTTGTGGTTCTGTGCAGTGCATTTCTCCTGCAGCATGGCTATGTGAGAGACAGAATCCTCAAAATGCTGTTCTAAAGTCTCCAGCCTGCCCCCCAAATGTGTGGTGTCTACTTTTAATTGAGCAATGTCCTGGGTAAAGGCCTTCTCTATTCTGGCAGTGAATCGTTCCAGGTCCTCTCTAGTAGGGAGGGACTGAATATTGGCGCTTAAGGTCGCCGTCTCCCATGAGATCTGTGAGGTCTGGGCCTAGTCCCTATGAGGATAGGGAGCCTGGTGAGGCAGGGGGAGCTGTATCACTCACCGATGGAGGCGATGGGATCCCCGATGCTGCTGGCTCTGGAGCTGTGGCCTCGTGATGCTGGGGGCCTTTCTTCTCTTGGTGCCTGCCTTTCTGGACCGACGGGTCTCTGGGAAGAACGAGTCCAGTGGGCCTTGCTTTGCCCGGTCCGTCCTTGGTGGCTGGGAAGCTGCCCGCGATTGCTGGGACATGTTTTAAGCCGTTCCCGATCGAGTACGCCCCTGTTATGGCTGAAGTTAGCTGCAGTGAGATCGGAGCTGAGGGCAGACACATCCTCACTCCTCCATCGCTTGGCCACGCTCCCTTAACAAATCCTTTCAACTGTCTGTATATTATTGCACACAGAGATTTTTAGACTAATGTGTAATAGGTTGCCAATCCATTGATCAAAACTGATGGCCTCCTTGTTTGTCATTATGCAGAGCCATCCAGTGAGCGTCTGGTCCCAACTTTATTCTGCAGCTTGATAATGACCTCAAACACTTGGTTAAAAGCATTAAAAAATAACTATATGCAGCAAAAACATAAATGGGGTGGGAATCCTTCTGTGGATGGTACTGTCCTCACAGAGCCCTGATCTCAATATCATCAAGTCAGTTAGCATGAACCTATCACACATGTACCTTCAGAAATTTTATACAAATGTATCTTAACAATTGTTTCTGTTTTTAGGGCAAAGTTTGGTAACGTTTTTCTGTTTATTGCTAAGAAATGTGAAAACTTTTTTTAATGAATATATTTTATAAGGCAATCCCACTACAGTCGACCCCCGTGAAGTCGCGGTTCAGAGTTTGCGGCCTCAGTTGTTCGTGGATTTTTTTCAAGCCTAGCATTCCCGCATCATAACAGTTTACCACATGTCGCAATCTTGAGTGTTTCACTGAGTGTTCTTTGAGTGTTCTTTGTTTTATTCTTCTTAAAGCCCTAAGATGCTGCCCAAACGCACCCTGCCTGAAAAAGAGGTGCTACCAAGGCATTTAATAGGCATTTTTTCTACCACATCCAAAATTCACAGATTTTCACAATTCGCGGGTGCACAAAGAACGTAACCCCCGCGAATTTCGGGGGGGGGGTTGACTGTATACAGCACTGTACATATACAGTATGTGAAATGTATTAGCAAGCTAAATATTTTTATTACTGTATAGCTACTCTTGAGATATTGCCAACTTTGCCAGACAACGTAGCCAGGTACATTTCTGTACAATTTAGCATTCCACCTTAGTCAAAGAACCGAGTCTCCCAGCCTGCTGATTGGGCAATAAAGGAAGAGCATTACAATAATAAGGTCATTACCATGTTCTTCTCTTCTGTAAAGAGTATAGTTTTAATGTGAGGGTTCTGTACTCAGCAGTAAGGCCTTGACTGACTAGAGCATTGACAGTTATGAAAAAATGCATTGTTTTTAACTAAAATAATCTGTATGTTTTCAACTGTTGAAAGAAAAAGTTGAAACATTAAACATTATATGTCTTTTTGTATTTGTGTAGGAGCAAATATGTGGCACCATCTCTAAATGAAGGTTTCAGTGAAATTCTGAAAATTTTTTTTGTACCAAGCTTCAAGCATCCAGAGCTAAAATCTTTGTATCTGCAGTTCTCAGAAGGCTAATTGGAGTCACAATTTTGTCACCCAGGATCAAGAAAAACCCTAATATATTAATGAAATATTAAAAAATATGTAATTCCATGTAGGGCAGTCTAAGTAAAGCCACTTATGATTGGGTGGATTTGGTTCCAATACTTTTCTGTACTTGTTTTTTTTTTTTATCAAGTACATCTGTTTACTATATAAGATATGTTTGCTACATGAGGCATTATTTTGATTACTAGAATTTACACAATTGAAATTAAAGAGGTAATATTAAATTACTGATTCTATAATAAAGAAATACTGTATGCCTCGTTGATGAATAAAAGTAAAGTTTTCTTTTTAACACATTTTTAGTAAAGGGTTTTAAAAAACATCTGTTGTCCTAGTAGATTATGTGGTTGTACACCTGTAACAATGTGTAGGAGTGGGAGGCATAGGGAAGGGGAGAGAACATCACATTATTATTATTATACAGGATTTA
The DNA here is from genome assembly GCA_037952925.1 of Lithobates clamitans. NCBI lineage: Eukaryota > Metazoa > Chordata > Amphibia > Anura > Ranidae > Lithobates > Lithobates clamitans. Next base: position 438,354 of record JBBGZY010000412.1, on the reverse strand, counting down.
TATAGCGCCAACAGTTTATGCAGCGCTTTACAACATTAGGGCAGACAGTACAATTACAATACAATTCGATACAGGGGGGAATCAGAGAGCCCTGCTCGTTAGAGCATACAGTCTAGGAGGGAGGGTCAAGTTATTCAAAAGGGTAAAAGCTGTGGGGGATGAGCTAATGGAGAAAATAGTGTAGTTGTTAGATGGAGGCAGGATAGGCTTCTCTGAAGAGGAAAGTTTTTAGGGATCCCCTAAAAGTGGATACATTTGGAGACAGTCTGACAGAATGGGTTAGCGAATTCCAGAGGAATGGCGAGGCTCGGGAGAAGTCCTGGAGGCGGATATGGGAGGACTTGATGAAGGAAGCTAGAGAGAAGGTGGTCTTGGGAGGAACGAAGAGGGTGATTAGGTTGGTATTTTGAGACTGGGCTAGTGATGTAGCTGGGGGCAGAGTTGTGGATGGCTTTGTAACTTATTGTTAGTATTTTGAATTGAATTCGTTGGGCAAGTGGCAGCCAATGGAGGGATTGGCAGAGAGGGGTAGCAGACACTGTGCGGTTTGTAAGGTGGATGAGTCTGGTAGCAGCATTCATGATGGACTGAAGGGGGGATAGTCTATTTAAAGGTAAGCCAATGAGGAGGGAGTTGCAGTAGTCAAGGCGAGAGATAACCAGGGAGTGAATCAGGAGCTTTGTGGTTTCATTGGTTAGAAAGATACGTAGTTTAGAGATGTTGCAGAGGTTGAGGCGGCAAGCTTTGGATAGTGATTGGATGTGGGGCCAAAAGGAGAGTTCAGAGAACATCAGGGCCCTCCACATGTATGACAGTCCAAACCTGCCTGGCTTTATGTGAAAAAGTAATTGCCCGCTAAACCTATTAACTGGTTGTGTCAACCTTGGCGGCAACAGCTGCAATCAAGCATCTGCGATAACTGGTAATGAGTTTTTCACATTGCTGTGGAGCAATTTTGGCCCACTCTTCTTTGCAGAATTGTTTTTGCTTTGAACCATTTGGAGGTGGACTTGCTGTTGTGTTTCAGATCATTGTCCTGCTGCATAACCCAAGTGCACTTGAGCTTGAGGTCACAAACTGATCACAGACATTCTCCTTTAGGGTTTTCTGGTAGAGTTCAGAATTCATGGTTCTATCAATTATGGTAAGTCATACAGGTTCTGAAGCTGCAAAGCAGCCCTAGACCATCCCGCTACCACCACCATGTCTGAATGTTGGTATGATGTTCTTGTTATGAAATGCTGTATTAGTTTTATGCCAGATGTAACGGGACGCACACCTTCCAAAAAGTTAAATTTTTTGTCTCATCAGTCCACAGAATATTTGCCTTGGGGATAATCGAGATGTTTTTTGGTAAATGTGAGATGAGCCTTTGTGTTTTTTTTGGTCAGCAGTGGCTTTGGCCTTGGAACTCTCCCATGGATGCCATTTTTACCCAGTCTCTTATTGTTGAACCATGAACACTGATCTTACCTGAGGCAAGTGAGGCCTGCAGTACTTTAGATGTTCTGGGTTTTTTTATGACCTCCTGAATGAGTCATCGTCATACTCTTGGAGTTATTTTTGTAGGCCGGCCACTCCTGGGAGGGTTCACCACTGTTCCAAGTTATTTCCATTTGTGGATAATGGCTCTCCCCATGGTTCACTGGAGTTTCAAAGCCTTAGAAATGGCTTTGAAACCCTTCCTAGACCGATACATGTACATTACTTTTTTCTAATCTGTTCTTTTTTTTTTTTGGATTGTGGCATGATGTGTGGCTTTTTATGTTTATCTGTTAGGCTGCTTTCACACTAGGGTGGGGTGGGGGGTGATAGGGGCGCTTTACCGCTGTTATTGCTGCGCTTTTCAGCTGCTAGCAGGAAGCTTTTAACCCCCACTAGCAGCCGAATAAAGGGTTAAAAGCGCCCGCAAAGCACCACTGCTGAAGCGTTTTTCAGGCGCTTCAGCAGCGGTGCTTTGTGAGAGCCTGAGAAGCACTCGGGCTGTCACAATGGGGCTGCAGGGGAATCGTTTTTCAGGTGCTTTACAGGCACTATTTTTAGCCCAAAAGCTCCTGAAAAACGCCCCAGAGTGAAAGGGGTCTAAGCATGTTTCACTTTGTCAGACAGCTTCTATTTATGTGATTTCTTGATTCAATAGGTCTGGTAGTAATCAGGCCTGGGTGTGGCAAGTGAAATTTAACTCCGCTTTCCAAAAAATTGTGGTTAATCACAGTTCATTCATGATTCAGCATGGGAGGGGGCAATTACTTTTTCACATAGGGCCAGGCAGGTTTGAACAGCTTTTTTCCCTTAATAAATGAAATAATAATTTAAAACCTGCATCTTGGATTTAGTCGGGTTATCTTTGTGTAATATTAAAATTAGTTTGATCTGAATCATTAAAGTAACAGTTAACATTTTTGGGAGTATCTGCTAAGTTTCTCACTGTTAAAAAATGCACTGTGAAACTTTAATTGAATGTGTGAATTGTTTCTTCCAACCTCTTGCAATAGTTTGTTTGGCAACCAGTAGTACATAAGTGGCTAATTTGAATTGGGTCTTTTTGAGGGCTGGAGGTTTAGGATGGAAACGTGTAACCCAGCATTCTCTTGCAATATTTAACCTTTTTTTCAGTGATTTTAACCACTTCCCTACCCAGCCATAGACATATGACGTCCACAGGTGGGATCTTCCATCCTGGGTGGACGTCATATGACGGCCTGGGATTCCTGGCCATCTAGGGGGCACGCACGCGCCCTTCGCGTTGCTCGGGACCCGGTGCGTGTGCCCGGCGGCCGCGATGTCCGCCGGGCACCCGCGATTGCCCGTTAACCGGGCCGGACCATGGATCTGTGTATGTAAACACACAGATCCACGTCCTGTCAGTTCAGAGGAGAGCGATCTGTGTTCCCAGTACAGCGGAACACTGATCGGTCTCCTCCCCTTGTACGTCCCCGCCCCCTACAGTTAGAAACGCTCCCTTAGGAAACATATTAACCCCTTGTGTCCCCCTAGTGGTTAACCCCTTCACTGCCTGTCACATTTACACAGTAATCAATGCAATTTTATAGCATTGATCGCTGTATAAATGTGAATGGTCCCAAAAATGTGTCAAAAGTGTCCGATGTGTCCGCCATAATGTCGCAGTCATGAAAAAAAATCGCGATCGCCGCTAAAAAAAATAAATAAATATTTTTTTTTTTTAAATGCCATAAATCTATCCCATATTTTGTAGACGCTATAACTTTTGCGCAAACCAATCAATATACGCTTATTGCGATTTTTTTTTTACCAAAAATATGTAGAAGAATACGTATCGGCCGAAACTGAGGAAAAAAATTATTTAAAAAAAAAAAATTGGGATATTTATTATAGCAAAAAGTAAAAAATATTGTGTTTTTTCAAAATCGTCGCTCTTCTTTTGTTTATAGCGCAAAAAATAAAAACCGCAGAGGTGATCAAATATCACCAAAAGAAAGCTCTATTTGTGGGGAAAAAAGGACTTCAATTTTTTTTGGGTACAACGGCGCACGACCGCGCAATTGTCGTTTAAAGTGAGACAGCGCTGAAAACTAAAATTTGCCTGGGAAGGAAGGGGGTGAAAATGCCCTGTATTGAACCGGTTAAAGTATGGTATGTATCCTTACTCTGGGTCATACAAAGCTGGGCTCAGTATCCTAAAATGCATCTGCATTCCTAAAGAAAACAATATGTTCTATTGGAAGCAGATACTATCTGTGTTTTTCCAGTTATAAAGGCTGTTTTATATTTTGGACAGCTGATGATGATCCCTGCCCCCCATGCTGATTAGATTTCTTCTGTTTAATGGTTAGTATAGTGCAGATGCCCCCTAACCACTTGCCAACCGCCTCACGACGATGTATGTCGGCAGAATCACGTACCTGTACGTGATCTGCCTCCCGGGGGCGGGGGGTCCGATCAGACACCCCCCCGGTGCCCGAGGCGGTCGGCAAATCCCTCCCGGCGATCGGAGGTGAGGAGGAGGCCATCCATTCGTGGCCCCCCACCCTCGCGATCGCTCCCAGCCAATCAGATTATTCCCCTGCCTCTGTATAGTACACAGAGGCAGAGGAAATGATGTCATCTCTCCTCTGCTCGGCATTTTCCGTTCCGGCGCCGAGGAGAGAAGACTGCAATGTGAGTGCACCAACACAACACATCACAGTAGAACATGCCAGGCACACAATACACTCCCCTTTACCCCCCGATCCCCCCCATCACACTGACACCAAGCAGTTTTTTTTTTTCTGATTACTGCATTGGTGTCAGTTTGAGACAGTTAGTGTGGTAGGGCAGTTAGTGTTAGCCCCCTTTAGGTCTAGTACACCCCCCTAAGCCCCCTAATAAAGTTTTAACCCCTTGATCAGCCCCCGTCGCCAGTGTCACTAAGCGATCATTTTTCTGATCGCTGTATTAGTGTCACTGGTGATGCTAGTTAGGGAGGTAAATATTTAGGTTCGCCGTCAGCATTTTATAGCATCAGGGACCCCCATATACTACCTAATAAATGTTTTAACCCCTTGATTGCCCGCTAGTTAACCCTTTCACCAGTGATCACCGTATAACCATTACGGGTGACGCTGGTTAGTTTGTTTATTTTTTATAGTGTCAGGGCACCCGCCGTTTATTACCTAATAAAGGTTTAGCCCCCTGATCGCCCGGCGGTGATATGAGTTGTCCCAGGCAGCGTCAGATTAGCGCCAGTACCGCTAACACCCACGCACGCAGCATACGCCTCCCTTAGTGGTATAGTATCTGAACAGATTAATATCTGATCCGATCAGATCTATACTAGCGTCCCCAGCAGTTTAGGGTTCCCAAAAACACAGTGTTAGCAGGATCAGCCCAGATACCTGCTAGCACCTGCGTTTTGCCCCTCCGCCCGGCCCAGCCCACCCAAGTGCAGTATCGATCGATCACTGTCACTTACAAAACACTAAACGCATAACTGCAGCATTTGCAGTCAGGCCTGATCCCTGCGATCGCTAACAGTTTTTTTGGTAGCATTTTGGTGAACTGGCAAGCACCAGCCCCAGGCAGCGTCAGGTTAGTGCCAGTACCGCTAACACCCACGCACGCACCGTACACCTCCCTTAGTGGTATAGTATCTGAACGGATCAATATCTGATCCGATCAGATCTATACTAGCATTCCCAGCAGTTTAGGGTTCCCAAAAACGCAGTGTTAGCGGGATCAGCCCAGATACCTGCTAGCACCTGCGTTTTGCCCCTCCGCCCAGCCCAGCCCACCCAAGTGCTGTATCGATCGATCACTGTCACTTACAAAACACTAAACACATAACTGCAGCGTTCGCAGAGTCAGGCCTGATCCCTGCGATCGCTAACAGTTTTTTTTGGTAGCGTTTTGGTGAACTGGCAAGCACCAGCGGCCTAGTACACCCCAGTCGTAGTCAAACCAGCACTGCAGTAACACTTGGTGACATGGCAAGTCCCATAAGTGCAGTTCAAGCTGGTGAGGTGGCAAGCACAAGTAGTGTCCCGCTGCCACCAAGAAGACAAACCCAGGCCCGTTGTGCCCATAATGCCCTTCCTGCTGCATTCGCCAATCCTAATTGGGAACCCACCACTTCTGCAGCGCCCGTACTTCCCCCATTCACATCCCCAACCAAATGCAGTCGGCTGCATGAGAGGCATTTTCTTTATGTCCTCCCGAGTACCCCTACCCAACGAACCTCCCCAAAAAAGATGTGTCTGCCGCAAGCGCGGATATAGGCGTGACACCCGCTATTATTTTCCCTCCTGTCCTGACAATCCTGGTCTTTGCATTGGTGAATGTTTTGAACGCTACCATTCACTAGTTCAGTATTAGCGTAGGGTACAGCATTGCACAGACTAGGCACACTTTCACAGGGTCTCCCAAGATGCCATCGCATTTTGAGAGACCCGAACCTGGAACAGGTTACAGTTATAAAAGTTAGTTACAAAAAAAAGTGTAAAATATATATATATATATATATATATATATATAAATAAAATTTAAAAAAATAGTTGTCGTTTTATTGTTCTCTCTCTCTCTATTCTCTCTATTGTTCTGCTCATTTTTACTGTACTCTATTCTGCTATGTTTTATTGTTATTATGTTTTATCACGTTTGCTTTTCAGGTTCGCAATTTTTTATACTTTACCGTTTACTGTGTTTTTTTGTTAACCATTTTTTTGTCTTCAGGTACGCCATTTACGACTTTGAGTGGCTATACCAGAATGATGCCTGCAGGTTTAGGTATCATCTTGGTATCATTCTTTTCAGCCATCGTTCGGCTTTCATGTAAAAGCAATCCTAGTGGCTAATTAGCCTCTAGACTGCTTTACAAGCAGTGGGAGGGAATGCCCCCCCCCCATCTTCTTCCGTGTTTTTCTCTGACTCTCCTCTCTCAACAGGGAACCTGAGAATGCAGCCGGTGATTCAGCCAGCTGACCATAGAGCTGATCAGAGACCAGAGTGGCTCCAAACATCTCTATGGCCTAAGAAACCGGAAGCTACGAGCATTTCATGACTTAGATTTCGCCGGATGTAAACAGCGCCATTGGGAAATTGGGAAAGCATTTTATCACACAGATCTTGGTGTAGTCAGATGCTTTGAGGGCAGAGGAGAGATCTAGGGTCTAATAGACCCCAATTTTTTCAAAAAAGAGTACCTGTCACTACCTATTGCTATCATAGGGGATATTTACATTCCCTGAGATAACAATAAAAATGATTACAAAAAAAATGAAAGGAACAGTTTAAAAATAAGATAAAAAAAATATATAATAAAAAAAAAAGCACCCCTGTCCCCCCCTGCTCTCGCGCTAAGGCGAACGCAAGCGTCGGTCTGGCGTCAAATGTAAACAGCAATTGCACCATGTACTGTATGTGAGGTATCACCGCGAAGGTCAGATCGAGGGCAGTAATTTTAGCAATAGACCTCCTCTGTAAATCTAAAGTGGTAACCTGTAAAGGCTTTTAAAAATGTATTTATTTTGTTGCCACTGCACGTTTGTGCGCAATTTTAAAGCATGTCATGTTTGGTATCCATGTACTCGGCCTAAGATCATCATTTTTATTTCATCAAACATTTGGGCAATATAGTGTGTTTTAGTGCATTAAAATTAAAAAAAGTGTGTTTTTTCCCCCAAAAAAATGTGTTTGAAAAATCGCTGCGCAAATACTGTGTGAAAAGAAAAAATGATACACCCATCATTTTAACCTCTTGACATCCGGAGGACGTCATATGACGGCCTCGACTTTCGGGGGTTATATCTGAATGATGCCTGAGGCTACAGACATCATTCAGGTACCGGCATTTTCAGCCGGCGATTCCGTACACCATAAGAATGATCATAGCGGCTGTTCCGCCGCTTGATCGTTCTTACGGGCGGCGAGAGGAGACCCCCCCTCCCGCCGCCCTCCGGTGCTTCTACCGACTCACCTCAGCGATCGGTGAGTCGGATAGCAGATCCGCCGGCGCCGGATGTACATCATAGGGATTTCCGGCGGACCAGATGGTCGCCGGAGTCTCTATGATCGTTCGGAGGCCGGGCACGATGTTATGGCGTCACGCCCGGCCTCTGCATTCAAAAAAACGGCGCCGCTTCGGCTGGGAAGCGGTGATCTTTTTTTTTTTTTTTTTTATTTTAGGCTTCCCAGCCTAGAGGTGAGATGTGGGGTCTTATTGACCCCATATCTCACTGTAAAGAGGACCTGTCATGTCATATTCCTATTACAAGGGATGTTTACATTCCTTGTAATAGGAATAAAAGTGATCAAAAAAAAAAATTTTTTTAAAGTGTCAAAATTTTATTTTTTTTTTTGCACAAAGTTGTCACTAAATGATATATTGCTCAAACTTGCCATGGGAATATGTGAAATTACACCCCAATATACATTCTGTTGCTTCTCCTGAGTACGGGGATATCACATGTGAGACTTTTTGGGAGCCTAGCCGCGTACGGGACCCCGAAAACCAAGCACCGCCTTCAGGCTTTCACAGGTGGCACAAAACCCCCCCAAATGACCATATTTTGGAAAGTAGACACCCCAAGCTATTTGCTGAGAGGTATAGTGAGTATTTTGCAGACCTCACTTTTTGTCACAAAGTTTTGAAAAAACGTTTTTTCTTGTCTTTCTTCATTTTCAAAAACAAATGAGAGCTGCAAAATACTCACCATGCCTCTCAGCAAATAGCTTGGGTGCCTACTTTCCAAAATGGGGTCATTTGGGTGGGGGTTGTGCCATCTGGGCATTTTATGGCCTTCAAAACTGAGATAGGTAGTGAGGAGTGAAATCAAAAATTTACGCCCTTAGAAATCCTGAAGGCGGTGATTGGTTTTCGGGGCCCCGTACGCAGCTAGGCTCCCAAAAAGTCCCACACATGTGGTATCACCATACTCAGGAGAAGCAGCTAAATGTATTTTGAGGTGCAATTCCACATATGCCTATGGCCTGTGTGAGCAATAAATCATTTAGTGACAACTTTGTGCAAAAAAAAAAAAAAATTGTCACTTTCCCGCAACTTGTGTCAAAATATAAAATATTCCATGGACTAAACATGCCTCTCAGCAAATAGCTTGGGGTGCCTACTTTCCAAAATGGGGTCATTTGGGGGGGGGTTGTGCCATCTGGGCATTTTATGGCCTTCAAAACTGTGATAGGTAGTGAGGAGTGAAATCATAAATTTACACCCTTAGAAATCCTGAAGGCGGTGATTGGTTTTCGGGGCCCCGTACGCGGCTAGGCTCCCAAAAATTCCCACACATGTGGTATCCCCGTACTCAGGAGAAGCAGCTGAATGTATTTTGGGGTGCAATTCCACATATGCCCATGGCCTGTGTGAGCAATATATCATTTAGGGACAACTTTTTGTAATTTTTTTTTTTTTGTCATTCAATCACTTGGGACAAAAAAATTAATATTCAATGGGCTCAACATGCCTCTCAGCAATTTCCTTGGGGTGTCTACTTTCCAAAATGGGGTCATTTGGGTGGGTTTTGTACTGCCCTGCCATTTTAGCACCTCAAGAAATGACATAGTCATAAACTAAAAGCTGTGTAAATTCCAGAAAATGTACCCTAGCTTGTAGATGCTATAACTTTTGCGCAAACCAATAAATATACGCTTATTGACATTTCTTTTACCAAAGACATGTGGCCGAATACATTTTGGCCTAAATGTATGACTAAAATTGAGTTTATTGGATTTTTTTTATAACAAAAAGTAGAAAATATTTTTTTTTTCGAAATTTTCGGTCTTTTTCCATTTATAGCGCAAAAAATAAAAACCGCGGAGGTGATCAAATACCATCAAAAGAAAGCTCTATTTGTGGGAAGAAAAGGACGCAAATTTCGTTTGGGTACAGCATTGCATGATCGCGCAATTAGCAGTTAAAGCGACACAGTGCCAAATTGTAAAAAGTGCTCTGGTCAGGAAGGGGGTAAATCCTTCCGGGGCTGAAGTGGTTAACTTTACTAGGAAAGTGTATTACCTTCCCAGTGAAACTAATGGAGATCGCAGCACACATGCATAGAAGAGCAGGATCCATGGATGAAGAGGTGTGCATTTCACACAACAATGGTCTCAGAAAAGTTAGGGTAGGTATGTAGCTTACCAGGAATGCTTGTAAGGGCATCATGGTCCAATAATAAGGTCCAATAAGAGTAAGTACACTTACACTATTAATTAAAAATACCTTCCTGTTTTAACCACTTGCCCTCTGGAAGATTTATCCCCTTTCATGACCAGGCCATTTTTTGCAAAACGGCACTGCGTTGCTTTAACTGACAATTGTCGTGCAACGCTGTACCCAAATACAATTTCTGTCGTTTTTTTCCCCACAAATAGACCTTTCTTTGATGGTATTTGATCACCTCTGCGTTTTTTATTTTTTGTGCTATAAACAAAAAAAGACTGACAATTTTGAAAAAGAAACAATATTTTTTACTTTCTGCTATAAAACATCCAATAAAAAAATCAAATTTCTTCATTAATTTAGGCCAATTTGTATTCTGCTACATGTTTTTGGTAGAAAAACCCCAATAAGCGTAAATTGACTGGTTTGCACAAAAGTTATAGCGTCTACAAACTATGGGAAATTTTTATTTATTTTTTACTAGTAATGGTGGCAATCAGCCACTTATAACGGGGCTGCGATATTGCAGTGGACACTGACACTTTTGAAACTGTGGACCAGTGACACTAATACAGTGATCAAGGCTAAAAATATGCACTGTCACTGTACTAATGACACTGGCTGGTGCTTTCTTACTGTGGGGGAGGTGTTTGTACTAGGAGAAGGCATGGATCCATGTCCCTGCTTAGCAGGAACACAGGATCCATGCCTTCTATACTAACGGAACAGCGATCTGCCTGGTTTACATAGGCAGACTGCCGTTCTCCCTCTGTACCGAAGGATTGATGTGCCAGCGGACATAGAGTCCACGGTACCCCCCCCCCCCCCCCGATCAGCTTCCTCTGTGTGTAATCAGCAGAAGCGTGCCACCTGCAGCACGCATATGCACTCCATATCCGGAAGTGTTGGCTCATGTATGTGATCCAGCACAGCAGAGCGGCCTTGCCGTTGTATATCTAAGTTATACAGTTGACAAGAGATTAATTTGCAGTCAGCAATTTGTTTCTCTAACAAAAGTTAAATTATGGCTTCCTTTTAATTTTTTCTCACTGGGGACCAGGGTATAGGGGCTTCACCTTCTTACCCTAAGGCCGGCCATACACGGTTCGAATTCTGCTGAACTGGCTGAGATTCAAACCGTTAATGAACAGGCTGAATGTACCAAATTGATCGATCAACTTGGGTACAACCAGCCTGCCGGATTATTGCTAGCGGCTGCTGTAGCTGCTAGCAATAAGCACTGTCTTCTGCAGGCAGGGATGCCCGCCCCCACTGGGAGAAGACAATTGTTAGGACTACCCTGAACTTCTAACTCGGGAGCATTGCCACATTCTTGTCCAAGCAAAGAAGAATTCTCTCAAAGTGACTTTAAAAAAGGCTGGGAGCCACAGCCCGTGAGTTTCCTCTCAACAATCTGACTCCGAGTCTTCTGTCTGGTCGGATTTAGAGGATGAGAACATAATCAGGGCAGATTCTTCCACCTCAAATGATTCATCTGTGGAAGAAGGTCTTTCGTCAGCGAGGGACCCTACACTGATGAAGTCCAATAGGACGTAACGCTGCGTACGAGGGGAGGAGCTATATTGCGGACGTCACCCGCTGCCAGACTGTGTGTGTCGGTACTGCAGTCCGACTTTTTAAACTTGATACCACTAGCGCTGATGAGCGCCTGTTTTTTATGACACTTGATTGAACTCTTTTCATTAAATGGATTACTCTTAGAAGAGTTTCTTCCTATTTTTTTTTATATATCCACATATGGAGCGGTCTTCATCTGGATTTGGAAGTTCACATCCCTGGGGTTTTTTGTGTTGGATGGCTGGCCCATCCCTTTGGATATTTGGATCCTTCAACTACAGTGTTTATCTTCAGGAGTAAAGTATCATCTCCAAGGAGTAACATCATCCCTCAGGGGATGCACGTGAGTTTGACCCCTGCTGTGCAGAGGGCCACTTCCTTTGGTAAGCGCAACAGGATACTGCTTGCAAGATTGTTTTCTTTGTCGCTGGATATTATTAGTGAACTGGTCCAGATTGAATATTGGGGAATTTATTCGATTTTAAATTGCGCTGCACTTACCCCCCCTTTCTTTTCAGTTACCTTTTCAGGCATATGTGATTACCTGTAGTGTTCAGCTTGCAATTGGGGGATTGGTTATAGTTGTTTGCGCTGATTGTTATTTGTATATTTTCGCTGGTTCTGGTACTAGCCAGTGCCTCACCAGCCTGTGACCTCACCTCACAACCCTGCCGCCCACACAATAAAAGAAAAATGCCGCTCCCGCCCTACTACAAACTCTCAGGTGCTGGCTCTGCACAAATGTGTAGAAGAAGAAAGGAAATCCTGGACTGCCGCACTCCATGAAAAAGGCATCTTTATTAGCAAAAATTGGTAAAAATCCAAAAACAGTCACATCAAAGAGTGGATAAAACCGGGATTAAGGCTAACGTGTTTCACATCAAATGATGCTTACTCATAATTTGACAAAGACGTACATATAAAGGGTAATTGAAAAAGAAATGCGCCAATCAAAATTCAACAATTCGATGGTCACATCTTCTGCAGGATTGGTTCTTGAAAATCCCAGAAAATAAGGTGCACCTGTGAAGTAAGAAAATATATATACACATAGACAAAGACCGATACAAAAAAGTGCTGAAAAAAGCGTCTATGGTGATGTTAGCGTTAAACGAATAATAGTTGATAACTTTATTAAGAATCATAACTCTCTATTACAGTGCACACATATAAGTGAGAGACAATAATCCAAAAATTGGATATGAATTTCTGAGACATACAGGTATACAAATACAAAGAGAATGAGGCATACAAATTATATAAGTGTATGTGTGAAAGAATATAAAAAAATTAAGAATAAAAAGGACGTGTTCATAAAGAACATATGTGGATGTAAAAATAAACAAAATTGAATGTCCATCTAACTCTGAACACATCTGCATAAAAAATTGATTTTTAAAACAGCTTACCTGTAAAATACTTTTCTTGGAGTACATCACGGGACACAGAGCACCATAGTAATGACTATCTGGGATGTCCTAAAGCAATGCATTTGAGGGGAGGGAACATAGTATTCCTAGACCCCCTTTAAAGCCCAACATTTATAAAGCTGCTTGCAGCACGCTGTGGGCAAACATCCAGTTGGTAAAACCTGGTAAATGTATGAACCTAAGACCAAGCAGCCACTTTGCAAACCTGAGCCATAGACACCTGCTGGCACACTGCCAATGATGTACTAACTCCTCTAGTAGAGTGAGCTTTGAGATATCGACGTGGACCTTGTGTTTCAACTCATAAGCCTGGATAATGACCTGGCATATCCACCTAGAGATAGTTGAATTAGTTGCTGCCTGTCCCTTTTTAGGACCTTCTGGCAGAATGAAAAGAGAGTCAGTCTTCCGAAAAGGAGCTGACATATCCAAGTAAACCTTGACTGCTCTCACCACATCTAGTGAGTGAAGTGATCTTTCCTTCTTAGACCTAGGGTCGGGAAAGAAGGAAGGAAAAATAATATCCTGATTCAAGTGAAAACTGGAGACCACTTTAGGTAAAAAAATCTGGATGGGGCAGCATCACCACCTTGTCCTGATGTACAAACAGAAAGGGTTTCCTACAAGAAAGGGCGGCCAATTCTGACACCCTTCTAGCCGAGGTTATGGCCACCAGAAAGACAAATTTCCTAGTTAATAGGATCAAAGGAATATTCCTAATAGGTTCAAAGGGAATCACCAATGCATCCGTCCCTACGGCAAGCGGATCCCTGGTCCTGGATACAAAGCTGTCTACCTTGGCATTGAACCTGGATGCCAGAAGATCCACATCTGGCATCCCCCAATGCTGACAGATTTGAAGGAAAACTCGGGTGAAGAGACCACTCCCCCGGTAACAATGGTTGATGACTCAGGTAGTCTGCCCGCCAATTGTCCACACCTGGAATAAAAACTGCCGACAAAAACGGCACGTGCCTCTCTGCCCAAGTTAATATGTGATTCACTTCCCTTTAGGCTTCCCTGCTCCGGGTGCCCCCTTGGTGGTTGATGTATGCCACAACTGTGGAGTTGTCGGACTGGATTCTGTCCGGAAACCCCCACAATCTGGCCATCCAAGATAGGAGAGCCAAGCGAGCTTCCCCGATTTCCAGAAGATTGATGGGCAAGGCCTTCTCTCCCTGGGACCATTTCCCCTGTACGGAGGCCTCTTCTAATACTGCTCCCCAGCCGAGACAACTGGCATCTGAAGTTACTGGCGGAAAGGACTTCCCGCCCTTTAAGTTGCTTTTCCTTGACCACCTAGAGAGGTCCTGTTTTATCCTTAGGGATAGAGACATTGGACGATCCAAGGCTAGAACAGACTTGTTCCAAGCCTCCAGGATAGTTCTCTGGAACAACCTGGAGTGAAACTGCGCATAAGGAACTGCGCTGAAGGAAGACACCATCTTGCCCAGTAGACTCATGCACAATCGAATCGAGGTTCTTTCTACCCCTTTGACTTTTCTGACCAGCTCCACTATCGAGCTGACCTTTAAGGGGGGTAAAAACACCCTTTCCTGAATCGTATCCAGGATCAGGCCTAGATATGTCAAGATTTGAACTGGATAAAGGGCCGATTTGTCCATATTCAGAATCCAGCCTAGGCATCTCAGAAAAAGAACATTAGTTGAAACATTTTCTATTAGGGTGGAATAGGACTGGTCCCTTAACAGGAGGTCATCTAGATATTCTACCACTGATATCCTTTGGGACCTTAGGGAAGCCAATACTGGAGCCAACACTTTTGTAAAGACTCGAGGGGCCATAGCCAGACCGAATGGAAGTGCTACGAACTGGAAATGACACCCCTCTACTGCGAAGCGTAGAAATCTTTGATGTGGACCAAAAATCGGCACATGCAGGTACGCATCCTTGATGTCTATGGATGCTAAAAAGTCCCCTTTTTTCAAGGATGCGATTACTGAACGAACCGATTCCATACGGAAGGTTCGGACTTTTATGCCACATACACATGAGCGGACTTTACGGCAGACTTTGCCCGGCGGACTGGATTTCGTCAGACAATTCGATCGTGTGTGGGCTCCAGTGGACTTTGTTTTCTCAAAAGTTGGACGGACTTAGATTTGAAACATGTTTTAAATTAATCCGTCGAAATCGAGTCCGGTCGAAAAGTCCGCACGTCTGTATGCTAGTTCAACTGACAAAAAGCCACGCTAGGGCAGCTATTGGCTACTGGCTATGAGCTTCCTTGTTTTAGTCTGGTTGTACGTCATCAAGTACGAATTTGACAGACTTTGGTGGATTGTGTGTAGGCAAGTCCGTTCATTCAGAAAGTCCGTCGTAAAGTACGTAGAAAAGTCAGCCGGGCAAAGTCTGGCGTAAAGTCCGACCGTGTGTATGCGGCATTAGAAATGAATTGAGAGACTTGAGGTCCAGAATGGGCTTTACCTCCCCATTTGGTTTCGGCACTGTAAATAGGTTCGAATAAATTCCCTTGAATTTTTCTTTGTGCGGAACCTCGATAATCACCCCTTGCCTTTTTAGCTGTTCTAAGACTAGGAATAGGCTTTTCTTTTTCCCTGGGTCCAATGGAACTCTTGATATCAGAAAACGATTTGGGGGAAAATCCTGGAATTCTATCTTCTAACCTTGTGTTATAGTGAAAATGACCCACCTGTCCTGTACCAACCTTGCCCAAGCATCTGCGAACTGGCGCAGTCTTCCCCCCACCTGTAAGAGTGGGGGTGCCCCTTTACAAGATGGACTTGACATTGGCCTTGTTTGGCTTCTGAGTCCAAGGTCTTTTTTGACCTTGAGGCTTGTTAAAGGCAGGTGGCTGAGGCCGTCGATACTTCTTGGGAGAAGAAGCACCTGGCCCAGGAGCTTAAGGAATTTTAAAAGGAGGGCTGCTTATTCCTTTTTTTAATAGGAAGCAAGGAGCTCTTTCCGCCTGAGATTTTTTGGATATACTTATCCAGATCTTCTCCAAATAAATGTTCCCCACGAAAAGGAAAAGCCGCGAGCAGCCTTTTGCTTGGCATCTCGGCTGACCAGTTCTTTAGCCACAAGACTCTGCGCATATGTATAGAGAGTAGCGCAAAGCGGGACATCTGCTGGATTGAGTCCTTTAATGCGTCTACTGCAAAACATAAAGCGCAAGGAAGTTCTGACAATTCGTCAGAATCTTCCTCTTGAACAGGTAGGTTCCTGACCAATCTTTTAAAACAGTCCTTTATCGATTGGCAGATTCCAATAGCTGCAACAGCCGGTTGTACTGCTGACCCAGCCACCGCAAAGGAGGCCTTTAATAAGGATTCCAGCTTTTTATCTGCTGGATCTTTAAACCCTTGGGCATTATCCACTGGACAGGTTAAGCTCTTATTTACAGAAGAAATAGCAGCATCCACTAAAGGCGTATCCCACCTTTTTTTGATTTTTTCCTCCATAGGATACAAAAAAGAAAACCTCTTTGGAGGCAAGTAAATTTTGTCTGGGTGGTCCCAATCAGCGTAAATCAGCTGCTCCAATAATGGATGCACAGGAAACGCCCGGGAACCTTGCTGCGGTCGCAAGGATCCCAATGTAGAACAGGAAAGTTCTGTCCCTTGTACCGGGGGTAACTTAAATCCTGCTCTTACCATTTCAGCTAAAGACTGGATAAACAATCTGGGATTGCGAAACTGATAGTGGCTCTTCAGAACCTGAGTCCCCCGCTGAGGACTCTTCAGCCTCTTTATCCCCTATGGCCACCTCCTCAAAATCCTCTGCCCATTCTGGATCCAAATCACACGGACCCAATTGGCTAAGAGAGTCCTGGTGCTCAAGTGACTCAGCACTGGGAGCAGGCTCAGGAGAGGGAGATCTTTGTCATTTTTTCCATCCCTGTGTTACTGAGGCAATCATACCCGCTATTTTGCCTTCAAGGCCAGCGAGAGCCGACGTTAAGTCGTCCTTAGTAACATAAGCCGACGCAGGGATATTAGTGGTGGCCACTACGCCTGACAAATGCAATGCCTCAGCCAGGCCAAATGCCGCAGGTCTTTCAGGGGAAATAGGTGCTGCAGTAGCCTGAGGTTGATCTCCTATTTTTGAAGGAGTCATTTTAACCCCTGGACTAGCCCTGTTCCCTGTTCCTCGTTTTCTGGAAGACATTACTTACAAGGTTTTTGAGGAAAACTCACTGAGCTATATGGCTGTATCAACAAAAGCCAATACTATAGCCTCCTTTAAAGAGTTGCAAATGCCCGACACACGTGCCCAGCTCTGTGTCCAACTGCAACAGGCTCCCGGCTCACCTGAGCCAATATGACACACGCAGGCGCCAGACTTCCCTCTATATGCGTGCACCGTCACGTGACGAACGCACGCCCAGGACCTTATTGTGCATGCGCACGCCTGCAGGGAACACGCGGCAAGCCGCTATGCTGCACACGCTACGCCACCATCCCGCACACGCAGAGCACGCACAGGTGGAAGTAGCCAATGCACGCGCACACTTCCTGCGTGTGCCCAGTCCACGCGGTCCCCGAGTGGGAACTCTATCTAAGTGCATCCTGCGGCGTCTCTGGAACTATCACAGTGGGCACTCAAAAAAGACACGATAATCTGGTCATAACATTACTTAATAAATGTAAAATGTAATAAATGGGGCCTCCAAAGGAAGCACTCACCGATCCTCGCAGCAGGGCCTGAGATAGGCCCAATCTTCCCCCATCACCGCGGCTAACGTCACTGAGGACCTTCAGGGACCGGGTCCCCTTTTGTTTAGGGTCCACACCCCTTGACCTGTAAAGCACCCTTTAGGTTTCCTTGGGCAAATAAAAGACCAGGAATACCATATCACAAGGGTCCAGCTCCATAAGGAAACGTTACAGGCAAAACCCTGTTCTTGAACCAGGGCTCGGGTACCATCCACTTTAGCATGATATGCCATCCGAATGGATCAGATTATAACATCCTCACTGGGACATTATTGAAGAAACTTGAAGATCTTCCATAGCTGTGACCATCACCTTCAAGACACTGACACAAAACTAAGGTACTTCCTGTATGGGAGGGGTTATATGGGAGGAACCGTCTTACTATTGGTTGCCAGTGTCCAATCACCTAAAGGTAGCATATAACCCA
This sequence comes from Lithobates clamitans, assembly GCA_037952925.1. NCBI lineage: Eukaryota > Metazoa > Chordata > Amphibia > Anura > Ranidae > Lithobates > Lithobates clamitans. The sequence goes on along the minus strand of JBBGZY010000412.1, from coordinate 420,591 downwards.
GATAGTCATTATTATGGTGCTCTGTGTCCCGCGATGTACGATAAAGAAAAGAGAGAAGAGAATAACTTCTCTCTCAATTATGCTGAAAAATGTTATTTATGAAATATTTAATGTGACCTTAAAAAAGTATGTTTGAGAAAAACATTGTTGTAATAACAAACATGTACTATTGCCCACAAATACCAAAAAGGACCCTATCTTATCAATAGGATATTATATCATTCTGAAAGATTGATTTTTATAAATTCGTTAAGTCCGTTCAAAATCTAGATGATAACTTGTCGAATGGTTGGCAATAAAAACACGCATGTATAAAAAGACCGCCAGGACCCAAGCTTCTATGTCAGAACATATTCAAAAAAACAACTGAAAGGACAGGGCCAAAAGGGAGACAGCATAAGGGGAGTATATGCCTGGAAAGGAAAGAGGAAGAGGAGACACAGGCACCATTCTACAAAAGAACGCTAAAATTATAAGCAAGTGTGTTGTGAGCCGAGTCTAACTACTACCGCTGCAGACAAAATTAAACTCATGATTGGGAACAAAGAGCATCACAAGATAGTGTAAAACCCACATGCACAATGGACAATAAAGAGCGGGTGTATGGCAAGGCTCAAAGTCTCACCCCATCTGCTTTAATATAACCGCTAAATAGTTAAAATAATAAAATATATATATAAACTGTGGGAAAATTAAAGGATTGTGAGCAGGTGTATGGCAGGATACAAAGTCTCACCCCACCCGCTGCAAGCAAAAGCATGATTCCATATAGAAAACCAGCAAGCTCATGGATGTATCCCAAAAATAATAAAATATATATGGGGGGAGGGGCGTGACCGAATGTTGGAGTGAGAGGTTGTGTTGGAGATCTCTCCCTGCCCGACGCCTCCGTGACCATCCATACTAGCCTGTCGGGCCCGCTGGATGTGGTCTCCCTTCCTGCAGAGCTCGGTGCTCGTTCGGCCGCCTGGCTCCCTCTGACCCTGCCTACACTGACGTGTGCCGCCGGAACACCTGCACTGAATAGTGACGCTAGCGGCTCCCTCCTTGGAGTGGCGAGGAGGAGCGAGGGACGTCGGCAGTGTTCGAGAGGGTTGCCGGGGCAACGGCTCCGACACTAGCGGGGGGAGGCGGCGGGGTCGGCGTTCGTCGACAGTAGTGGAAGCGATTGCTGGGAACGTCCCTGCACTGCCCAGGTGGTCTGGCAGCACCAGGTACCAATTACTTTGGCTATCCTAAGAAACGGACTGTTTTTTTTTCTTTCTTTTTTTTTTTTCCCAAGGGCTGAACCACTGTTTTCTGCAGTGCAAGGGCTGAGACTTAGGCAGCCCCAACTTATGATTGTATAGAGGCTTGTCCCTGCGAGGGAGAGAGGCAATCTGCTGGCTGGTGATGAGATACATAATAAAAATAGACGCTGATTCCGCAACAATCCAATGACATAGATCTACTTGTAAAACCAGGCTGGGTATTAATCCTAGTGTCAGTTGAATGCTAGAAAGTCGCCAGTGGGACTGTGTTAACATTTGACCTGAGAAGGGGGAGAGGGGAAGTAAAAAGAAGGAGAAAGAAAGGAGAAGAGGAAGAGAGAGGGAAGGAAGGAAGGAAGGAAGGGAAAAAGGAAAGAAAGGAAAAAAGAGGGGTGAGGGGAAAGGTCAACCTGCTGAACTTTTAAACCCCTATAACTGCTCCCCCCTGGATTGTACAATAAGCTATGACTAAAAAAAAGGGAGAAGAGCTGCAGCAGCAGGAGAATATCAGTTCTCAAACGACTCGTTCATCAAAAGAAAAGGGGAACTTAGCAGCAGCAGCCGCAGCGGCCAAACTGGAAAAATTTGCGCACCCCTCTACCTCATCACCATCTAAAAGCACCCAACAGCAGCAGGAGAAATCCCATGTGGGGGGCCCTGGGGATAGGAAGAGCCTAGGAAAAGGACCGACGGCTACACACACTACAAAAACTGCGAGCAGTAGAAACCCTGCAGGCGAATCCTCAGGAATGGCAACCAGCAATATTGCTGGGCAAAATATATCATTAGCAGCGGAGCCCACACTGAAAGACGTTCTATGTGCTGTCAATTCCTGCAAAGTCTCCTTAAGTCAGTGGTTCTCAACTCCAGTCCTCAGGACCCACCAACAGGCCAGGTTTGCAAGATAGCTGAAATACATCACAGGTGATATCACTTGCTGCTCAGTGATTGCAGTATTCTAGTCTGCAACTCCCCAAGGTAATACTTAAAATCTGACCTGTTGGTGGGTCCCGAGGACTGGAGTTGAGAACCACTGCCTTAAGTGATCTGTGCGACCAGCTGAAAGGGTTAAAGGAAGAACTAATTACAGTAAGCCAAGAACTGCAAAGGACTGTCGTTAGAACAACTATGTTAGAGGAGAGGTTGAGCCAGGCCGAGGATGACTTGACCCCATTGAAGCAAGAGCTCAAAGCAATGAAAACGCAGATTGACTTACATAAAGCCAAAATGGAGGAAATGGAAAATAGGTCTCGCAGGAGCAATGTGAGGGTGGTGGGCCTACCGGAACGGACCGAAGGTCCCCACCCCGAGGAGTTTTTGGAGAACTGGCTCAGGGGAATATTTGGGTCGGAAACTTTCTCTCACCTTTTTGCTATCGAAAGAGCCCACAGAGTGCCAACCAGGGCTCCGCCACCAGGGGGGTATCCCAGACCAATAATTATGAAATTTTTTAACTACAGAGACAAGGTAACATTGATGCGTAGGGCCAGAGAGAAGGGGGACATTCTGTACAACGGGGTTAAAATTTTATTTTTCCCCGATTATTCCCCAGACCTGCAGAAACAAAGGGCCGAATTTAGGGACATCAAGCGCAACTTACGGACTTACAAAATTGAATACGCCCTGCTGTACCCGGCACGTTTACGTATTACTGCCCTAGGGGCTACTCATTATTTTGATACAACGGCAGGGGCAACAAAATGGATCGAAGATAACAAAATGAACCTGCAGAGTTAGGGGCTACATAAGGCTGGTTGAATTGTTTCAATATATTTGCTCATTTTTTTTTTTTTTGTTTGTACACAGCATATAGTGGATGGTACGGAGGAGGGGAGGCGGGGGGGGGGGGTGTGATGGATGGAAGCACGGATGAAGGATGCAATTTCCTTGGTGTTTTGGATCTGGGCTGTGGGAGGGGGGGAGGAGTTTGAAAATGTGTCACAAAGCACTTGACCAGTATATGAGTGGTGAGTTTTTTTTTGGATGGTTGGGAGGGAGGAAAATGGTCACAAGCACAGCCCCCAGGGCTAGCCTAGTTAGGCAAGAGGGAGGGATACGAAGAAGGGTGGGGGGAAAAAGGGGGATGGGTCAGGTAGAAGTTGGGGGGGAGGGGGGTATATAGCGAGCTACAAGGTTAGGCTACGGGGTGAATGTAAGGCACGTGTATCTAGGAGGAGGGGGTTTATAAAAATAAAATATAGTTGCACATGTGGTCTGTATTTGCAATTAAGGGGAGAGGGGGGGTGGTCCCTGGACGCGGGGATCCCTCGCCCTCCCCCCCTTTCACTGTTTTTGTTTGACACAACTATAGAGACGATGGTAGGCTTTGCACACACAAAGACACAAACGAATCACCCTTTTTCTTTTAGGGCGTTGTTTTCTTTATTACTCTTTACTTTTTTTGCTTGTCTGTTTCTTTTTTATTTACTCTCCTTAAAATGCCTGTTAAAACGCTAAAAATAGGTTCTTGGAATATCAGGGGCATGGGCGATCCTGTTAAAAAGGCAGCGGTGTTCTCGATAATGGAGGCCTATGGGGTCAAACTGGTTTGCCTGCAGGAAACTCATCTTACTAATGAAACTAAATTGCATGTTCGGAGTTATAAATTCCAAGAACAGTATCATTCAGTTAATACCTCTTACTCAAGAGGGGTAAGCATACTGGTGAGGAGAGGTATTTTATTTTCCTGCAGGATAGATGTGTTGGGACGCTATGTCTTCCTGAGCTGCGTTGTGGAAAATAGGCCTTTTATCATAGCAAATGTTTATATTCCCCCTCCGTTTAAAACAGAGATCTTGTTGGATCTGTTAGAGTTTGTGGAAAATGAGATAGATGTCCCAATAGTAGTGGTGGGGGATTTTAATGCAGTCCTGGATAACAATATGGATCGGTTTCCGCCCGTGACCCGGGCGGAAAGGGTACCAGAGGGGCGCTTAGGCCAACTTCTTGAAGAGATCGGATGGTGCGACCTGTGGGGATCACACAATCCTAACGCTCGACAGTACTCCTGCTACTCAGGGTCGTACTCTACGCTTTCGCGTATAGATATGGCAGTGGGTAACATTGAATCCCTGCGACTAATTAGAAATATAGAGTATAGGCCGAGGGGTATATCGGACCACTCACCTTTAACTCTGACCCTAGACTTAAACATTAGATCAAGTCAGAAAAGGTGGGCAATAAAACCGCTATGGTTGGACTTGATAAGTAGCCCAGCAGATATAACCTCCAAACTAAAAGAGTTTGTAATAATTAACTCAGGTACAGCGTCAGTAGGGGTAGTATGGGACACCCTAAAAGCATACCTCAGGGGACTATTACATCAGCAGGTTGTTATAATAAAAAAATCGTCAAGGGAATGGGAGGCGAGGGCTAGCAGGGAAGCCATAGAATCAGAAGCACAATATGTGGTAGATCCAACCCCTGAAAAGCAGGAAATTTGGCTTAAAAAACAACAAGAGTATAAAGAGGTAATCAATAGAAGAGCAGAGAACAAGAGACTCTTCCAGAAACAAAGCTACTTCGGCGAAGGGGAGAAAGTAGGCCGGATGCTTGCACTTTTAACCAAGTCAAATCTATCCTCATCGGCCATCTCCTCAATTAGGACACCAGCTGGAAAGATTACATCTAATCCCGCTGAGGTCCTAGAGACCTTTTCTATGTTCTATAGAGACTTGTACAGGTCGCGGCGGGGTTTAGACCGGCGCGATATGGACGGATTCTTAGAAAGGATAGACCTGCCCGTACTCACGGAGAGGGATAGGAGTGAGATGGAGTCCCCCTTGGCCTTGGAGGAACTACAAAAGGCAGTTGCAGAGCTGTCAGGCCAGAAATCTCCGGGCCCCGATGGGCTGCCAGTGGAGATCTATAGGAAGTATGGGGAGGTCCTGCTCCCGGAGCTTCTAAAAGTGCTGGAACAGACGACAAAGGATGGAAGGCTGCCTCCATCAATGTCGGAGGCCGACATAGTAGTGATACCAAAGGAGGGGAAAGATCAATTGGAAGTCTCTTCGTATAGACCGATATCACTGCTGTGCTCAGATGCCAAGATTGTAGCAAGGGTGCTGGCATCCAGACTGAATAAGTGTATCGCAAAACTTGTGCATTCGGACCAATCGGGGTTTATCCCAGGCCGGTCTACCAGCACTAATATCAGAAGGGCTTATCTGAACGTTCAGGTACCAACAATAAATGCAGGATCTAGAGCCATACTGTCCTTGGACACTGCTAAGGCCTTCGACACCCTGGAGTGGGATTATTTATGGAGGGTGCTAGAGAAGTTTGGATTTGGGCCCGTATTTATTAGTTGGATTAAAATTTTATATAACCACCCAAGGGCAAGGCTCAGGATAAACAACGAATACTCGGAAAGTTTCCCCCTCGAAAGAGGGACAAGACAAGGCTGTCCCTTGTCCCCCCTGCTGTTTGTTCTGGCCATGGAACCATTGGCAGGAGCAGTGAGATCATCACCTGAATTGCAGGGATTCCATAGAGAGGGGGTGGAAGAGAAAATAGCGCTCTTTGCAGACGATGTCCTATTTTTCTTGGGGGACACAACCTCCTCACTGAAGAAAGTGATGCAACTGGTAGAGAACTTCGGTAAGTTCTCGGGACTTGTTATCAATTGGGAGAAATCGTCGCTTATGCCGATTGATCCACTGGTCAATCCTGTCTCGACGTGCTTGCCCCAGCTGAAGGTAATGGGGAAAATTAAGTATCTCGGTGTCGTGATGTCCAAGGACCCTAGTGCGTTTATTGAGGACAACTTGATCCCTCTTTTAATAAAATTTTTTAAAAAATGTGATATTTGGAGCAGACTCCCTCTGTCTGTGGCGGGTCGAGTCAATCTCATCAAAATGGTATGGATGCCGCAGTTGTTATATTTGCTCCACAACTCCCCAGTATGGATCGGGGAGAAGTGGTTTCAAAAAATCCAATCCCTCTTTAGGGAGCTAATATGGAAAAAAGGGCAGGCCAGGATCGGGCTACAAAAACTGCAGCGCTCCGCCACGGAGGGGGGATTGGGGGTTCCACATCCGTTTAGCTATTTCCTGGCAGCCCAGCTACAACAATTGGGGGGATGCGCTACTGAGGGAGGGGGAAGTAAGTGTGCCAAGATTATCCTTCAGGGGAGCCTGCACAGTTCACTAGTGGAAGCGCTGGAGGCAGACTCACTGCAAGGAGAGATCCTGACGTTTAAATTGGTCATTAGGGTTTGGCAAACAGTTAAGAGGATAATGGGGTATAAAGGAATCTCAGAATATTCGCCAATTTAGAATAATAAGCACTTGCATGAATTGCTAACTGTCGAAAGAAACAGGATGTGGGAAAACTGTGGGATAAACCGGCTGGCACAATTATATGAGGGGGCTATCCTGAAATCGTTTGAGGACCTGAGGCAGGAGTACGGGTTACCAAGTCATGTTTTCTATAGTTATCTACAGATTAGGCATGCCCTTAACAAGCAGCTTAACAGACAACCCCCTAATTGGTGTAGGATGCCACTACTACAAACAATAATTAAATCAGAGTCCACCAAGGGCTTAATCACAGAGGCATATAACCAACTAATAAAGAGAAGAAACGCACAGGTAGGTCTCCCTGGGGGCAGGGACAGATGGGCGGCTGATGTGGGGGAGATAACGGATGAGCAGTGGAAAAGGATTTTGGAGCTAGGATCAGAAGTGTCGGTCTCCCCAGCACAAAAAGCTTCCCACCTGATGTTGCTGCACAGAACTTACTATACACCAAAAAAGCTGTTTATGTTTGGTCGTAGAACCAATGACGAGTGCCCAAGATGCAGAGGATCTGGTGATTTAATCCACATGGTCTGGAGGTGCCCAAAACTGGTTAGGTACTGGTCTGAGATTTTAAAGAAAATAAACACCATATTCAGTACCAACTTAGAGCTCGACCCCAAGACATGCGTGCTGGGATATGTTAACACCGGGCCGAGCAATTGGAGCACAGCCATAGTGGTAGTAAGATGTCTATTTCAAGCCAGAAATCTAATAGCACAATTCTGGCAATCAAGAACACCTCCGACCCCGGAAGCTTGGGTCGGAGCTGTCAACTCAACAGTGTGGAATGAAAGGACATTTTATACTAGATTAGGTAACTATAACAGGTTTGAGAGACTATGGAACCGATGGGTACAAGCAATGCCGTGTCCTTTAACAGTGCTATCTTAGTGTTGAGAGCACTCGTCTTTCTAATAATGGAGAGATGGTGAATTGGGTGTAGCTTAAAGTTTCAAAGCCCTGAAGGAACAATGTATAGAACTGTAGCTAAATCTTGGGTGTGCCCTGAAAACTAGGTGAGTTTAATAATGTCGGGTTATTGGGGGGTGAGGGGAAAGGGTATACTAGATAGAAAAGCAATATCTTATAGCCACGTATAATAGTAACAAGAAGATTGTGGCCAGATGGGCTAGATGTATTTGATATGTGTTTTACGTGTTAAAACTTGGTAATAATAGGATAACTTAAACTTGGATTATTGAAAAGCCACAATGATGTAACTAAGTTAGAGACAAATATGAGTACAAAGCTGAAAGCTGTCTCTGGATTAAGTTTGCTGAGGTGGCAAAAAAAAAGGAAAGGGAAAAAGAAAAAAAAAAAAATATATATATATAAGCTTCAGAAAAATTCAAATTTTGTGAGCAGATGTATGGTAGAATACAAGGTATCATCCTACCCGCTGCAAACAAAAGCATAATTCCATTTAGAAAACCCATAGCAGGCTATAGATTTATCCCAAACATGGAATGTAATAGATTACCAATAGAACAATGAACAGATAACAAAAAAAAAAAAATATGAAGAAAAATATTATCAAAGTGTCATATAAAACAGATAACAAATTGCTGAGCATTGTCTATTGGTAAAAATGAGATATATCCCATTTATAGTTGAGTCCCAAGAGACGTCTGGTGTTCAAAAAGAAAATCCACCGGACTTCACGCTTGCAAAGAATATTAAACGTATCGCCGCCTCTTAATCATTTAACAATTTTATCGATGCCTTGAATGACTAAGCTGGATGTATCTTTCTGATGGATTTGATTCCAATGTAGTGCGACATTTGTGGCATGATCTTTCTCGATATCATACACACAATCCTTTAACATACGTGTCGTCCTACCAACATATTGCATACAGTATGTTGTGCATGTGATGGCATATACTGTATAACATAGCGTGTATTGCAATTTGTAAAGGTATGTATCTTATAACTTTTGCCTGTAGACGCAGACCTGATAGTGTCTCCCTTTTGGATGAAGGGACAGTAAGCACAGCCCTGACCAACACATTTAAAGGTTCCCTTAAAGGACAGCCAATTTTTGGAGGCATTAGTACTTGAAAGGAGACTGGGTGATCAAATGCTACCCAAAGAGGGAGCTCTTGTAGACACCGTACAAATGCCTTTAGTTAAAATTTGGGAATACACAGGGTGGCATAGAACTGGGAGATACCTAGTAACAATGACACAGCCACATGGCTGTGTCATTCATTCACAGACCTCTGTGTATGAATGAACTACAAGTCCTGACCTCCTTCCCGGCCGTCGGCTTGTAGTTCTCAATGAGCTACCACGGCGCTGTTGAGCACTGTGATAGTTAATTGAGTCTTCCCGTCAGTGTGAAACTGCCTGGCCATAAGATGTACAGGGCAGACAGCCCACGGTGACAGCTTGCAGAAGGCCTGCATGGCATCAGCGATCTGCTTTCAGGCTCCTGAGAATATATACTTATATTTCATTCAGTATTTCATTCAGTAAGAGCTGTCCCCTTAAAAAGCTTGTTGCCAAAACTATGAGCATTAGTACACATGACATGACAAACACTGCTATCTTTAACTGAAATGACCACCCCATCAGCCCAGTCCTTAGCAACACAAACCCTCACCTTGTTTCAACCTGCTGGGGACAGAAATGCTCCTCATCAATTACATCTCTGCCCCCATTTCTCAGTTTAAATGCATGTCCGAAAAATTCCTAAATTCCCTACTAAGAAGCTTAGTGCCCTTGTGTGAGGGATGCAGACCATCTCTCTTGTACAGCTCAATGTCAGAAAATGAATAGCATCATGACTAACAAAACCAAAACCTTCAGCTTTGCACCAATCCTTTACCCAAACATTGAAATCTGCTATACAAACTACTTTCTCTTGTTGTCCATTATGCATGGGTATGACCTCTGAAAATGTAACAGTTCACCCTAACTGTTGAAGATCCTGGCCAAATTCTGAAAATCCTGTACAGAATGCACATCATTCTGGGACAAATCATTTGTGCCAAGGTGCACAATAACTTCAACATTGCACTCTTCACTAGCTTTTTTGACAATTTTTAACCACCTCAATACAGGGCACTTAAATCCCCTTCCTGCCCAGACCAATTTTCAGCTTTCGGTGCCCTCACACTATGAATGACCATTACTCAGTCATGCAACACTGTACCCAAATGAAATTTGTGTCCTTTTTTTCACACAAATAGAGCTTTCTTTTGGTGGTATTTAATCACTATTTTTTTTATTTTTTGTGCTATAAATAAAAAAAGACTGTAAATTTGGTGAAAAATTGCTTTTTTCTTTGTTTTTGTCATAAAATTTAGCAAATTAGTACTTTTTCTTCATAAATTTTGGCCAAAATTTATACTGCTATATATCTTTGGTAAAAATAACCCAAATTAGTGTATATTATTTGGTCTTTGTGAAAGTTATAGAGTCTACAAACTATGATGCCAATCACTGAAAACATCTGATCAGGCCTTCAGTACATCAGGTGAATCTAATTTCTTGAGGTACTAACAAGTCAGAAAAGTACAAATACCCCCCAAATGACCCCTTTTTAGAAAGTAGACATTCCAAGGTATTAAGTAAGTAGCATGGTAAGTTTTTTTAAGTTGTAATTTTTTCCCACAATTCTTTGCAAAAGGAAGATTTGTTTTTTTGTTTTTTCAAAATTGTCATATTAACTGGTTATTTCTCTCACAGAGCATATGCATACAACAAATTACACCCCAAAATACATTCTGCTACTCTTACCGAGTATGGGGATACCACATGTGTGGGACTTTTACACAGCCTGGCCACATACAAAGGCCCAACATTGAAGTAGCACCATCAAGCGATCTACGAGCATAAATTGCACATCTCATGTCTCAACCACCAAACACCCCAATGTATAATCTTTGAGGCATAATGAGTCTTTTTAACGGTTATTTTTTTTTCAGAAGTTTTTGGAAAATGTGGGAAAAAAATGAAAACGCATTTTTTTTTACACAAAGTTGTCCATTTATAAGATATTTCCAACAAATAGCAAATACATAGCAAAAATGACACTCCAAAATACATTCTGCTACTCCTCCTGAGTATGGCGATACCACATGTGTGGGACTTTTACACAGCCTGGCCACATACAAAGGCCCAACATTGAAGTAGCACCATCAAGCGATCTACGAGCATAAATTGCACATCTCATTTCTCAACCACCTATTACACTTTTGAAGGCCCTGGAGCACTAGGACAATGGAAACACCCACAAAATGACCCCATTTTGGAAAGCTAACACCCCAACATATAATCTATGAGGCATAATGAGTCTTTATGAACGGTTACTTTTTTTCCAGAAGTTTTTGGAAAATGTGCAAAAAAAATAAAAACGCATTTTTTTTACACAAAGTTGTCCATTTATAAGATATTTCCAACACATAGCAAAAATGACACCTCAAAATACATTCTGCTACTCCTCCTGAGTATGGGGATACCACATGTGTGAGACTTTTACACAGCTTGGCCACATACAGAGGCCCAACATCCAAGTAGCACCATCAGGCGTTCTAGGAGCATACATTACATAGATAATTTCCTGGCAACCTATCATTTTTGAAGGCCCTTCATATTTCTAACACATAGCATGTACATACCAAGAATTACAATCCAAAATAAATTCTATTGTGGAAAGGATAAAAAAAAAGTATTACCTGTGCTTTTAGTAGTGTCCACAGAAGAGAGCACTGGTCCAGGCAGCAGTCAGGGATGTGCTTAGCAACAGCAATAGTAATTATCCAGGCAGCAGGCAGGAATATTGTCTATAGTCCGCACAAAGATATTGTCAGCACAGCCAAAGCATTTGTCCATAGAAACTGTCCAGGCAGAGACAGCCAGCACAGCCATAATATTGGTCCTGGTACACTGATACCTGCAGATACTCATTGTACCGCTCTCCAGCCCTTCATAAACATACTGCCTCTTGCTACAGCGAATTATTTGCATAGTCCAGGTAGCAGGCAGAGGTGTGGTCCGTTCATGCGGCAGGCAAAGGCATGATGGCAGTAAGTCAGCAGAAGGCTGAGGGCCGCAATCGGGTAAGACCTGTGCACAGGGGTAGAGGCTTCGACCCACCCAAATCTCTATGAAGCCTCCGGACTCCAGACCCTAATCCGGAAATTACAAAACCCAGAGAAAACAAAAAAAATTGTTATCTCCATCCTGAAAAACTATTCTGGAGCCCCTCACATATGTGAGACCCCTGTGTACTATAGTAGCAGGGCAACAGATCAGTCCAAGCGGTAGGCAAAAGCATAGTCCATAAAACAGGCCAGAGTCAGTTAACGTGCAAGCAGTCCAAGTGGTGGGCAGAAGCATAGTCACAAAACAGGCCAGGGTCAGTTCACGAGCAAGCAGTCCAAACGGTGGGCAGAGGCATAGTCAAAACAGGCCAGGGTCAGTTCATGTGGAAGCAGTCCAAATGGTAGGCAGAGGCATAGTCAAAAAGCAGGCCAGGGTCAGTTCACGTTGAAGGCAGTGGCATGGTTATTTGGGGAAGCATGGAAAATGATCAGCGAAAATGGGGAAAATATGGGCTAATAATCTAGGGATGTATGATACAGTTCGAAGCATTCACCAATGCAAAGGCTAGGTTGGGGGGGACACTGGGGACAATGGAAGCTGGTATCTTTTCGAAAACCTCTTCTGCTGCACACGCGACATCTTTTGTGCCGTCTTCGGCCTGCTTCCGATGGTGGAATGTTGTACGGGAAGTGGCGTTCATGAAGTCGGCTAACGGCATCAGAACGAAGTCCTTGGGGGGGGGGGGTCTTTGTTGAAAGATGAGGGACGTGACTACTACTTCTATGAATTTTAGGAAGGGGGCGGGGCTTTCTGTGGATTTTGTGTAGACTATGTAGGAATTGTAAATGGCCAAATGGATTAGATAAATTGCTACCTTCTTGTACCAGAATCGGGACCTCCTTATTGACAAATAGGGCTGAATCATTTGGTCATTGAAATCCACCCCCCCATGTAGAGATTATAATCTTGGACACATGTCGGTTTTTCAATGGGACCTCGTCTTCGCTGAACTACAACTGTAGTGTCATCATGAATGATGGACATCATGTGCACATTCCTGTTATCCTTCCACCTCAAGGCCAGCACTTCATTGCATCTCAGTGTTGCTCTTTCCCCCCTTTGCAGCTTTTTGTTCACTATGGAAGCCCTTCCTATTTTTTCTTCCCGTTCTGCAGGCCAGGGTTTTTTCGATATATAGGTGTCTGAAAAGAGGCAGGCTGGTATAAAAGTTGTCCAGGTATATATGATAGCCTTTTTTCAGAAGTGGGTAAGCCAGGTCCCATACGATTTTTCCAGTTGTGCCCATGTAGGCACTCAGGGGGCTGGAGCTGGGAATCTCTTCCCTCATATATGCGGAACGCATATAAATATCCCGTGGCTCTCTCACACAGCTTGTAAAATTTGACTCCATATTTGGCCTTTTTGCTAGGAATATATTGTTTTATTCCTAGCCGGCCTGAAAATGGTACCAGGGACTCATCCACACATATATTCTTCTCGGGGACATAGAGTTCTGCAAATCGTTGGGAAAATAAATTTATCAGTGGGCGAATCTTGTATAGCTTATCGGAATTTGGATGATTGCGGGGAGGGCACTGGGTGTTGTCATTAAAATGAAAGAATCTCATAATCATCTCATATCGGGACCTGGGCATTGCGGCAGAATACATGGGCATATGGTGGATGGGGTTGGTGGACCAATAGTGCTTGTATGTCCTTCATTTTTTTTTGTAAGCCCCATATTTAGGGTGAGGCCCAAAAACAATTTGAACTCCTCCAAATTCAAATCTCTCCACTCAAACGGACGGGCATAAGATGATTGGGGGTTGCTGGCAATATACTGCTGGGCATACAAATTTGTCTGGTCCACAATGAACTGCAGCAAAGTGTTGGGCAAAAACAGGTGAAAAAAATTGATCTCTGTGAAATTTTGGGTGTTGGCCTGCACACCTGGCTGTGCTGTGAAAGGGGGAATAATTGGTGATCCTGAGTTGGAAGTCAGCCATGTTGGGTTGGCAAGACCATCTGACATGTATGTAGCGGCCCTGGTTCTTAGGGGACGTGTCACTCCAGTAGTTGGGGGAGTTGAATTTCCTGTGCTGGTGCTCAGGTGTGATGTGGCAGCACTGGTACTGGGCATTTGTGCACGGGGCCTATTTCTGGTGGCAGCACTGGTACTGGGCCTTTGTTCCTGGGGCCTATTGCTGGCGGCAGCACTGGTACTGGGCCTTTCTTCCTGGGGCCTATTTCTGGCGGCAGAGCTGGTACTGGGCCTGGGATAATAATCCTGGTTGCTGGCGGCTTCCTGGTTTCCAGAGTGTCGTGCCCTTTTAGGAGGGACCCATTCTTCATCCGAATCATTGCTACTCTTGATCGGTTCAAATGCCGAATTTGATTCGGAATCAGAATTGGACTCTGATGAGAACTCCCCTGTGCTCTCATCAGTCATAGAGAGGATCTGGAATGCCTCCTCACTAGTATATCCTCTTTTGGACATGGCTATGTGGCGGGTAGCTGTGCGACGGGTGACAGATGGGTGGCAGGTGACGGTCACTGATGGGCTGTGCGATGGGTGGCAGGTGACGTTCACTGAGAGGTGATGGGTGATGGTCACTGATGGGTGACAGGCAATGGTCACTGATGGGTGACAGGCCACGGACGGTGACGGGTAATGGTTACAGGTGCATGGCTGATGGCCACTGATGGGTGACAAGGCACAGTCACTGATGGGTGACGGGTGACAGGGCACGGTCACTGATGGGGACAGGCCAGGGACGGTGACAGGTGATAGTCACAGATTGTTGACAGGCGATGGTCACCGATGGGTGACGGGTGCACCGCTGATGGTCACTGATGGGTGACGGGTGACAGGGCATGGTCACTGGTGGGTGACAGGTGACAGGGCAGGTCACTGATGGGTGACAGGGCACGGTCACTGGTGGGTGAAGGGTGACAGGGCAGGTCACTGATGGGTGATGGGGCACCGCTGATGGTCACTGATGGCAGTCTCTTATGTGACAGGTGCACTTTTATGGGGTGACTGTTGGGTGACAGATGACAATTGGGGGGGGCGATGGACAGGTGTGGTGTTGGTGCAGACACTACAATACATAGATCTGTAACTCACTGCTCCTGGCTCTTCTCTCCTCACACTAGAAACGGTGTGTGAGGAGAGAAGGGCTAGTAACAGCTAGTGACAGCTCTTTGTTTACAGTTAGTGATCGGCTGTGAATGGATCACACAGTGCAATGCGGGGATGTACCATTAGTGATCAGCCGTGACTTCATCACGGCTGATCACGTGGTAAACAGCTATGCCCAGTGGCTGTTCACCCCTGTCGGTGATGAGCGGTGTCTCGGTGACACGCCGCCACCGACAGTACAGGGCTGCGTGCTCACGATCGCGCGCATGCCCTGTTTAAACGGGCTCACGTCATATGACGTCCGCCCAGAACAAGAGGCTTACCGTCCCGCCGTCATATGATGGTGGGCGGTAGGCTAGTGGATAAAATGTGCCTTTTATTTCTCCTTACTGTAGCACCAGGCAAACGCCTAACTTTCTTTGATACTTCCACATGATTTCCTAAAGAAACACCTCTTACAATTGAATCACCAACAAGAAGATGACTTCTCCTTTTAGGAGCCTTATCCACAACACTCGCCTGGTTCGCAATGTCAAACAAAACGGTTACTTTTGGAATTGCATTTTTTTTTCTCAAGCTCCTCCTTCCTGTGCAGAAAAGGGTTGCCAATCTCACAAGCAGCATTGTTTGCAACCTTTGTATCTGGTTCTAGCTCAGAAAGAATACTATAGGCATTATGCAATGTCACACCAAAAGCTACATATTTCTGGTCCACAGGCTTCACTCTTCCAGACCCAACAGTTGTCCACACTGAAAAATATAAACCAATAATGGCACTCTGTGGGGGTAAGAACATATAACAAACAGCTGCTCCTTTAAAAGTGAACAAATCACCAAACTGTAAGTATTGAAATAAAGGATAAGGCTCTATAAATGTTTAGTGAAAGACTGTGGAAAAAATAAATGTATACAATAATAACATCCCACATAAATATGTGACACAGATGAAATAAATTGCAATTATAGCGAGCTAAAAGTCCATATGTGATAAATACCAACACCAGATAGAAGTGCTCTGAGATATAACTTCTAGTTCTTCCACCACAAGTGCTCAATGGAAAGGTGGCCACTCACCAGAGATGTTTGACCCCTTTTTACAGGATGTTCAAAAAGCGCTTTTGGAATACCAGATTGATTCCACTGATAGCACAATTCCACTCCACTAGCTGCTCACGATGAAACTACGATGTAAAAAATGACTCCACAGGAGATGGGTAAAAGCCACATAGTGTAGTAATTTTAATAAGTAGAATAAAAGCAGCAGCAATAGCAGTTAGACTCACATGTTAAAGTGCCTGGCCTGGCAATCAGCGTGTGCAAGTTGGCTAATCCCTTGAGGATGGCGTGCGTTCCAGATCTCGCTCCGGAGGGAAAAGCCTAGCGTGGGATGTCAAGTTAGGACCCGGAAGTAGCGGATCCTCCGCTCTGACATTTGTTTCGCCGTGATTGGTGTCTTCAGGAAGTGACGTCACACTGCTTCCAGCTTGCTTTTAAGTGAATGGGAAGGCTGTTATTGGTGAGGCTCCTCCAAAATGGAGGAGAGGACAGAATTGTGATGCAAAATCTACCTCTTGAGAGCGCCGATGTACACACACACTGCCTATACCGCACATAAAGAGCCAACCATAAAACCAATTAATTAAATGACTAATATGTGCAAAAAACGTGTTAACCAATGATTAATCGCATGATTAATAGATAAAAAGTATTAGTGCATGGGTAACATCTAAAACTAAATGTATTCGTATTAGTACACTAAAGAATGAAGGAAATACTTAGGATAGCACCATCTAGTGGTGAATAGCCATATGGCCAAAAATATAAAATTCATCCATGCCTAAAATGAATTTGAAATGAGAATAGGAGTAATTAAATGTAAAAACTGAAAAATATAGAAAAACTAATAAAGTATATAATGCTGAAAAATATAAGTATGTTTGAATAGGAGCCCTGGCGATCCCAGAGGTCTATTCTTGAAGTCTATTGCAACCAATTAAAATATATGATCTAATGTAATCACCAATCAATAATCGGCTAAAAAACATTTTAGATCAATATCTATATTTAATCCCATAGGCTGAAGTGATTGAAGTCTATATATCCACTGTGTGATGGGGATCTGGGACACCTTTTTGGTCATGTCTGTGCCTCTCCAATGTTTGCGAACCCTATCAATACCCCAGAACCTGTGTAGAGAGGGGTCCTTATTGTGCACCAACCTAAAACGGTTGGATACACTATGGTGTTTGTACCCTTTATATTATCTGTATGTTCTCCCACTCTCTTAGCCATGGTTCTGGTAGTTCTGCTAACATATTGGAAATTGCACGGACACATAAGCAGGTAGGAAACATATCTCGTGTCACAGGTGATGAACTGCCTAATGTCATATTCGCCACCCGTGACCACTGATGGAAAGCTAGTAGCTTTCCTGTTTTTGTCACTGGTGGTTCTACATGCTTTTATATAGATAATATAAAAAAGGGTTCAAACACCATAGTGTATCCAACCATTTTAGGTTGGTGCACAATAAGGACCCCTCCCTACGCAGGTTCTGAGGTATTGATAGGATTCCCCAACATTGGAGAGGCATAGATGGAGACACAGTGGATATATAGACTTCAATCACTTCAGCCTATGGGATTAAATATAGATATCAATATAAAATGTTTTTTATCCGATTATTGATTGGTAATTACATTAGGTCATCTATTTTAATTGGTTGCAATAGACTTTAAGAATAGACCTCTGGGATCACCAGGGCTCCTATTCAAACATACTTATATTTTTCAGCATTATATACTTTACTAGTTTTTCTATATTTTTCAGTTTTTACATTTAATTACTCCTATTCTCATTTCCAACTCATTTTAGTCATGGATGGATTTTATATTTTTGGCCATATGGATATTCACCACTAGATGGTGCTATCCTAAGTATTTCCTTCATTCTTAAGTGTGCTAATATGAATACATTTAGTTTTAGGTGTTACCCATGCACTAAGATTTTTTAACTATTAATCATGTGATTAATCGTTGGCTAACACGGTTTTTTACAAATATTAGTCATTTAATTGATTGGTTTTATGGTTGACTCTTTATGTGCGGTGTGGGAAGTGTGTGTACATCGGCGCTCCCAAGAGGTAGAATTTGCTTCACAATTCTGTCCTCTCCTCCATTTTGGAAGAGCCTCACCAATAGTAGCCTTCCCATTCACCTAAAAGCAAGCTGGAAGCAGTGTGACATCACTTCCTGAAGACGTCAATCATGGCGAAACGTATGTCGGAGCGGAAGATCCACTACTTCCAGGTCCTAACTTGACATCCCACACTAGGCTTTGCCCTCCGGAGCGAGATGTGGAACGCACGCCATCCTCAAGGGATTAGCCGACTTGCACACGCTGATTACACCTAGTATCAGGCCAGGCACTTTAACATGTGAGTGTAACTGCTATTGCTGCTGCTGTTTTTATTCTACTTATTAAAATTACTACACTATGAGACTTTTACCCGTGTCTCCTGTGGAGTCATTTTTTACATCGGGGTTCAATCGTGACCAGCTAGTGGAGTGGAATTGTGCTCAGTGGAATCAATCTGGTATTTCAAAAGCGCTTTTTGATCATCCTGTAAAAAGGGGTCAAACATCTTTGGTGAGTGGCCACCTTTCCATTGAGCACTCGTGGTGGAAGAACTAGAAGTTATATCTCCGTGCACTGCGATCTGGTGTTAGTATTTATCACATGTGGACTTTTAGCTTCCTATAATTGCAATTTATTTAATCTGTGTCACATATTTATGTTGCATGTTATTATTGTATACATTTATTTTTTTCCACAGCCTTTCACTGAATATCTATAGCGCCTTATCCTTTATTTCAATATTTACACAGTTGTCCACACTGCCCTTCTCCTGCGCAGTCTGTGAGGAAGTGGTGGCCTTTTGCAGGGCATCTCAATAGAACAGTAACTGCTGTGTGAGCTAGAGTTTGGCTTCAGTTTGTTAGTGTATCTAAATCTGCTAGTACATCTAACACTCCCCTGCCCCCAGGCTGACAATGCTGTTGTCTACTCTGCCCCCTGTGCTCCTTTTTCCAGAGGAAGAAAAAAAGAAGGCTCATGCAGCCATCATATCTAATGATTGGTAAGCTGCAATAGATTACATTTTTGGTTTTGGGTTTAATGCTACATTAAGTGCAAATAAAGCTGCTGAATTTGTCAGAAAGCTTGTGAGCTGATAACTTCCATGCGTTGTAAGACCTTGTGCTTAGAAAATCAGAGCTTAAAATACACTATTGAGTTGAATTACTAAAGCTGGAGAGTGAAAAATCTGGTGCAGCTGGTGGTAGCCAATTAGCTTCTTCAATTAAGCTTTGACAAAAAAAAGGAAGCTGGTTGGATTCTGTGCAGTGACCCCAGATTTTGCGCACTCCATTCTTAGTAAATCAACCTCTGTGTTTCCATGTCAAAGAGGAAGGCATGAGCACATTACACTTCCAGCGCATCAACAATTATTTTTCTGTACTTGCAGTGTATTTAAAGGATAAGTTTACCTGCACCCCCGATCCCCCTTTCCTGTGACAATGGGTAGCGGATCTTCTCCCCACGGTCACATGTTGAAAATAGCGAGGCTGTGCACAGCTCTGCCCACACAGCCATGTCATTAAAGCAAAAATTGTCTGATAAAATTGTGATAAAAATAATGTTCTTTAGCAAAAAACATACATTCCACATTAATAATTATGCTACCAAAATGTGTGTGTGCTGTAATATGCCTCCTGCATTGCTCCTGTTTCTTCTTGCTGGAGGCGCCCATTTTGCTAAAGTCCAGAGCCCCTGAACAGCAGTAAATCATAAAGTGAAATTAAAGCCATTGATTTAATGGTTTCCGTGTTTTCATGTTTTTACGTTCCTGGAATGCCAGGATTGCTAACTGTCACATTTGCTTGTGTCCACAACCAAACCATCAAACAATCAAATGGCTGGAGTCATAACTGATCACATGTGCAGCACCATGGCATTTGCAGATCAAACAGAGGAAACTTTCTTAGCTGTAAAGGATAGAAGGGTTTAATTCCGCTTTAAAGTAGAAGTCCACCCTAACACTAAAATCCCTAAATCTACAGGCATCCACGATCTAAGACTAACCTATCTAGCCCTGTAAAGAAGAAATTGCTATACATAACTTTTCTGAAGCTGAGCTGTCAGAGGCAACTTCTCTGTGGAGGCAGGTGTAGAGATGGCAACCGACAATGGAAGCTCCATAATAAATCTATGGGTGACGTCACTTTCCATTCATTTCCCAGCTGTTGTCGGCTGTCACACTGGAGCGGCTTCAGAAAAGGTATGTATAGCAATTATTTTTTTACAGGGATAGATAGGTTAGTCTTAGATCTTGGATGCATATAGATTTGCACATGATGCTCCTGTTTGAGCACTTTTTCAGACTTTTTTTTGTATGTATTTGCACATATTTACACGCACTTTCGCATATATGCGACCAAAAGAGCAGACTTTTCTATTTTTTTTTTTTTACTTAAGAATGCACGGCGCTTGTTTACGCGCCTGTGTACATAGGCACATTACAATTAATAGGCTGTATTCTAGCTCAGTAAAAAAAAAAAAAACAGTTGTACTGAGGCCTTAGGGTGGACTTCTACTTTAAGGCTGTCAGTAGACCGGCCTCTACAAAGTCGTCAGTGCCTAAAAATATAGTGCCTAAAAAAAAAAAAGAAAATTTGGAAAAATGTTTTTTTTTTAACTCACCTCTGAATGGCTGTTGCTAGGGGGTCCCTCGTAGTCTGCCTCCTTCAGTGCCTGGGCTGGTTACTTCCCCTCGGTGCAGGAAGGGCTCAGCTCTGCCCCCTCCCTCTTGTCAATCATCTGGGACACATTACAGGTCCCAGATGACTGAGCGGCCAATCACGGCACGCGGTGCCGCTCACGCATGCGCAGTGGGTGCTCGGCTGTGAAGCCACAGCCGGGCGCCCACAGTTGCAATGCCGGCGCTACCGAACGAAGAGGGAGACGAGCGGGGCTTCTATACCCCGCATTGCTGGACCCTGGGACAGGTAAGTGTCCGATTATTAAAAGTCAGCAGCTGCAGTATTTGTAGCTGCTGACTTTTAATTTTTTTTAAAAATGGTAACTCCTCTTTAAGTAAAGTTCCACTTTAATTCACAGTGATCTGTAAATGAGAGAACTACAAATACCATCACTCGTTGCAGCTGACAGCTAGGGAGGAGCGACGTGCTGACGTCACCACCATCCATCGCTGGTCCCGGAAGCTACAGGCAGCAGCTGTGAGCCGGCCGGCATATGTTTTTATACGCGATTTGAAGCTACTATATTGTAAGTGTGTTTCTTACATTTTTTTAATAAATGGTAATTGTGTTACGCTATGGAGCTCTCTCTTTTGTATTTATCCATGGGAATTGAGCGTTCATGTACCATCCAGTGGACCCCTTGAGCGGTGACCTTTGGAGACTCATTTCCAGCAGAGACCCTGTGGCTGGGGAACACAGCCACTTGCTCATACGATCTCCCTAACAAGAGATCAATTCATCTGGTAAGGGGCAGCTTGTTTTGAGGTGGAGGAATTTTCCTATCATCACGCTCCTCAGGGTGACAACACTTCATGCCTCACATTGCTTGGATGATTGGTGTTTCTTTCTTTTTTTGAAAGACTTTCTCAGCAAGAAACTTTCTGTATGGACTTTGCTTATTTCATTCAGTTTTTGACTTCTCATACCTAATGATAAATTTTTTATGTTCAATTTGTGGGAATTGAGTTCAAGTTTTTGTCAACAATATAGTTTTCTCTTCACTGTGTTTTTATCACATATGGGTGCATTAGTTGTGGTTATTTAAGTGATTTAAGTCTCACATTTATGGTTGCAGCAGCATCAACAATTTTTCATTTTCACAGATACACATTTATCTTCATTGATCACATCTAGGGATAGCGCAGTATTTTTTTTGGTTTGAATAGCTGACAGCTTGTAGTTCTCATTGAACTGCGAGGGCACCGATGAGTGCTCTGGTAGTTTATTCACAAGCCCTGGGGCTAATAAACAATTAGCACGTATTAGAGGTACGGGCTGAAAACTGCAGGGCTTGTCTGCAGATGCCTGACATTGCACCCCTGATCCGCAGGTGCAATGCTTAGCAAGTTCCTCAGGGAAAAAATAATAAATGCACATCTTTTTTCCTGCAACATTTGTGTGAACTTAGCCTTTAAATTGATAAAACATTGGGGAATTAGCATGTATTGAAGAGAGACTAAATAGTTATGTTTTTGTTTTTTTACCTTGCTATGCTTTAAGAAATTACATTAACCTCTACTGATAAATTCTGGATCTCTCCTTTAAAGTAAATATAAACCCAGTCACCAAAATCTTATATAAGCTTTAAAGTGGTTGTTAAGCCACTGTGATATCTTCATATAATCCCGTGTGTTTCGTTATGCTATGTGCCCCTGTCTCTGTGTTTTATAAAAAAAAAATGTGTCCTATACATGATTTCAGAGCGCCACTCAGTGCTCACGTGACTGGCCGCCTCTCCCCTCTCTCGATCTGACAGCCACAGTGGGAGGGGCCAAGAATCCTGTGCTGACGTCAGTCATGGCGAGAGGAGGAGAGAGGTGGCCGGTCACATGAGTGGTGCTTTGAAATCAGATATAGAAAGGCATTTTTTTTATAAAACAGAGACTGGGGCACATAGCATAACAAAACCCACAGGATTTTATGAAACATTAAAAGTAATTTCAGCAGGAGGAGGGGAAGGGGCAGGCACTGTCACAACTGACAGACAGGGAGGCAGAGGAAGACAGGAGAGCTGCAGATGAAGGAGGCACGTAAACTGACCATGGTGTCATGGCTCAACAGCCATGATAAACCATGGTCCGTTTACAGTGGGGAGGGCAGAACCAGGCAGGATCAGCCAGGTATTTCAGGTGATACAGGGGACCAAATTACACAGTACAACAAGCACTGTGCTGTATAACATACTTTAAAGGAACAGGATCCATTTTTTTTTTAGGGTAACAAATGCTTTAACATGTCAGTATAATTTTAAACTGAGAGTTGCTGTCAGTATTTTAAACATGCAGCAGCTTTTATTAAAAATAATAACTGGCAATCCTGCTGTGAAGGTCCTTTTTAAGCTGAACAGCAAAAGTCTAAGTACAGAGTCATATGTATTCTTCCTTGAAACTTAATGTGCTTTATGTATTTCTTCCAAATCTGTGTGTCAGAAACCATGAATCAGACTGAGACAGAAATACAGTTAAATCTCACTTGTTTAATAATAATAAAAAAAAGGTAAACAGGGTAAATGTAGTCAAAACATAGCCAGAGTTCAGGAACCGGAACGGATAGTCAGACAAGCCAAAACGACAGGGAGCTAGAGATGAGAAGAACAGCACGCAGGATCTGGAGCCAGAAGGAATGTCAGCCAAGCAAGTCTTTAACAGGAACACAGGAGAGTGTCTCTAAAGATCTAGTGACCAAGGTGAAGGCAGAGATCATCTGAGCTGGACGGCTTAAGCGGGCAGGACTGACGAGCAGGATATTATCAACAGGTGAGTCACTGTGGAGAGATAGGAGGTGGCAATTAGCCGACAGCTGTGCGGCCAGTTCAGAGAAGGAAGGGCTGAACCCAGCCCTGACAATGTGCAGGATTCCAGTGTGAAATGGTGCCTCTATGCAGGA
This sequence comes from Lithobates clamitans, assembly GCA_037952925.1. NCBI lineage: Eukaryota > Metazoa > Chordata > Amphibia > Anura > Ranidae > Lithobates > Lithobates clamitans. The sequence continues at coordinate 397,142 of JBBGZY010000412.1, read as the reverse complement.
GCTTACTGTATGAACCCTTTCGCTGCCAGGCCCTGTGCTCCATTTTTACACTCAGGTGACCAGTAGGGATTAGCCGAACACCCCCCCGGTTTGGTTCGTACCAGAACCTGCGAACGGACCGAAAGTTCGCACAAACTTTAGAACCCCATTAACCACTTGCTTACTAGGCACTTAAACCCCCCTCCTATCCAGACCAATTTTCAGCTTTCAGTGCTCTCACACTTTGAATGACAATTACTCAGTCATGCAACACTGTACCCAAATGATTTTTTTGTCCTTTTTTCATACAAATAGAGCTTTATTTTGGTGGTATTTGATCACCTCTGGGTTTTTTCTTTTTTGCGCTATAAATGAAAAAAGACTGAAAATTTAAAAAAAAAAACAAATTTTTCTTAATTTCTGTGATAAAATTTTGTAAATTAGTAATTTTTCTTCATAAATTTTGGCCACAATTTATACTGCTACATATCTTTGGTAAAAATAAACAAAAATTTGTGGAAATTATTTGGTCTGTGTGAAAGTTTTACAGTCTACAAGCTATGGTGCAAATCATAAAAAAATTATCACATCTGATGTACTGGTGGCCTATCTCATTTCCTGAGACCCTAACAAGCCAGGAAAGTACAAATGCCCCCCAAATAACCCCTTTTTGGAAAGTAGACATTTCAATGTATTTAGTTAGAGGCATGGTGAGTTATTTGAAGTTGTATTTTTTTCCCACAATTCTTTGCAAAATTTAGATTTTTTTTTTCCCCACAAAATTGTCATTGTAATAGCTTATTTCTCTCACATGGCATGTGTATACCACAAATGACACCCCAAAATACATTTTGCTACTCCTCCTGAGTATTACGATACCACATGTGTGTGACTTTTTCACTGCCTGGCCACATACAGATGCATGGGGGACCATCAGGTGTTCTAGGAGCATAAATTACACATCACATTTCTCAACCACCTATTACACTTTTGAAGGCCCTGGAGCACCAGGACAATGGAAACACCCACAAAATGACCCCATTTTGGAAAGCTAACACCCCAACGTATAATCTATGAGGCATAATGAGTCTTTTGAATGGTTTATTTTTTTCCAGAAGTTTTTGGAAAATGTGGAAAAAAATGAAAACGCATTTTATTTTTACACAAAGTTGTCTGTTTATAAGATATTTCCAACACATAGCATTTGGATAGTAAAAATGACACCCCAAAATACATTCTGCTACTCCTCCTGAGTATGGCGATACCACATGTGTGAGACTTCTACACAGCCTGGCCACATACAGAGATCCAACATGCAAGGAACACCGTCAGGTGTTCCAGGGACACATAGCATGCACATACCAAGAATTACACCCCAAAATACATTATGCTGAGCAAAGCGTAAACAAAAGATTACCTGTGGTTGTAGTAGCGCAGTTGTACACATTAGGATAGCACTGGTCCAGGCAGCAGGCAGGGACTTGGTCAGCAGCGGCGACCACAATTGTCCAGGCAACAGGCAGGGTTACTGTCCATATAAAGTCTAAGGTCAGTGCAGGCAGAGATATTGTCCGCAGTGCCAAAAATATTGGTCCTGGTAGTAGGCAGGTCCATGTGGTGTGGTCAGTGTGACAGGCAGAGGCATGACGGCAGTAAGTCCTACAGGCAGAAGTAGGGCCTCGTTCAGGACAGAATGGGGACAGGGGTAGAGGCTTCTCCCACCCAAATCTCTTTGAAGCCTCTGAGTCTCCAGACCCTAATCTAGGATTGAGAAAACAAAAAAAAGCTAATGGATGTAGGGACAGGGGATTATAACGGTGCTAAGGTCAAATAATGCAAAGAGGGAAAAGAAGATTTAAAATAGCAAAATTACAAAATTTATTTATTAATGATAATACAAACATGAAAAAACACTTAAATCGTTTACACTTAAAATAGACTTATATATTGCATGCGACCCAAGGTATAGTAGAGTAGGCCAGATGGAGATGGCCGTCGAAATAGGGGCTCGGTTTCCTACATGTTTCGCCAAGACATTGGCTTCCTCAGGGAATAAGAGCTCAAAATGGGTATAGAGAAGTCTGTACATAGGGATACAGAAAACATCATATGAGCAGAAAAATTTAACAATACAATATTTAGTACACAATTGAGTAATGAAGTATTGTGGCTGGACAATCATGCAGAGAGGTGGCTCCACTGATTCCGGTAACGCAAACGTACCTGAAAGACCGACACCCAGGGGGGGCACGAAAAGTGTCACCACAGGGGGGAAAGGGGCAGGCCGCGCCGTGCAATGTGCCTGCAGGGGGCACGCAGTAAACCTGGCAAAGGAATGCATTGGAGATAGGTGAGTAGATATTAAATGTAAATTAAACGTTGCGTTTAAAGGAGTACTAGAAGTGATGCAATTGTGCATCGGTTGCATAAAGCAGAGAAAATTCATATATTTTTTTTTTTAAAATAGAAAACTCACACTATTAGTTAAAAACAGTAAGTTGCAAGAGGCACGGGGTGCCTGTAGATGAGTGCGCACACACAGCAGGGCAGTTGACGGGGTTGGCAATCGATTGGTAAATGGCCTATATAAGAAAATAAGTTTGCTTTAAAGTGGGCCTAATGGTCGGCAGAGAAATGGAGAGGAAAATAACTCCGAAGAGAAACTTACTTATTGGAGTACACTGCAAAGCAAATGGCTGATTAAGGTGTTTACAGAGTCAAATGCATAAGGCAGAGTCTTTTTGGAAAAGCAGCAGGTGCAGTGGGTCCTGAATAGAAATAGATGAAAGGGGGCTGTATTAGGACAGCAAAAACTGTATTGTAGGGAACTATGGGACTGCTAAAAAGGCAGGGAGTGATTTACCTGATCAGCCGTGTAGCAGAGAATGTAACTCATAGGAGGTCAGTATTGAGGATTGCCAAGGAGGTGGATGATGACTCCAAGATACTAGCTCCTAAAGGGAATGATTGAGGGCTCAATAAAAGGTAAAGTTGAAAAAGTGTTGTAAATGTAATGAGGATCACAGATTACCTGATTGCTGTGTGTGGGAGCATATACAGGCACGTCCCTCGTCCGGCATGTGAACTGAGGGACTGGCCGGTTACTAAAGTACCCCCCACACCTGATCAGATAGTGATCAGGTGTGCGGACGCGAGTGAGGGGCGTCCGCGCGTGCGCATAGCGCGGTGCCTCGGAACTACAGGTTCCGGCATGCATCGCGCGCGCATGCTCAAACATAGCGGCCATCGCGTGGCAAATGAGAGGACGGAACGCCAAGGAATGGGAGGTACCAGGGCGCCGTCACTACTCATCGGCCGATGGAATGAGGGGGGCCAGAAAGTGTGAGCAAAGCGCGGACACCCGGGGTAGACAGGAATGATCTGCCCCGGGCGTCTGTACAGGCACGAACAGCGCTGGCGAGACACCTCCCAAGAGGGGGGCACAACCGCGCCCCCCCGCAAGGATGCCGGAGGGCCAGGGTAACGAAGCGATCCGGAGATGGAACCCACCTAAGTGCAAGATGAGATGTGGGCGGAGACACAGGGTAAGGGGGCTTAACCCCCACTAGCCCGACGGTCCACAAGGGTCCATAGGAACAGCGGGAACATACCTGTGCGTCGGCACACAGTGTCCAGCCACAAAGTGTGTAACAAACATAGAGAACCACAGGGTCCTGGTTGCACAAACGAGCCTATAATAAAAAAAAAATTTTGTAGCAAAGGCTGAAAAAAGTAGTATGCATGAGTCCAGAGGGTATGTTGATACATATATCATATAATTCAAACATCAATAAGCAGTAATAATTAACACAAATCCAAAAAGCAAATAAGGCATTATTTGGGTCAGATATAAAGGGAGATGCATTTTGACAGAAGCAGATAGCATAAATCATGATAATGTGGAAGTGACATAAAAGGACTGTACAAGGGAACCACAATTGCAGCCATGGCAGGAGAGTGAAGGGCAAGAAAAGCGAAAGAAGAAAGAAGGGGGAACGGGGCCGTAGGAAAAGAAAGTAGGAGAAAAGGAATGAAGGAAGGATGGGGCGGGGGAAGAGGGGGGAAAAGGAAGACAAGATAAAGACTATATACGACGTGGACTAGAGAGTAGGCATAAAAAAGGTAGGTATGCGCAACGTATTTGCAAGTACAGCTAGTCGAAGTACAGGTTTTAAAGAAAAGGTTTGAAATTTATGTGTTCATTAAGTCCAGGAAACTTGGTCTATTATTGGTCTATAATTATTGTCTATGCTTCCGCTTCTAACATGTGAAGGAACATGTTCGAGTGCGGAAAACAAAATGACATGGGGATCAAAATTGTGCTGGGCAGCGATGTGCCGGTTGATGGCAGTGGTAGTGGTGTTTTTATGTAGCGGTTTGATGTGATCTCGGATACGGGTCTGGAAAGGACGCTTGGTTTTGCCAACGTAGTATGAGCCACATTGGCATTGAGCCAAATAGACGACTCCTACGGTGGCACAGGTGACCCGGTGTCTAATGGTGTGAGTGTTTCCATTAGGCAGGGTCACTACCTCTCTGCATGATTGTCCAGCCACAATACTTCATTACTCAATTGTGTACTAAATATTGTATTGTTAAATTTTTCTGCTCATATGATGTTTTCTGTATCCCTATGTACAGACTTCTATATACCCATTTTGAGCTCTTATTCCCTGAGGCAGCCAATGTCTTGGCGAAACATGTAGGAAACCGAGCCCCTATTTCGACGGCCATCTCCATCTGGCCTACTCTACTATACCTTGGGTCGCACGCAATATATAAGTCTATTTTAAGTGTAAACGATTTAAGTGTTTTTTCATGTTTGTATTATCATTAATAAATAAATTTTGTAATTTTGCTATTTTAAATCTTCTTTTCCCTCTTTGCATTATTTGACCTTAGCACCGTTATAATCCCCTGTCCCTACATCCATTAGCTATCTAACGTCTCTGGGATGAGGTGCTGTATCCAATTGTACCATCTAGCCACCACCACATCTTCCTAAGTATTAAAGCTTCAATGCTTATTGTTCTTTTGGCTAGATTTGGTCCCTCGTATCCATATCAAGTACCTTCTTATTATTTTCCTCATTTTCTAGTGCCATCGAATTACATATACCCCTGTAGGCACTTGACCCATTTAGCAATTCAACTATTTCCCACGGCTATCCCTATCTATTGTGGCAAATTATTGTGTTAAACTCTTGTTTTTTTATGTTCTTTGTGTATCCTTAGTGCTGTTTAGGGATCTATCAACTGTCGCCATGGCAGACTTCTGTGGAGAGGCCTGGGAGGGCCTCATGACGCGCATCCAGGCATCTCAAAATGCTTCCACTATAACTGACGCTGAACTGGACAGGGCATTCATCAGATTACAACGCCTTTTGGAAAAAAAAGTCAGAATTTATTGGCACAAAATCTATTTTTAAAAATATGCAGAACACAAGATTATTCCCTGGGGAGTGAAAATACAATTATTCCCCAACATCAAAAAAATTAACGACTCATTGAAGGCATCTTGGGAGAGCAACCTCCAGTCATGCTCCCTCAACATGCTTTCCATTCTATGCAATGAATATTCCACCGAGTTGGAACAACTTGATGTTGCGATCAATCGGTGGTACACAGACCATGCACAAGGTATGTCTTCCCCCAGATACAGCAAACGGGACAAGACCCTGCGAGCTCACCTGGAGGAATACACACTTACAACAATCAACGATAAGGAAAGCAAATTCTTAAGAGATTTAGCCGCCCACGAAAATGGCTATGCCTATAAGTGGGACAACACCAAGGAAACCAAACCTAGAAATAAGCCCTTTACTTCCAATGTACCTACTTCTAACAATCATGCCTCTAACACCTTGTCTGCTTCCTTTTCATCCAGCACCTCCACTGTATACCATGATTTGACACAGGAACAACTGGCTAAGAGAAGAAAAGGCGACCTATCGGCCACGTCCTCGGAATCACTACACCGCACGCTTGGACCCACTCCTCTCTCTCACCCACCCACGGCTCACCCCAAGACCTCTCACGTGTCCACTCCTTTCACCACAGCACAATCCAAGTCGTCAGTGATACCAAAATCATCCACCATCAAGGCACCTTCGGTCACACCGGCACTTCCTCACTCCCAAACGCACACTGTCACTCGGAGGGTAAGTGAACCCACAATCACTTCTATGTTCCCAGCTAATGCACTACCTGCGGATCCTAAACTTGCACCCATTTTTTTAGGACAGGGCCAGGACTCCCCTTCGAGCCCAACCCCCAATCCACAAACACAAATCTTGGGGACTCACGAAGACCATCCACCCCTGATGTAATTAACCTATCATCAATCCCACTAAACATGGATCAGATCCATGTACTCCAACTCGGTCTCACTTTCTGCCCATTCAACGATTTTGACAAATTTGCCCTTATTAAAGACATTCATCTCTTTGCACGCAAATTGCTGTACAAAGTGATCTACGATAAATCTCCCTCCAGTGCAGCGCCTCTCCAAGCAACAAGGTCCTCTCAACAGGTCCTCACCTTGGCCGAAATACAAGCCCTCGAGGAGCTGATGTCACTCTGGGAGGAGGGCGACACTGACGGCGACGATCTCCTGGACTCTTATGATTCCGGTGTCGCCGCCCTTGGTGTCTCCTTCCCCCCTCCCAACTCCTTTAAACCTAAATCCACTAACTTTCCGAAACTATCCATGAACCCCAATATTTGGGCCTTTGTACAACAGGTTACCACCACCATTGAAGGGTTAAATTCCACCTCTCCTTCCTCATCTAATTTAACTCCGGCCCTGACCAAAGCAATCAAATCCCTTCAAAATCATCCAGAACTAATCATCAAGCCAGCCGACAAGGGTGGCAACGTGGTGGTGATGGATGTGCCCTTCTATGAACAAATGTGTCTCGACATCCTCAACAACCGTGATTGGTACAGACCAATTTCCAAATCACTTATCGACCACTACATATCCGAATACCAACAGTTGATATTCGGAGCCTATCAAAAGGGCACCATTGATTCCAATACATGGAAGTTTCTCAGTGTCAGGGAACCCACAACTCCCACCTTCTATTCTCTCCCTAAACTCCATAAATCCCTCGATCATCCTCCGGGCCCTCCAATCGTGTCCGGACGACAATGTCTCACTGAATCTGCCAGTGCATTGGTCGATAAATACCTGGCACCCCACGTAGTTGCCTTGCCTTCGTATATTAAAGACACTATCCATCTCCTCCGGATACTTGAGAGTCAATCCTTACCAAAAAACACATGGCTGGTAGCCCTAGACGTGGAAAGTTTATACAACATTATTCCACACACAAGAGGCACTTCGGTGATTGAAAAACTAGTTCGAGAAAGAGGTCCCAAATATGACGCATATGGGGACTTCGTCTTAGAACTATCGAGGTTTATATTAACACGGAACTACTTCATGTTCGGCTCCTCCCACTACCTCCAGGTGCAGGGTGTGGCTATGGGGACCAAGTGTGCCCCTGCCTATGCCAACCTGTACCTGGGGGGGTGGGAGAGGGAACTATTCGACCCGGCCCACTCTAATCCTTACCTGTCCAAGGTCATATCCTGGTACAGGTATATAGACAACATACTGTTGTTTTGGTCTGGTACCAAAGATGAACTTGTTTCGTTTGTCCAGTACCTCACCCAAAACACGTTCAACCTTAAATTTACCATGGAGTGCAGCCAGTCGCAGATCCATTTTTTGGATCTCCAGATAGGTCTGCACTCCAATGGTCAAATTTATACTGCTCTTTACCGCAAGCCCTCTTCTGGCAACACGATACTGCATGCCCACAGTGCCCATCCTAGACCTCTCCTTAGAAGCATCCCGTTCAGCCAATATCTCAGGATAAAAAGAAATTGCACCCTTGAGGAAGACTTCCTCAAGGCAGCACACGAACTCTACAATAGACTCTTAGACAGAGGTTACAGCCACTCTCTTTTGAAAAAAGCCTTCAATAAGGCAAAGAAATTAAACAGAAAGGACCTTATCTTTTCTGATAAACCACCAGACACCAGACAACCGATACGACTTATCACTCAATTTTCAAACCAACATACCCAAATCAAACATATTCTTAACCAATTCTGGCCCCTATTAACATCAGATTCCACAATTGCTAAATATGTAAAAACATACCCTGACATTACATACCGTCGATCCCCTTCACTTCGTGATCGACTTATCAAGAGTCATCACGTGACTGACACTTCACATAGGCCCATTGCCACAGGTACATACCAATGTGGCAAATGTGACATATGTGCCTTTGTCACCAACTCCAAAGTAGTGACCCTGCCTAATGGAAACACTCACACCATTAGACACCGGGTCACCTGTGCCATCGTAGGAGTCGTCTATTTGGCTCAATGCCAATGTGGCTCATACTACGTTGGCAAAACCAAGCGTCCTTTCCAGACCCGTATCCGAGATCACATCAAACCGCTACATAAAAACACCACTACCACTGCCATCAACCGGCACATCGCTGCCCAGCACAATTTTGATCCCCATGTCATTTTGTTTTCCGCACTCGAACATGTTCCTTCACATGTTAGAGGCGGAAGCATAGACAATAGATTACTACAGCTCGAAACAAAATGGATCCACATATTAAATGCCACCAATTTTCCTGGACTTAATGAACACATAAGTTTCAAACCTTTTCTTTAAAACCTGTACTTCGACTAGCTGTACTTGCAAATACGTTGCGCATACCTACCTTTTATGCCTACTCTCTAGTCCACGTCGTATATAGTCTTTATCTTGTCTTCCTTTTCCCCCCTCTTCCCCCGCCCCATCCTTCCTTCATTCCTTTTCTCCTACTTTCTTTTCCTACGGCCCCGTTCCTCCTTCTTTCTTCTTTCGCTTTTCTTGCCCTTCACTCTCCTGCCATGGCTGCAATTGTGGTTCCCTTGTACAGTCCTTTTATGTCACTTCCACATTATCATGATTTATGCTATCTGCTTCTGTCAAAATGCATCTCCCTTTATATCTGACCCAAATAATGCCTTATTTGCTTTTTGGATTTGTGTTAATTATTACTGCTTATTGATGTTTGAATTATATGATATATGTATCAACATACCCTCTGGACTCATGCATACTACTTTTTTCAGCCTTTGCTACATAAAAGAAAAAAAAAAAAAAAAAAAAAATTTTTTATTATAGGCTCGTTTGTGCAACCAGGACCCTGTGGTTCTCTATGTTTGTTACACACTTTGTGGCTGGACACTGTGTGCCGACGCACAGGTATGTTCCCGCTGTCTCCATGGACCCTTGTGGACCGTCGGGCTAGTGGGGGTTTAGCCCCCTTACCCTGTGTCTCCGCCCACATCTCATCTTGCACTTAGGTGGGTTCCATCCCCAGATCGCTTCGTTTCCCTGGCCCTCCGGCATCCTTGCGGGGGGCGCGGTTGTGCCCCCCTCTTGGGAGGTGTCTCGCCAGCGCTGTTCGTGCCTGTACGGACGCCCGGGGCAGATCATTCCTGTCTGCCCCCGGTGTCCGCGCTTTGCTCACACTTTCTGGCCCCCCTCATTCCATCGGCCGATGAGTAGTGACGGCGCCCTGGTACCTCCCATTCCTTGGCGTTCCGTCCTCTCATTTGCCACGCGATGGCCGCTATGTTTGAGCATGCGCGCGCGATGCATGCTGGAACCTGTAGTTCCGAGGCACCGCGCTATGCGCACGCGCGGACGCCCCTCACTCGCGTCCGCACACCTGATCACTATCTGATCAGGTGTGGGGGGTACTTTAGTAACCGGCCAGTCCCTCAGTTCACATGCCGGACGAGGGACGTGCCTGTATATGCTCCCACACACAGCAATCAGGTAATCTGTGATCCTCATTACATTTACAACACTTTTTCAACTTTACCTTTTATTGAGCCCTCAATCATTCCCTTTAGGAGCTAGTATCTTGGAGTCATCATCCACCTCCTTGGCAATCCTCAATACTGACCTCCTATGAATTACATTCTCTGCTACACGGCTGATCAGGTAAATCACTCCCTGCCTTTTTAGCAGTCCCATAGTTCCCTACAATACAGTTTTTGCTGTCCCAATACAGCCCCCTTTCATCTATTTCTCTTCAGGACCCACTGCACCTGCTGCTTTTCCAAAAAGACTCTGCCTTATGCATTTGACTCTGTAAACACCTTAATCAGCCATTTGCTTTGCAGTGTACTCCAATAAGTAAGTTTCTCTTCGGAGTTATTTTCCTCTCCATTTCTCTGCCGACCATTAGGCCCACTTTTAAAGCAAACTTATTTTCTTATATAGGCCATTTACCAATCGATTGCCAACCCCGTCAACTGCCCTGCTGTGTGTGCGCACTCATCTACAGGCACCTCGTGCCTCTTGCAACTTACTGTTTTTAACTAATAGTGTGAGTTTTCTATTTTTTTAAAAAAAATATATGTATTTTCTCTGCTTTATGCAACCGATGCACAATTGCATCACTTCTAGTACTCCTTTAAATGCAACGTTTAATTTACATTTAATATCTACTCACCTATCTCCAATGCATTCCTTTGCCAGGTTTACTGCGTGCCCCCTGCAGGCACATTACACGGTGCGGCCTGCCCCTTTCCCCCCTGTGGTGACACTTTTCGTGCCCCCCCTGGGTGTCGGTCTTTCAGGTACGTTTGCGTTACCGGAATCAGTGGAGCCACCTCTCTGCATGATTGTCCAGCCACAATACTTCATTACTCAATTGTGTACTAAATATTGTATTGTTAAATTTTTCTGCTCATATGATGTTTTCTGTATCCCTATGTACAGACTTCTCTATACCCATTTTGAGCTCTTATTCCCTGAGGAAGCCAATGTCTTGGCGAAACATGTAGGAAACCGAGCCCCTGTTTCGACGGCCATCTCCATCTGGCCTACTCTACTATACCTTGGGTCGCACGCAATATATAAGTCTATTTTAAGTGTAAACGATTTAAGTGTTTTTTCATGTTTGTATTATCATTAATAAATAAATTTTGTAATTTTGCTATTTTAAATCTTCTTTTCCCTCTTTGCATTATTTGACCTTAGCACCGTTATAATCCCCTGTCCCTACATCCATTAGCTATCTAACGTCTCTGGGATGAGGTGCTGTATCCAATTGTACCATCTAGCCACCACCACATCAAAACAAAAAAAAAATTTTCTTCATCCAGAAAAACAATTCTGGAGCCCCTCACATATGTGAGACCCCTGTTTTGAATCCCACTAGTCCAGTATCAGGGTACAAGATCAGTCCAAGAGGCAGGCAAATATCATGGTCAAACAGTCCAAGGTCAGTTCCAGATCAGGCAGATGTATGTACAGAATCGTTAGGCAGAAGCATGGTCGAATAACAGTCCAGGGTCAGTTCCAGATCAGGCAGCGGTATGTACAGAATCGTTAGGCAGAAGCATGGTCGAATAACAGTCCAGGGTCAGTTCCAGATCAGGCACAGGTATGTACAGAATCGTTAGGTAGAAACGTGGTCAAATAACAAGCCAGGGTCAGTTAAAGAGGAGGCAGTGGCATAAGGGGTGTGAGGGTAAATTGCAGGAACGGAGGATTACGTTTACCATACTTCACTAATAATTTAGTGAAGTATGGTAACGGCGAAAACATTCACCTATGCAGAGGCCTGGTTCAGAAGGACATTGTGCACAATAAAAAGATGTGTCTCTTCTGAATCCTGCTCTGGTATACACCTTCATTTTTTTTTGCCGTCGTCAGCCTGTTGGTTTGGGAGGGATCTTATCGGAAAAGTGGCATTGGAGAGTCGACTTAGAACATCTGATTGGATATTTTTGGGGGGCTGTTCGGGAATATAAGGGCAGTGAAAACTTCCTCTTGGTAGCCAAGGAAGCGTTTGGGGTTTTGGGTGGAGTTACGATAAATGACATATGAATTGTAGATGGCCAAATGAAAAAAATAAATTGCGACTTTCTTATACCAATGGTATGTCCGTCTTGTAGCAAGGTACAGTTCCAGCATCTGGTCATTCAAGTCGACTCCCCCCATAAACAAATTATAATCAAAGATGCATTTAGGTTTCTGTATGGGGCCATTTCTTCTGGGGATTTCCATGAGGGTATCATCGTGGATTGAAGACAACATGTACACATCTCTTTTGTCTCTCCACTTCACTGCCAAAATCTCGTTGTTTCATAGACTTGCCGTTTCTCCTTTTCTCAATTTCTTATTGACCAGACTTTGAGGAAAGCCCTTCCGGTTCTTTTTTATGGTACCACATGCAGGCGTCTTCTTCCGATGAAGGTTGTGGAACAGGGGCAGAGATGTGTAGAAGTTGTCTACATACAGGTGGTAGCCTTTCTCCAGTAGGGGGTATGTGAGGACCCAAACAATTTTCCCGCTTGATCCCAAGTAGTCTGGGCAATTAGGGGGTTGCAGCTGGGTGTCCTTCCCTTCGTACACTTTGAAGGCATACATGTAACCTGTGACTCGGTCACATAATTTGTATACCTTCACCCCATAGCGGGCCCTTTTACTGGGAATATATTGTTTTATTTTTAGCCTGCCACTAAACTTAACGAGGGACTCATCCACACATATGTTTTGGTCCAGGGTAAACAGCAGGGGGAATAGTGCAGAAAAATAATTTAAAAGTGGCCAAATTTTGAAAAGTCTGTCATAGTTTGGGTCATTTCGGGGAGGGCACTGGGTATTGTCATTGAAATGAAAAAACCTCAATATCATGAGGTATCTGTTTCTGGGCATTACCTTGGAGAATACTGGCATGTGTTGGAGGGGGTGGGTTGACCAATAGGACATCAAAGTGTTTTTTTTTTGTGAGTCCCATATTAAATGTGAGCCCTAAAAAAACCTTCAACTCCCCCACCGTTAGGTCTCTCCACTCATAGGGACGGGCATAGTAGGACGTTGGATTATTCAAAATAAATTGCTGTGCATAAAGGTTGCACTGGGCCACAATATTTGACAGCATGTCCTTGGTAAAAATTAAATTAAAAAAATCTATTGGGGAAAAATTCTCTGTGTTCACCTGGACTCCTGGCTGGGCAGCGAAAGGGGGAATGTTGGCTTCTCCTGAATTAGGAGGAAGCCACAAGGGGTTCTGCAGGGCATAGGGAAGGCTGGCATGGGTCCTTGTCCTTTCTTGCCGAGGCACTGTGATGCTGGTGGATGGCACTGCGGTGCTGGTGGATGGGACTGCGGTGCTGGTGGATAGCACTGCCTCCTCACCAGAACGCCTTCGTTTGGCGGGCCGAATATCTTCCTCCTCTGAGTCACTCAGTGTTCCACTACTGAGGACTGGCTCATAATTTATGTCCGACTCAGAATCGGAGTCGGAAAGGGAATCCGAAAAAGAGAGCTCCCCGTTGCTCTCGTCGGCCAGGAGCAGTATTTGGTACGCCTCCTCGGCGGAAAAAAGCTTCTTATGGACATGGTTGCTATACCTGCACTGATGGGCACTAATGAGGCGGCACTGATGAGCACAGATGGGCACTGAGGTGGCACAAAGGGGCACTGATGAGGTGGAACAGATGTGCACTGATGAGGTGGAACAGATGTGCACTGATGAGGTGGAACAGATGTGCAGATGTGCACTGATGAGGTGGCACTGGTGGGCACTGATGAGGCGGCACAGGTGGGCACTGATGAGGTGGCACAGGTGGGCACTGATGAGGTGGCACAGCTGGAGCGGCACAGATGGGTCGGCACAGATGGAGCAGCACAGATGGACACGGATGAGGTGGCACAGATGGGCACTGATGAGGCGGCACAGATGTGCACTGATTGCACAGATGTGCACTGAGGCAGCACAGATGGGCACTGATTGGCACAGGTGGGCACTGATGAGGTGGCACAGGTGGGCACTGATTGTGCAGATGTGCAGCTGGACACTGATCACCGCTGGGCAGACAGGTGGGCACCAATTCGCACAGGTGGGCACCGATTGGCACTGTACTGATGGTGCACTGTACTGATGGTGCACTGTACTGATGGGGCACTGTATGGATGGGCACTGTATGGATGGGCACTGTGGGCACTGTAATAAGCATTTTAGAAAACTCACAGATAGCTGACAGTTCTCTCTCTCCTCACACGCTGTCTCTGTGTGACGAGAGAGAGCCGGCAATGAGAGATGATCTCAAATGTTTACATTTGAGATCATCGCTCATTGGCCATGGTGATCGCGCTGAAATGGCCGCTGTGATTGGCCATTTACAGCGATCTGTGATTGGCTGTGTCCAAGGGACACGGCCAACACAGAATTTCCCCGTTGCGCACTCGTGAGCGTGCACAGGGAGGGAGCAAAGGGGAGGCCGTCATATGACGGCCTCCCAGGAATTGACATCCGCGCTGTAGCCCTCATTCGGCTACGGCCGGATGTCAGGGGGTTAAAGTCTATGGGACTCGAACGTTTGAAATCAAAAGTGCTAATTTTAAAGGCTAATATGCAAGTTATTGTCCTAAAAAGGGTTTGGGTACCCGGGTCCTGCCCCAGGGGACATGTATCAAAGCAAAAAAAAACTTTTAAAAACTGACGTTTTTTCGGGAGCAGTGATTTTAATGATGCTTAAAGCGAAAAAAAAAAAAGTGAAATATTCCTTTAACCACTTCAGCCCCGGACCATTATGCTGCCTAAGGACCAGAGGACTTTTTCCAATTTGGCACTGTGTCGCTTTAACTGCTAATTGCGCAGTCATGCAATGCTGTACCCAAACGAAATTTGCGTCCTTTTCTTCCCACAAATAGAGCTTTCTTTTGATGGTATTTGATCACCTCTGCCGTTTTTATTTTTTGCGCTATAAACGGAAAAAGACCGAAAATTTGGAAAAAAAATGATATTTTCTACTGTTTGTTATAAAAAAAATCCAATAAACTCAATTTTAGTCATACATTTAGGTCAAAATGTATTCGGCCACATGTCTTTGGTAAAAAAATGTCAATAAGCGTATATTTATTGGTTTGCGCAAAAGTTATAGCGTCTACAAACTAGGGTACATTTTCTGTAATTTACACAGCTTTTAGTTTATGACTGCCTATGTCATTTCTTGAGGTGCTAAAATGGCAGGGCAGTACAAACCCCCCCCAAATGACCCCATTTTGGAAAGTAGACACCCCAAGGAAATTGCTGAGAGGCATGTTGAGCCCATTGAATATTATTTTTTTGTCCCAAGTGATTGAATAATGACAAAAAAAAAATATTTACAAAAAGTTGTCACTAAATGATATATTGCTCACACAGGCCATGGGCCTATGTGGAATTGCACCCCAAAATACATTCAGCTGCTTCTCCTGAGTACGGGGATACTACATGTGTTGGACTTTTTGGGAGCCTAGCCACGTACGGAGCCCCGAAATCCAATCACTGCCTTCAGGATTTCTAAGGGAATAAATTTTTGATTTCACTCCTCACTACCTTTCACAGTTTTGGAGGCCATAAAATGCCCAGATGGCACAAACCCCCCCAAATGACCCCATTTTGGAAAGTAGACACCCCAAGCTATTTGCTGAGAGGCATGTTGAGTCCATGGAATATTTTATTTTTTGACACAAGTTGCGGGAAAGTGACAATTTTTTTTTTTTTTGCACAAAGTTGTCACTAAATGATATATTTCTCACACAGGCCATGGGCTGTGTGAAATTGCACCCCAAAATACATTTAGCTGCTTCTACTGAGTATGGGGATACCACATGTGTGGGACTTTTTGGGAGCCTAGCCGCGTACGGGGCCCCAAAAACCAAGCACCACCTTCATGATTTCTAAGGGCGTAAATTTTTGATTTCACTCCTCACTACCTATCA
Organism: Lithobates clamitans; assembly: GCA_037952925.1. Taxonomy (NCBI): domain Eukaryota; kingdom Metazoa; phylum Chordata; class Amphibia; order Anura; family Ranidae; genus Lithobates; species Lithobates clamitans. Next base: position 381,350 of record JBBGZY010000412.1, on the reverse strand, counting down.
CAGTTTCGAAGGCCATAAAATGCCAAGATAGCACAAAACCCCCCAAAATGACCCCATTTTGGAAAGTAGACACTCCAAGGTATTTGCTGAGAGGCATGGTGAGTATTTTGCAGCTCGTATTTGTTTTTGAAAATGAAGAAAGTCAAGAAAAATGTATTTTTTTTTTCTTTTTTCAATTTTCAAAAGTTTGTGACAAAAAGTGAGGTCTGCAAAATACTCACTATACCTCTCAGCAAATAGATTGGGGTGTCTATTTTCCAAAATGGGGTCATTTGGGGGGGGGGGTTTGTGCCATCTGGGCATTCCATGGCCTCCGAAACTGTGATAGGCAGTGCAGAGTGAAATCAAAAATTTACGCCCATAGAAAGCCTGAAGGCGGTGCTTGGTTTTCGGGGTCCCGTACGCGGCTAGGCTCCCAAAAAGTCTCACACATGTGGTATCCCTGTACTCAGGAGAAGCAACAGAATTTGTTTTGGGGTGTAATTTCACATATTCCCATGGCATGTTTGAGCAATATATCATTTAGTGACAACTTTGTGCATAAAAAAAATTTTTGCCTTTTTCCCGCAACTTGTGTCACAATATAAAATATTCCATGGACTCAACATGCCTCTCAGCAAATAGCTTGGAGTGTCTACTTTCCAAAATGGGGTAATTTGAACTGTCCTGGCATTTTATGCACAACATTTAGAAGCTTATGTCACACATCACCTACTCTTCTAACCACTTGAAGACAAAGCCCTTTCTGACACTTTTTGTTTACATGAAAAAATTATTTTTTTTTGCAAGAAAATTACTTTGAACCCCCAAACATTATATATTTTTTTAAAGCAAATGCCCTACAGATTAAAATGGTGGGTGTTAAATTTTTTTTTTTCACACAGTAATTGCGCAGCGATTTTTCAAACGCATTTTTTGGGGGAATTAACACACTTTTTTAAATTTTAATTCACTAAAACACACTATATTGCCCAAATGTTTGATGAAATAAAAAAGATGATCTTAGGCCGAGTACATGGATACCAAACATGACATGCTTTAAAATTGCGCACAAACGTGCTGTGGCGACAAACTAAATACATTTTTAAAAGCCTTTAAAAGCCTTTACAGGTTACCACTTTAGATTTACAGAGGAGGTCTACTGCTAAAATTACTGCCCTCGATCTGACCTTCGCGGTGATACCTCATATGCATGGTGCAATTGCTGTTTACATTTGACGCCAGACCGATGCTTGCGTTCGTCTTTACGCGAGAGCAGGGGGGGGACAGGGGTGCTTTTTTTTTTTTCTTTATTATTTTTTTGATTTTTTTATCTTATTTTTAAACTGTTGCTGTCAAGATAAATCCGCGCTGCAACTGAATGGCGTACCTGCTAAGCAAATGATGGTTAACCAAAAAAACAAAGTAACATTACAGTATAACAGTAATACTTACCATACCTGCTAAGCAGATACAAAAAAAACATAGTAAAAAATAAAACATTTAACGCAACCTGTGCCTACCTAAAATATATATATGCCGAAGCATGGGGGCATCCTCCTGCAAAAGGCAGGAGCAAATCGCTCCTCCACCCACTGCTGCCCCCACGCTTCGGCATATATGCTGAAGTATGTAACTGTGGTGGTGAAATCACCTCCGACAGCGCTGGAGTCACGGCTTTATATATCGTGGGAGCAAACGCTGTTGCTGTCAAGATAAATAAATCCACGCTGCAACTGAATGGCGTACCTGCTAAGCAAATGATGGTTAACAATAAAACAAAGTAACATTACAGTATAACAGTAAGACTTACCATACATGCAAAGCAAATACAAAAAAAAAACATAGTAAAAAATAAAACATTTAACGCAACCTGTGCCTAAAATATATATGCCGAAGCATGGGGGCATCCTCCCACAAAAGGCAGGAGCAAATCGCTCCTCCACCCACTGCTGCCCCCTCGTTTCGGCATATATGCTGAAATATGTAACTGTGGTGGTGAAATCACCTCCGACAGCGCTGGAGTCATGGCTTTATGTATTGTGGGAGCAAACGCTGTTGCTGTCAAGATAAATAAATCCGCTCTGCAGCTGAATGGCGTACCTGAAAACAATAAAATGGTTACCAACAAAACACAGTAAACAGTAAAGTATAAAAAAATTGCATATCTGAAAAGCAAACATGGTAAAACATAATAACAATAAAACATTGCAGAATAGAATACAGTAAAAAAGAGCAGAACAATAGAGAGAGAATAGAGAGAGAGAGAGAACAATAAAACAACAACTATTTTTGGTTTTTTTATTTTATATTTTTTTTGTGTTTTTATTTTTATTTTATTTATTTTTTTACACTTTTTTAGTAACTTTAACTTTTGTAACTGGTACCAGGTTTGGGTCTCTCAAAATGCGAGTTCCACCTGGTGGGCATGTCAAAGATTAGGCAGTTCTTGGGCAGGTTAAATTCCTTTTGGTGGTCAGCCAGGCTAGCACTGGCATTATATGACCTACAGAAATGCACACAGACTTTCCTGGCCTGCCTCAGGACATCCTGTAAGCCCGGGTACCTGCCCAAGAACTGCTGCACCACCAAGTTAAGGACGTGAGCCAAACAGGGCACATGGGTCAGTTGTCCCTGTTGGAGGGCGGAGAGATGGTTGGTGCCATTGTCGCAAACTGCCATACCTGGCTTAAGCTGGCGTGGCATCAACCACCTCTGAACCTGCCCCTGCAGAGCTGACAGAATCTCTGCACCAGTGTGGCTCCTGTCCCCCAAGCACACCAGCTCAAGCACCGCATGGCACCTTCTTGCCTACGTGCCTGCGTAGCCCCTTGAACGCCTACGGAGCACCGCTGGTTCTGAGGACAAATCAGCACAGGAAGAGGCCATGGAGGAAGAAGAAGTGGAGGGGGTGGAGGAGAGAGGTATGGCAGAATCACCACTAGTAGAATTTTGGAGGCGTGGTGGCGGAACAACCTCCAACACTACTGCATCCCTTCCTGCATCCTTCCCAGCTGCCAGAAGAGTCACCCAGTGCACAGTGAAAGATAGGTAACGTCCCTGTCCATGCCTGCTGGACCATGAGTCAGCGGTAATATGTACCTTACCGCTGACCGCCCTGTCCAGCGAGGCCAAGACATTGCCTTCCACATGCCAGTAGAGAACCGGAATCGCCTTCCGTGAGAAAAAGTGGCATTTGAGAACCTGCCACTGAGGAACCGCACATTCCACAAACTCATGGAAGGGGGCAGAGTCTACCAACTGAAAAGGCACCAGTTGAAGGGCTAGCAATTTAGCCAAGCTAGCATTCAACCGCTGGGCATGTGGATGGCTGGGAGCGAACTTCTTTCGGTGGTGCAGCAGCTGGGGCAGGGAAGTTTGCCTGGTACAATCTGACGTTGGTGTACCGATAGCAGATTGCCCACAAGTACTTGGCTGTGACACACCTAATTCTACCTCTTCATTCCTCTCAGTGCAGGTTTCAGAGAGGACTGAAGGTATAGTGGGGTTGGAGATCCCAGCTAATGAGGAGCAAGGAGAGGTCCGCTTTGTTCTTTGGTGTGGGTCTTTTAGGTACGCTTGCCATCGAACTGCATGGCAGGTCAACATACAGTCAGGTCCATAAATATTGGGACATTGACACAATTTTAACCTTTTTGGCTCTATACACCACCACAATGGATTTGAAATTAAACGAACAAGATGTGCTTTAACTGCAGACTTTCAGCTTTAATTTGAGGGTATTTACATCCAAATCAGGTGAATGGTGTAGGAACTGCAACAGTTTGTACATGTGCCTCCCACTTTTTAAGGGACCAAAAGTAATGGGACAGATTAACAATCATCCATCAAACTTTCACTTTTTAATATTTGGTTGCAAATCCTTTGCAGTCAATTACAGCCTGAAGTCTGGAACGCATAGACATCACCAGACGCTGGGTTTCATCCCTGGTGATGCTCTGCCAGGCCTCTACTGCAACTGTCTTCAGTTCCTGCTTGTTCTTGGGGCATTTTCCCTTCAGTTTTGTCTTCAGCAAGTGAAATGCATGCTCAATCGGATTCAGGTCAGGTGATTGACTTGGCCATTGCATAACATTCCACTTCTTTCCCTTAAAAAACTCTTTGGTTGCTTTTGCAGTATGCTTCGGGTCATTGTTCATCTGCACTGTGAAGCACCGTCTAATGAGTTCTGAACCATTTTGCTGAATATGAGCAGATAATATTGCCCGAAACACTTCAGAATTCATCCTGCTGCTTTTGTCAGCAGTCACATCATCAATAAATACAGGAGAACCAGTTCCATTGGCAGCCATACATGCCCACGCCATGACACTACCACCCCCATGCTTCACTGATGAGGTGGTATGCTTTGGATCATGAGCAGTTCCTTTCCTTCTACATACTCTTCTCTTCCCATCACTCTGGTACAAGTTGATCTTGGTCTCATCTGTCCATAGGGTGTTGTTCCAGAACTGTGAAGGCTTTTTTAGATGTTGTTTGGCAAACTCTAATCTGGCCTTCCTGTTTTTGAGGCTCACCAATGGTTTACATCTTGTGGTGAGCCTCTGTATTCACTCTGGTGAAGTCTTCTCTTGATTGTTGACTTTGACACACATACATCTACCTCCTGGAGAGTGTTCTTGATCTGGCCAACTGTTGTGAAGGGTGTTTTCTTCACCAGGGAAAGAATTCTTCGGTCATCCACCGTGGGCTTCCGGGTCTTTTGGTGTTGCTGAGCTCACCAGTGCGTTCTTTCTTTTTAAGGATGTTCCAAACAGTTGATTTGGCTACACCTAATGTATTTGCTATCTCTCTGATGGGTTTGTTTTGTTTTTTCAGCCTAATGATGGCTTGCTTCACTGATAGTGACAGCTCTTTGGATCTCATATTGCGAGTTGACAACAACAGATTCCAAATGCAAATAGCACACTTGAAATGAACTCTGGACCTTTTATCTGCTCCTTGTAAATTGGATAATGAGGGAATAACACACACCTGGCCATGGAACAGCTGAGCAGCCAATTGTCTCATTACTTTTGGTCCCTTAAAAAGTGGGAGGCACATATACAAACTGTTGTAATTCTTACACCAGTCACCTGATTTGGATGTAAATACCCTCAAATTAAAGCTGAAAGTCTGCAGTTAAAGCACATCTTGCTTGTTTCATTTCAAATCCATTGTGGTGGTGTATAGAGCCAAAAAGATTAGAATTGTGTCGATGTCCCAATATTTATGGACCTGACTGTATGTCTGGTCAAGCATGTGGTGCCCAAGCGGGTGATGTTTTGGCCACGCGAGAAACGCTTGAGACATATGTTGAAAAATGCAGCGGTGGGATCTGATCCACTCATCTCAAAAAAGGCCCACACCAAGGAACTTTTGGAATAACGCACAGAGACAGCAGCACCCTGCACATGCGACGTGATGCAGTCAGTGTCCTGCCCTTAAGCTGGCCCCTGGAGGGCATCCTGCCTCTTTGGAGATGTGCCTCCTCCTATCAGGCACCCACGTGGAGTCAGTGACCTCATCATCCCCTCCCTCCTCATCACTGGAGCAAACCTGGCAGTATGCTGCAGCTGGGGGAACATGACTGCCAGATTGCTGTCCTTCTTGGGCACCCCCTCTCTCTGGGCTTACGTTACTGCCTTCCTCTAGCTGGGTACCATCATCGGAGCCTTCAAAACGCTGGGCATCCTCCTGGAGCATGTACCCAACACTGTGGTCAAACAGTTCGGGGGACTCCTCAGGAGGACATGGTGGGGCTAGGGAAGGAGTGACTGATGCCATCGAGCCGAGGCAAGAGGCCACGTTGGCCGCTGCTTTGCCAAAGTACCCTGAGCCTGGGTGAGAGAGGAGGATGAGGACAGCTTGATCATACACTCTACCAAGTCTTTGGCATGTTGCGGCTCAACACGGCAAGCTGCCGAAAAAAAGGCCAAGCATGTCCCACGGCCACGTGCTGATAAGGATGCACCGTATTAACGACCAGCACTGTTGCCTCTAGACACAGAGCCTGCTTGCCCTCTTTTTTTGGCTTGTGACTGTCTGCCTCTCCTTGTTGGCCTTCCAGATATACTAATGGCCTGCAATGAGATGTAGCTGCACAAAGCTGGGATGTATATATATATACTGATACTGCAGCTAGCAGCTGCAACTGCCTGCCGGTAGTATTATTAGTATTCGAACACCACCAATTTTCTTCAGGTAGCTTTAGGTGCACACTGTGCAGAGGATACAGTACACTAACTGTAAATACTGCAGCTGCCTGCCTGTGATATTAATAGGATCAGAATAACAACAATTGTCTTCAGGTAGCTTTAGGTGCACACTGTGCAGAGGACACAGTACACTAACTGTAAATACTGCAGCTGCCTGCCTGAGGTATTAATAGGATCAGAACAACAGCAATTGTCTTCAGGTAGCTTTAGGTGCACACTGTGCAGAGGACACAGTACTCTAACTGTAAATACTGCAGCTGCCTGCCTATGGTACTAATAGGATCAGAAGAACACCACCAATTCTCTTCAAGTAGCTTTAGGTGCACACTGTGCAGAGGACACAGTACTCTAACTGTAAATACTGCAGCTGCCTGCCTGAGGTAATAATAGGATCAGAACAACAGCAATTGTCTTCAGTAGGGATGAGCTTCGTGTTCAAGTCGAACCCATGTTCAACTCGAACATCTTCTGTTCGACCGTTCGTCGAATTGCGAACAATATGGACCGTTCGCGCCTAATTCGTGTGGCGCGTCACGGCCCATAATTCACTGCGGCATCACAGTGCATTGCTGGCTAATGATTGGCCAAGCATGCACTATGGCCCACATGCTTGGCCAATCACAGCGCCGTCAGTAGAGAGAGCTGTAATTGGCCAAAGCCAGGGTGGCTTTGGCCAATTATGGCTCAGGGGGTTTAGAAAACGCCTCACACTATATAAGGCCACCTGCACGGCGGCCCTGTGTAGTGTGTTCCGGCGTGCTGAGAGATAGAGAGAGACAGTGTCATTTCATTTGAGTTAGCTAGATTAGGCAGGACAGTCAGTCAGTTAGCTGCACTTACAGTGTATTGTGTATATATATGCATCCCAGGTGTTGTGTATATATATATATATATATATATATGTATATATGTATATACACACTGTATTCAGTTTAGCTAGATCCGTTCCTGTTATCTTCCTACTGACAGGCAGGCTTGTCTTGTTACAGTATTTACAGATACCTGAAGAAAATTGCTGGTGTTCTTTTGATCCGATTAGTACCACAGTCAGGCAGCTAGACTATTTACAGTTAGTGTAGTGCGTCCTCCTCACAGTGTTCAGCTAAAGCTACAAGTTAGTTTAGTGTGACCTCTGCACAGTGTTCAGCTAAAGCTATGAATTAGTTTAGTGCGACCTCTGCACAGTGTTCAGCTAAAGCTACAAGTTGGTGTAGTGCGTCCTCTGAACAGTGTTCATCTAAAGCTTTCAGTTAGTGTAGTGTGTCCTCCTCACAGTGTTCAGCTAAAACTACAAGTTAGTGTAGTGCGACCTCTGCACAGTGTTCAGCTAAAGCTACAAGTTAATGTAGTGCGTCATCTGAACAGTGTTCAGCTAAAGCTACAAGTTAGTGTAGTGCGTCCTCTGAACAGTGTTCATCTAAAGCTACAAGTTAGTGTAGTGTGTCCTCCTCACAGTGTTCAGCTAAAACTACAAGTTAGTGTAGTGCCACCTCTGCACACTTTTCAGCTAAAGCTACAAGTTAGTGTAGTGCGTCCTCCTCACAGTGTTCAGCTAAAGCTACAAGTTAGTGTAGTGCGTCCTCTGAAGAGTGTTCAGCTAAAGCTACCTGTAGAAGGTTGGTGGTGTTTTCCTGATCCTATCACTACCACAGGGAGCTAAAGTATTTACACGTTAGTGTAGTGCGACCTCTGCACAGTGTTCAGCTAAAGCTACCTGTAGAAGGTTGATGGTGTTTTCCTGATCCTATCACTACCGCAGGCAGCTAAAGTATTTACACGCTAGTGTAGTGCGACCTCTGCACAGTGTTCAGCTAAAGCTACCTGTAGAAGGTTGATGGTGTTTTCCTGATCCTATCACTACCACAGGGAGCTAAAGTATTTACACGTTAGTGTAGTGCGACCTCTGCACAGTGTTCAGCTAAAGCTACCTGTAGAAGGTTGATGGTGTTTTCCTGATCCTATCACTACCGCAGGGAGCTAAAGTATTTACACGTTAGTGTAGTGCGACCTCTGCACAGTGTTCAGCTAAAGCTACAAGTTAGTGTAGTGTGTCCTCTGAACAGTGTTCAGCTAAAACTACAAGTTAGTGTAGTGTGTCCTCTGAACAGTGTTCATCTAAAGCTTTAAGTTAGTGTAGTGCGTCCTCCTCACAGTGTTCAGCTAAAACTACAAGTTAGTATAGTGCGACCTCTGCACAGTGTTCAGCTAAAGCTACAAGTTAGTTTAGTGCGACCTCTGCACAGTGTTCAGCTAAAGCTACCTGTAGAAGGTTGATGGTGTTTTCCTGATCCTATCACTACCGCAGGGAGCTAAAGTATTTACACGTTAGTGTAGTGCGACCTCTGCACAGTGTTCAGCTAAAGCTACCTGTAGAAGGTTGATGGTGTTTTCCTGATCCTATCACTACCGCAGGCAGCTAAAGTATTTACACGTTAGTGTAGTGTGACCTCTGCACAGTGTTCAGCTAAAGCTACCTGTAGAAGGTTGGTGGTGTTTTCCTGATCCTATCACTACCGCAGGCAGCTAAAGTATTTACACCTTAGTGTAGTGCGACCTCTGCACAGTTTTCAGCTAAAGCTACCTGTAGAAGGTTGGTGGTGTTCTCATACTGTAGGCAGGCAGTTGATTTTGCTAGCTGCAGTATCAGTGTATATATATATATATATATATATATATATATATATATATCCCAGCTTAGTGCAGCTACAGGACATTAGTATGTCTGGAAGGCCAACAAGGAGAGGCAGACAGTCACAAGCCAATAAAATAGGGCAAGCAGGCTCTGTGGCTAGAGGCAATGGTGCTGGTCATGGAGACATTGCATCCTCATCAGCACGTGGCCGTGGGACATGCTTGGCCTTTTTTTCGGCAGCTGGCCGTGTTGGACCACAACATGCGGAAGGCTTGGTCGAGTGGATGACCAAGCCATCCTCATCCTCCCTCACCCATGCTCAGGGTACTTTGTCTGGCAAAGCAGCTGCCAAAGCGGCCTTTGCCCTCGGCTTAATGGCATCAGTGACTCCTTCCCTAGCCCCACCATGTCCTCCTGAGGAGTTCCTCGAACTGTTTGACCACAGTGTTGGGTACAAGCTCCAGGAGGATGCCCAGCGTTTAGAAGGCTCTGATGATGATACTGAGCTAGATGAAGGCAGTAACGTGAGCACGGACAGAGGGGGTGTCCAAGAAGGACAGCAATCTGGCAGTCATGCTCCCCTTGCTGCAGCATACTGCCAGGTTTGCTCCAGGCACATCACCGAGGCAGGATGCCCTCCAGGGGCCAACCTAAGGTCAGCACACTGACTGCATCACACCGCAAAGCTCCGCATGTGCAGGGCGCTGCTGTCTCTGCGCGTTATTCCAAAAGTTCTTTGGTGTGGGCCTTTTTTGAGATGAGTGCATCAGATCGCACCGCTGCTATTTGCAACATATGTCTCAAGCGTATCTCACGTGGCCAAAACATCTCCCGCTTGGGCACCACATGCTTGACCAGACATATGTTGACCTGCCATGCAGTTCGTTGGCAAGCGTATCTAAAAGACCCACACCAAAGAACAAAGAGGACCTCTCCTTGCTCCTCATCAGCTGAGATCTCCAACACCACTATACCTTCAGTCCTCTCTGAGACCTGCACTGAGAGGAATGAAGGTGTAGAATTAGGTGTGTCACAGCCAAGTACTTGTGGGCAATCTGCTTTCGGTACACCGACGTCAGATTGTACCAGGCAAATTTCCCTGCCCCAGCTGCTGCACCGCCGAAAGAAGTTTGCTCCCAGCCATGCACATGCCCAGCGGTTGAATGCTAGCTTGGCAAAATTGCTAGCACTTCAACTGCTACCTTTTCAGTTGGTAGACTCTGCCCCCTTCTGTGAGTTTGTGGAATGTGCGGTTCCTCAGTGGCAGGTATCCAAACGCCACTTTTTCTCACGGAAAGCGATTCCGGCTCTCTACCGGCATGTGGAAGGCAATGTCTTGGCCTCGCTGGACAGGGCGGTCAGTGGTAAGGTGCATATTACCGCTGACTCATGGTCCAGCAGGCATGGACAGGGATGTTACCTAAGTTTCACGGCGCATTGGGTCACTGCTGGCAGCTGGGAAGGATGCAGGACAAGGTGCAGTAGTGTTGGAGGTTGTTCCGCCACCACGCCTCCAAAATGCCACTACTAGTGATTGTGACACACCTCTCTCCCCCCCCCCTCCTCTTCTTCTTCCTCCATGGCCTCTTCCTGTGCTTTGTCCTCGGAACCAGCGGTGCTCCGTAGCCGTTCAAGGGGCTACGCAAGTATGCAGGCCAAAAGATGCCATGCGGTACTTGAGCTGGTGGGGGACAGGAGCCACACTGGGGCAGAGGTTCTGTCAGCTCTGCAGGGGCAAGTTCAGAGGTGGTTGACACCATGCCAACTTAAGGCAGGAATGGTGGTTTGCGACAATGGCACCAACCTCCTCTCCGCCCTCCGACAGGGACAACTGACCCATGTGCCCTGTTTTGCTCACGTCCTTAACTTGGTGGTGCAGCGGTTCTTGGGCAGGTACCCGGGCTTACAGGATGTCCTGAGGCAGGCCAGGAAAGTCTTGTGCATTTCCACAGGTCATATAATGCCAGTGCTCAGCTGGCTGACCTCCAAAAGGAATTTAACCTGCCCAAGAATCACCTAATCTGTGACATGCCCACCAGGTGGAACTCAACATTGGCCATGCTGCAGCAGCTGCACATGCAGCAGAGGGCCATCAATGAGTACCTGTGTGACTATGGCACCAGGACAGGGTCAGGGGAGCTTGTTTTTTTTTCCCACGCCAGTGGGCCATGATCAGGAATGCATGCACTGTCCTGTCACCATTTGAGGAGGCCATGAGGATGGTGAGCAGTGACAGTGCATGCATCAGTGACACTGTCCCCCTTGTCCACCTGTTGGAGCACACGCTGCATAGAATAATGGACAGGGCACTTGAGGCAGAACAGAGGCAGAAAGAGGAGGACTTCCTTAGCTCTCAAGGCCCCCTTTATCTGGATAAATCTGCATGCCCGTCGATCACACAGGAAAAGGACGAGAAGGAGGATTGTGTCAGTATGGAGGTGGAGCCTGGCACTCAGCATCAGCAGCAGTCTTTAAGGGATCATTTAGAGTCCCAAGAAACACATGGACTTGTACGTGGCTGGGAGGAGGTGGCTGCGGATCATGTCGTCCTTAGTGACCCAGAGGACTCCGGACCGAATGCCTCAGCAAACCTACGCTGCATGGCCTCCCTGATCCTGCAAAGCCTGCGGAAGGATCCTCGTATTCGTGGTATCAAGGAGAAGAACCAATACTGGCTGACAACCCTCCTTGATCCACGTTACAAGGGTAAGGTTGCGGACCTTATCTTGCCATCGCAGAGGGAGCAGAGGAAGAAACATCTTCGGGAGGCCTTGCAGAAAGGTCTGTGCAATGCGTTCCCAGAGACTGGGAGGTTACAAACTCCTGTTTATGGACAACGTGTTGCTGAGGCTTCGGTCAGTCAAAGAAGGAGCAGTGGAGAAGGTGGCCGATGCGTTCAGACATTTTTTTAGCCCCAAGGTATGATCGGTTCCAGCAACCATCGCCAGCGTCTGTTTTACATAGTGCAGGAATACCTAGGGGCAAGATCTGACTTGGACACCTTTCCCACCGAAAATCCTCTGGGTTACTGGGTCTTGAGGATGGATCACTGGCCAGAGCTTGCATAGTATGCAATTGAGCTACTGGCCTGTCCTGCATCCAGCGTTCTTTCGGAATGCACATTCAGTGCTGCTGAAGGCTTTGTAACTGATCACAGGGTGCGCCTGTCCACCGACTCGGTCGGTCGACTGACCCTCATAAAAAAGAATCAGTCTTGGATCACCACCAGATACTAGGCACCTGATGCTGATGTAACCAAATGATTTTTTTTGGAAATGTCAGATCCCCTCAAAGACTGCCTATGCTGATGCTGAGTGACTATCCTGTTATGCTGAGTAATTATCTTCTTCCTCCTCAATGATCATGCTGATAGCTTGTAAGGACAATTTTGGTTCTGAGCGCCGCCACCAGTGCCTAAGGCCCAATTTTTAAGCCCCTGTTTAACAGGGGCATGTAATTACAATTTTTGATGCAATTCTTTGCAGCAGGACTAGTTCCTGCGCTCCAACTAGAGTATCTGTGAGGGGTTGCAGTGTTGTGGCAACAGCACTAGTGCCTAAGGCCCAATTTTCAGCCCCTGTTTAACAGGGGCGTGTAATTATAATTTTTGATGCAAAACTTTGCAGCAGGGCTCATTCCTGCGTTCCAACTAGAGTATCTGTGAGGGGTTGCAGTGTTGTGGCAACAGCACCAGTGCCTAAGGCCCTATTTTTCAGCTCCTGCTTAACAGGGGCGTGTAATTACAATTTTTGATGCAATACTTTGCAGCAGGGCTCGTTCCTGCGTTCGAACTAGAGTATCTGTGAGGGGTTGCAGTGTTGTGGCACCAGCACCAGTGCCTAATGCCCAATTTTTCAGCCCCTGTTTAACAGGGGCATGTAATTCTAATTTTTGATGAACTACTTTGCAGCAGGACTCGTTCCTGCGTTCCAACTAGAGTATCTGTGAGGGGTTGCAGTGTTGTGCCACCAGCACCACCACCAAAGGCCCAATTTTTCTGGCCCTGTTCAACAGGGGCATGTAATTACAATTCTTGATCTAATATTTCACAGCAGGGCCCGTTTCTGTGCCCACCAAGTGTAACTGTGAGGATTTACAATGTTGTGGCACCAGCACCACCACCACCATCACCAAAGGCCTAATTTTTCTGACCCTGTTCAACAGGGGCATGTAATTACAATTCTTGATCTAATATTTTCACAGCAGGGCCCTGTGAGGGCTTACAGTGTTGTGGCCACAACAACACCTAAGGCCCAAATTTCTGCTGAGTATATAGGGCAGGCCCCTACTTTCAAATATCCAACTTACAAACGACTCCTACTTGCAAACTGAAGGAGACAACAGGAAGTGAGATGAAATCTACCCCATAGGAAGGGAAATTATCTCCTGTAAGAGTTAATATGGGAAAAACTTTTCTCCTTTACACTGATGCTTTATCACCAATACTTGTTTCACTAAAACCCCCAAATTTTCAAAAAACATTTGTCATTGGGACAAAAAGTGAGGTGAAATCTTCTGAAGAGGAGCACAGACAGCAAATCAAATGTCACAGGGGTGATAACCCTTCCCTATGTTTTCCAAAAAGCTTAAAAACAGATTTTTTGGCTGGAGCTACACTTTGAAAATGCACCAGTTCAAAATTACAAACAGATTCTACTTAACAACAAACCTACAGTCCCTGTCTTGTTTGCACCACCTGTATACTGCTGTTCAGAGTATATAGGGCCTGGGGGCCCCACACCTTTCCTTTTTTAATTTTGGTGCGGGGTTCCCCTTAACATCCATACAAGACCCAAAGGGCCTGGTAAGGGACTCTTGAGGTGGTATTACTGTGGATTCGGGTCCTGGTCCCCCAGGACTCACAGACTCTGGGGTATGTCTTGGTATTAATAGGATCAGAACAACAGCAATTGTCTTCAGGTAGCTTTAGGTGCACACTGTGCAGAGGATGCACTACACTAACTGTAAGTATTGCAGCTGCCTGCCTGTGGTACGAATAGGATCAGAAGAACACCACCAATTTTCTTCAGGTAGCTTTAGGTGCACACTATGCAGAGGACGCACTACACTAACTGTAAATACTGCAGCTACCTGCCTGTGGTATTAATAGGATCAGAACAACAGCAATTGTCTTCAGGTAGCTTTAGGTGCACACTATGCAGAGGACGCACTACGCTAACTGTAAATACTGCAGCTGCCTGCGGTACTAATAGGATCAGAAGAACACCAGCAATTTTCTTCAGGTAGCTGTAAATACTGTAAAAATAAAACCTGCCTGCCTGTCAGTAGGAAGAGAATAACAGGGACGGATCTAGCTAAACTGAATACAGTGTATATATATATATATATATATATATATATATATATATATATATATATATATATAATACACAACACCTAGGATGCATATATATATACACAATACACTGTAAGTGCAGCTAACTGACTCGCCTGCCTACTCTATCTAACTTAAATCAAATGACACTGTCTCTCTGTCTATCTCTCTACCGCCCCAACACACTGCACAAGGCCGCCACGCAGGCGGCCTTATATAGTGTGGGGCGTGTACTAAACCCCCTGAGCCATAATTGGCCAAAGTCACCCTGGCTTTGGCCAATTGCGGCTCTCTGTACAGACGGCGCTGTGATTGGCCAAGCATGCAGGTCATAGTACATGCTTGGCCAATCATCAGCCAGCAATGCACTGCGATGCCGCAGTGAATTATGGGCCATGACGCGCCACTCGAATTTGGCGCGAACGGCCCATAACGTTCGCAATTCGATGAACGGTCGAACATGCGATGTTCGAGTCAAAGCTCATCCCTAATTATTTTATATCCAACAGGAAAATGCAGAGATACTTTCTGTTTGAAAAGACTCCCCACCCCCCTCCTATTTTTTCCCTTTTTTACTTTGTTTTTAACCCAAAGAACAGTGTGCATCGAACATCGAAAGTTCTCCAACTAATAACATAACTCTTGTTAGGTTAAAAACACCCCCCAATTATTTTTTACATTTTTTGTCCCTCTCTTTCTAGATATATTCTTATATTACCTGTTTTATGTTTTTCCTCTCTGAATTAAGGAAACACACGGCTATATGCACACTTTTTTACAGAAATTGCATATGACAGACTCACCCGGGATAGAGGCTGTTGGAGGGGACTGAATGCAAGCCTCTTGCCGACCGATTATGGGCCCTGGCATTTGGGGGAACGGTGCTCTTTGTGAGCTGTATGCCTGGGGACTCTTGAGGTGGTATTACTGTGGATTCAGGTCCTGGTCCCCCAGGACACACAGACTCTGGGGACCCTGTGTATGCCATATGGGAAATGGTGACTTGGAGGGTATGTCTTGGATTGCTTAAAATGGGACAGTAATATTTATCCCCAATATCTCCCAGGATATATATGTAAAGACTATTATTGGTTTGTTTGATTCTGAACTCAACATGTTAATTGAGTGAGCTGATCACATTAGCCTCCAGGACTGGCTAGGAGATGAACAGTCTACTCCTACTATAAGTGTTGATGACTAGGCTGAGGAGGGGGAGAACACTGTTTGTATTGTTAATTGTAATTGGATCCTGCTATTGTGAAAATGTCCTGTGGTTGTACTTATGATAATGTATAATGTACTGTGTGAAGCTTGGTGACCACAAGTCTGGGCAAAAGGTCATGTTAGTAAACTAGCTCATGTTAATTAGGTTATTTAGGTTACAGGTGTATTGTTAGAGTAATATGAGCAGGAGGTATGCACCTCCTCTTATACTGTATAAAAGAGCCTGTATTCCTGTCAATAAAAGAGATCCCTGTTTGAACTTACATACAGCCTGCCTGGTGTTTGTTCTGAGCTACACAACTGGATTAGAACAGCTGTAGTTCTAGTCCCGGAGCATCGGATGACCGAACCATCAGATGTTGTGATTTGCAATCTGATTCTATAGCCGCAGGGGAGTGTCGGGAGAGTTTAACCGAGCGAGCAGGGGCTCGTTACATTGCATCCAGAGGCTAAGTCTCTACGTCTCCGCTTGTTGATCCTCCAACTCACTTTTGGAACCTATTTATGGATCAGGTGGTGTTATTTCTATGCATCCTGATCTTTTGTTTTCTCATCTCTTATGTTGAGGTTCCATTTAGTCCACATAAATTTGTTGTTGGGTCAGGTTGCTTTTTTTCCTGACCTCCATGTTCTACTCTGTCTCTATCTAGTGCTTGGGACATTGTTTTGCTTAATTTGTTTTTTCGGAAGGTCTGTTTCATTTATTCAATCTAATATATTCAGTCTGAACGTATTAATGATGAACAGGTATATAAAAATCACATGTAGAAATGTAAATCTCTGTGCTGGTCAGAATTGGTGGAACAGCTGCTACTCAAGACCAGGAGGGAATCAAATAAATACTAATAATATAAATGGTGCACTATTCTCTGTGTTAAAGTATGTAAAACAATATATTGGATGAACAAAGAGTTACTGATGTGTACACAATAGTATGTGAGGTAATTGCCTTAATAAATTGAGACTGATACTAAAAAGATTGGTGCATAAGTGGCATTTTAATAAATTTATGCGGTTTCACACTATGAGGCTTTTTCTTTCTATATATATATATATATATATATATATATATATAATTTCCCGAATCTTCATATTTCAAGTCATTGGAGAATACTTGTGGAATCCAGCAGACATCTTGCAAAATTTCAGCGCTTTTCAGCATAGGAGATTAATGCAGGAATCTGTCTGAAAAGATTCCACATGCTGCATCTTTGCTCATGAATATGAACTTTGTGCGATATATTTGTTTATCACATAAAGCACAATTTTTTCATACATAGATTGTTTATTTATATGTACAGTTTTGAGCACCCCAGAGTGTCACTTATGCACCAATCTATTTAGTATCAGTCTCAATTTATTAAGGCAATTACCTCACATACTACTGTATTGTGTACACATCAGTCACTCTTTGTTCATCCAATATATTGTGTTAC
The DNA here is from genome assembly GCA_037952925.1 of Lithobates clamitans. Classification (NCBI taxonomy): domain Eukaryota; kingdom Metazoa; phylum Chordata; class Amphibia; order Anura; family Ranidae; genus Lithobates; species Lithobates clamitans. The sequence goes on along the minus strand of JBBGZY010000412.1, from coordinate 364,526 downwards.
ATACATTAGCACAGGGAATAGCGCACCATTATTATTATTAATATAAAAATCATAGGCCTTATTATAAATGTTGGTAGAATAGCCATAATCACTGGAACCCTCCAATATAGTCGTTGTTACAGTGGAAATTTCTGCAGTTTTGGGGTAATGTCTCCCTGCCTTTTTTTATGTTTTTGAATGTATGATAATCTCCCGTCTCTTTTTAAGTCCTATCTTACCTGTTTGTATATTTGATGGGACCAAGGGTGTTATCATATAACATGCAGGGTTTTAAATTACCCCAAAAACATAAGAAAGCCTTTTGCCATTATAAAGGGCTAGGCGCTGACATAATTTTATTAAAAGAAACACATTTCTCTTCTTCTAACCACCCTAATATTTTGACAAGACCTTCGGTCAATTTCACTGTACCTCTTATTTATCTAAATCCAGAGGGGTGGCTATATTTATCAGAAACTCATTACCTTTTGAAACACATAATGTCTATAAGGACCCTGATAGTCGTTTCTTGACACTAAAAGGTTCAGGGGAGCAAGATCCCACCTCGTGGAGTTTCAAGGATCATGAGAACAGAACTATACGGGAGAATCTTGTCAATTATTTCAAGGCAGCTGGGACCATAAGCACCAAGAAAACAGTTGGTAACACACTACGCCGTGAAGGAGTGAAATCCTGCAGCGCCCACAAGGTCCCTCTGCTCAAGAAAGCACATGTGCAGGCCCACCTGAAGTTTGCTAATAAACATCTGAATGATTCAGTGTTGTGGTCAGATGAGACAAAAATTGAGCTCTTTGGCATCAACTCAACTCGCCATGTTTGGAGGAGGAGGAATGCTGCCTATGACCTCAAGAACACCATTACCACCGTAAAACATTATGCTTTGGGGGTGTTTTTCTGCTAAGGGGACAGAACAACTTCACCGCATGAAAGGGATGATGGACCGGCCATGTACAGTCAAATCTTGGGTGAGAAACTCCTTCCCTCAGCCAGGGCATTGAAAACGGGTCGTGGATGGGTATTCCAGCTTGACAATGACCCAAAAGACACGGCCAAGGCAACAAAGGAGTGGCTCAAGTAGAAGCACATCAAGGTCCTGGAGTGGCCAAGCCAGTTTACAGACCTCAATCCCATAGAAAATATGTGGAGGGAGCTGAAGGTTCGAGTTACCAAATGTCAGCCTCAAAACCTTAATGACTTGGAGAGGATCTGCAAATAGGAGTGGAACAAAATCCCTTCTGAGATGTGTACAAACCTGGTGGCCAATTACAAGAAACGTCTGACCTCTGTGATTGCCAACAAGGGTTTTGCCACCAAGTACTAAGTCATGTTTTGCGAAGGGGTCAAATACTTATTTTACTCATTAAAATCCAAATCAATTTATAACTTTTGAAATGTGTTTTTCTGGATTATTTTGTTGTTATTCTGTCTCTCAGTGTTAAAATAAACCTACCATTAAAGTTATAGACTGTCGTGGATGGGTATTCAAGCTTGACAATGACCCAAAAGACACGGCCAAGGCAACAAAGGAGTGGCTCAAGTAGAAGCACATCAAGGTCCTGGAGTGGCTAAGCCAGTCTCCAGACCTCAATCCCATAGAAAATATGTGGAGGGAGCTGAAGGTTCGAGTTACCAAATATCAGCCTCAAAACCTTAATGGACTTGGAGAGGATCTGCAAATAGGAGTGGAACAAAATCCCTTCTGAGATGTGTACAAACCTGGTGGCCAATTACAAGAAACGTCTGACCTCTGTGATTGCCAACAAGGGTTTTGCCACCAAGTACTAAGTCATGTTTTGCGAAGGGGTCAAATAGTTATTTTACTCATTAAAATCCAAATCAATTTATAACTTTTGAAATGCGTTTTTCTGGATTATTTTGTTGTTATTCTGTCTCTCAGTGTTAAAATAAACCTACCATTAAAGTTATAGACTGATCATTTCTTTGTCAGTGGCCAAACGTACAAAATCAGCAAGAGATCAAATACTTTTTTCCCTCACTATACTATCCCTCATGTAGTAGCTGCCAGTTCATGGCCCTGGGGTAGGCAGTATTATATTTCCTCATTACATTGCACAGGCTGTCTTGCCTATCTCATCAGAAAGCTGTGCAACCCATCTCTTTACCATTGAATGTAGACAGGTAATCCAAACTAAAGGGCCATACACATGGGCTGAATATTGGTTGGCATTGTCAAGTTGAATAGAAACCGGCCAACATTTGGGCCATGTGTATGGCTTTTCGGCTGGCATAACCGAAAAAAGGTCTGCTGATCGGTATCCAGTCAGCACTCTTAGGCCTTCCCCCTGTCAGAACACAATAGCTCAGCATGGGAGTTCACAGTACTAACATTGGATAATTAGTACAGCGGCTCCTTCCGAGGTCTTCAGCTTTTTTTCATTCAGCCCGCTGGGTTAAACAAAAAAAATGAATAGTGTGTACTAGACTTAAGGCGCTCATACAAATCGAACTCCTGCTATTTGCAGCATAAAAACAGCAAGGGATAAAACACTCCAATTTAAATGGAAGGAAAGGGGGAAATAAAGCCCACAAATGGGCCCAAACCATCCTTAATGAAGGCCGACAATCTGAATTATGTTCCCCAGTATAAAGAGAATTTTTAGTTTTTTTTAGAATCATACTTACCTAGGTGGATGCAGCATCAGTCCCCTGCCGGCTGTAAGCCTAAGAACCGAGTAATCAAGCACCTCCGATTACTCAGTTCTCAGAGCTGCCTGAGCAGAGAGCTAGTTACTGTCAGGGTCGGTTCACACTAGGACGACTTGTCAGGCGACCTAGCCGCCTGACAAGTAGCGTCCCGTTCTGTACAATGGAACCGTTCTAATCGGAGCGATGCAAGTGCTCCGACTGCTGTCTGCTCTGCCCCCCAGCCCTCTGCGCTCATTGGAGTGCTGGGTTTTGGAGGGGGCAAGAGCGTCTGACTCAGGCTCTCAGGGGATCGCTGAGAGGCTGAGCCGGGTGCTGGTCCAGGCATATGGGCGGATCCCAACCGTATGGTCAAGATCTTTTCAGAGCCTGTACCAGCCTTGTGACATCAGCAGACAGCAGGCCTCAGCCTGCTAAGCAACAAAGAAGACAATTTGCCCAAGGGACTTTGGGAGTGGTGCACAAAGAAATAGTAGATTTAATGTATAAAAAAAACACAAAAATGGATTTAATTTTACATAAAAAAATGTATGATACAAGAAAAATGAGAGCAAGGTGTGTACAAAGGGGAGGAGGGGGGCCAATATCCTGGAAACTGAAACTATAGAGAAAATTATGCACTAAGTGTGCATTTAGGGTCGCCCTTAATGGATATTTTTTTGGCCACAAGTGAGTATTAAATCTCATAGATTGTTGTATATAAAAGTGCACTGGAGTGCCATCTTTATTAAACACATTCAATACATAAAAAAATAATAACAGTAGGATTTACAATTGTATAAAGTGCAAATACAAACACTATACATTCGCTTGCATATAGAGGATATAGCACCCATGTGCCTACAGCCCGCAGCCTGTATAAGGAGAGTCAGGCAGATGAGTTGTATGGCGTGTACCCACATGTTTCGGAAATAGGTATGTATTACTCCTTCATCAAGGGATTTATAATTGGGTGCTCAGATCTATCTGTAAATGTCAAAGGACAAAATAATAATAAAGAATATCTGTGTCGTCATAGATTATATGCGACTGCATTTTTGCAATATATGCGATTTTAGTAGTTATTGAAAAAAATAGTATAGGAAAGGTCTAGTATGGACTAGTTATACTTACATCAATTTGATTCATAAGGACAAAAAACAGCAGTAAAAACAATGTAACTAGGAGCAGGCTGGCTTCTGGTTCACATGACACAAGATGGGCAACCAAGAGTGTGATGCAGAGCGTTGCAGCACTTTCACAAGGGATGACCGATGGAGATCTATGTATTTAAAAAGTAATGTTTGTAAGTGTACAAGGCATAAAATTAAGCCAATGCTTTGCTGAAGGATAAAGTAGTCATTCAGCTGTGGTTAAAAAGAAGGAGAGTAGATGTATAGAGTAAGTATTCAGATAATCTAGAACAAAGTATCTATTCAAATTACCTTGTGGCTATTTAGTAATCTCTCGAGACCAGACCTCCAGGCAGCAGTTCAAAAGACTGACAGAAGCCAAAGGAGTGTCTGTGTCCTAAATAGGACAGCTGATTGGACATCAGCCAATCAGTGTCCACTCCACATAATCAGCTGCAAAACAAACAGCCATGTGTGGAGATCGGGCATCCCCCAGACGACGAGGCGCGCGGCGTAGCCACGCCCATGGGGGCGTGATGACGTCACGCGTCTTGACGTCACCGGCGGGTATACGGTCCCGGCGCGATTAGCGAAATCCACACCGGGGACCGTACGAGAGCTCGTCCGCATGCGGAAAGCCTATGGGGCACGCACACAATAATGAACACTCAGTGTTTACTTTAAAGAATTTGAAGATTCTGTTTATTTTATTAATATTGCTTGAAACTGATTGTTATTTTACAAACTGCCCATATGTAACCTTTGGTCATTTACAATATGCTTTTTCCCCTTTTTCGTGTTTTGCTCTTTTATGCTTCCCCATCTATTCACCTTTTTCATTTATATTTTTCTTGTAATAATGTACAGCAGGCTGGCTTTTTGTTGACTTCTTTGTTGATTTATTTCTGTTCACCTCTTATATCCATCCACAAGATGGCGCATTATCTCCTGGTGTGGATGTGCGCGTGCGCACGGACACCCGGCGGGTAAGATCTATGCATGCATAGCCATGGGGCAGCACTTGGTTGCGTGCCCCATAGGCTTTCCGCATGCGGACGAGCTCTCGTACGGTCCCCGGTGTGGATTTCGCTAATCGCGCCGGGACCGTATACCCGCCGGTGACGTCAAGACGCGTGACGTCATCACGCCCCCATGGGCGTGGCTACGCCGCGCGCCTCGTCGTCTGGGGGATGCCCGATCTCCACACATGGCTGTTTGTTTTGCAGCTGATTATGTGGAGTGGACACTGATTGGCTGATGTCCAATCAGCTGTCCTATTTAGGACACAGACACTCCTTTGGCTTCTGTCAGTCTTTTGAACTGCTGCCTGGAGGTCTGGTCTCGAGAGATTACTAAATAGCCACAAGGTAATTTGAATAGATACTTTGTTCTAGATTATCTGAATACTTACTCTATACATCTACTCTCCTTCTTTTTAACCACAGCTGAATGACTACTTTATCCTTCAGCAAAGCATTGGCTTAATTTTATGCCTTGTACACTTACAAACATTACTTTTTAAATACATAGATCTCCATCGGTCATCCCTTGTGAAAGTGCTGCAACGCTCTGCATCACACTCTTGGTTGCCCATCTTGTGTCATGTGAACCAGAAGCCAGCCTGCTCCTAGTTACATTGTTTTTACTGCTGTTTTTTGTCCTTATGAATCAAATTGATGTAAGTATAACTAGTCCATACTAGACCTTTCCTATACTATTTTTTTCAATAACTACTAAAATCGCATATATTGCAAAAATGCAGTCGCATATAATCTATGACGACACAGATATTCTTTATTATTATTTTGTCCTTTGACATTTACAGATAGATCTGAGCACCCAATTATAAATCCCTTGATGAAGGAGTAATACATACCTATTTCCGAAACATGTGGGTACACGCCATACAACTCATCTGCCTGACTCTCCTTATACAGGCTGCGGGCTGTAGGCACATGGGTGCTATATCCTCTATATGCAAGCGAATGTATAGTGTTTGTATTTGCACTTTATACAATTGTAAATCCTACTGTTATTATTTTTTTATGTATTGAATGTGTTTAATAAAGATGGCACTCCAGTGCACTTTTATATACAACAATCTATGAGATTTAATACTCACTTGTGGCCAAAAAAATATCCATTAAGGGCGACCCTAAATGCACACTTAGTGCATAATTTTCTCTATAAAAAAATGTATACTTCATATTAAGGCTACTTTCACAATCGGGCTGTCGGAGGCGTTAGCGATAAAGTGCCGCTAATTTTAGCTTACCGCTGTTATAGCGATACAAAGCGCCCGCAAAGCACCGCTGCCTAAGCGCTTTGCAGGCGCTTTCGGCACCGGTGCCCATTGATTTCAATGGCAGGGGCGGTGGAGGAACGGTGTATACACGGCTCCTCCACCGCCGGAAAGATGCTGCTTGCAGGACTTTTACTAATGTCCTGCAAGCGCACCACCCCAGTGTGAAAGCACTCAGGCTCTCACACTGGGGCTACAGGGGAGGCATTTTTCAGGCGCCTTACATGCTCTATTTTTAGCCAAAAAGCGCCTGAAAAATGCCCCAGTGTGAAAGGGATTTCATTTGTGTAGCGATAAAACATACAGTTTCACCAGTGTACATTCTATATTTCAATGTGGTTAATTAATCATTGTTCATGAGTAGAAGTTGTAATCTCTATGCATTTTGCGGGACAACGCCCACTTAATCAGTAGACAGCCACAGTTGGTTTGTTGTGTACATCTGTGGAAAGACCATGTCAGTATGCAAACAAACTTGTTCGACAGTAAATGAAAAATATAAATTAAATTAGAGAATACATTCATTTCTATGGATACAATCCAATGATATACACACTGTATAAAGTTAGTTGAGCAGAATCAATACCATGTGGTAAAGATTAAGGCAATGTTATCTGGATCTCAATGCTGTGAAAACCTTCACAGCAATGGTTTCCCCCGGGGAGCTGAGGGTAAGTGGGTGACCAGGAGGTGGGGCACAGAGGCAGGACCCTCAGTGCAGAACAACTATATGAGAATGGATAAAAATGAGTAGGGAAACCAAATAACCAGGAGTAAAAGAAAGAGAAAAAAAATTATGTGCAAGGAGCGCATGTGAGAAGATGAAAATACGGCCCTTGCAGTCCGGAACACGGAGTGATTGATGATGATGATCATGTGAGTGAGGGTACTGGGGAGGGAAGCAAGCAGAGGAGTCTGGGCAAGGGTCAGTCTGTTGGGAGAAGCAGTGTGGAGGGAACAGGCACTCTGCTGTCAGTGAAGACTGCAGGAGTGTCCACACACAACGATTCCTAACCTGTTCTGCACACAGAAGGAGGAGGGGACAGAGATCACACTGAGCCCCCAACCACCCACATCAAAGTTTCTAGCATGCCCCCTTAACTCACAGTTCTTCTTTACATACGTATCTGCAGGGTTCCCCCTCATAGTGCAAGGGTGAACTCTGCGGACCCTGATGTAAAGGAGAACTCTGACGTAAAGAGTAATACTGTGGACTGTGATGTAAAAAAGAACTCTGATGTAAACAGGTACTCTACAGATTATGATGTAAAGGTGAATACTGCAGACTATGATGTAAAGGGGTAACTCTGTGGACTCTGATGTAAGTGGTGGGGTTCTGGTCACCAGAGACCACCTTACATCAGAGTTCCCCTTTACACCAAGGTCAGCAGCGTTCCCTTTTACATCCGGGTCCGCAGCATTCCCCTTTGCAGTATAATGTTCTGATGTAAAGGAGAACTCTGAGAACTCTGATGTAAGGGGAACTCTGGAGACTTTTGTGTAAGGGGAACACAAGGAGAGGAGGCGCCTCTAAGTGCAGTATTAAAACCAATTTTAATAAAAACTCTGTGCAAAACACTCACATTTTGTAGATTAACATTAAGCATGTAATGTAACTAGAAGTCCAGGAGGAGAGGGGTCCGTCAGGTCTGTCACTAACTGGCGCTGAGTCCTGCTGTGCGTGCGGCTGTGCCCGAACACCGCTAAAGCCGGCCGCGGTGATGAGGTTCCAAAGCGAGGCCTGAGACGCTGATGGAAAGCAGGCGCGGAGCTGTGACGTCACAGCTCCGCGCCTGCTTTCCATCAGCGTCTCAGGCCTCGCTTTGGAACCTCATCACCGCGGCCGGCTTTAGCGGTGTTCGGGCACAGCCGCACGCACAGCAGGACTCAGCGCCAGTTAGTGACAGACCTGACGGACCCCTCTCCTCCTGGACTTCTAGTTACATTACATGCTTAATGTTAATCTACAAAATGTGAGTGTTTTGCACAGAGTTTTTATTAAAATTGGTTTTAATACTGCACTTAGAGGCGCCTCCTCTCCTTGTGTTCTTTTGCAGATTATTGGGGCTTAGGTTCAGCTCTTCCAGGAAGGCAGCCATTAGTGTGGACTTCGAAATACTTGTTTGAACGTTTTATTTAGTCCCCTTTTTTGCCCCACATAGACTTTGAAGGACTTTATCAATTATCACCTCCTGCCATCTACATAATGGGTACATAGGAATGCCCAGCAATTTTGCGCCTTTACTTGCCTACCTTTTGTGTAAGGGGGGCTCTGGTGACCAGAGACCCCCTTACATCAGAGTTCCCCTTTACATCACGGTCCGCAGAATTACCCCTTACATCAGAATCTGTAGAGTTTCCCTTTACATCAGGGTCTGCATAATTCCTCTTTATCGCAGTTCCCCCTTGCAATGTAAAGGAGAACCCTGCAGACTCTTATGTAAGGAAGAACCCTGCAGACTCTGATGTAAGGGGGAATCCTGGGGACTCTCATATACCGGGGAACTCTGATGTAAGGGGGACCTCTGGGGACTCTGATGTAAAGGGGAATGCTTAAGACTCTGATGTAAGGATGTAAGGGGGAACACTAGGGACTCTGATGTAAGGGGGGACACTGGTGACTCTGATGTAAGGTGGGACTCTTGTAGGCCTGATTTATAGGCAATGCTTGAGACTTTGATATAAAGGGGGAATTTGATGTAAACACAGGGTTCACCCTGACTGCTGCACTCTTGCTTTGTATGTTGCTAGATTGCGATTATTTCTTTGCTATGTGGGGATGTCTCTTTGCTGGATTTGGCTGTCTTTTGCTGGATTTGGATGTCTCTTTGCTATATGAGGATGTCTCTTTACTGGATGGGGATGTATCTTTGCTGGATTGGGCTGTCTCTTTGGATTGGCTTGTCTCGTTGCTGGATTGGGATGTCTCTTTGCTAGATTGGGCTGTCTTTTTGCTATATGGGAATGTCTCTTTGCTATATGTGGATATCTCTTTGCTGGACTGGACTGTTTTTTTTGTTTGCTTTTTTGTTTTCTTAGCTGGATTGGGCTAATGGGCTGTCTCTTTGGCATCTTATGGCACTTATTTTTGCAAATTAAAAGAAATTTAGCAGTTTCATGTTTAGTGAGTAAAAAAGGCCGGAAACTAAAGAAGGTTAGACGCTTAAAAACACGATTGCTTGAAATGGGAATGTATTAGGTTGGAAATAGGAGTGCTGCTAGCAGTGATCTTTTTTTTTAAGGTGTATGCTGTTGCGCTTCTACCTTATATTTAGTATGTCACTGACTTCTATAATACTATCCTGACAGGATCACCAACTGACCAACCATCCAATGCACAATAAATGAAATGTAAATACTTCTGAGTTTTTTCTTGCCTGGGGTACTCCTTTAAAACTGCAGGGTATTACATGGTTGATTTGGATTTGGAAAACACTGCACTGTGATCAACCATTAGATGGGGCTGAAGTGGATTATAGATTCATTTGGTTATTTTAAAATCAAAACGCTTCATAATTAAATATGATTAGCCAGTCCGAGCTGAACAAACATCATAAATGTGGAAAAGATTGCATCAATTATCTAGAGTAGACTATGTGGTTCCATTGCTGAAGTTGCAGACTGAATGATACTGTCTTATTGACATTGTGCTTGTGCCAATGATGTACTCACTTGGCCTGCATACAAAGCTGCTAAGATCTCAAATATGTCTCCTAAACGAAGCCACTTAAAGTGAAGGTCTGCCCACCGCTGCAAAAATTAAAAGCCACCAGCTGCATGTACTGCAGCTGCTGACTTTTAATAATTGGACGCTTACCTGTCCTTACCAGTCTAGCGATGTCGGCACCGCAACTGATGTTTCCATCAGCTGTCAGGTGCATGCCTCCTCCATTGCGAGTAAGGGAACCCGGCAGTGAAGCCTTGTGGCTTCACGATGGAAACCCTACTGCGCATGCGCGAGGCTCTGCTCCTCTCTCCTACTGGCCCGGTGGCCGGGGAAGGAGGAGGGAGGAGGAGGGAGCCCAGGCAGTGACGTCAATACCCGCGGATGTGGCTCCCAGGAGTGGGAACAGGATACCTGTGAAAGACAGAGGGGGAAGGAGTACAACGAGCGGAAGTTCTTCTTATATTCTTAGAGGAGCACACTAATATGTGCCTTTGTGTTATCATTAAGGGCAATTATTGCTCGATGTTGATGTGCTTGTCCAGAACAGGCAGAGAGGGGAAATCTTTCAATGCGGACACTTGTTCTGGTGACACTTCTAGTGGATTTCCCTCTCCCTTTGATATTCTTAATGAAAGGAAATATTGGTAGTGAGGACACTCATTCGTGGCCACCCCCTCGCGATCGCCCCCCACGAATGAAAATCTTCCTCTGCTGCTGTAATGTAAACAGCGGCAGAGGAAGTGATGTCATCGAGCCGGTCTTTTCGTTCCAGCGCTGAGGAGAGAAGACATCAATGTGAGTTGCACCAACACTACACTAACAGTAGAACACGCAGGCACACTTTTCACCCCCCATCACCCCCCGTTCACCCCCCTGTACCCCCTGCCACAGTGACACCAATAGCAGTTTTTTTTTTTTGCATTGGTGTGGTAGGGCAGTTAGGGTTAGCCCCCTTTAGGTCTAAGGTACCCCCTAACCCCCTAATAAAGTTTTAACCCCTTTATCACCCCCCCGTCGCCAGTGTCACTAAGCGATCATTTTTCTGATCGCTGTATTAGTGTCACAGTTGACGCTAGTTAGGGATGTAAGGATATAGGTTACCGTCAGCGTTTTATAGTGACAGGGACCCCATATACTACCTAATAAAGGTTTTAAGCCCCTGATTGCCCCCTAGCCCCCCAAAAAAGATGTTGTGTCTGCAGCAAGTGCGTATATAGGTGTGACACCCGGTATTTTTGTCCCTCCTGTCCTGACAATCCTGATCTTTGCATTGGTGAATGTTTTGAACGCTACCATACACTAGTTGAGTATTAGCGTAGGGTACAGCACTGCACAGACTAGGACACACTTTCACAGGGTCTCCCAAGATGCCATCGCATTTTGAGAGACCCAAACCTGGTACCAGTTACAGTTACAAAAGTTAGTTACCTGTCACTACCTATTGCTATCATAGGGGATATTTACATTCCCTGAGATAACAATAAAAACTAGAAAAGGTACAATTTCTGGGGAAATTGTGAAAGTGTTCTTGCCTCTACAACTGGAGTGGGCGGAGTAACTGGGTAGGGTGGAGTGGCTTGAGTAACTGTGAAAAGTGTTAAAAAGCTTAATATTTTAAAAAGTATAAATAGTAGTAAAAAAGTTCCATCATTCGCTGAAAGAGCTGAACATTTTTTTCAAAAGTAATTTTTTTTTTCAAAAATGAATTTTTTTTAACCACTTCAGCCCCGGAAGGATTTACCCCCTTCCTGACCAGAGCACTTTTTACAATTCGGCACTGCGTCGCTTTAACTGCTAATTGCGCGGTCATGCAATGCTCTACCCAAACGAAATTTGCGTCCTTTTCTTCCCACAAATAGAGCTTTCTTTTGATGGTATTTGATCACCTCTGCCGTTTTTATTTTTTGCGCTATAAACGGAAAAAGACTGAAAATTTCGAAAAAAAATGATATTTTCTACTTTTTGTTATAAAAAAAATCCAATAAACTAAATTTTAGTCATACATTTAGGCCAAAATGTATTCGGCCACATGTCTTTGGTAAAAAAAATGTCAATAAGCGTATATTTATTGGTTTGCGCAAAAGTTATAGCGTCTACAAACTAGGGTACATTTTCTGGAATTTACACAGCTTTTAGTTTCTGACTGCCTATGTCATTTCTTGAGGTGCTAAAATGGCAGGGCAGTACAAAACCCCCCCAAATGACCCCATTTTGGAAAGTAGACACCCCAAGGAAATTGCTGAGAGGCATGTTGAGCCCATTGAATATTTATTTTTTTTGTCCCAAGTGATTGAATAATGACAAAAAAAAGAAAAAAAATAAATTACAAAAAGTTGTCACTAAATGATATATTGCTCACACAGGCCATGGGCATATGTGGAATTGCACCCCAAAATACATTCAGCTGCTTCTCCTGAGTACGGGGATACCACATGTGTGGCACTTTTTGGGAGCCTAGCCGCGTACGGGGCCCCGAAAACCCAGCACCACCTTCAGGATTTCTAAGGGCATACATTTTTGATTTTACTCCTCACTACCTATCACAGTTTTGAAGGCCATAAAATGCCAAGATGGCACAACCCCCCCCCCCAAATGACCCCATTTTGGAAAGTAGACACCCCAAGCTATTTGCTGAGAGGCATGGTGAGTATTTTGCAGCTCTCATTTGTTTTTGAAAATGAAGAAAGACCAGAAAAAAAATTTTTTTTTTCTTTTTTCAATTTTCAAAACTTTGTGACAAAAAGTGAGGTCTGCAAAATACTCACTATACCTCTCAGCAAATAGCTTGGGGTGTCTACTTTCCAAAATGGGGTAATTTGGGGGGGGGGGGGTTTGTGCCACCTGGGCATTCCATGGCCTCCGAAACTGTGATAGGTAGTGAGGAGTGAAATCAAAAATTTACGGCCTTAGAAAGCCTGAAGGCGGTGCTTGGTTTTCGGGGTCCCGTGCGCGGCTAGGCTCCCAAAAAGTCCCACACATGTGGTATCCCCGTACTCAGGAGAAGCAACAGAATGTATTTTGGGGTGTAATTTCACATATTCCCATGGCATGTTTGAGCAATATATCATTTAGTGACAACTTTGTGCAAAAAAAAAAAAAAAAAAGAAAAAATTGTCTCTTTCCCGCAACTTGTGTCACAATATAAAATATTCCATGGACTCGACATGCCTCTCAGCAAATAGCTTGGGGTGTCTACTTTCCAAAATGGGGTCATTTGGGGGGGGGTTTGAACTGTCCTGGCATTTTATGCACAACATTTAGAAGCTTATGTCACACATCACCCACTCTTCTAACCACTTGAAGACAAAGCCCTTTCTGACACTTATTGTTTACATGAAAAAGTTATTTTTTTTTGCAAGAAAATTACTTTGAACCCCCAAACATTATATATTATTTTAAAGCAATTGCCCTACAAATTAAAATGGTGGGTGTTTCATTTTTTTTTTTTCACACAGTATTTGCGCAGCGATTTTCAAACGCATTTTTTGGGGAAAAAACACACTTTTTTAAATTTTAATGCACTAAAACACACTATATTGCCCAAATGTTTGATGAAATAAAAAAGATGATCTTAGGCCGAGTACATGGATACCAAACATGACATGCTTTAAAATTGCGCACAAACGTGCAGTGGCAACAAAATTACTACATTTTTAAAAGCCTTTAAAAGCCTTTACAGGTTACCACTTTAGATTTACAGAGAAGGTCTACTGCTAAAATTACTGCCCTCGATCAGACCTTCGCGGTGATACCTCACATGCATGGTGCAATTGCTGTTTACATTTGACGCCAGACCGCCGCTTGCGTTCGCCTTAGCGCGAGAGCAGGGGGCGACAGGGGTGCTTTTTTTTTTATTTATTTTTTTTATTTATTTTTTTTTGCTTTTTTATCTTATTTTTAAACTGTTCCTTTCATTTTTTTTTTTTTTAAATCATTTTTATTGTTATCTCAGGGAATGTAAATATCCCCTATGATAGCAATAGGTAGTGACAGGTACTCTTTTTTGAAAAAATTGGGGTCTATTAGACCCTAGATCTCTCCTCTGCCCTCAAAGCATCTGACCACACCAAGATCGGTGTGATAAAATGCTTCCCCAATTTCCCAATGGCGCTATTTACATCCGGCGAAATCGAAGTCATAAAATGCTCGTAGCTTCCGGTTTCTTAGGCCATAGAGATGTTTGGAGCCACTCTGGTCTCTGATCAGCTCTATGGTCAGCTGGCTGAATCACCGGCTGCATTCTCAGGTTCCCTGTTGAGACAGGAGAGCCAGAGAAAAACACGGAAGACGGTGGGGGGGGGGCATTCCCTCCCACTGCTTGTAAAAGCAGTCTAGAGGCTAATTAGCCGCTAGGATTGCTTTTACATGAAAGCCGACCGCTGGCTAAAAAGAATGATACCAAGATGATACCTAAACCTGCAGGCATCATTCTGGTATAACCACTCAAAGTCGTGAATGGCGTACCTGAAGACAAAAAAATGGTTAACAATAAAGCACAGTAAACGGTAAAGTATAAATAATTACATACCTGAAAAGCAAACATGATAAAACATAATAACAATAAAACATTGCAGAATAGAATACAGTAAAAAAGAGCAGAACAATAGAGAGAGAATAGAGAGAGAGAGAGAACAATAAAACGACAACTATTTTTTTTTTTTTTTTGTTTGTGTTTTTTTTTTTTTTACACTTTTTTTTTGTAACTGTAACTTTTATAACTGTAACCGGTTCCAGGTTCGAGTCTCTCAAAATGCGATGGCATCTTGGGAGACCCTGTGAAAGTGTGCCTAGTATGTGCAATGCTGTACGCTACGCTAATACTCAACTAGTGCATGGTAGCGTTCAAAACATTCACCAAGTGTTACTGCAGTGCTGTTTTGACTACGACCGGGGTGTACTACGCCGCTGGTGCTTGCCAGTTCACCAAAACGCTACAAAGAAAAGTGTCAGTGATCGATCGATACTGCACTTGGGTGGGCTGGACTGGGCTGGGCCGGGCGGAGGGGCAAAACGCAGGTGCTAGCAGGTATCTGGGCTGATCCCGCTAACACTGCGTTTTTGGGAACCCTAAACTGCTGGGGACGCTAGTATAGATCTAATCGGATCAGATATTGATGCGTTCAGATACTATACCACTAAGGGAGGTGTACGGTGCGTGTACGGTGCGTGCGTGGGTGTTCGCGGTACTGGCGCTAATCTGACGCTGCCTAGGGCGACGCATATCACCGCCGGGCGATCAGGGGGCTAAACCTTTATTCGGTAATAAACGGCGGGTGCCCTGACACTATAAAAAATAAACGAACTAACCAGCGTCACCCGTAACGGTTATACGGTGATCAGTGGTGAAAGGGTTAACTAGGGGGCCATCAAGGGGTTAAAACATTTATTAGATAGTATATGGGGGTCCCTGTCGCTATAAAACACTGACGGCGAACCTAAATATTTACGTCCCTAACTAGCGTCACCAGCGACACTAATACAGCGATCAGAAAAATGATCGCTTAGCGACACTGGCGACAGGGGGTGATCAAGGGGTTAAAACTTTATTAGGGGGGTAAGGGGGGTACCCTAGACCTACAGGGGGCTAAACCTTTATTCGGTAATAAACGGCGGGTGCCCTGACACTATAAAAAATAAACGAACTAACCAGCGTCACCCGTAACGGTTATACGGTGATCAGTGGTGAAAGGGTTAACTAGGGGGCCATCAAGGGGTTAAAACATTTATTAGATAGTA
This sequence comes from Lithobates clamitans, assembly GCA_037952925.1. Classification (NCBI taxonomy): domain Eukaryota; kingdom Metazoa; phylum Chordata; class Amphibia; order Anura; family Ranidae; genus Lithobates; species Lithobates clamitans. The sequence continues at coordinate 349,045 of JBBGZY010000412.1, read as the reverse complement.
TATGGGGGTCCCTGTCGCTATAAAACACTGACGGCGAACCTAAATATTTACGTCCCTAACTAGCGTCACCAGCGACACTAATACAGCGATCAGAAAAATGATCGCTTAGCGACACTGGCGACAGGGGGTGATCAAGGGGTTAAAACTTTATTAGGGGGGTAAGGGGGGTACCCTAGACCTACAGGGGGCTAAACCTTTATTCGGTAATAAACGGCGGGTGCCCTGACACTATAAAAAATAAACGAACTAACCAGCGTCACCCGTAACGGTTATACGGTGATCAGTGGTGAAAGGGTTAACTAGGGGGCAATCAAGGGGTTAAAACATTTATTAGGCAGTATATGGGGGTCCCTGTCGCTATAAAACACTGACGGCGAACCTAAATATTTACGTCCCTAACTACCGTCACCAGCGACACTAATACAGCGATCAGAAAAATGATCGCTTAGCGACACTGGTGAGGGGGGGTGATCAAGGGGTTAAAACTTTATTAGGGGGGGTAAGGGGGGTACCCTAGACCTACAGGGGGGTAATACTAACTGTCCCACCACTGCTAACTGTCACAAACTGACACTATGCAGTAATCAGGAGAAAAAAAAAAAAAAACCTGCTTGGTGTCAGTTTGTGACAGGGGGGGGGTGATTGGGGGGGGATCGGGGGGCGATCGGGGGGGGATCGGGGGTGTAATGTATGCCTGGCATGTTCTACTGTGTGTGTGTGTTTGGTGCACTTACATGTCATCTCTCCTCGGCGCTGGAACGGAAACTGCCAGACCGAGGAGAGATGACATCACATCCTCTGCCTCTGTGTACTATACAGAGGCAGGGGATGTTTCTCATTGGCTGGGAGCGATCGCGAGGGGGGGGCCACGATCGGATGGCCTCCCCCTCGTCTGTCATCGCTCCCAACCAAATGCCGACCGCAGCTGGCACCGGGGGGGGGTCCGATTGGACCCCCCACCCGCTGGAAGGCAATCACGTTTCAGGTACGTGATTTTGCCTGCCCGTGCCGCTCTGCTCACGTATATAGGCGTGAGGCGGTCGGCAAGTGGTTAATCAAAAATGATTTTTTTTTTCTTCAAAAATGATTTTTTTTTTCAAAAGTAATTTTTTTTTTCAAAGGTAATTTTTTTTTTCAAAAATGAATTTTTTTATTTCAAAAATAATTTTTTTTTCGAAATTATTATTTTTTTTAAAGTAATTTTTTTTTCAAAAATAATTTTTTTTTTTCAAAAATATTTTTTTTTTTCAAATATATTTTTTTTTCAAAAATATTTTTTTTTTTAAAAGAAATTTTTTTTTCAAAAATTTTTTTTTTTTCAAAATTTTTTTTTTTTTTTCAAAAATATATTTTTTTTTTCAAAAATGATTTTTTTTTTTCAAAAATTATTTTTTTACTTTTTTCAAAAAAAATTTTTTTTTTTCAAAAATATTTTTTTTTTTTCAAAAATATTTTTTTTTTTACATGGGGCGGTCATAATGTTTTGGCTGATCATGGGGTGGTCATAATGTTTTGGCTGATCATGGGGTTGTCAGCTTTTGTCACTTCCCACTCTAGTTTTGAACATTTCGCCATTCATTCCTATGGGACCAATTTCGCCGCAAAAACGTCATTTCGTGGACCATTCGGCAAAACATTCCACAAAGTAATAACACACCAATCGGGAACAATCCGCTCGTTTTGGTATATTATTTGTCTCTGTAGTGTGAAAACTGTGGGAGGAGTCTACAAGCATTATCAAGTCTAGCAGATGAAGTCACATGCATTTGGAGTGTCTCAGCATCTTGTGTTTACAACCACTGTTTCCTAGCAACGCTCATGCCCTGTTTATGCTTCCCAAATACTGCTTCATCAAAACTGCCCCATCAGAATTACCCCATCAAAACTGCCCCATAATATTCCTCTATTATAAATCAGTACATGGTGTGTCTGTCCCCTCCCCCGGGCTCTGTAATCAGCTGAGATGCTCCAGCCACCTTCCCCCCTGTGTATAACAGAAGCTTTGGTAACCATGGCAACAAAACAAACACTAACAGTACACTCTGATTAATGGCTAAAATTTCCTGAAATGACCTCTAAACAAATGGCCGTATTTTAAAAACTATACTATGTATAGTATGTCTCTGAAATATTAAAAATGAAGGCACAGTCGCAGTTTAGAAATTGCCCTTCAAATTTGGAGGGGGCTAGAGTGTAGTTTCAATGAATGTCAATAGACGCCGTGAGTTGCAAACAAATGGTCATATTGTGAAAACTATCAGGACTATGGCTTAGCCGTGGACATGTTTAGTGGCAGCAGGGATAGCTGAACGTTTTGATATAAGACTTGTGTAGGTGGGCTTGAAAATGAGGGAGTGGCGGCAGTTTAGAAATCATGTTCTGATTTTCCAGCTTTTGTCATCTCCCACTCTAGCTTCCCCATTCATTCCTATGGGACCAATTTCGCCGCAAAAATGACGATATTTCGTTAACCATTCGGCGAAACGTTCCACAAAGTAATAGCACACCATTCGGGAACAATCAGCACGTTTCGGTATATTACTTGTCTATGTAGTGTAAAAACTGTGGGAGGAGTTAGGGTGGTAAATTTGGCTATAATAATAAGAATAATATATATGTGAGATAACAGTAAGTGGTCTTGCTATGCAAGAACACTTAATGATTACAAAAAATGAAAGGAACAGTTTAAAAATAAGATAAACAAAATCAAAAACATAATAAAGAAAAAAAAAAAAGCACCCCTGTCCCCCTCTGCTCTCGCGCAAAGGCGAACGCAAGCATCGGTCTGGCGTCAAATGTAAACAGCAATTGCACCATGCATGTGAGGTATCACCGCGAAGGTCAGATCGAGGGCAGTAATTTTAGCAGTAGACCTCCTCTGTAAATCTAAAGTGGTAACCTGTAAAGGCTTTTAAGGGCTTTTAAAAATTGATTTAGTTTGTCGCCACTGCATGTTTGTGCGCAATTTTAAAGCATGTCATGTTTGGTATCCATGTACTCGGCCTAAGATCATCTTTTTTATTTCATCAAACATTTGGCAATATAGTGTGTTTTAGTGCATTAAAATTAAAAAAAAGCGTGTTTTTTCCCAAAAAAAGTACTGGAGAAGCAACTCAGGAGAAGCAACAGAATGTATTTTGGGGTGTAATTTCACATATTCACATGGCATGTTTGAGCAATATATCATTTAGTGACAACTTTGTGCAAAAAAAAAAAAAAATGTCTTTTTCCCGCAGCTTGGGATGTCTACTTTCCAAAATGTGGTCATTTGGGGTTTTTTTGCCATCTGGGCATTTTTTGGCCTTCAAAACTGTGATAGGTAGTGAAGAGTGAAATCAAAGCTTTACACCCTTAGAAATCCTGAAGACGGTGCTTGGTTTCGGGGCCCCGTACGCGGCTAGTTTCCCAAAAAGTCTCACACATGTGGAATCCCCGTACTCAGGAGAAGCAGCAGAATGTATTTTGGGGTGTAATTCCACATATGCCCATGGCATGTTTGAGCAATATATCATTTAGTGACAGCTTTGTGCAAAAAAAAAAAGTTTGTAACTTTCCCGCAACTTGTGTCAAAATATAAAATATTCCATGGACTCAACATGCCTCTCAGCAAATAGCTTGGGGTGTCTACTTTCCAAAATGGGGTCATTTGGGGGGGGGGTTGTGCCATCTTGGCATTTTATGGCCTTCAAAACTGTGATAGGTAGTGAGGAGTGAAATCAAAACTTTACGCCCTTAGAAATCCTGAAGGGGGTGCTTGGTTTTGGGGGCCCCGTACGCGGCTAGGCTCCCAAAAAGTCCCACTCATTTGGTATCCCCATACTCAGGAGAAGCAGCAGAATGTATTTTGGGGTGTAATTCCACATATGCCCATGGCGTGTTTGAGCAATATATCATTTAGTGACAACTTTGTGCAAAAAAAAAAAATGTAATTTTCCCGCAACTTGTGTCAAAATATAAAATATTCCATGGACTCAACATGCCTCTCAGCAAATAGCTTGGGGTGTCTACGTTCCAAAATGGGGTCATTTGGGGGGGGTTTTGTGCCATCTTCGCCTTTTATGGCCTTCAAAACTACGATAGGTAGTGAGGAGTGAAATCAAAAATTTACGCCCTTAGGAATCCTGAAGGCGGTGCTTGGTTTTCGGGGCCCCGTACGTGGCTAGGCTCCAAAAAGTCCCACACATGTGGTATCCCCATACTCAGGAGAAGCAGCTAAATGTATTTTGGGGTGCAATTCCACATATGCCCATGGCCTGTGTGAGCAATATATCATTTAGTGACAACTTTTTGTAAATTTTTTTTTTTGTCATTATTCAATCACTTGGGACAAAAAAATAATATTCAATGGGCTCAACATGCCTCTCAGCAATTTCCTTGGGGTGTCTACTTTCCAAAATGGGGTCATTTGGGGGCGTTTTGTACTGCCCTGCCATTTTAGCACCTCAAGAAATAACATAGGCAGTCATAAGCTAAAAGCTGTGTAAATTCCAGAAAATGTACCCTAGTTTGTAGACGCTATAACTTTTGCGCAAGCCAATAAATATACGCTTATTGACATTTTTTTTACCAAAGACATATGGCTGATTACATTTTGGCCTAAATGTATGACTAAAATTGAGTTTATTGGATTTTTTTTATAAGAAAAAGTAGAAAATATCATTTTTTTTCAAAATTTTCTGTCTTTTTCCATTTATAGCGCAAAAAAAAAACAAAACGCAGAGGTGATCAAATACCATCAAAAGAAAGCTCTATTTGTGGGAAGAAAAGGACGCAAACTACAGCATTGCATGACCGCGCAATTAGCAGTTAAAGTGACGCAGTGCCAAATTGTAAAAAGTGCTCTGGTCAGGGAGGGGGTAAATCCTTTGGGGGCTGAAGTGGTTAACTTGATTGTCCAGCAATGCAGCATGCATGTGCTGTATTAACTTCATGTTTTCTGTCAAAGTTTGTTTGTGTTAAGCTGGCCCGAACAAACTATTATTTGTATAAAGTGATGTGGCTGCTGTGAGCGTTGTATCATACTGAATGTAGCATAAGCTACATATAGTGTAGCTAGGTAAAAACAGAAGGAAACTGATAGTGAAGTACCATTAAAAAGGTTTTATTAAAGAAGGGAGTGGGTACTTACAACAAGTAAGATTAAACAAGCCTCAAAATGGGGCTGTGGGTGTAAAAATGCCGTTCCTGGCATGCGTTCCACAGGACCGGAATTGATGTCAGTTATACCAGAAATAGCGTCAACGTTTCGCCCTCCCACAGGACGCCATCAAGGACCTAATTTCCGGTTAGCTGAGCCATCCTAAATAGGGGGCGGAGAAGAACCACCCCTCCAGGAAATCAATCAAAATTGGCATAGCGGCCATTTTGTTGGTGGGACAAAAGAGTCGCTCCTAGGGGTAAAGTACAATCCATAGGAGAGACAAAAACGCCATTTAGTTGGTTTGATAAAATCAAACAAGTATCTTCCAAAAAAATCAATGGACATCAATTCCGGCTAGTCACTTTATTTGGACTTTATTTTCACTTATTGTATTTTGGACTTCCTTTTTGGTTAACTATTTTCACTCATTGTGTTTGTGAGCGCTATATTTATTTGTATATGTTTTTCAAGTGATTAGCACTTTGTGCATAGCAGCTGCAATTTTTTGTTGTTTGATACACCATTAGCGCGAGCGTACAGTGGGGAGGGAAAGTATTCAGACCCCCTTAATTTTTTCACTCTTTGTTATATTGCAGCCATTTGCTAAAATCATTTAAGTTAATATTTTTCCTCATTAATGTACACACAGCACCCCATATTGACAGAAAAACACAGAATTGTTGACATTTTTGCAGATTTATTAAAAAAGAAAAACTGAAATATCACATGGTCCTAAGTATTCAGACCCTTTGCTCTGACACTCATATATTTAAATCAGGTGCTGTCCATTTCTTCTGATATATTTAACTCAGGTCATCCTTGAGATGGTTCTACACCTTCATTTGAGTCCACCTGTGTTTGATTATACTAACAACAAGGAGAGGGGCGCCTCTGAGTATAAATCATAAATACATTTTATTAAAACAACAATATCCACTCACATGGAAGTTGGAGAAGTTGCATTAGGGTAAGTTGGCTGGGCTGGAGAGATGCGGTGGAACTACAGGTCACAGCGGTTCCTGCAGGGCATGCCAGGTCCAAGGAGGATTATTTCTTGCAGCCGGGTGCAGTCTCTTGCAGCGAACAGTCCAACACAAATCCTGCTGAGTTGGGAGGCAGGTTATATCCCAGATGCACAGATAGGGGTTCCAGGGAAGGAAGGGAGAGATGTGTAGGACGCCAGAGCATCCGTTCAGCCGTGCTGCTGCTCACTGGTGGAATGGTGAAGCCTCTAGGAAGGGAAAAGGCCGGCCGAGCCGAGAATCTCAAACGAGGCTTGGAGAGCAAGTACAGCGTGGTGCCCGGTGATGATGTCACACTCATGAGACGCGTTTCAGAATAGGCTTGCCATTGGTGGACGAATGGCCGCATTCCTTTCTCAAGCATAGGGAGAGGAGGACACAGTGGGCTTAAATAGACTGAAGAGAGGGGGGGGGGGCGGGGCCGGAAAGTCCGTGGTTTGCATAAAAAATAGGTAATGGGCGACATTAGATGGCAGGGGGGATAAAAACAAAAGGACCTTACAATGACAGTGCAGAAAAAAAAAAAAAGATATATGTATACAATTTTACAACAGGGCTCCAATTAAGACAAAACATTGTGAATAAAACCAGGTAAGGTAAGATAAATTCAGGAACAAGCATTTAAAACATCATGAGGAAATAAATCATAAGGTACAGTGCAATAAAATAGATCAAATTAAATATAAATAAATATACAGTAAATACAATAGACTGCCATAAGATGTTATGTATTGAGAGTGGGAGATGACTGTCAAGGATAGGGGATTAATAGTTATAGTCTGCACCGTCTAGCGTGCAATATGGAATAAAACAATGTAAATTTAATTAATAAATTATAAATTAATCCTGGGACTATGATAACAGAGAATATGGAAATAAACACTGATGGATTTTAGTATTTTGGGGTAAGTGGGGGGAGGGGGGGGGAAGGGGAGATATATACATATATATATGTGTGAGGGGGAGATGCATATGCACATATACATATATATGCGTGTGCATCCACATTCTTGCGTGTACACACACGCGTAACTACAACTAGGGAAAACATGAAGAATGGGTTATATGATACTGATTATATGTGTGTGCACCAACTTTAAAGAAGGGAAAGGGAAGGGAAAGGGGAGGAAAAAGAGAAGGGAAAAGGTAATACCCCTGGGGAGGGGGGGGAAAGGGGAAAAGAATTAAGTGTGGGGGGGGGAGGGGAGGGGGGAAGAGGGAGAGGGGAAAAAAAAGGGGGGGGGGGTAAAAAAAAGGGGGGTAAAAAAAGGGGGGAAAAAAAAGGGGGGTGTTAGAATATTATTCCAAATTCATAATTCGGCACTTATAGGTGTTATATTATATTCATGGCAAGCTTGCAAAACATATTTGGTTTTATGATTAATCATGATAAATAGAGTATGTGTGAATGACCTTGATCAATAGATTTGACATGATTCTTCTTCTAAAGCTGAGCATTGCTGGATTTTTCTGGTGTAGCCAATTTGAGTATGACATTTAAGGTATCTTGGTGTAGAATGTCATGAGAAGACGAAAATAGACACGTGTCCATGTAGCTAAAGGAATATACATTGTGGATTACTGTATTTATTGGCGTATAACACTCACTTTTTCACCCTAAAAATTGGGTGCAAATAGCACGTGCGTGTTATACGCCAATACTTCAATTTTAGATGCCTCGGAGGGGACAGGGAGGGGGGGCGGGACGAGCGCCGTCAGATTACATACAGTGAGAATCTCCTGTTTACTTGGTGGCCTCTGTAATAGGAAGTCCCGTCTCCTGGGCCGCCATTGGACCACTGTTCTGTCTATCATAGGAGATTCTCACTGTATATAATCTTTAGGCGCTTGTCCCGCCCCCCTCCCTGTCCCCTCTAGGCTGCAAATGGGCATCGATCAGGCTGCACTGATGGCAATGGTGAGGCTGCTGCATTGATGGCAATGGTGAGGCTGCTGCATTGATGTGGACTGATGAGGTCGCATTGATGGCACTTGTGAGACTGCAGATGGGCATTGATGGGGCTGCATTGGTGGCAATGGTGAGACTGCAGATGGGCACTGACCCTTATTTTGCTTCAAAGTTCCTTATTTAAAATGTATTTTTTTTTCCCTGAAACTTCCCTCTTAAAATTAATGTGCGTGTTATACACCTGTGCGTGTTATACGCCGATAAATACGGTATATCCTGTTAAGTTAAGTTAGTTTGTAGTTCCAGTCATATTAATAAGTACTAGTATATAGTTACTTAATGTAAAGTTGATAATATGTGTTCATATTATATAGATGTTTGGTTATATGACATTACATGATCAGCATATTACTTCAAGTATGGAGTGTTACATGTGGGCTTGTCAATCGTATGCCATATATGACTATGAGTGCATACTGAAGCTAGCAGAAATGAATATGTGCCATACAAGGTTCTAAGTTGGTGTGAGGTTATGACGTTCACACGTTCACATGTAACATATAAAGCCAATGCTTCCATATTGAAGGGCACACAGACACACAGACACACACACAGACACACACACACAGTTACTAGAATAGATGAAACTGACATGTTCACTAGACACTTTTACAAGTGGGCGCTGCTGAATGCTACCAGAAGACTAAGAACGTTATTTCCTGTTTCTTCTTGAACGACACACAAAACAGCATGGAGACAGGAGGGCAGCATCCATGAAGCACAAATCCTTTCATAAGCTTTTTACAGCTTTATAACTTTTTATTCTATTTCATATATTTTTACCTACATTGAACTGAACTATTATATTTTTACATTGTATTTATGATGCCAATTGTGTGACAATAAACTTACACCTTGTCTTAAGTCAGTTTGGCTATCAATGCTATTCATCCAGAAGCGCCTCTGAGATACAAGAATATTTAGATATTAATAATATTCTTCATTTTGGCGAGCCAGCAACTGCCGTCATTTCTCTATTTTTACGGAAATCTCGATCCTTGCTGAGGGGGGAGAGATTAGCGCAGTTTTGCGAATATTCAAGTCTCGAGAAAAAAGACGGTTCAGAACCTATCAACCAAGAGGCGTTTGTGTTACGTCAGATGTGGACAACAGTCCAGTAACAGACGGTTGAAGACGAGAAATTCTTCTAAATACGGTGAGTAAAAGTTATGGAATTTATTGATGAAATAGCTAAAGACAGCAAGTTAGAGTTTAAAGATGTGTCTTTATATCCAAATGACAGTCACTTGTGGAGATATATGTACAATGGATGCTTAAATGCCAATACACAGATTGATAAATCCAGGTTCACTGTACATAAATTACATAAGAAAATAAATAATGTATTAAGCTTAGTGAGAATATTTAACAAAATGATTATTAATGTTGATTTACCTGCTAAAAATGTGTGTACACTAAAGCAGACAGAAACTAACAATGTACAGAACACAGGAATACATGAAAATGTGTCCCAAGATTCTCTTAATTGTCCAAACTGTGAGATTTTTTGTAATTATATAGAGAATCTTGAGGAACAAAGTGACTCCAAAACAAATCTTTTGGAAAAACTTCAGAATGACAGTAGATTGACACAGATTGCTGTAATAACTACAGATGACAAAAAGACTAAATCTAAATGTAAGCAACAATCCTCTTATATTCCGGAAAGTTCGGATATGGAGAATGTTGATGCTACTGATGAAAAAGAAATGAAACATAAAAACTTATTATGTAGAACTGAAAAACTAAAGTTGCAAATACATGACCAACTTATGAAAGTTTTAAAAGACTTTCCTATTTATGACACTGAGGCAACTGTATTTTCCAATTGGGATTTATTTGAAATGTTTGCGGATCGTTTTAATCTGTCAAATGATCAACGCAATTACATATTTCAGTTGTGGGTTCCTGTTAATTTCACTAAACGAATTAACACACCTGTTATTGATGACGAAGGTCAGGAAAAACAAAATGACGCGACACATAGACTGCGACAATTATTGCTATGTATGACCGGTGAGCAAATACCGACCATACAGTTACTAGAATAGATGAAACTGACATGTTCACTAGACACTTTGACAAGTGGGTACAGCTGAATGCTACCAGAAGACTAAGAACGTCATTTCCTGTTTCTTCTTGAACGACACACAAAACAGCATGGAGACAGGAGGGCAGCATCCATGAAGCACACATGCTTTCATAAGCTTATTACAGCTTTATAACTTTTTATTCTATTTCATATATTTTTACCTACATTGAACTGAACTATTATATTTTTACATTGTATTTATGATGCCAATTGTGTGACAATAAACTCACACTTTGTTTTAAGTCAGTTTGGCTATCAATGCTATTCATCCAGAAGTGCCTCTGAGATACAAGAATATTTAGATATTAATAATATTCTTCAGGGGGTAAAAAAAAAGGGGGGGTAAAAAAAGGGGGAAAAAAGAGGGGTAAAAAAAGGGGGGTAAAAAAAAAAAAAAAAAGGAGGGGGAGAAAGGGAAAAGGAAAAGGGACCACTGGAATAGCACCGATACTTACTAGAAAAGCGAACCCACCACCCCCATGTTTAGAAAAAAGACAGGGGACCTGTGGTAAACAGATGATGACAAGGGTTAAATATAACATTAGAAGAGATACATATATATACACATATATACATACATATATACATATATATATATATATATACACCTAAATACACATACATCCACATCGAGCCAAATAGTAAACATGATAGATATAATCCCATATAATTATGGACATGTTAGTGCACCTATGGAGAGCTGCGTATACGTGCACACAGACCTGCAACTGAGACAAAATTTCATGGTAGCTGTAAAGTGGTAAGAGGAAAGGTTGTTATAGGACTGTGGATATCTCTATTCCTTCATTGAGGCCGCCAGGGGAGAGTACATCTAAGCAGTATTTCCAGAAAGTCTCTCTGGCGCAAAGCTTTTTGAACCGTTCAGCTTCTGACATGTGTTTAGGGATTTGTTCAATGACCCAAACAGACAGACCGGTGGTAGATTTGTTGTGACAATCGGCAAAGTGCCGAGGGACACTGTGTTTGTCCTTACCACCCTCAATGAGTCGTCGATGCTAGGTTGAACCGCTGCCTGAGTGGGCAGATAGTTCGCCCAACATAGATTAACCCACAAGGGCACGTGAGGCCATACACTACAAAATTGGACGAGCAGTTATAGAATTGTTCCAATGTATACATTCTGCCTTTAGATAGAAAAGATTTTTTGCCATGTTCCACAAACATACAAGTCTTGCAGCGGGCTTTCTTACACTGATACATGCCGACTAGTGGTATGAGGGTGGTGGGGTTGGAAGTGGGCTTGTCAATGGGCAATTTACTAGGGGCAATCCTATTTTTAAGACTCGGAGCCTTTCGGTACGTGATTCTGGGTATAAGCGGAAGTAAGGTTTTCAGAAGTGGATCCTGTAGCAAAATGGACCAGTGTTTCTTTAGTATATTTTCCATTTTTTTGTACTGAAAATTGAAGGTAGTGATAAACCTAGTGGAATGATCTGTTATCTCTTTATCTTTTTTGGCAGGTTTGCCTTTAGCGTAATAGTTGCATGCTTGGTCAACTAGATCTTTAGGATAGTCCTTGTCGGCGAACTTCTTTTTAAGTTGTATACTCATGGTGTCATAGTCGCTGTCTAGGGTGCAGTTCTGTCGTAGGTGGCAGAACTGACCCTTAGGTATGTTTTGTGTCCATTTTGGATAGTGGCAACTCCTATAGTGCAAATAGGAGTTGCCAGCGGTAGGTTTGATGTGTTTTTTTGCGATAATCATGTTGTCTAAATGACCCAGATCTAGATCTAAAAAGGCCAAATTAGTAGGATCGACAACGTGAGTGAAAGACAAGCCGTATGGATTGCAATTGCAATGTTGGACAAAAAGGGAAACTAGGTCGACAGGGCCATCCCAAATGATGATTATGTCATCAATATAGCGGCCAAAAAATACAATGTTGGCACAGTGGGGGTTGTTTTGTATAAAGAAATTCTTTTCCCAATAACCCATCGCCAGGTTGGCGTAGGAGGGAGCGAAATTCGCTCCCATCGCAGTTCCCTTAGTTTGTAAGTAGAAGTCGCCATTGAAATCAAAATAGTTATGGGTGAGGCAAAAATGAGTTGCCTCCAAGATGAATGCAGCTTGTCTGGGGTTGATAAAGGGATCTTGTGCGAGAAAAAATTCTAGCGCAAGTAAACCAAAAGAGTGTGGGATTGAAGTGTAAAGTAATGTGACGTCCAGAGATAACCAGAGGTAAGATGGTTCCCATTTGTAAGATGCAAGTAGTTCCAACAAGTGTGAACCATCTCTGATATAGGACGGTAATTGTTTAACAATGGGCTGGAGATACAGGTCAATATATTGACTAAAACCGGTAGTAACACTCTCCATGGCAGCCACAATGGGCCTGCCAGGGGGAGAAGTGAGACTCTTGTGGATTTTAGGTAAGTGATAGAAATATGGGATCTGGTAAAAGTTTTTGGTAAAGAAAGAGGCTTCCGTTTTATCGATTACTCCGCCATCAAGAGCTGATTTTACCAAAATGTTAACTTCAGCGGCAAATTCAATGGTGGGGTCCTTGGAAAGTTTTTTATACGTAGTCTCATCTGAGAGGAGTCTAAGGGCTTCGTTAATGTAATCTACCTTGTTTTGCAGGACAATACCTCCCCCTTTGTCCGCTGATTTGATGATAATGTCAGCCGAGTGTGTTAGGGAATCCAGAGCCTGGATTTCAGAAGCGGAAAGGTTGTGTTTATGAGAAGGTATTGTGGTAGAAGTCTGGCAAAGTTTCAGGAAGTCAGCATATACTACCCTGTAAAAACTTTCCAGGTAAGGGCCTTTTGATGGGCCGGATAGAAGATGGATTTAGGTTTCAGTGATGAGTGTAAAATAGGTGGTGACGTAGCAAGGTGTTGAGTAAAGAGACTAAGAGTGTCTCCTTCATTCGTTATGGAATCTAGTATGTCTATGATGTCCCCATCATATTCAAACATATCTGTGGAAGGACTGGTGGGAAGAGGGTCCAGGCACACTTCAGTAGGTTTGTGTGATTTGGCATGGAAAAACCTTTTGAGGGTCAAGTTGCGAATGTATCTGTTTAAATCTTTAAATAAAAGGAAGGGATTGGGCTTATTAATAGGGGCAAAATTAAGGCCTCTGCTAAGTAGGCTAATGTCTGCGGGGGAGAGTTCGAGAGATGATAGGTTGAAGATTTTTACAGTTTGCGGAGCTTCGGTGTATTTGTTTCGGGACTTTTTTCGTCCTCCTCTGCAGCCTCTCCGGTGAGTTTTCGTTTTCTCCGGTTGGCTCGAGGAGGACTGGGGACTAAAAAAGTGTTGAGCTCTGTGATGGTGGGGGAACCCGATGTGTGAGGTTTAGGACATTCAGTCGAAGGTTCGATGGTAACAATGGGGGTGTTGGAGGCGGATTGGACATCCATAGCTAAATCTAGTGATTTCCTAACTGAGATAGATGTAGACATCATTTTGGAAACAGGGTTGGGCACAGAGGGGGAAAAAAAAAAAGGGGGGGGGAGGCACTTAGGATCAATATCTGTGGGGGTAGTATTAGAAGGAAAATTTACCTTATAAACAGATATACAAGTGCAGTTTCAATATACGATAAAACAACAAGGAACCATTTGTTGTAGGTATACACAAAATTATATATATACACAGAATTGGAATAACAAAAATGGTGGTGGTGCAGATTAATATTGATGGACACGGTAAAAAATATACATATACATATATATACACACATATATTCCTTTGGCAATTGTGCATGCAGCACTTAGAGCTTCTGAAAAAAGAATAATACAAGTAAAAAGGCGCAAAGCACAGTTACCTTGAAAGTAAAACCGATTAGTCCAGAAACTGAAAACTGTAAAAATGCATGTGTAAGTTCATGCATATATACTGGGAGTATGTACAAGAGGTCAGTCAGGGCGGCCACCAAAGGAACCAAAAGCAGGGTCCAGCAAGCTAAAACAACAACAAGGAGAGGGGCGCCTCTGAGTATAAATCATAAATACATTTTATTAAAACAACAATATCCACTCACATGGAAGTTGGAGAAGTTGCATTAGGGTCAGTTGGCTGGGCTGGAGAGATGCGGTGGAACTACAGGTCACAGCGGTTCCTGCAGGGCATGCCAGGTCCAAGGAGGATTAGTTCTTGCAGCCGGGTGCAGTCTCTTGCAGCGAACAGTCCAACACAAATCCTGCTGAGTTGGGAGCCAGGTTATATCCCAGATGCACAGATAGGGGTTCCAGGGAAGGAAGGGAGAGATGTGTAGGACGCCAGAGCATCCGTTCAGCCGTGCTGCTGCTCACTGGTGGAATGGTGAAGCCTCTAGGAAGGGAAAAGGCCGGCCGAGCCGAGAATCTCAAACGAGGCTTGGAGAGCAAGTACAGCGTGGCGCCCGGTGATGACGTCACACTCATGCGACGCGTTTCAGAATAGGCTTGCCATTGGTGGACGAATGGCCGCATTCCTTTCTCAAGCATAGGGAGAGGAGGACACAGTGGGCTTAAATAGACTGAAGAGAGGGGGGGGGGTGGGGCCGGAAAGTCCGTGGTTTGCATAAAAAATATTTAATGGGCGACATTAGATGGCAGGGGGGATAAAAACAAAAGGACCTTACAATGACATAGTGCAGAAAAAAAAAAAAAGATATATGTATACAATTTTACAACAGGGCTCCAATTAAGACAAAACATTGTGAATAAAACCAGGTAAGGTAAGATAAATTCAGGAACAAGCATTTAAAACATCATGAGGAAATAAATCATAAGGTACAGTGCAATAAAATAGATCAAATATACGTGTGTATATATATATGTATATGTATATTTTTTACCGTGTCCATCAATATTAATCTGCACCACCACCATTTTTGTTATTCCAATTCTGTGTATATATAATTTTGTGTATACCTGCAACAAATGGTTCCTTGTTGTTTTATCGTATATTGAAACTGCACTTGTATATCTGTTTATAAGGCAAATTTTCCTTCTAATACTACCCCCACAGATATTGATCCTAAGTGCCTTCCCCCCCCCTTTTTTTTCTCCCCCTTTTTTTTACCCCTCTTTTTTTTTTTTTTTCCCTATCCCTCCGGTCTATTTATAATAATCCCTTATATAGTTGAACATACCAATATTTTATTGTTAAAGTTTATTTTTGCATCATGGACCTTCTTAAAGACATAGAGACATATAGACACAATGTCCTGGAGGATATGTACACCATCCTCCCAACTACCATTTTCTCTAACGATATAAAATTAACAGGTGCCACTAGATATACCCTTTGCGGGAAATTTAAACACCTGGAGAGAATCATCAAAAACCTAAATCAGCAATGGTGGGATAGGTTTTTCTTGGAAAAATATATCTCGACCAAAATCTCCCCTCGAGGCCCCCTTGAGGCCTCAGAATTACTGCCCATTTTTAAACTCCACCAGTAAAAAAGAATGGGAAACCATATCTGAATTTTGTACATCCAAATGGATGGAAATACTCATTGAGCATAGATTACATCTCTTCGAGAAACTTAAACTTGAAGCTAACACTATAGCTACAGAGATCACAGATCGTAGGGTTACAGTCCCACTTTCTTGGCTTGATGTCCTCAAGAAAAACACCAAATCTGATGAGGACTATATGATTCAAACAAAATTGGGCAAATTCAAAAGAGATCTAGACGACTTTAATTTGAATAGAATTTTCAACTGGAAATCTAAATCTCAACAACCCCCTCCCCCATCTGACACCAGATTACCCTGTCCCCCTCCCTCCCTTTTCCCCCCCGCGTCCACCAACAACCCACCACCTTTTGTACCCTCTTCCTCCCATCCCCCCTTGGCCCTTTCTTCCCACAGACCCACCTGTCCCCCCCGCCCCCACCCATTACTTCCCACCACACCCCTGTCCCAAAATCATCCGCCTCCACCCCTTATGAGCATTTCTATTCCCTATAGAAATTCTTCACTTGGTACTGTTCCTGTGACTCGCATTAGTCATCTAACTAACAGAATCCCAACAACCAAATCCAGAAAACTGCTTAATGATCTTAATAATTTTTATAACAGGCCCTCCCATGCAGGAAGGGGACATGATAACATCACAAATGATGTTACCACTGTGCCCAACCCTGTTTCCAAAATGATGTCTACATCTATCTCAGTTAGGAAATCACTAGATTTAGCTATGGATGTCCAATCCGCCTCCAACACCCCCATTGTTACCATCGAACCTTCGACTGAATGTCCTAAACCTCACACATCGGGTTCCCCCACCATCACAGAGCTCAACACTTTTTTAGTCCCCAGTCCTCCTCGAGCCAACCGGAGAAAACGAAAACTCACCGGAGAGGCTGCAGAGGAGGATGAAAAAAGTCCCGAAACAAATACACCGAAGCTCCGCAAACTGTAAAAATCTTCAAACTATCATCTCTCGAACTCTCCCCCGCAGACATTAGCCTACTTAGCAGAGGCCTTAATTTTGCCCCTATTAATAAGCCCAATCCCTTCCTTTTATTTAAAGATTTAAACAGATACATTCGCAACTTGACCCTCAAAAGGTTTTTCCATGCCAAATCACACAAACCTACTGAAGTGTGCCTGGACCCTCTTCCCACCAGTCCTTCCACAGATATGTTTGAATATGATGGGGACATCATAGACATACTAGATTCCATAACGAATGAAGGAGACACTCTTAGTCTCTTTACTCAACACCTTGCTACGTCACCACCTATTTTACACTCATCACTGAAACCTAAATCCATCTTCTATCCGGCCCATCAAAAGGCCCTTACCTGGAAAGTTTTTACAGGGTAGTATATGCTGACTTCCTGAAACTTTGCCAGACTTCTACCACAATACCTTCTCATATACACAACCTTTCCGCTTCTGAAATCCAGGCTCTGGATTCCCTAACACACTCGGCTGACATTATCATCAAATCAGCGGACAAAGGGGGAGGTATTGTCCTGCAAAACAAGGTTGATTACATTAACGAAGCCCTTAGACTCCTCTCAGATGAGACTACGTATAAAAAACTTTCCAAGGACCCACCATTGAATTTGCCGCTGAAGTTAACATTTTGGTAAAATCAGCTCTTGATGGCGGAGTGATCGATAAAACGGAAGCCTCTTTCTTTACCAAAAACTTTTACCAGATCCCATATTTCTATCACTTACCTAAAATCCACAAGAGTCTCACTTCTCCCCCTGGCAGGCCCATTGTGGCTGCCATGGAGAGTGTTACTACCGGTTTTAGTCAATATATTGACCTGTATCTCCAGCCCATTGTTAAACAATTACCGTCCTATATCAGAGATGGTTCACACTTGTTGGAACTACTTGCATCTTACAAGTGGGAACCATCTTACCTCTGGTTATCTCTGGACGTCACATCACTTTACACTTCAATCCCACACTCTTTTGGTTTACTTGCGTTAGAATTTTTTCTCGCACAAGATCCCTTTATCAACCCCAGACAAGCTGCATTCATCTTGGAGGCAACTCATTTTTGCCTCACCCATAACTATTTTGATTTCAATGGCGACTTCTACTTACAAACTAAGGGAACTGCGATGGGAGCGAATTTCGCTCCCTCCTACGCCAACCTGGCGATGGGTTATTGGGAAAAGAATTTCATTATACAAAACAACCCCCACTGTGCCAACATTGTATTTTTTGGCCGCTATATTGATGACATAATCATCATTTGGGATGGCCCTGTCGACCTAGTTTCCCTTTTTGTCCAACATTGCAATCGCAATCCATATGGCTTGTCTTTCACTCACGTTGTCGATCCTACTAATTTGGCCTTTTTAGATCTAGATCTGGGTCATTTAGACAACATGATTATCGCAAAAAACCACATCAAACCTACCGCTGGCAACTCCTATTTGCACTATAGGAGTTGCCACTATCCAAAATGGACACAAAACATACCTAAGGGTCAGTCCTGCCGCCTACGACAGAACTGCACCCTAGACAGCGACTATGACACCATGAGTATACAACTTAAAAAGAAGTTCGCCGACAAGGACTATCCTAAAGATCTAGTTGACCAAGCATGCAACTATTACGCTAAAGGCAAACCTGCCAAAAAAGATAAAGAGATAACAGATCATTCCACTAGGTTTATCACTACCTTCAATTTTCAGTACAAAAAAATGGAAAATATACTAAAGAAACACTGGTCCATTTTGCTACAGGATCCACTTCTGAAAACCTCACTTCCGCTTATACCCAGAATCACGTACCGAAAGGCTCCGAGTCTCAAAAATAGGATTGCCCCTAGTAAATTGCCCATTGACAAGCCCACTTCCAACCCCACCACCCTCATACCACTAGTCGGCATGTATCAGTGTAAGAAAGCCCGCTGCAAGACTTGTATGTTTGTGGAACATGGCAAAAAATCTTTTCTATCTAAAGGCAGAATGTATACATTGGAACAATTCTATAACTGCTCGTCCAATTTTGTAGTGTATGGCCTCACGTGCCCTTGTGGGTTAATCTATGTTGGGCGAACTATCTGCCCACTCAGGCAGCGGTTCGGCCAGCATCGATGACTCATTGAGGGTGGTAAGGACAAACACAGTGTCCCTCGGCACTTTGCCGATTGTCACAACAAATCTACCACCGGTCTGTCTGTTTGGGTCATTGAACAAATCCCTAAACACATGTCAGAAGCTGAACGGTTCAAAAAGCTTTGCGCCAGAGAGACTTTCTGGATATACTGCTTAGATGTACTCTCCCCTGGCGGCCTCAATGAAGGAATAGAGATATCCACAGTCCTATAACAACCTTTCCTCTTACCACCTACAGCTACCATGAAATTTTGTCTCAGTTGCAGGTCTGTGTGCACGTATACGCAGCTCTCCATAGGTGCACTAACATGTCCATAATTATATGGGATTATATCTATCATGTTTACTATTTGGTTTGATGTGGATGTATGTGTATGTGTATTTAGGTGTATATATATATGTATATATGTATGTATATATGTGTATATATATGTATCTCTTCTAATGTTATATTTAACCCTTGTCATCATCTGTTTACCACAGGTCCTCTGTCTTTTTTCTAAACATGGGGGTGGTGGGTTTGCTTTTCTAGTAAGTATCGGTGCTATTCCAGTGGTCCCTTTTCCTTTTCCCTTTCTCCCCCTCCTTTTTTTTTTTTTTTACCCCCCTTTTTTTACCCCTCTTTTTTTCCCCTTTTTTTCACCCCCCTTTCTTTTTACCCCTCTTTTTTTTCTCCCCTTTTTTACCCCCCTTTTTTTTACCCCCCCCTTTTTTTTTTCCTCTCCCCCTTCCCCCCCCCTTTTCCCCTCCCCCCACACTTAATTCTTTTCCCCTTTTCCCCCCCTCCCCAGGGGTATTACCTTTTCCCTTCTCTTTTTCCTCCCCTTTCCCTTCCCTTTCCCTTCTTTAAAGTTGGTGCACACACATACAATCAGTATCATATAACCCTTTCTTCATGTTTTCCCTAGTTGTAGTTACGCGTGTGTGTACACGCAAGAATGTGAATGCACACGCATATATATGTATATGTGCATATGCATCTCCCCCTCACACATGTATATATGTATATATCTCCCCTTCCCCCCCCCTCCCCCCACTTACCCCGAAATACTAAAACCCATCAGTGTTTATTTCTATATTCTCTGTTATCATAGTCCCAGGATTAATTTATAATTTATTAATTAAATTTACATTGTTTTATTCCATATTGCATGCTAGACGGTGCAGACTATAACTATTAATCCCTTATCCTTGACAGTCATCTCCCACTCTTAATACATAACATCTTATGGCAGTCTATTGTATTTACTGTATATTAATTTATATTTAATTTGATCTATTTTATTGCACTGTACCTTATGATTTATTTCCTCATGATGTTTTAAATGCTTGTTCCTGAATTTATCTTACCTTACCTGGTTTTATTCACAATGTTTTGTCTTAATTGGAGCCCTGTTGTAAAATTGTATACATATATCTTTTTTTTTTTTTCTGCATGATGTCATTGTAAGGTCCTATTGATTTTATCCCCCCTGCCATCTAATGTCGCCCATTACCTATTTTTTATGCAAACCACGGACTTTCCGGCCCTGCCCCCCCCCTCTCTTCAGTCTATTTAAGCCCACTGTGTCCTCCTCTCCCTATGCTTGAGAAAGGAATGCGGCCATTCGTCCACCAATGGCAAGCCTATTCTGAAATGCGTCGCATGAGTGTGACGTCATCCCTGGGCGCCACGCTGTACTTGCTCTCCAAGCCTCGTTTGAGATTCTTGGCTCGGCTGGCCTTTTCCCTTCCTAGAGGCTTCACCATTCCACCAGTGAGCAGCAGCACGGCTGAACGGATGCTCTGGCGTCCTACACATCTCTCCCTTCCTTCCCTGGAACCCCTATCTGTGCATCTGGGATATAACCTGGCTCCCAACTCAGCAGGATTTGTGTTGGACTGTTCGCTGCAAGAGACTGCACCCGGCTGCAAGAACTAATTCTCCTTGGACCTGGCATGCCCTGCAGGAACCGCTGTGACCTGTAGTTCCACCGCATCTCTCCAGCCCAGCCAACTGACCCTAATGCAACTTCTCCAACTTCCATGTGAGTGGATATTGTTGTTTTAATAAAATGTATTTATGATTTATACTCAGAGGCGCCCCTCTCCTTGTTGTTGTTTTAGCTTGCTGGACCCTGCTTTTGGTTCCTTTGGTGGCCGCCCTGACTGACCTCTTGTACATACTCCCAGTATATATGCATGAACTTACACATGCATTTTTACAGTTTTCAGTTTCTGGACTAATCGGTTTTACTTTCAAGGTAACTGTGCTTTGCCCCTTTTTACTTGTATTGTGTTTGATTATACTGATTGGTAGGGATGAGCTTCGAGTTCGAGTCGAACTCATGTTCGACTTGAACATCGGCTGTTCGCCATTTCACCAAACAGCGAACAATTTGGGGTGTTCGCGGCAAATTCGAAAGCCGCAGAACACACTTTAAAAGTCTATGGGAGAAATAAAAAAGTGCTCATTTTAAAGGCTTATATGCATGGCATTGTCATAAAAAGTGTTTGGGGACCTGGGTCCTGCCCCAGGGCACATGGATCAATGCAAAAAAAAGTTTTAAAAACGTCCGTTTTTTCAGGAGCAGTGATTTTAATAATGCTTAAAGTGAAACAATAAAAGTGTTATATTCCTTTAAATTTTGTACCTGGGGGGTGTCTATAGTATGCCTGTAAAGGGGCGCATGTTTCCAGTGTTTAGAACAGTCTGACAGCAAAATGGCATTTCAAAGGAAAAAAAGTCATTTAAAACTACTCGCGGCTATTAATGAATTGTCGGTCCGACAATACACATAACAGTTCATTGATAAAAACGGCATGGGAATTCCCCACAGGGAAATCCCGAACCAAAATTTTAAAAAAAATGACGTGGGGGTCCCCCTAAATTCCATACCAGGCCCTTCAGGTCTTGTATGGATACGCCATTTTTTTTTTTTAATTTTGGCCGGGGTTCCCCTTAATATCAATACTAGACCTGAAGGGCCTGGTATGGAATTTAGGGGGACCCCCCATGTCATTTTTTTTTAAATTTTGGTTCGGGGTTCCCCTGTGGGGAATTCCCATGCCGTTTTTATCAATTAACTTTTATGTAGTTTTAAATTACTTTTTTTCCTTTGAAATGTCATTTTGCTGTCAGACTGTTCTAAACAGGAAACATGAGCCCCTTTACAGGCATACTATAGACACCCCCCAGGTACGAAATTTAAAGGAATATTACACTTTTATTGTTTCACTTTAAGCATTATTAAAATCACTGCTCCCGAAAAAACGGCCTTTTTTAAAACTTTTTTTTGCATTGATCCATGTCCCTGGGGCAGGACCCAGGTCCCCAAACACTTTTTATGACAATAACTTGCATATAAGCCTTTAAAATTAGCACTTTTGATTATTCATGTTCGTGTCCTATAGACTTTAACGGTGTTCGCATGTTCGAGCAAATTTTTTGCCTGTTCGCAAGTTCTGGTGCGAACCGAACAGGGGGGGTGTTCGGCTCATCCCTACTGATTGGACTTGATTAGGAAAGCCACACACCTGTCTATATAAGACCTTACAGCTCACAGTGCATGTCAGAGCAAATGAGAATCATGAGGTCAAAGGAACTGCCTGAAGAGCTCAGAGACAGAATTGTGGCAAGGCACATATCTGGCCAAGGTTACAAAAACACTTGAGGTTCCTAAGAGCACAGTGGCCTCCATAATCCTTAAATGGAAGACGTTTGGGATGACCAGAACCCTTCCTAGAGCTGGCCGTCCGGCCAAACTGAGCTATCGGGGGAGAAGAGCCTTGGTGAGAGAGGTAAAGAAGAACCAAAAGATCACTGTGGCTGAGCTCCAGAGATGCAGTCGAGAGATGGGAGAAAGTTGTAGAAAGTCAACCATCACTGCAGCCCTCCACCAGTCGGGGCTTTATGGCAGAGTGGCCCAACAGAAGCCTCTCCTCAGTGCAAGACACATGAAAGCCCGCATGGAGTTTGCTAAAAAACACCTGAAGGACTCCAAGATGGTGAGAAATAAGATTCTCTGGTCTGATGAGACCAAGATAGAACTTTTTGGCCTTAATTCTAAGCGGTATGTGTGGAGAAAACCAGGCACTGCTCATCACCTGTCCAAAACAGTCCCAACAGTGAAGCATGGTGGTGGCAGCATTATGCTGTGGGGTTGTTTTTCAGCTGCAGGGACAGGACGACTGGTTGCAATCGAGGGAAAGATGAATGTGACCAAGTGCAGGGATATCCTGGACGAAAACCTTCTCCAGAGTGCTCAGGACCTCAGACTGGGCCGAAAGTTTACCTTCCAACAAGACAATGGCCCTAAACACACAGCTAAAATAACGGAGGAGTGGCTACACAACAACTCTGTGACTGTTCTTGAATGGCCCAGCCAGAACCCTGACTTAAACCCAATTGAGCATCTATGGGGAGACCTAAAAATCGCTGTCCACCAACGTTTACCATCCAACCTGACAGAACCGGAGAGGATCTGCAAGGAGGAATGGCAAAGGATCCCCAAATCCAGGTGTGAAAAACTTTTTGCATCTTTCCCAAAAAGACATATGGCTGTATTAGATCAAAAGGGTGCTTCTACTAAATACTGAGCAAAGGGTCTGAATACTTAGGACCATGTGATATTTCAGTTTTTCTTTTTTAATAAATCTGCAAAAATGTCAAGAAGTCTGTGTTTTTCTGTCAATATGGGGTGCTGTGTGTACATTAATGAGGAAAAAAATGAACTTAAATGATTTTAGCAAATGGCTGCAATATAACAAAGAGTGAAAAATGTAAGGGGGTCTGAATACTTTCCGTCCCCACTGTATATATTTAGTATATATATTTTCACATATCTTTCCCCCTAATGCTTAGCGATGGGACAGTTGCATCATTTCCTGCCAGCAGAGTGGGATTACTTCTTTCAACAAGCAGAGCATCTTGGGACATATAGTCCCACAGCCAGGAATCTGAAACATGATAAGCTCAGCCGCGCTGCTTCTGAGTGCTTAGAAGCGCTTCAAGCAGGGGTGTATCATGAAATCAGTAAGCCCGTGTGCAAGATCAAAAGTGGGCCCTAGATATCGAAAAGAATCAAAATGCAGGGCGAGCAGCGTGGTGCAGCGAAAGGTGGGCGTGGTTTAAATTGCAGTAAATATTGGGCGTGGCTTAACTAGAGTCTGAGATGACTTGCATCAGAGTGTAGTAATGTTAAAGTGATACTAAAGTCTCATTTTTTTTCTTTAAAAATAACAAACATGTTATACTTACCTGCTCTGTGCAGTGGTTTTGCACAGCGCAGCCCAGATCCTCCTATTTTCAGGTCCCTCGCTGGTGCTCCTGGCCCCTCCCTCCTGTCGAGTGCCCCCACAGAAAGCAGCTTGCTATGGGGGCACCTGAGCTGAGTCGTTGCTCTGTGTGCCCATTCAGACATGGAGCCACGGCTTGGCCCTCCCTCCTCTCTCTCTTCATTGGCTAACTGGCTTTGGTTGACAGCAGCAGAAGCCAATGGCACCACTGCTGCGTTTTAGCCAATCAGGAGGGAGAGTCCTGGACAGCTGAGGCATCACTCAATCAAGATGAGGTTTAGGCAAGTATTAGGGTGGCTGAGGGGGGTTGCTGCACACTGAAGGTTTTCTATCTTAATGCATAGAATGCATGTAAGAAAATAAACCTTATGCCTTTAGCAGGACCCTCTTTAATATTGATTGGATCCTGAGCAAACATTTTCTTGGGCTCCCCTCCATGAAATTTCACTCTTCACCTGCTCTGAGACATACAATAAATAGCAGCTAGACTCAAAATCAGTTTACTGAATCAGATCAGACAGCAATTGTGATTGGTTGCCAGAGGTTACAGTGTATTATTGCTGCTCAATGACTGGCTGCTAGAGGTTACAGAACACATTATAGCTCACTGATTATTTGCTGGAGGTTACAGTACATGATTTCTGCTTGTTGATTGGCTGCTAGAGGTTACTGCACATTATTACTGCTCACTGGTTTCTAGAGGTTACTGAATATCCTTACCGCTCAATGATTGGTTGCAAGAGGTTAGTGCACATCATTACTGCTCATTGATTGGTTGGTAAAGGTTATAGCCCATCATCTCCTCACTGCATGCACACCATGGACTGGGGAGGTGAAGGGACCCATCAATAGACAGAAAACTCCTAGTGATCCTAGGATCAGTGGCAATGCTGGGGGAAGGGGGAGGGGTGTGACCAGTGGCAATGCTGGGGGGTTAATGGCATGAGTGGCAGAGGTGGGGGGGGATGGGATTAGTTAGAAGGCAGTGTAATGGAAATTTGTAAGTTCTGTATAGAATTTTATTCTATTTTGTATGTATTGCACACTGCCCTCACTGTGCACACAGCACTAATAATGTTTTCAGTACATGTTTACATTCTTTTGAGTCCTGATTAGAATTAGCCTGCCTATGTAACGCCCCTTGTTACCATAAACGTACAATTGTAATATTAATGTGATACCTACATAATCATGTGCAAAAAAACCTTCAATTGCGTCATAATAAAGCAGAACAGTTAATTGGAAAGATGCTGAGCGTATCTTTTGTGTCTGTTCCCTACTGCAGTTGTTATTAATTTGTAACCACTAATCAATATGAGGATAGGAGTTGCCTATCATCAATTTAACCGAGTCAGCATGGCGAGCCAGCCAGGAGGGGATTCCAGGTGACCCTGAGTATCCGAAACGAGGAGCTTGAGACGATCCGGGAATTTCTGATAATCAGCCGGCTGAGGTAAGCCTTTTGCTTACATTTGAGTTATCAGACTTCCTTGATCGGTAAGGCATTTTCGGGACAAAGGGTACCTATTTTACTCCCCTTAATCGAACTGTATTGATTGGTGGTTATATGTTATGTTGTCCCTGTCTATTGTCCATTGGAGTGTTATAGATAAAAAAGGGAAGAATAGTGCTGTTCACAGGTATATGTAGTACATCTGTTAGATAAAGTAGTTTAGAGGCAAGAGGGTATAGGCACACGTAGAGAAGAGAGAAGACTGGCCAGTCATTATGGGCATTGAATTAAGTAAGGGAATGAAGGGTAAGAGACCCTCAAAAATGCCCAGCGCAAGAGGAGCGCTATATATGAACCAAAAGGTGCGGTTCCGCCTATACTGAGCCCCTAGCTGAGCCCCTAACTGGGTTATCAAAGTCCACAGGGACTAAGAATCATGCAGAGTAAACAGCTAGAGAAACAGCTATCTATGTGAGCAGGATGGATCAAGGGTGACATTAACACTAGACAGAAAGGAACATTTTCATGTTAAGTTGTGGGATGAATTTGGGGTCAGGCACTACAACTAGTAAAAGTCATAAACAGAAA
The DNA here is from genome assembly GCA_037952925.1 of Lithobates clamitans. Taxonomy (NCBI): domain Eukaryota; kingdom Metazoa; phylum Chordata; class Amphibia; order Anura; family Ranidae; genus Lithobates; species Lithobates clamitans. The sequence goes on along the minus strand of JBBGZY010000412.1, from coordinate 322,953 downwards.
TGAGAGGTAAAACAGAATACTTTATATGTTGTCAGAGAGGGAAGATGGGATGAGCACTCTGGCTGCCCATCTGATCATAGAAGCTAGATATAAAAGATATCTGAACAAAATAAGGAATGCAGAATTTATGCAGGGAAATATTAAAGAGTTAAAAGAAAGTGAGAGAATGATATGCATGTGTTGTGTACAAATGGGAAAAAGTAAGCGATTTTAGAGAGATATTGGTGTATGTGTGTGCGAATGCTGGTACCTTTAGTTCTATCCCTTGTGTGTGTCATGTACGCAGATGTGACCCCCTCCTTTGTGCTCTCATGAACGAATGTGGCTGAGATGAGAGGTCAGTGATAAGTTGGAAGGACGCCATGCCAATTCCAGTTCTTTAGACAAAACATTTATAACAAAATGTGCCGGGTTAACAAATCTAATGGTAAACAATGTGATCACAATTATTTTGAATCTGTTTTCCAAACATGGTTACATTTAACCGTGTATTACACAAATTGAATATCCTTTGAAAGTGGAAACAGTGCATTTAAGTAAAATTAAGTAATGAGTATTCATTTCTAATATGAGTTTAACAATTTTATTAATAATATAGATATATTGAAACTGGTTTAGACAACCTTTGGTTGGTAATGAAATCCAGGTTATTGGGGAAATTTGTAATGAATGGGATTAGTTTAGATTAAGATAACAATTTTGTAATTTTACATATTTAACAAAGCCAAGATGAATGGGATACATAAGAAGTTTTTCTACAAAAATGAAATTTTAAGGTTTTTGATAATAACTTGATGTGCGGTCCATGATGTGAGAGTAATAATAAGTGGAATTTGGATGTGACAGACCCATCACATCAAGTCCACACACCCTGTTAGGATAGATACCACCTGCAGCCAGTTTTATAGTTTTTGATGCTTTCTGGTCCATCATAAAGATTGTTGATCCTTTTGTTTTTATTTTTGAAATCCAAAGCAGAATGTGTGGATTGTGAAATGATGAACTGATGTGCCCTTTTTCCTTGTATGTACAGTGGTATAAAAGCAAGAATATTTTGGATTTATGGGCATCTCTCCATGACCGCAGGGTATTGTTATCATTTATTATAATATTGCCAGGAAAAAGTTGTCTTTTGAAACATGAAACTGGAGTTCTTACACAAACAGCGTGATAGAAAACAAGCCATTGTAATAAATGGTTCACCCCGATATATCAGAGCTGTAGCTTTTATGCAAAGGTGCTATTAGACAAAGTTAGATATTGTTTTGGTCAAACATTTAATTTTGAATGGTCCGACATTCTGCGCAGCAAATATACAGCTAACTAAATGTTTGTCTAATGAAAGGTTTAAAATATGAGTTTGTTTATGTACAAATCTAACAATGAAAAATGCGTACATTTATTCAAAAGAAAGGAAAAGACACATGTGTTAAATTGATGACGTAGGAATCAGTTGCTGTGAGCCCAGTGCGGGACACACTCCCTGAAGACCCAGATATTAAACTTTTTGTAGATTTGAGTATGCAGTTTATCACCCAGAAGGATACTCTGTATTCAAAGTCATTGCATTCTTTTTCCCCAGCCCCAGAAGCAGAGCTCCATGTTTTAGCAAAGCCTGTGAGCTATAAAAAAGAGTGTATATTTATATAGATAGTCAAGATATAGATAGCTTTTGGTTCCATTGAAAGGGCCAGAAGTTTGTTTTTACTTCGGCAGGTAAACCAACCAAGCATGCCAAGTTAATTTGATCGGCTGTTTTCAGCCTTCCAGGTTCTTGCTGAGGTAGCCATATTAACTTTAAAACTCACACATGGAAGCAGACCAGGTGACTCTAAGGATGCTGCATTACAGCCCCGGACACTTGATGGGTCTGTGCAACTCACAGATTCCACCCTAGTTCTGGCCCAGTATAGCTGGGATTGATAATTCAACTTTAAGGACCCCAGAACGAGAAGAACAAGTGGTCCACAGGGGGCAACTTCTTATGAAACAGGACTTTGGAAAAGGTGATCATTTATGTCTGTCAGCCACTCTTTTCCCTCCAGCTTGACACATGGACCGTGTCATCAGTCACAAGAAGTTATGGCTGCCTTAGTAAATGAGCATGGGATAGAGCCAGGGTTCTCCACAGTTGTTTTTATAACATACCACTTCTTGTCTTACCTGTTACCAAAGGTGTTACCAAAAGCTGAACATCCCTTCCAGAGATCACAAAAAAGATATATTGAGATGCCCAAGTTAGGATCTTACAAGTATGCATTTTGTCTGTATGGACATGTTTTTTGGATGTCCAGTGGCAAATGCTACTGCAAAGGCCACAGTAGAAAGTGTTATCAGAAGTAGTTTGTAAGTACAGAGTGCCAGAAAGTACAGAGAGTAACAAAGGAAATCATTTTTTATAGGAGAGTCCTTATTAGAAGTTTTGAGGTTTTATTTTTACACCCCCTACTGTCTACAATGTAATGGACAAAGTAGAGTAAGAAACTAGAAAACTTTTGCCTGAATGTTTTCTTATATTTTATGAAGTCCCTAAGGGGGATGTTGGACTCTCTCCCTATGGGATTGGGTTTGGGAGTGTGTTACTCACTTGCTTATATTTTGTCTCAGCAGCTGAAGTCCTCCATTCGGATCTCACAGAGAATGTTGCTGATCTTTTAAGGTTTTTTGACAAACTCATTTATGTGTTTTCTCCCCAATTCCAGATCCTAAAAGTTTGGAAGGATCTAAAACTAAAGCCAGGTGACTTGTGGATTGTTAAGAGACATTTATATAAAAGGAAATGTTTGGAGACTCAATACAGCATCTATTTCATGTACAGTTTTTGCAAAACTTGAAGGAAAAGTCGCCTGGATCCACACCAGACACTGCAAAAATGTTTAGCATACAGCAGCAAAGGAATGTTCCCATTGGCCGGCGGCGATCGCGAGGGGGGGGACCACGAACGGATGGTCTCCCCCTCCACTCCGATCGCCGGGGAACAAAACGAGACCGCCTCGGCTCGGTAGTTCCAGCGCCGAGGGGAGAAGACATCAATGTGAGTGCACAACACTACACACACACAGTAGAACATGCCAGGCATACAAAACACCCCGATCCCCCCGCGATCCCCCCCCAATCACCCCCCCCTGTCACAAACTGACACCAAGCAGGTTTTTTTTTTTTTTTTTCTGATTACTGCTAGGTGTCAGTTTGTGACAGTTACAGTGTTAGCACAGTTACTGTTACTCCCCTGTAGGTCTAGGGTACCCCCCTAACCCCCCCTAATAAAGTTTTAACCCCTTGATCACCCCCCGTCACCAGTGTCACTAAGCGATCATTTTTCTGATCGCTGTATTAGTGTCGCTGGTGACGCTAGTAAGGGACGTAAATATTTAGGTTCGCCGTCAGCGTTTTATAGCGTCAGGGACCCCCATATACTATCTAATAAATGTTTTAACCCCTTGATTGCCCCCTAGTTAACCCTTTCACCACTGATCACCGTATAACCGTTACGGTTGACGCTGGTTAGTTCGTTTATCTTTTATAGTGTCAGGGCACCCGCCGTTTATTACCGAATAAAGGTTTAGCCCCCTGATCGCCCGGCGGTGATATGCGTCGCCCCAGGCAGCGTCAGATTAGCGCCAGTACCGCTAACACCCACGCTCGCAGCATACGCCTCCCTTAGTGGTATAGTATCTGATCGGATCAATATCTGATCCGATCAGATCTATACTAGCGTCCCCAGCAGTTTAGGGTTCTCAAAAACGCAGTGTTAGCGGGATCAGCCCAGATACCCGCTAGCACCTGCGTTTTGCCCCTCCGCCCAGCCCACCCAAGTGCAGTATCGATCGATCACTGTCACTTACAAAACACTAAACGCATAACTGCAGCGTTCGCAGAGTCAGGCCTGATCCCTGCGATCGCTAACAGTTTTTTTGGTAGTATTTTGGTGAACTGGCAAGCACCGGCCCCAGGCAGCGTCAGGTTAGCGCCAGTACCGCTAACACCCACGCACGCAGCATACACCTCCCTTAGTGGTACAGTATCTGAACGGATCAATATCTGATCCGATCAGATCTATACTAGCGTCCCCAGCAGTTTAGGGTTCCCAAAAACGCAGTGTTAGCGGGATCAGCCCAGATACCTGCTAGCACCTGCGTTTTGCCCCTCAGCCCGGCCCAGCTCAGCCCACCCAAGTGCAGTATCGATCGATCACTGTCGCTTATGAAACACTAAACGCATAACTGCAGCGTTCGCAGAGTCAGGCCTGATCCCTGCGATCGCTAACAGTTTTTTTGGTAGCTTTTTATTGAACTGGCAAGCACCAGCGGCCAGTTGTCTTCAGGTACACCATTCACGACTTTGAGTGGTTATACCAGAATGATGCCTGCAGGTTTAGGTATCATCTTGGTATCATTCTTTTCAGCCAGCGGTCAGCTTTCACGTAAAAGCAATCCTAGCGGCTAATTAGCCTCTAGACTGCTTTTACAAGCCGTGGGAGGGAATGCCCCCCCCACCGTCTTCCGTGTTTTTCTCTGGCTCTCCTGTCTCAACAGGGAACCTGAGAATGCAGCCGGTGATTCAGTCAGCTGACCATAGAGCTGATCAGAGACCAGAGTGGCTCCAAACATCTCTATGGCCTAAGAAACTGGAAGCTACGAGCATTTTATGACTTAGATTTCGCCGGATGTAAATAGTGCCATTGGGAAATTGGGGAAGCATTTTATCACACCGATCTTGGTGTGGTCAGATGCTTTGAGGGCAGAGGAGAGATCTAGGGTCTAATAGACCCCAATTTTTTCAAAAAAAGAGCACCTGTCACTACCTATTGCTATCATAGGGGATATTTACATTCCCCGAGATAACAATAAAAATGATTAAAAAAAAAAAAATATGAAAGCAACAGTTTAAAAATAAGATAAAAAAAGCAAAAAAATAATAAAGAAAAAAAAAAAAAAAAAAAAGCACCCCTGTCGCCCCCAGCTCTCGCGCTAAGGCGAACGCAAGCGGCGGTCTGTCGTCAAACGTAAACAGCAATTGCACCATGCATGTGAGGTATGCGAAGGTCAGATCGAGGGCAGTAATTTTTGCAGTAGACCTCCTCTGTAAATCTAAAGTGGTAACCTGTAAAGGCTTTTAAAGGCTTTTAAAAATGTACCGTATTTATTGGCGTATAACACGCGCCGGCGTATAACATGCACCCAAGTTAAGGAGGGAATTTTAAGGAAAAAAACTTTTAGGAGTAAAGTTTAAGGAAGAAAAACTTACATTAAAATGCCCATCAATGCAGCGTTATCGGTGTCCATCTGCAGCCTTGTCAGTGTCAGTGCAGCCTTGCCCCAGTGTCCATTGCAGCCTTGTCAGTGCAGCCTTGTCAGTGCAGCTTTGCCCCAGTGCAGCCTTGTCAGTGCAGCCATGTCAGTGCAGCCATGTCAGTGCAGCCTTGTCAGTGCAGCCTTGTCAGTGCAGCCTTGTCAGTGCAGCCATGTCAGTGCAGCCATGTCAGTGCAGCCTTGTCAGTGCAGCTTTTCTCCAGTGCAGCCTTACCCCAGTGCAGCTTTGCCCCCATGCAGCCTTGCCCCAGTGCAGCCTTGCCCCCCCGTGCAGCCTTGCCCCCGTGCAGCTTTGTGGGATCGCCGCGATCCCTGCCGTCATACACAGCCCTGTGTAAATTTAAATATGGCGCTGAGACTGCAGGGACTCGGCGGAGCGCTGATACACATAGCCGAGAGTCCTCGGGTTTTCTCGGCGCCTCTTACAGTCCCGCCCAGTTCCGCCCTATGGGCGGGACTGTAAGCGGCGCCAAGAAAACCCGAGGACTCTCGGCTGTGTGTAGCTCCGCTCCGCCGAGTCCCTGCAGTCTCGGTGCCGTATCTGAATTTCCACACGGCTGTGTATGTCGGCGGCGATCGCGGCAATTGCTGCGATCGCTCCGATCACACACAATTGGGGGGGGATCGGCCTATAACACGCACCCACGATTGGTATGCATATACTCGGCCTACGATCATCTTTTTTATTTCATCAAACATTTGGGCAATATAGTGTGTTTTAGTGCATTAAAATTTTAAAAAGTGTGTTTTTTCCCCAAAAAATGCGTTTGAAAAATCGCTGCGCAAATACTGTGTGAAAAAAAAAATTAAACACCCACCATTTTAATCTGTAGGGCATTTGCTTTAAAAAAATATATAATGTTTGGGGGTTCAAAGTAATTTTTTTGCAAAAAAAAATAACTTTTTCATGTAAACAATAAGTGTCAGAAAGGGCTTTGTCTTCAAGTGGTTAGAAGAGTGGGTGATGTGTGACATAAGCTTCTAAATGTTGTGCATAAAATGCCAGGACAGTTCAAAACCCCCCCCAAATGACCCCATTTTGGAAAGTAGACACCCTAAGCTATTTTCTGAGAGGCATGTCGAGTCCATGGAATATTTTATATTGCGACACAAGTTGCGGGAAAGAGACAAATTTTTTTTTTTTTTTGCACAAAGTTGTCACTAAATGATATATTGCTCAAACATGTCATGGAAATATGTGAAATTACACCCCAAAATACATTCTGCTGCTTCTCCTGAGTACGGGGATACCACATGTGTGGGACTTTTTGGGAGCCTAGCCGCGTACGGGACCCCGAAAACCAAGCACTGCCTTCAGGCTTTCTAAGGGCGTGAATTTTTGATTTCACTCTTCACTGCCTATCACAGTTTCGGAGGCCATGGAATGCTCAGGTGGCACAAAACCCCCCCAAATGACCCCATTTTGGAAAGTAGACACCCAAAGCTATTTGCTGAGAGGTATAGTGAGTATTTTGCAGACCTCACTTTTTGTCACAAAGTTTTAAAAATTGAAAAAAAAAAAAAAAATGTTTTTTCTTGTCTTTCTTCATTTTCAAAAACAAATGAGAGCTGCAAAATACTCACCATGCCTCTCAGCAAATAGCTTGGGGTGTCTACTTTCCAAAATTGGGTCATTTGGGGGGGTTTTGTGCCACCTGGGCATTCCATGGCCTCCGAAACTGTGATAGGCAGTGAAGAGTGAAATCAAAAATTTTCACCCTTAGAAATCCTGAAGGCGGTGATTGGATTTCGGGGCCCCGTGCGCGGCTAGGCTCCCAAAAAGTCCCACACATGTGGTATCCCCATACTCAGGAGAAGCAGCTAAATGTATTTTGGGGTGCAATTCCACATATGCCCATGGCCTGTGTGAGCAATATATCATATAGTGACAACTTTATGCAAAAAAAAAAAAAAAGTGTCACTTTCCCGCAACTTGTGTCAAAATATAAAATATTCCATGGACTCAATATGCCTCTCAGCAAATAGCTTGGGGTGTCTACTTTCCAAAATGGGGTCATTTTGGGGGGTTTTGTGTCACCTGGGCATTCCATGGTCTCCGAAACTGTGATAGGCAGTGAAGAGTGAAATCAAAAATTTACACCCTTAGAAATCCTGAAGGCGGTGATTGGTTTTCGGGGCCCCGTATGCGGCTAGGCTCCCAAAAAGTCCCACACATGTGGTATCCCCATACTCAGGAGAAGCAGCTGAATGTATTTTTGGGTGCAATTCCACATAGGCCCATGGCCTGTGTGAGCAATATATCATTTAGTGACAACTTTTTGTAAATATTTTTTTTTTTTGTCATTATTCAATCACTTGGCACAAAAAAAAAAAATATTCAATGGGTTCAACATGCCTCTCAGCAATTTCCTTGGGGTGTCTACTTTCCAAAATGGGGTCATTTGGGGGGGTTTTGTACTGCCCTGCCATTTTAGCACCTCAAGAAATGACATAGGCAGTCATAAACTAAAAGCTGTGTAAATTACAGAAAATGTACCCTAGTTTGTAGACGCTATAGCTTTTGCGCAAACCAATAAATATACGCTTATTGACATTTTTTTTACCAAAGACATGTGGCCGAATACATTTTGGCCTAAATGTATGACTAAAATTTAGTTTATTGGATTTTTTTTATAACAAAAAGTAGAAAATATCATTTTTTTTCAAAATTTTCGGTCTTTTTCCGTTTATATAAAAATAAAAACTGCAGAGGTGATCAAATACCATCAAAAGAAAGCTCTATTTGTGGGTAGAAAAGGACGCAAATTTCGTTTGGGTACAGCATTGCATGACCGCGCAATTAAAGCAGTTAAAGCAGTTAAAGCGACGCATTGCCAAATTGGAAAAAGACCTCTGGTCCTTAGGCAGCATAATGGTCCGGGGCTCAAGTGGTTAAAGAAATCTCTCTGTTTGATTTGTTTCCCTCTTGTGATCACAGTCTACTTTTTGATTCAATTACTTTAATTGTAAGGGATATATATATTTGAAAAGTAGTTCAGCCATGTTGAAGTCATATTTGTCTTTTCTACGTCTTCCATTTTGTGTAGAATTGTCTGTGTTTACATATGCTGATAAGTCAGCATGCCAACAATTCAGCTAGAAGGCCATTCTGGCCACAGGAGTGTACAGCCAGTATTCTGTAAATATGTCTTATCAATCATTTGTTTTTCACAATGAAAAGTCATTTGGTAATGAAAAAGTTGCTTAGCTATTATTTTCTCCACAATGGAGTTTTTGCCTCTTTGGCCAGGACTACCTCCACCTAAGCATGTGGAGGTTCCAGGTTAAAGGTGATAGCAGGTATGGTTAGTGATCAAAATATTGATCAAAAGAGGGGAGACTGTAATGGAAATTTGTAAGTTCTGTATATAATTGTATTCTATTTTGTATGTATTGCACACTGCCCTCACTGTGCACACAGCACTAATAATGTTTTCAGTACATGTTTACATTCTTTTGAGTCCTGATTAGAATTAGCCTGCCTATGTAACGCCCCTTGTTACCATAAACGTACAATTGTAATATTAATGTGATACCTACGTAATCATGTGCATAAAAACCTTCAATTGTGTCATAATAAAGCAGAACAGTTAAAGATGCTGAGCGTATCTTTTGTGTCTGTTCCCTACTGCAGTAGTTATTAATTTGGAACCACTAATCAATATGAGGATAGGAGTTGCCTATCATCAATTTAACCGAGTCAGCAGTATACTGTGGCAAATTCTGAATCATGTAGAGCAAAGTAGGAAATCTTAGGCAAGTATATAGTGGGGGATTCTACACTGACCACCAATGTAATGGTGAATTTACAATGACCACCAATGTGAGGGGGGGACTTACACTGACAACTAATGTGAGGGGGAATTTGCGTTGATCACCATGTAACGGGGGATTTTACGCCACCAACCAATATAAAGAGGGATATCTGCACTGACACCAATGTAATAGGAGCATTTACACCAACCACCAGTGTAAGGGGGAATATACAATGACCTCCATGTAAAGTAACACATTTACACAAACTACCAATGTTAGGGGGGTTTACACTGAACACCAATGTAAAGGGTAATTTACACTGACCACCAGTGTAAGTGCAATTCTGCACTTACCACCAGTGTAAAAGGAAATGTACACTGATCACCAATTTAATGAAGAATTTACACTGACAACCAATGTAATGGGGGATTTTACATCAACAACCAATAAAGGGAGATTTTTACACTGGCCTCCAATGTAATGTGACCACTGGTGTGAATGAAAGGATTGTACACCAAGCCCCAATGTAATGAGAAGATTTACACTGACCACCAATGTAACTGAGACATTTAGCCTGCGTTCACATTTGTGTGTGTTGGGAATGCATGCACAATTGCTTTCCTGACACTACAGAAACGTGTTGCTCTTTAGTAGATAAACAGCAGTGCCATTAATTGTTAATGACACCCTCACGCATCTGCTGTGATGTGCATATGCACATGCACCAAAATTCACGGGGCTGTGGCACCATGTTATTTTGAAAAAGGGTTCCACCTCCAATTTGCTTACATTTGCAGAACAGGCTGAAGTTATGCTTAATGAGCACAGTTACAGGCAGGACTTTCAAGCATGCCCCTTTACCTTCCCAGTGGGCAGCATTCAGCAGAAGTGATGGTGGATATGACCTCGGGGGGGCATAATAGACATATGAATGCCGCCTCTATTTACAAATCAATGTAGCCGGTCCACAGCTATTTACATATTAATACCACTGCTTTTTACATATCAATGCAGGTTATTTACTTGTAAACACAGGATCTGTAGGTGAGTCATCTGTACACGGCAATAGGGCAATAGGGCAGAGCTGGGCAGCATTAGTAACAGAACTTCACACTGAGATTTCGGGACACAGCACAGGACTAAAACTTCAAGGAACAAGGGAATTTAATCTGGGGTAGTTGGCAAGTATGAGGGAGCTGCTTTGGGCCCCACAACAATGATGGGGCTCAGGGAAGCTGCCCCTTTTGCCCTGCCTTAAAGACAGCCCTGGCCTTTAGAATCACTTTAAATAGGGAATATACAGAGTGGAGTGTACGGCGGTGGGTAGTATGTGCAGGAGAGGGGTGTGGAGTGTATGGCGATGGGTGGTATGTGCAGGAGAAGAGTGCGGAGTGTATGGCAGTAGGAAGTATGTGCAGGAGACGGGTATGAAGTGTATGGCGGTGGGTGGTATGTTCAGGAGAAGGGTATGGAGTGTATGGCGGTGGGTGGTATGTGTAGGAGAGGAGTACAGAGTGTATGGCGTTGAGTAGTATGTGCAGGGAGAGGAGTGTGGAGTGTATGGCGGTGGGTAGTATGTGCAGGGAGAGGAGTGTGGAGTGTATGGCGGTGGGTAGTATGTGTATAAAATAAATATCTGCGCTAACTCAAATAAACCTATGACTGTGAAGAAGGTGCTGCTGCTTAAAAATAGCCTAAATACCCAGCTAATGATGTATATATATAGAAAATAAGTGCGCATCCAATGATGAATAAAAATGAAAAAGAGTGATTAGTGAATTCCAAAATCAATTATCATCATAAAAGACACTGATAAAAATAATATAAGTTCATGTACAGTATCTCACAAAAGCGAGTACACGCCTCACATTTTTGTAAATATTTTATTATATCTTTTCATGTAACGACACTGAAGAAATGACACTTTGCTACAATGTAAAGTAGTGAGTGTACAGCTTGTTTAACAGCGTAAATTTGCTGTCCCCTCAAAATAACTCAACACACAGCCATTAATGTCTAAACCGCTGAGTACACCCTTAAGTGAAAATGTCCAAATTGGGCCCAATTAGCCATTACCCCCCCCCCGGTGTCATGTGACTTGTTAGTGTTACAAGGTCTAAGGTGTGAATGGGGAGCAGGGGTGTTAAACTTGGTGTTATTGCTTTCACTCTCTCATATTGTTCACTGGAAGTTCAACAAGGCACCTCATGTCAAAGAACTCTCTGAGGATCTGAAAAAAGAATTGTCGCTCTACATAAAGATGGCCTAGGCTACAAGAAGATTGCCAAGACCCTGAAGCTGCAGCATGGTGGCCAAGACAATACAGCGGTTTAACAGGACAGGTTCCACTCAGAACAGGCCTCACCATGGTTGACCAAAGAAGTTGAGTGCACATGCTCAGTGTCATATCCAGAGGTTGTCTTTGGGAAATAAACGTATGAGTACTTCCAGTATTGCTGCAGAGGTTGAAGGGGTGGGAGGGTCAGCCTGTACTCAGACCATATTCCGCACACTGCATCAAATTGGTCTGCATGGCTGCCTTCCCAGAAAGAAGCCTCTTCTAAAGATGATGCACAAGAAAGCCTGCAAACAGTTTGCTGAAGACAAGCAGACTAAAGACATGGATTACTGGAACCATGTCCTATGGTCTGACATGAGACCATGTCAAGTCCTGGGTGTGAGGCCAGATTGCTGAGAGGACGCCCCTTGCGGCTAAGTGCAGCGTACCCCTGGGAGTGAGACAGGGAGTACGGTGCCCAAAGGTGCACGGATTGCCAAGTGCTGCTGCTTGGTAGCTGGGTAGCAGAGGGCAGCTGGGGTGCGCTGGATAAGCTGATTGGGCAACCGTGCAAGGAGAGATCCCAGGTTATGGAGCAGTGGAGCAAACCAGGAACAGAGTCAGTAGCCAGGCCAGGGGTCATACACAGCAGGATCAGTCAGACATGAGGTACAGCAGGATAAACCAGGAACGGAGTCAGTAGCCAGGCCAGGGGTCAAACAACGTGCAGTCAGACAAGGTACATGTGCAGAAACTGGAGAATAGTCAAGTTCAAGCAGGGGATCGATGCAGGCGGAGAGCAGGAGAAGTCAAGCAAGCCGGGTGGTAAACAGCAATCAGATGCAGATAGTAGGTACAGGAGACACAGGAAGCTGATGATAATCCAGCAACCTGCATGCATCTGCAGCAGGTTTAAATAGGCCAGAGGGTGCCAACAATTGTCACAGTGTGCACGAGCGCTCGTCAGCACGCATGTCTGCGTGCACCCGCCGTTGCGCACCTGGGGATTCGCCTGGTGTGACCATGGCGGGTACTGGCAGGATTGCCAGTCCTACGGCCATTTCCCTGACTGTGCCCTCCCAAGGGGCAGCCTCCAGATGCCTAATCGGGCCCATCTTTCGGGGTATCAGGCTCGAAACCTCTGCAACAGTCTAGGGGCATGAATATTGTCTGCTGGTTCCCAAGAATTTTCTTCTACTGAGTACCCTTTCCATTGGAATTGAATTGTCCTACCTCTCCAACAACAGTCCAGAATGGCTTCTACCTCATACTTCATCTCCCACTGAGACTGAAAGCGGTGGAGCCTCTTCTCTTCCTGGAAAAGGACTAGAGGCAACAGATTTAAGCAAAGAAACATGGAATACTGGGTGGATCTTATAGGAATTTGTTAGTGCCAGTTCAAATGCCACTGGGTTAATTTCCCGTTTAATTATGAATGGGCCGATAAACCTTGGACCCAGCTTCCGGGAGAGGCAAGGAAGCCTAAGATTTGTTGAAGAGAGCCATACTTTGTCTCTAACCCTTAAGACAGGGTTTATCCTCCTCTTGTCGTACTGTTTCTTGTAATTTTCTTGGGCCCTTTGCATGTTTACCTGGAGGGTTTGATAGTTAGCCTGGATAGCGTTTATCCTGTCCTGAACTGCTGGGACTAAAGCCTCCGGTATGACATTAGGCAGGAATGAGGGATGGAACCTGTAATTGGCCCAGAAAGGTGACTAATTAGTGGTTGTATGAATTGAGTTATTGTATGCAAACTCGGCACACGGGAGTAAAGAGATCCAATCATCCTGGGAAAAAGAGCAGAAGCAGAGTAAGTATTGTTTTAAGGTTTGGTTTGCTCTTTCAGTTTGACCATTGCTTTGGGGGTGGTAGGCTGAAGATAGGCTTATTTCAATTGAAAGCATTTTGCAGAGCTCCCTCCAGAACCTGGAGGTAAATTGTACCCCTCTATCGGACACAATGCTGTTAGGTAAGCTGTGTAGTCTATTTCCTTTATGAAAGTCTTTGCCATGTCTTCAGGAGATGGGGTACCCATCATGGGCAAAAAGTGTGCCATTTTGGACAGACGATCCATGACTACCAGAATGGTTACAAACTCTTCTGAGGGCGGTAGCTCTACTATGAAGTTCATAGATATTTCTCTCCATGGTTACTCTGGCACTGGCAGTGGACAAAACAAACCCCAAGACCTGACGTTGGACCCCTTATTCCGCTGACAGGTAGCTAACATATTCCATGCAGTCGGATTTCTGAGTAGGCCACCAAAAAGATCATTGGACAAGCTCCATTGTCTTTCGCACCAACAGCAAGTTGGTGGTCATGCAAAGTCTTTAGGATCTGGATTCTGGTTTGCTGTGGGACAGAGATTTTATCCTGATACCAAAGGAACCCTTTCTGGTTTCTTAGGGAAGATGCCTCTGGTTCCGAGCATTGAGAGGAAGCCTGTTTAAGTGAGGAGCTTAGATCGGATTGGATCATGAGGAAGTTTTGTGGTGACAGGATTGTGCTGGGAGCTATTTCTTCGAGAGTATCAGGAAACATCCGGGACAGAACATCAGCCTTCCCATTCTTGGACCCAGGGCGGTAGGTAATGTGGAAATTAAACCTAGCAAAGAACAGAGCCCACCGAGCCTGTCGGGGTCTTAACCGCTTAGCAGTGCGAAGATACTCTAGGTTCCTGTGATCCGTGAATATCATAATAGGGCGAGAGGCACCTTCAAGGAGATATCGCCAATCCTCCAGAGCAGTTTTAATGGCCAAGAGTTCTCAATCACCCATGTCATAATTCTTTTCTGACTGGCTCATCTTCCCTGAGGGGAAGGCCACAGGATGAAGTAACGACTTAGGCCCCTGGCCTTGAGATAAAACTGCCCCTGTGGCTACTTCAGAGGCATCAACTTCCAAGATGTAAGGCAGAGCAGGATCAGGGTGTTGTAGAATTGGTGCAGAGGTGAATAGGGATTTCAGCTTATTAAAGGCAGATTGAGCTTCTGGATGTCACGGAACGTCCCACACTCCGCTTGAGTGCTTCCGTCATATACCACTTCCTCCCAGTCTGTATACAGATATCCCAACCTCTCTGAGCACAGAACAAGGCGACACTTGCTTGTTGCTACCAAGAACTAACTTTATTCAGAACCAGAATACAGTCTTATATACACAGGAGAAGATTACTCTAACAATACAAACGTAACCTAATTAACATGAGCTAATTATCTAATCCTTTATACAGCCTAGGTGACTGAGACATGACCTTTCGCCCACACTTGTGGTCACCGAGCTTCACACAGTTATATCAACACAATAGCAGTCGTCCCGTCTCCTACATTGTATAGAGGACAATGTCATTAGCTCATTCAATTAACATAAACACAGGTTGATGACACCAGCATCTCCTCACAGGATGTGTCCCAACAGAATGAATCCATTGAAAATCCAGGGCCCATAATCAAAAGGCAACAGGCTTGCATACAGTCCTCTCCAACAGCCTCTGTTCTGGCTAGGTCTGTGACATTTCTCCCCTTTCGGCAGGAGACTAACACAGGAGGAGACCCCAGACGGGTTGACTCCGAAGCTAGTAAGTATTTCCAGTCCTCTACTGCCTGTACCCACACAGTACCCCAAACAAATTATTCCAAACAGAGTATTACTCACCCAGCCATCCTCTGCCTCTCTCAGAGAACATATCCGCCGCTGGGGAGAGGCCCGGACTGGCCCTTCTCCCTGGAGTCCTTTCTGCCGCTGGAGAGAAGACAGGGGGACTGGGCTCACTCCATCCTGCTGTTGGGGATCTGGGCCGACTGACCAGCATCCCTGGGGTATACAGGTGGGGACTGAAGCCCCATCCACCGACACCAGATCAAGCTGCATGTCAGGAAAGTCCTGTCAGTATCAGACGCCCTGTGCGGGCAGTCGCACGCATGCGCACGCGCACCAGGCGGGCTATTTAAACTGATCTGTCACATGAGAATCTTGCTGTCTGCTCTACAGCGTTACGTGTGCACTTCCTGAGAACACTTCCTGTTTCCTGTGCTAGATCCGGCTTGTTCCTGATTATCCTAGCTGTCTGCCTGCATCTGATCCCGGCTTGTCTCCGACCATCCCTGCTTTCTGCCTGCATCCGACCCCGGCTTGTCTGACCACTCTTCTGCCTGACCCTTTGGCTCATCTACAGTCCGCCTGGCTATCGATCCGGCTTGTCTGACCTTCCAGTCTGCTGCACCAGTGTTCCAGTCTGCTGTCCTGTGTGTTCCAGCCTGCTATCCAGTTCCAGTCTGCTGCACCAGTGTTCCAGTCTGCTGTCCTGTGTGTTCCAGCCTGCTATCCAGTTCCAGTTTGCTGTGTGGTTCCAGTCTGCTGCACCAGTGTTCCAGTCTGCTGTCCTGTGTGTTCCAGCCTGCTATCCAGTTCCAGTTTGCTGTGTGGTTCCAGTCTGCTGCACCAGTGTTCCAGTCTGCTGTCCTGTGTGTTCCAGCCTGCTATCCAGTTCCAGTTTGCTGTGTGGTTCCAGTCTGCTGCACCAGTGTTCCAGTCTGCTGTCCTGTGTGTTCCAGCCTGCTATCCAGTTCCAGTCTGCTGCACCAGTGTTCCAGTCTACCTACCAGATCAGCTTAATCTCCACTGCACAGTGTTTCCAGAGTTCCAGACCTACCTTCTGCTGTTGATCCTGCCAGGCACTCGTGCCACTCCTGACTCTTGTGCTTCCTGTATACCCTACCAGGGCCCTCGAGTCAGAGCCGCAAGAGAGGCCATCCCCTGCAAGTCGGGCTCGTCCACAAGGTACGTGACAGTAGCAGACAGCCATGACCGAGCCCGAGCAGGGAGCCTCTCCTATGGAAGAACTTTGTATGCACCTGGCCGGCCTTACACAGGCTGTTAAGAGTCTCCAGGAAGGATATACACGTCTGGAAGAACGGGTCCAAGTACTGTCTGGTCCCACTGAGACCCAGGGATCTTCTCTGCCATCTACCTCTGCTAGCAGTACTACTTCCCCTACAGTAGTGATGCTGCCCCCTGAACCAAGGGTTCCCACTCCTGAAAAGTTTTCTGGAGAACGAAGTAAATTCAGGGCATTCCGGAATGCATGCGAACTGTACTTCGCCCTTCAACCTCGCACCTTCTCGCTCGAAGCCACCAAAGTAGGTTTTGTGATCTCACTGCTCCTGGGTGACCCCCAAACATGGGCTCACCGCCTTCTGGAACTGAAAGCCGAGGTGTTGACCAATTTAACCACCTTCTTTGATGCAATGGCCCAGCTATATGAGGACTCACAGCTTTCTGCAACCGCAGAAGCCGCCCTGCACACCCTTCAACAAGGGCGTAGGGCAGTAGAGGACTACGTTGCGGAATTCCGCCGATGGAGTGCAGACACGGACTGGAATGACGCTGCCCTCCGCTACCAGTTCCGTATGGGACTTTCCGACCCTTTAAAAGATGAACTGGCCCGAGTGGGAATTCCTCTGACTCTGGATGCCTTGATTAACCTTGCCATACAGATCAACCGACGGTTGAGGGAGCGAAGAGCAGAAAGAGGTGCTGGGCCTACTCGCCCAACCTGGATGTTGCCTAGGGTCCCCAGCTATACCCATCCTGCACCCACCTCTAGTCCTGCTGTTTCACCTGATACCTCTGAGCCCATGCAACTTGGAGTCTTCCGCCCATCTCTCACGACGGAGGAACGCCAACGTCGCCGGGCTAACAACCTGTGCCTGTACTGCGGGGAACCCGGACACTATGTCAGGAACTGTCCTAATAAACTCCGTAAGTGCCTGTCTGTCTCCTCTGGTGATGTGACTGCTTGGCCTAAGACTTCCGCTCACTTGACTCTTTCTATATCTTTGCAGCTCCCAGGAAAGACTTTACAGGTTCCCGCTATCATTGATTCCGGGGCTTGCAGCTGCTTCTTGGACTCATCCTTTGCAGCTAAACACCAGATCCCACTGCGTTACAAAGGCCCATGGACTCTCTATTCATCTGGCCGACGGGTCTGCAATAAAATCTGGGCCAGTTATACAAGAATCCGCTCCCCTTCCAGTCACCATCTTCAATTTGCACCAAGAACTGCTTCGCCTGGACATCATCACTTCTCCTTTATTTCCTATTATTCTTGGCATGCCGTGGCTACAAGCCCATAACCCTACTATCAACTGGGTCACAGGAGAAATTACGTTTTCCTCTCAGTACTGTCAACAGTTCTGCACTTTGAAGGACTCTGGTGAATCCCCTGCTCTGTTATGTCTCAACACTGATTCTGAGTTATTCCAGGCGGTCCCCAAGGTCTATCATGACTTTTTAGATGTCTTTAGTAAAAAAGGGGCTGAAACCCTTCCTCCTCATCGGGCTTACGATTGCCCCATCGAGCTCCTTCCCGGAGCCGAAGTTCCCTTTGGCAGGATTTTTCCTTTGACCGAGCTGGAGCAAGGAGCACTAAAAGCATACATCGACGAGAACCTAGAAAAGGGTTTCATCCGGCCCTCTACATCCCCAGCAGGTGCAGGCATTTTTTTTGTTGAAAAAAAGGATCACTCTCTTCGTCCTTGTATAGATTACCGCGAACTCAATAAAATAACTGTTAAAAATCGGTACCCTCTCCCCTTGGTACCAGAATTATTCCAGAGACTGGGGACTGCTACTATTTTCACCAAATTAGATCTCCGAGGGGCTTACAACCTAGTTCGCATCAGAAAAGGGGATGAGTGGAAGACAGCTTTCCGCACTCGCTTCGGGCACTTTGAATACATGGTGATGCCCTTTGGACTATGTAACGCCCCTGCAACTTTTCAGTACTTCATAAATGATGTTTTCCGGGACTATTTGGATCTATTTGTCATAGTCTACTTAGATGACATTCTCATCTTTTCTTCTTCCCTGGAATCCCATCGCAGACATGTTAAATGTGTTTTAGCTCGACTCCGGCTACATGGCTTGTACGCTAAGGCTGAAAAGTGCGAGTTCGAGCAAGAGAGTATTCCATTCTTGGGGCTAATCATCTCCGTGGAAGGGATCAAGATGGATCCCCATAAGGTTGCTGCAATTCTTGACTGGCCAGCCCCTACTGACAAGAAAGGAGTCCAACGTTTCATTGGCTTTGCCAACTTCTATAGAAAATTCATTAAGGGGTTCTCAGCCATCATTGAGCCCATCACTCAATTGACCAAACAAGGGGTGCGTTTTCATTGGTCGCCCGAAGCTCAATCCGCCTTTGAATCTCTCAAAAGACTGTTCACCTCTGCTGCTGTTTTGAAACATCCCGATTCCTCTTTACCATTTGTCCTGGAAGTGGACTCTTCTGAGAGTGCTGTTGGTGCGATTCTTTCTCAGCGACAAGGGACCAAAGCTCTGTTATACCCTGTAGCCTTCTTTTCTCGCAAACTATCATCCGCAGAAAGGAATTATGATGTAGGAGATCGGGAACTACTGGCCATAAAATCCGCTCTGGAAGAGTGGCGGTATCTTTTGGAAGGAGCTGCTCATCCTATTCTGATCTACACAGATCACAAAAACCTGGAATATCTTAAATCCGCAAAGAGGTTGAGACCGCGACAAGCCAGGTGGGCCTTGTTCTTTTCCAGGTTCTCCTTCCACGTGACCTATCGGCCAGGCTCCAAGAATATAAAACCTGACGCTTTGTCTAGGATGTTCCACAAGCCTCAAGAAACCTCACCTCCAGATAC
This sequence comes from Lithobates clamitans, assembly GCA_037952925.1. NCBI lineage: Eukaryota > Metazoa > Chordata > Amphibia > Anura > Ranidae > Lithobates > Lithobates clamitans. The sequence continues at coordinate 303,934 of JBBGZY010000412.1, read as the reverse complement.
GATCCTTTCTCCTGGAAATTTTTTCCTGTTGCAAGAAGACCTACTTTCCCGGATTAAGCAAGCTTCAGTAGGGTTGGTACCTGCTATGAGAACAAAACTACAAGAAAAGGATGGTCTGCTTTGGTTTGGGAATAAGATCTTTGTACCTGAAGGCCTACGGGTCACAATTTTAGAACTTTGTCATGATCACGCACTAGCAGGGCATTTTGGTGTTACCAAGACGGCTGATCTTGTCCTGCGCACCTTTTGGTGGGCCCAAGTGCCTAAGGACTGTAAGAAGTATGTGGAATCCTGTACCATCTGTGCTCGGAATAAAGTCAGTAGAACCAGGGCCTGGGGATTACTGAAACCTCTACCTGTCCCAGACAGGCCATGGAAGATGCTGTCTATTGACTTCATTGTCGAGTTGCCTCCGGCTGAAGGGCACACTGCAATCTTTGTGGTGGTAGATCGGTTATCTAAAATGGCTCATTTCATTCCAATGAAGGGTACCCCCTCTGCTCCTGAAACTGCACAAACGTTCATTAGGGAAGTGATTAAACTCCATGGAATTCCGGCTAATATCATTTCTGACCGAGGAGTACAATTCACTTCCCGATTCTGGAGAGCCTTGTGTAAAGCCCTAGGAATTGAGCTATCATTTTCCACCGCCTATCACCCCCAGACGAATGGCCAAACAGAGAGGACCAACCAGACTCTCAAGCAATATCTTCGTTGTTTCTCTTCCTTTTCTCAAGATGATTGGTTCTCGTTGCTCCCCTTGGCTGAATTCGCCTATAATAATGCTGTCCATTCTGCCACAAAGCAAAGTCCGTTTTTTGCCAATTACGGGTTTCACCCTACCTTTTTGCCCAGCTCCATTCCTGAAAGTTCCGTACCAGCAGTCCAGGAAACAATAAATTTTTTCTCTGTCAATAACCAAATATTACAGGAAACCATGACGAAGTCCCAAGAACGTAACAAGGTAACTTTCGACAGGAAAAGACGTGGGGAATTGCTACTCGAACCAGGTGATCTTGTATGGTTATCCACTGTAAACCTGAAACTGACTTGTCCCTCCAAGAAGTTGGGTCCTAAATTCCTGGGTCCTTTTCCTGTAAAAAGGAAAATAAATGAAGTAGCTTTTGAATTGGAACTCCCGGACTCACTCAGAATTCACCCTGTTTTTCACGTTTCCCTGTTGAAACCTTTTGTCTCCAATCCTTTTCCTGAACGAAATCTGAATCCTCCAGATCCTGTAATAGTGGACGGTGAGGAAGAATTTGAAATTGAAGCCATCCTTGACTGCAGGTAAAAGGAACAATCAAGCCCAATTCCTGATCAAGTGGAAAGGGTATGGCCCGGAAGAGAACTCGTGGGAGCCTGAGGAGAACATCCATGCTAAAAGCTTAGTTCAATCCTTTAAGAGAACCCATCCTGAGAAATGGGCCCGGTTGGGCATCCGGAGGCTGCCCGTTGGGGGGGGGCAATGTCAGGAAAGTCCTGTCAGTATCAGACGCCCTGTGCGGGCAGTCGCACGCATGCGCACGCGCACCAGGCGGGCTATTTAAACTGATCTGTCACATGAGAATCTTGCTGTCTGCTCTACAGCGTTACGTGTGCACTTCCTGAGAACACTTCCTGTTTCCTGTGCTAGATCCGGCTTGTTCCTGATTATCCTAGCTGTCTGCCTGCATCTGATCCCGGCTTGTCTCCGACCATCCCTGCTTTCTGCCTGCATCCGACCCCGGCTTGTCTGACCACTCTTCTGCCTGACCCTTTGGCTCATCTACAGTCCGCCTGGCTATCGATCCGGCTTGTCTGACCTTCCAGTCTGCTGCACCAGTGTTCCAGTCTGCTGTCCTGTGTGTTCCAGCCTGCTATCCAGTTCCAGTCTGCTGCACCAGTGTTCCAGTCTGCTGTCCTGTGTGTTCCAGCCTGCTATCCAGTTCCAGTTTGCTGTGTGGTTCCAGTCTGCTGCACCAGTGTTCCAGTCTGCTGTCCTGTGTGTTCCAGCCTGCTATCCAGTTCCAGTTTGCTGTGTGGTTCCAGTCTGCTGCACCAGTGTTCCAGTCTGCTGTCCTGTGTGTTCCAGCCTGCTATCCAGTTCCAGTTTGCTGTGTGGTTCCAGTCTGCTGCACCAGTGTTCCAGTCTGCTGTCCTGTGTGTTCCAGCCTGCTATCCAGTTCCAGTCTGCTGCACCAGTGTTCCAGTCTACCTACCAGATCAGCTTAATCTCCACTGCACAGTGTTTCCAGAGTTCCAGACCTACCTTCTGCTGTTGATCCTGCCAGGCACTCGTGCCACTCCTGACTCTTGTGCTTCCTGTATACCCTACCAGGGCCCTCGAGTCAGAGCCGCAAGAGAGGCCATCCCCTGCAAGTCGGGCTCGTCCACAAGGTACGTGACACTGCAGTTGTGAGGTGATGACTGCATTCTCTCCTTGGATCCTGATCTGCAGCTCGCGATAGATTGCCACCTCCTCACCTTGGGCCTCCACAATTGCTGCAGGTGTGGGGCAGAGGTCTTGGACCCTCTGTCCGGTTGCCAGCACTTCTGCTGGGGGTTTGCCAGGTGGTTCCTCCTCTACAGAAACGTCTATTAAATCTCCAGTCTCTGGAATTGGTAAAAGTGTGGGACAGAGGTCTTGGACCCTCTGTTCAGTTACCAGATCTTCAGCTGGAGAAGTTTGTTTTAACTCCATAGATGCTGCTGGCAGAAAATCACATGTCCCTGTCAGTGTTGTGGGAGAAAGGCCGACTACCTCTTCCCTCAAGAAGGCCGAAGCCACTGTTGGTGCTGGGCAGAGCACAGTGAACTTTGGCCCTGATAGCAGCTCTTCTGCTGGAGGCTCATCAGGTTGTTCTTCCTCAGCAGAAAAGTCTATCAAGTCCCATGTCTCTGCAACTGATGTCTGGGGATAGAGGTTCACCATCTCCTGTCCATGGAACCCAGAAGATGCTATCATTTCTGGGCAGAGGTTAGCAGAGCTCTGCCCTGTTGTCAGCACTTCAGGTTTGGGGACGGCAATCTCCGGATTTTCCACTGCCGATTCTCTGGCATGCTGCTGAACTTGTTCTAGCAGTTTCCTGTATGCCCTTTCCAGATGCTGTTCCTTCCTTAGCAAATGGTCCAGATCAGGTTTGAGCTCTGAGACCCCTGCAAGACCGAGCATAGACTCTCTATATTCTCTCAGGTCCTCAAGGTCAGGTTCCCCTTCATCGCCAAACATAAAAAGATCTGTAAGGTTCTCCCACAGCAATCCAGGGCCGCCAAAGTCATATCCCTCCGGAGAGCATTCTGTCGTCTCCCCTAAATATCCCTCCTCTGCGTGCTATTGCAGAGCCCGATAACGATTGTCCAGCTCTATCTCCTGCTGGACCAACCTGTCCAACTCAGTCACCCATTGCTCCTGGGGCTGCTCTCCCAGGAATGCCATCCGCAATGCCCGTTGGTCACTGGCCCGTTGCTCTTGGGTTGGAAAGCACTTGCCCTGTTTTATACCAGCGAGACGGAGGGCTGCAATCCAGAGCTCCACCCGAATTTGCTGCCTAAGCTCCAGGTATTCATCCTCAGACACAGTCCTGGTGTATGTTGAAAGGATGATCCGCAGCAGCCCCGGGAATTCTGATGCCAGGTCCATATCTCCGCTGGGGTGACTGAAGTCTGCTATGAAGATCTTGGATCCAGTTGGAGGTTTGGATGTCCCAGACTTCAGGAAGCTATCCCACTGCTGCCACCAATGTCACGGAACGTCCCACACTCCGCTTGAGTGCTTCCGTCATATACCACTTCCTCCCAGTCTGTATACAGATATCCCAACCTCTCTGAGCACAGAACAAGGCGACACTTGCTTGTTGCTACCAAGAACTAACTTTATTCAGAACCAGAATACAGTCTTATATACACAGGAGAAGATTACTCTAACAATACAAACGTAACCTAATTAACATGAGCTAATTATCTAATCCTTTATACAGCCTAGGTGACTGAGACATGACCTTTCGCCCAGACTTGTGGTCACTGAGCTTCACACAGTTATATCAACACAATAGCAGTCGTCCCGTCTCCCACATTGTATAGAGGACACTGTCATTAGCTCATTCAATTAACATAAACACAGGTTGATGACTCCAGCATCTCCTCACAGGATGTGTCCCAACAGAATGAATCCATTGAAAATCCAGGGCCCATAATCAAAAGGCAACAGGCTTGCATACAGTCCTCTCCAACAGCCTCTGTTCTGGCTAGGTCTGTGACACTGGAGACCACAGGAACCGAGCATGTAGATAGGTTACTTGAGTGATAGGTGAAATGATGGAAGAAAAGTTCTTTATGAACCTTCTATAGAAATTTGCAAAGCCCACAAATCTTTGCACCTCCTTCTTGTCTGATGGAGTTGGCCAATCTAGGATTGCCTGCACCTTTTGTAGATCCATAGCTACACCACCAGTAAAGATGATTAGCTCCAGAAACTGTATTGATTCCTTTTCAAAATCACACTTTTCCGCTTTCACGTAAAGTCTGTGTTTTCTCAACGTGTGCAGCACTGTCTTCACGTGTGTTCGATGAAGCTCCAGAGTAGTTGAGAATATGAGGATGTCATCCAGGTAAATGATAACAAAATAATCTAGATATTCTCGGAAAATATCATTTACAAAATCTTGGAATGTGGCTGGGGAGTTACACAGTCCAAATGGCATTACTAAATACTTGAAATGTCCGAAGTGTGTTTTGAAAGCTGTCTTCCATTCGTCACCCTTTCGGATGCAAATGAGATTGTAGGCTCCCCGTAGGTCAAGCTTGGTAAATACCCGAGCAGTACGGAATCTCTGGAAGAGTTTGGGGACTAGAGGGAGAGGGTAGAGTTTTTTATGGTGATTTTATTAAGCTCCCTGTAATCCACACATGGCCTTGTCTTTTTTCTCAACAAAAAAGATTCCGGCACCAGCAGGAGAGGAAAAGGGACAGATGAAGCCTTTTCTAAGTTTTCATCATTGTATTGTGGCAATGTTCCTAATTCCATCTCAGAGAGGGGAAATATGCATCCAAACGGAAATTTCGGCCCCTGGGAGTAATTCAATCGGACAGTCATATGGCTGATGTGGTGGTAGAACATCAACTTTTTTCTTGTCAAAGACATCCAAGAACTCCTGATAGGCTGGTGGTGCATTCTGGTTATTGACAGGTACAGGTTGAACTGTCAAGCAACTGGTAGTATCTCTGGATTCAGGAACTAGGCAGTGCTGTAGGCAATAGGGAGAGTTGAACAAAATTTATCTCTTGATCCAGTTTATCTGGGGATTATGTGCTTGGAGCCAAGGAGTACCCAGGATGACTGGAAACATTGGCAAATTCAGGATATCAAAGCGTATAAAAACAGCAGAAAAACAGCTGCATGCCCTGGAATCGACTATGGCCTGAAGCTGAACTCCCTCTTTGGGAAGGATAAGGTGAGAAGGGGAAAGTTCCGGAAACCTGGATGTACACTGGGGTGTAATTGTGTGGCTTGCTGGGCCTTATAGGACAGTTGCACAGGAAGTGTCCGTTTCTTCCACAATAGAGGCATAGATTGGCTTGACGCCAACGTTGTTTTTCTTCAGGGGTCAGTGCAGATCGCACCTGACCAACGGGCATAGCGCCAATTTCCGGGGTAGAAGTACTGGAGGTCTGTGATCGTTCGGCCTGACGCTCCCGCAGGCGTCTATCAAACTGGATGGCCAATTGAATGAGACCCTCAAGAGTAGTAGGGATACCACTCCTGGCCAACTCATCCTTGAGGGATTCAGAAAGTCCTATGCCCCGTATACACGGTCGGATTTTCCGATGGACAATGTCCGATCGGAGCGTGTTGTCGGAAATTCCGACCGTGTGTGGGCGCCATCGGACATTTTCCATCGGATTTTCCGACACACAAAGTTGGACAGCAGGAGATAAAATTTTCCGACAACAAAATCCGATCGCGTTAATTCCGACCGTGTGTGGCCTGTTCCGACGCACAAAGTGCCACGCATGCTCAAAAGAAATTCCGACACGGGACAGCTCGTTCTGGTAAACTTAGCGTTCGCAATGGATACAGCACTTTCGTCACGCTGCAATGTAAAAAATGGTTTAATACAGCGCACTCTCTTCTTCTTTATAATGTGACAAGAATTAAGTCGTTTTGCTGCTCATATTCACACACACTTCTCACAAAGTTTTATTTGTGTTTTTTTAGTGGGATTCCCTCAATATATTGTTATTAGTTGTCACATCTGACAGTTTTATATTTTTTATGTTTTTTTTTTTTGTTTTTAAGCCTTTTTTTTCTTTAATGTTTGGATTTTTTCCAAGGCTGATCTTTGTTCAATATTATTTTTATTTTTACTCCAGAATATTTTTGTGTGTGTTTTGTGTGGCAAGTTACCCCAACACCATTGATATCTTTTATTATTTAATCTCCATGAGATTTTTTGTTGTTGGTGTCCCTTGTTCATTTCACATTGTATATTAGAAATGTACCTGAATCCTCACAAACAAACCATCATTTTTGAAGTAAAACACATAGGAGAGTATAATTCAAAACAAAAATCCTTTATTAAGGGCTCAGAACCAAACAAAGAGGAAGGCAACACTGGATCAACAGGAGAAATTAGTGAAGCCTGGGACCCCCACGGCAGACATCAATTCTTGAACATCAAAATTGGTGGCCTGAGGAGTCCATATGTAAGGGAGGGCAGTCTGGTCCGGGATTCACAGAGATCCGGATAGCAGCAGATGACATCAGTGTCCCTTAAGCTGTGGTACCACAAGAGGCTGCATCTTTTGGCCGACCAGACTGAACCCAGGGCAATCACTGTCTGGTCTTCCTTTCACACTTCCTTCCCGGCTGTGGCTGTGCAGTTGGAGATGTGGCAGGAGGAGGAGTAGGACCTGGAGGAGGAGTAGGACCTGCAGGAGGAGGAGGAGGACCATCCCAAAGCTGTGTGTGAGGTGTAATTTGGCCCCTCACACCTTTCGCCAGAGCCTCTGATATGAGGGCCTCACACATGGCTTTTTGGCCCTCCTCCATCCTCTGCATTTTATAGGCTATGAATGCAGCAAGGTTCTCCTGCCTGGTGTGGGGTGCTCCCAGGACCTCTGTAGCCCTACAAAAAAATCTGATAGCCGCCTCCTCTAGGGTACTCCTCCTACTGCCACTTTCTGTTTCCTGGGGGGGTGGAGGGACCTGCAGATCAGCCACCTCCTGGCTGAGACTTCCCTGTGTATGAAAAAGGGACATGGTTTTAGTTTTTGCATCATCAATCACAATCATAAATTAGTACTCTCAACTAACATCTAGTTAACATCATTGATTGGACAAGCAGAAATATTTAGAGGAATGCTATACCTGGCTCAATCTGGGCTCCTCCACATGTGGCCTGGAAGGCCCAGGTTGGGCGTCAGAAGCCTCAGCCGGGGGGGAAGGAAGCGTGGAAGGAAGACTGGAGAGGGATGGCCTGGGTTCAGTCTGGCCTGCCAGAAAGTGCAGCCTGTCGTAGTACAACATCCTGGGGACATAGATGTCACCTGCTGCTCCGGATCTCTGCGAATCAAGGACTTTATTGCGCTCCCTCAGATATGTGCTCCTCAGGCCACCAATGAAGATCTTTAAATAAGTGATGTCTGCCGTGGGGATCACCTGCTTCACAATTTCACACAATTGCTCCAGTGCTGCCTTCCTCTTTGCTTGGTTCTTGTAATGGGGGTGTTTAATCTCCCACACACAGGGCAGCTCCCTTAGCATCTCTATAAAGACTGAAATGAAGTCCTGATCTTCCAGTACCATATCCATGTTCACTGCAAGACACAACACAAGACAAAGCCTAATGTCACACCAAACTCTCCTAATCTTGTTACAATATAGGCCTCAATCTATAGAAGCAGTATAGGCCCAAGTTTGTCTCTTACCTTCGTTCTTACGATCGCCGCGTTCAATGCTCCTTCCTCCGCTCACAGATCAAACGTAATACGCACGCGTGTTACGCTTTATATACACTGCACATGCGTGTAACTCCGCCCGCCCCTGACGTTCTTTCTAGTGTATTCCCCGCCCCTTTTCGTTCGGCGCAGTGGGGGAAGAGCATGATGGCGGACATACAGCAGGTGCGGGCTAATTGTAGCAACGAGGAGGAGGAGGAGGAGGAGGAGGAGGAGGAAAGGGCGGATCCAGGCATGTCCTGATCCAGAAGGAGACGTTTTAAGGCCACAAATATGTCGTTTGGGGAGATGTTGGAGATGGTCGACATCATGAGGAAGTCCGACTATGACGGAAAATATGGGCCTTACCCCCACCCCAACATCCGAAAGGCCAAAATCATGGCGAAAGTGGTCAGGAGTCTCGAGCGGAATTTCGGGGTACGAAGGTCTAAAGATCAGCTCAGGAAGCAGTGGTCGGACCTGAAGTTGAGAGAGCCAGAGCAGTACCGAAAGATCCGGAGAGTGCTGCAAAAAAGTAAGTAGTTGTGCTGTGTTCCTATTCTTTCTGTCTTTATTACGTTCGTTCTGCTCCATATGCTTTGATTAGTTGTAACGTTTCCAAAGGTCAACTTTAATGTTCATGGGCACATTATTCGTTCGTATCAAACATTTTTCTTTCGGCCTCTAGAACACCATTGTTTAGGCCATATGCATTTTCACACATTTTTGGGGGCCTACTCGGATGCCAAATATTTGTTTGTGTAGATGGGTTTGTTACTAGAATGAAATGCAAACTAGATTGTGTGTAAGGAGAGGACACTGAGCAGCTGTTTTCACATCTGTACACTGGAGCACTAGTGTGGAACACAAGAACACCATTTTTATTAAGGGGCCACACAGGTGCTCCAGTGTATACTATAGGGGGGTCTCCATCTGTGAAGCTTGTACCAAACAGGTAAAGTATTGCAGCTTGACAAAGGGCAATAAAAAATATACATCTTGGATTTCGGCTAAAATAGACAATTGTACCCCACTTCCAAGCAATGTTTCCTATTTCTATAGTTCTGCCATCAAATATCTGTGTGCTAAGTATACCATTTTTGTTTTACATAGGGGAGAAAAGACTCGGACACCCCTCATCCCAGGAGACCAGAGACCCCCCCTCTGGAAGAAGTTGAAATACCACCAACCCAAGAAGCTGAGCAGGAGGAAGAAGAAGACGTGGTGGAGATTGGCACCACAACAGGTGAGTGTCTGCGACCACAGGCTCAGGTAAAAGAGATGGCTGGTGGCAGATTTTTGAGACCTTTTTTTTTGTTCTTTATCTCTTTTTAGGTGATCGTGATGTGAGGGATCCAGAACGCTTTACATCTGAAAGTGCCCAGATACTGATAGGGGAGATCATGGGGTGTAATCTCCAATTGCAAAACATCCAGCAACAAATCAGTGATGTTGTTAAAAAAAATAATAACATCATTGATGTTTTGGGGCGAATTTAAACCCCACAAAATCACCTGTTTTATCGTACCAAACTTTTTTCATTGTTTAGAAAAGCCAAATTTGGAGGATGCACACAGTGTGCCAACATGTGCTATCTGCCATCTCGGGAGATCAATGGACGCGTTTTGGGGGGGCAACCCCTTCCTCAATTATAAAGTAGCGTTGAGGAAGGGCTTGCTCCCCCCAAACACGTCCCTTGATCCCCCATGATGGCAGATAGCACATGTGGACATTTGTAAATTGGTGTGCATCTTCCAAATTTGGCTTTTCCAGGGGTGATTTCCCCCCATCTGAACGCTATATCAAACCCAGTTCCTAAATACTGATGTCTGATATAGCCTTCAGGTTTTACCTAATGTGAACTTTGTAAGTTCAAGTTTTTTGGCTTTCCTGTTGGTTTTACACAGGCCTATTTTATCTGAAATGGATATTTTGATTTTTCATAATGCTACTGCAAACATTGTTATACAACAAACATGTTGGTTTGTTTTAAAAACCTTTGGTAAATGCGCATGTGATTGTGCAGGTATAAAAAAGTGCCTTACTCAAGAATGTGTGGATTATTGTCTCAACACTACAACACTTTTGGGGTGATGTAATTGTTGTTTTATGCACAAATGGGGGTTATTTCCTAAGGGCAAATCCTCTTTGCACTACAAGTGCAGGTTCAGTGCAGTTGCAAGTGCACTTGTAGTGAAATGTGTTTTTGCATTTAGGAAGTACCAGCCAACACTGTTTTTTATAAGGTTACCCAATCACGACATTTTCTGCACTCAACACATTTCTGTCAGGGTCAGCTAAAACAAACACAAGCAGTAAATGTCCACCAAGAATTTCTTTTGGTTGTTTTTTATTTGAAAAAGGTGTCACATATTGTCTGGCATATTGATAGCCCCCCTACCCGCAAAGAACTCCAGGTATCGTAACCGGACATCACGGGCATTCAGGGAGGGCAAGCCAGGACGGCCGCTTTCAAGTGCTGTCATTGTTGATGTATTTGGGATTCCGGTCTCAGGCCCAACTGAGCCAGCATAGTTGGCTGAATGTTTTCGTAGAAAATTATGAAGAACACAGCAGGCAAGTATTATATGGTTCAGTTCAAACTCCTCCATATGGATGGGTGTCATAAATAATCGGAACCGGCTGGCCAGGATTCCAAATGTGTTCTCCACCACTCTTCGGGCTCTGGCCAGCCGGTAATTAAAAACCCTCTGTTCAGGGGTGAGGGTCCTCATCGGGAATGGCCGCATCAGGTGGTCCCCCAGCGCAAATGCTTCATCAGCAACGAACACAAATGGGAGACCTTCAACATTGTCCTCTGGAGGTGGCAAGTCCAAGCTGCCATTCTGGAGACGCCTGTAGAACTCCGTCTGGGCGATCACTCCACCATCGGACATCCGGCCATTCTTCCCCACGTCCACATACAAGAAGTCGTAATTAGCCGACACCACCGCCAACATCACTATACTATTAAACCCCTTGTAATTATAATAGTACGACCCCGAGTTGGGTGGTGGGACGATGTGGACGTGTTTCCCATCAATTGCCCCTCCGCAGTTAGGAAAGTCCCACCGCTGGGCAAAGTGGGAGGCCACAGTCTGCCATTCCTGTGGCGTGGAAGGAAACTGTTGAGGAAAAAACAATAAACATTACTATTTTTTCACAGAAACCTGGCAAGCAGATTAGACACAAACATTATGGGTCAACCTCCAGATAGCATTTATTAAGGGGAATTTAACAACAACAAAGTATAAGGTACACCTATCATATTCCCCCCCCCCTCTCATGGGCCATTTCTAACATTATAGGGGGGGGAACTCTTGGACAGGTAACCCTCTTCACTTCATTGAGAGATGAATGCCTAAATACAGGGTATTACTTGGAACAGCCCCTCCTTAGTTACACTATTGGCAGCCCACTGGACAGGTAAGAAGTGTCATAATACAAAGATATAAATACACACAGTACACATTTGAGCACATTTGGACTTTCTGCTATTACCTATCAAGATCATAATAGGATACAAGAATTTTAAACAGTACCATTGGAAAGTATACAGGCAGGCCCTTGCACTACATGCTTTGGGGAATTCATCCATAAATCTGAGCACTAAAGAGGTGGGTATAGTGTGTATGGGTTTGGCAAAGTCAGCAGATAGATGATTGAGGATAGAGAATTGGGATCAGCTCACTTAGCAGTTGGGGGAGGGAGGGTTACAAAAAATTTGGGGACACCACAAAAAAAAGGCTCTGGCCCTCTGCCTGAATTTAAATCAAAAATAACATTTCAAAACATTTTAGGGGGTGTTTGGGGTAAAGCACTACTATGGAGCTAATAAAATACATTGTTAAGTGACTACATGAGGTGAATATAGGGCAGGAGACACCATGCTGGGGAGGTTATTGAAGGGCAAATATGTATGAAGGACCTAAAATAATAATTACATAAAAATCCAGCATGCATGAGGACAAAGGGGACATTCACAGCATAATACAATCATGGTAATTAGGGAATGAGGAAAGAAATACAATATATTATCAAACATTCAATACAATAAAATGTGATATAAAAGGATAAAAATCTTACCTTCATATACTCCTTCTGTAGGACCTGGGTGATGGCAGAACAGGTCTCTGGGATAATGATCCCCAGAGCCTGGGGAGAGATGCCTGTCGAGAACTTGAGGTCCTGCAGGCTTCTCCCTGTGGCCAAATACCGCAAGGTAGCGACCAACCTCTGCTCCGGAGTGATGGCTTGCCTCATGCAGGTATCCTGCCTGCTGATATAGGGGGTCAGCGAAGCCAACAAACGGTGAAATACGGGGTCCGTCATCCTGAGAAAGTTCCTGAAATCATCAGGGTTATTCTCACGGATCTCACGGAGCAAAGGCATATGACAGAACTGGTCACGCTGAAGCAACCAATTCTTGGTCCATGAACTCCTCCCCACCCTGTTCATGGACTGGACTTGTGTCAAGGTCAGGACCCCAACACCAAGCCCCCGCACAGCACGAACTCTACGAGGAGTACGCATACGCAACATGGCTAGAAAACGGTCGGCTGCTCAGAACGAAGTAACAGAACGCACTGAAGAACAGCAAGGCCTGTGAAGAGCGACCTGAAAAACAGCAACGAGCGGACAAGATCGCACAGAAAACTCCAATACGAACTGACTGCACGCACTGAAGAGCAGATACAAACCCACAAGCACAAACTGAACGGCAGAAAACGATCTGAAAGCCACGAGTCTGAAAAAGCGCGAATCGTCTCTCACCAAACTTTTACTAACACGAGATTAGCAAAAGGAGCCCAAAGGGTGACTCGCTTGGTTCTGAACTGGCCTTTTCTAGTCTCGTCGTACGTGCTTGACGTCACCGCGTTCTTGGCGATCGGAAATTCCGACAACTTTGTGCGACCGTGTGTAGGCAAAACAAGTTTGAGCCAACATCCGTCGGAAAAAATCAGAGGATTTTGTTGTCGGAATGTCCGAACAAAGTCCGACCGTGTGTACGGGGCACTAGGCGAATTGATGTTTTAAAGCAGCTTCATTCCAGCCTGTATCTGCAGACCACCAACGGAAGTCCACAGTATAGTCCTCCACCGGCCGCTGTCCCTGCCATAGAGAATGCAGATCAGCTTCAGCAGTGGCCGTACGCTGAGGATCTTCATAGAGCTTCGACAAAGCTGCAAAGAATGTATCCACTGGGCTAATAACTGGGTCTTACCGTTCCCATAAACTGTGGGCCCATGTCTGGGGTTCATTGGACAACAGAGAAATGAGGAACCCAACTTTGACAGTCTCAGTGGAAAAAGTCCGGGGGGCTGCAGGGCCAGACTGGAGGAAAAGAGATTTCATCTCCAAATACGGAAAGGTTTCTTCACAGTAAGAGCTGTGAAAATGTGGAATAGACTCCCTCCAGAGGTGGTTCTGGCCAGCTCAGTAGATTGCTTTAAGAAAGGCCTGGATACTTTCCTAAATGTACGTAATATAACTGGGTACTGACATTTATAGGTAAAGTTGATCCAGGGAAAATCCGATTGCCTCTCTGGGATCAGGAAGGAATTTTTTCCCCTGCTGTAGCAAATTGGAGCATGCTCTGCTGGGGTTTTTTGCCTTCCTCTGGATCAACTGTGGGTATAGTATTGGGTATATTGGATTGTACGTTTTTTTTTTATTTTTTATTTTTTTTTATGGTTGGACTGGATGGACTTGTGTCTTTTTTCAACCTGACTAACTATGTAACTATGTAACTATATAGTAAGCAGGCATTCTTAAAGGATCTGAACTTTAGTCGATCTCCGGAGAATCGTTCAGGGGTTGGTACTTGTGGTTCTGGAGGCGGAGTCACCACCGTAAGGTTCATGGCTGTGACGCTGGTGGAAGATGGACCTGAGCCCATAGAAGCAGATGGTACCGTTAAATGTTATAGCCTACCCTCTAACTGAAGGTATCCATCTTGTAGTCTTTGAATTACTTGAGTAAGGGTAGTGGCCTGTTGACACAAAGACTCTATTGGGGACGCACCTCTGCCAGCCTCAGTCATGGCTGGATTATACTGTCAAGTCCTGAGTGTGAGGCCGGATTGCTGAAAGGGCGCCCATTGCGACTAAGTGAAGCGTACCCCTGGGAGTGAGACGGTATACGGTGCACAAATTGCTAAGTGCTGCTGCTGGGTAGCTGGGTAGCAGGGCACCTGGGGTGTGCTTCGATAAGCTGATTGGGCAACCGTGCGAGGAGGGATCCCAGGTTATGGAGCAGTAGAGCAAACCAGGAACAGAGTCAGTAGCCAGGCCAGGGGTCATACACAGCAGGATCAGTCCGAGATGAGGTACAGCAGGATAAACCAGGAACAGAGTTGGTAGCTAGGGGTCAAACACCATGCGGTCAGACAAGGTACAGGTGCAGAGACTGGAGAATAGTCCAGTCCAAGCCAGGGGTCGATGCAGGCGGAGAGCAGGAGAAGTCAAGCAAGCTGGGTGGTAAACAGGAATCGGATGCAGATAGGAGACAGGAGACACAGGAAGCTGACGATAATCCAGCAACCTGAATGCATCCTGCAGCAGGTTTAAATAGGCCAGAGGGCGCCAACAATTGTCATGGTGCGCACGTGTCTGCATGCACCCGCCGTTGCGCACCTGTGTGCACCCATCGTTGTGCACCTGTGTGCGTGCATGCGCACAAAGGTGAGGTATACAAAGACAAGTGTGTCTTACCTACAGTCAGCATGGTGGTGGGAGTGTCATGGTCTGGTGCTGCATGAGTGCTGCTGACACTGGGGAGCTACAGTTCATTCAAAACCCTAGTAAGCACCTGTGAGGCATCCTCAAACGGAATGTGGAAGAGCGCAAGGTCTCTTAACATCCACCAGCTCTGCGATGTTGCCATGGAGGAAAGGAAGAGGACTCTAGTGGCAACCTGTGAAGCTCTGGTGAACTCCATGCCTAGGGTTAAGGCAGTGCTGGAAAATAATGGTGGCCGCACAAAATATTGACACTTTGGGCCCAAGCTAGCAACTAGGGATGAGCTTCGTGTTCGAGTCGAACCCATGTTCGACTCGAACATCGGCTGTTCGACCGTCCGTCGAATTGCGAACGTTATGGGCCGTTCGCGCCAAATTCGTGTGGCGCGTCACTGCCCATAATTCACTGCGGCATCGCAGTGCATTGCTGGCTGATGATTGGCCAAGCATGCACTATGACCCGCATGCTTGGCCAATCACAGCGCCATCAGTAGAGAGAGCTGTAATTGGCCAAAGCCAGGGTGGCTTTGGCCAATTATGGCTCAGGGGATTTAGTACACGCCCCACACTATATAAGGCCGCCTGCACGGCGGCCCTGTGTAGTGTGTTCCGGTGTGCTGATAGAGAGAGAGACAGACAGTGTCATTTGATTTGAGTTAGCTAGATTAGGCTAGATCTGTTCCTGCTATTTACATTTAATGCAGTGCGTCCTGCTCACAGTGTTCAGCTAGATCCGTTCCTGCTATTTACATTTAGTGCAGTCAGTGCGTCCTGCTCACAGTGTTCAGCTAGATCCGTTCCTGCTATTTACATTTAGTGCAGTGCGTCCTGCTCACAGTGTTCAGCTAGATCTGTTCCTGCTATTTACATTTAGTGCAGTTCGTCCTGCTCACAGTGTTCAGCTAGATCCGTTCCTGCTATTTACATTGAGTGCAGTGCGTCCTGCTCACAGTGTTCAGCTAGATCTGTTCCTGCTATTTACATTTAGTGCAGTCAGTGCGTCCTGCTCACAGTGTTCAGCTAGATCTGTTCCTGCTATTTAAATTTAGTGCAGTGCGTCCTGCTCACAGTGTTCAGCTAGATCTGTTCCTGCTATTTACATTTAGTGCAGTGCGTCCTGCTCACAGTGTTCAGCTAGATCTGTTCCTGCTATTTACATTTAGTGCAGTGCGTCCTGCTCACAGTGTTCAGCTAGATCTGTTCCTGCTATTTACATTTAGTGCAGTGCGTCCTGCTCACAGTGTTCAGCTAGATCCGTTCCTGCTATTTACATTTAGTGCAGTCAGTGCGTCCTGCTCACAGTGTTCAGCTAGATCCGTTCCTGCTATTTACATTTAGTGCAGTCAGTGCGTCCTGCTCACAGTGTTCAGCTAGATCTGTTCCTGCTATTTACATTTAGTGCAGTCAGTGCGTCCTGCTCACAGTGTTCAGCTAGATCCGTTCCTGCTATTTACATTTAGTGCAGTCAGTGCGTCCTGCTCACAGTGTTCAGCTAGATCTGTTCCTGCTATTTACATTTAGTGCAGTCAGTGCGTCCTGCTCACAGTGTTCAGCTAGATCCGTTCCTGCTATTTACATTTAGTGCAGTGCGTCCTGCTCACAGTGTTCAGCTAGATCTGTTCCTGCTATTTACATTTAGTGCAGTGCGTCCTGCTCACAGTGTTCAGCTAGATCTGTTCCTGCTATTTACATTTAGTGCAGTGCGTCCTGCTCACAGTGTTCAGCTAGATCTGTTCCTGCTATTTACATTTAGTGCAGTGCGTCCTGCTCACAGTGTTCAGCTAGATCCGTTCCTGCTATTTACATTTAGTGCAGTGCGTCCTGCTCACAGTGTTCAGCTAGATCTGTTCCTGCTATTTACATTTAGTGCAGTGCGTCCTGCTCACAGTGTTCAGCTAGATCCGTTCCTGCTATTTACATTTAGTGCAGTGCGTCCTGCTCACAGTGTTCAGCTAGATCTGTTCCTGCTATTTACATTTAGTGCAGTTCGTCCTGCTCACAGTGTTCAGCTAGATCCGTTCCTGCTATTTACATTTAGTGCAGTGCGTCCTGCTCACAGTGTTCAGCTAGATCCGTTCCTGCTATTTACATTTAGTGCAGTGCGTCCTGCTCACAGTGTTCAGCTAGATCCGTTCCTGCTATTTACATTTAGTGCAGTGCGTCCTGCTCACAGTGTTCAGCTAGATCTGTTCCTGCTATTTACATTTAGTGCAGTCAGTGCATCCTGCTCACAGTGTTCAGCTAGATCTGTTCCTGCTATTTACATTTAGTGCAGTGCGTCCTGCTCACAGTGTTCAGCTAGATCCGTTCCTGCTATTTACATTTAGTGCAGTGCGTCCTGCTCACAGTGTTCAGCTAGATCTGTTCCTGCTATTTACATTTAGTGCAGTTCGTCCTGCTCACAGTGTTCAGCTAGATCCGTTCCTGCTATTTACATTTAGTGCAGTGCGTCCTGCTCACAGTGTTCAGCTAGATCCGTTCCTGCTATTTACATTTAGTGCAGTCAGTGCGTCCTGCTCACAGTGTTCAGCTAGATCTGTTCCTGCTATTTACATTTAGTGCAGTGCGTCCTGCTCACAGTGTTCAGCTAGATCCGTTCCTGCTATTTACATTTAGTGCAGTGCGTCCTGCTCACAGTGTTCAGCTAGATCTGTTCCTGCTATTTACATTTAGTGCAGTGCATCCTGCTCACAGTGTTCAGCTAGATCCGTTCCTGCTATTTACATTTAGTGCAGTCAGTGCGTCCTGCTCACAGTGTTCAGCTAGATCCGTTCCTGCTATTTACATTTAGTGCAGTCAGTGCGTCCTGCTCACAGTGTTCAGCTAGATCTGTTCCTGCTATTTACATTTAGTGCAGTCAGTGCGTCCTGCTCACAGTGTTCAGCTAGATCCGTTCCTGTTATCTTCCTACTGACAGGCAGGCTTGTCTGGTTACAGTATATAAAGCTACCTGAAGAAAATTACAGGTGTTCTATCCCAGCTTAGTGCAGCTACAGGCCATTAGTATGTCTGGAAGGCCAAGAAGGAGAGGCAGACAGTCACAAGCCAATAAGAGAGGGCAAGCAGGCTCTGTGTCTAGTGCTGGTCGTGGAGACGGTGCATCCTCATCAGCCCGTGGCCATGGGACACGCTTGGCCTTTTTTTCGGCAGCTGGCCGCGTTGAGCCGCAACATGCAGAAAACTTGGTCGAGTGGATGACCAAGCCGTCCTCATCCTCCTCATCCTCTCTCACCCATGCCCAGGGTGCTTTGTCTGGCAAAGCAGCGGCCTCTTCCCTCAGCCCAATGTCATCAGTGACTCCTTCCCTAGCTCCACCATGTCCTCCTGAGGATTCCCTCGAACTGTTTGACCACAGTGTTGGGTACATGCTCCAGGAGGATGCCCAGCGTTTGGAAGGCTCTGATGATGATACTGAGCTCGATGAAGGCAGTAACATGAGCACGGACAGAGGGGGTGCCCAAGAAGGACAGCAATCTGACAGTCATGCTCCCCCTGCTGCAGCATACTGCCAGGTTTGCTCCAGTGATGAGGAGGGAGGGGATGATGAGGTCACTGACTCAACGTGGGTGCCTGATAGGAGAGAGGAGGAGGAGGAGGAGGAGGAGGAGGAGGCGGCACATCACCAACGAGGCAGGATGCCCTCCAGGGGCCAGCCTAAGGGCAGCACATTGACTGCATCACACCCCAAAGCTCCACATGTGCAGGGCGCTGCAGTCACTGCGCGTTATTCAAAAAGTTCTTTGGTGTGGGCCTTTTTTGAGATGAGTGCATCAGATCGCACCGCTGCTATTTGCAACATATGTCTCAAGCGTATCTCGCGTGGCCAAAACATCTCCCGCTTGGGTATCACATGCTTGACCAGACATATGTTGACCTGCCATGCAGTTCGTTGGCAAGCATATCTAAAAGATCCACACCAAAGAACAAAGAGGATATCTCCTTGCTCCTCATCAGCTGAGATTTCCAACCCCACTAGACCTTCAGTCCTCTCTGAGACCTGCAGTGAGAGGAATGAAGGTGTAGAATTAGGTGTGTCACAGCCAAGTACTTGTGGGCAATCTGCTTTTGGTACACCGACGTCAGATTGTACCAGGCAAATTTCCCTGCCCCAGCTGCTGCACCGCCGAAAGAAGTTTGCTCCCAGCCATCCACATGCCCAGCGGTTGAATGCTAGCTTGGCAAAATTGCTAGCACTTCAACTGCTGCCTTTTCAGTTGGTAGACTCTGCCCCCTTCCGTGAGTTTGTGGAATGTGCGGTTCCTCAGTGGCAGGTACCCAAACGCCACTTTTTCTCACGGAAGGCGATTCCGGCTCTCTACCGGCATGTGGAAGGCAATGTCCATGCCTCGCTGGACAGGGCGGTCAGCGGTAAGGTGCATATTACCGCTGACTCATGGTCCAGCAGGCATGGACAGGGACGTTACTTAAGTTTCACGGCGCATTGGGTGACTCTGCTGGCAGCTGGGAAGGATGCAGGACAAGGTGCAGTAGTGTTGGAGGTTGTTCCGCCACCACGCCTCCAAAATGCTGATTGTGACACACCTCTCTCCTCCACCCCCTCCTCTTCTTCTTCCTCCATGGCCTCTTCCTCGGAACCAGCGGTGCTCCGTAGGCGTTCATGGGGCTACGCAAGTACGCAGGCCAAAAGATGCCATGCGGTGCTTGAGCTGGTGTGCTTGGGGGACAGGAGCCACACTGGGGCAGAGGTTCTGTCAGCTCTGCAGGGGCAGGTTCAGAGGTGGTTGACGCCACGCCAACTTAAGGCAGGAATGGTGGTTTGCGACAATGGCACCAACCTCCTCTCTGCCCTCCGACAGGGACAACTGACCCATGTGCCCTGTTTGGCTCACGTCCTTAACTTGGTGGTGCAGCGGTTCTTGGGCAGGTACCCGGGCTTACAGGATGTCCTGAGGCAGGCCAGGAAAGTCTGTGTGCATTTCCGCCGGTCATATAATGCCAGTGCTCGGCTGACGGACCTCCAAAAGGAGTTTAACCTGCCCAAGAACCGCCTAATCTGTGACATGCCCACCAGGTGGAACTCGACATTGGCCATGCTGCAGCGGCTGCACACGCAGCAGAGGGCCATCAATGAGTACCTGTGCGACTATGGCACCAGGACAGGGTCAGGGGACCTTGGTTTTTTTTCCCCACGCCAGTGGGCCATGATCAGGGATGCATGCACTGTCCTGTCACCATTCGAGGAGGCCACGAGGATGGTGAGCACTGACAGTGCATGCATCAGTGACACTGTCCCCCTTGTCCACCTGTTGGAGCACACGCTGCGTGGAATAATGGACAGGGCACTTGAGGCAGAACAGAGGCAGGAAGAGGAGGACTTCCTTAGCTCTCAAGGCCCCCTTTATCCAGACAGTGTTCCTGCGTGCCCGCCGATCACACAGGAAGAGGACGAGGAGGAGGAGGAGGAGGAGGAGGAGGAAGATTGTGTCAGTATGGAGCTGGAGCCTGGCACTCAGCATCAGCAGTCTTTAAGGGATCAGTCCCAAGGAACACATGGACTTGTACGTGGCTGGGAGGAGGTGGCTGCGGACGTTGTTGTCCTTAGTGACCCAGAGGACTCCGGACCGAATGCCTCAGCAAACCTACGCTGCATGGCCTCCCTGATCCTGCAAAGCCTGCGTAAGGATCCTCGTATTCGTGGTATCAAGGAGAAGGACCAATACTGGCTGGCAACCCTCCTTGATCCACGTTACAAGGGTAAGGTTGCGGACCTTATCTTGCCATCGCAGAGGGAGCAGAGGATGAAACATCTTCGGGAGGCCTTGCAGAAAGGTCTGTGCAATGCGTTCCCAGAGACTGGGAGGTTACAAACTCCTGTTTCTGGACAACGTGTTGCTGAGGCTTCGGTCAGTCAAAGAAGGAGCGGTGGAGAAGGTGGCCGTCTGACCGATGCGTTCAGACAATTTTTTGGTCCGCAGCCCCAAGGTATGATCGGTTCCAGCCACCATCGCCAGCGTCTGTTTTACATGGTGCAGGAATACCTAGGGGCAAGATCAGACTTGGACACCTTTCCCACCGAAAATCCTCTGGGTTACTGGGTCTTGAGGATGGATCACTGGCCAGAGCTTGCACAGTATGCAATTGAGCTACTGGCCTGCCCTGCATCCAGCGTTCTTTCGGAACGCACATTCAGTGCTGCTGGAGGCGTGGTAACCGATCACAGGGTGCGTCTGTCCACTGACTCGGTCGATCGGCTGACCTTCATAAAAATGAATCAGTCTTGGATCACCACCAGCTACCAAGCACCTGATGCTGATGTAACTGAATAATTTTTTTCAGATCCCTTCAAAGACTGCCTATGCTGATGCTGAGTGACTATCCCTGAGTAATTATCCTCTTCCTCCTCAATCATCACGCTGATAGCTTGTAAGAACATTTTTGGTTCTGGGCGCCACCACCAGTGCCTAAGGCACAATTTTTCAGCCCCTGTTTAACAGGGGCGTGTAATTACAATTTTTGATGTAATACTTTGCAGCAGGGCTCGTTCCTGCATTCCAACTAGAGTGTCTGTGAGGGGTTGCAGTGTTGTGGCACCAGCACCAGTGCCTAAGGCCCAATTTTTCTGCCCCTGTCTAACAGGGGCGTGTAATTACAATTTTTGATGCAATACTTTGCAGCAGGGCTCGTTCCTGCGTTCCAACTAGAGTGTCTGTGAGGGGTTGCAGTGTTGTGGCACCAGCACCAGTGCCTAAGACCCAATTTTTCTGCCCCTGTCTAACAGGGGCGTGTAATTACAATTTTTGATGCAATGCTTTGCAGCAGGGCTCGTTCCTGCGTTCCAACTAGAGTGTCTGTGAGGGGTTGCAGTGTTGTGGCACCAGCACCAGTGCCTAAGGCCCAATTTTTCTGCCCCTGTCTAACAGGGGCGTGTAATTACAATTTTTGATGCAATACTTTGCAGCAGGGCTCGTTCCTGCGTTCCAACTAGAGTGTCTGTGAGGGGTTGCAGTGTTGTGGCACCAGCACCAGTGCCTAAGGCCTAATTTTTCAGCTCCTGTTCAACAGGGGCATGTAATTACAATTCTTGATCTAATATTTCACAGCAGGGCCCTGTGAGGGCTTACAGTGTTTTGGCCACAGCAACACCTAAGGCCCAAATTTCTGCTGAGTATATAGGGCAGGACCCTACTTTCAAACATCTAACTTACAAACGACTCCTACTTGCAAACGGAAGGAGACAACAGGAAGTGAGATGAAATCTACCCCTAGGAAGGGAAATTATCTCCTGTAAGAGTTAATATGGGAAAACAATTTCTCCTTTCCACTGATGCTTTCCAATCCTTGTTCCACAAAAAAACCCAAATTTTCAAAAAACATTTTTCATTGGGACAAAAAAGTGAGGTGAAATCTTCTGAAGAGGAGGAAAGACGCAAAACAAATGTCACAGGGGTGATAACCCTTCCCTATGTTTTCCAAAAAGCTTAGAAAAGATTTTTTGGCTGGAGCTAAACACGTTAAAAATGTTCAAAATTACAAACAGATTCTACTTAACAACAAACCTACAGTCCCTGTCTTGTTTGCACCGCCTGTATACTGCTGTTCAGAGTATATAGGGACCTTTCCTTATTTTAATTTGGGTGCGGGGTTCCCCTTAATATCCATACAAGACCCAAAGGGCCTGGTAATGGACTGGGGGGTACCCATGCCGTTTGTCTCACTGATTTTCATCCATATTGCCATGACCCGACATGACATTAAACCCGCAAGCAGTTTTAAATGAGATTTTTTCCTTTAAAAATGACATTTGGTGCAGGGACTGTTCTAAACATGGGAAACACGCGTCACTTTACAGGCATACTATAGACACCCCCCAGGTACGATATTTAAAGGAATATTTCACTTTTTTTTTTTTACTTTAAGCATCATTAAAATCACTGCTCCCAAAAAAACGGCCGTTTTTAAAAGATTTTTTTGCATTGATACATGTCCCCTGGGGTAGGACCCGGGTCCCCACACCCTTTTTAGGACAATACCATGCAAATTAGCCTTTAAAATGAGCACTTTTGATTTCGAACGTTCGAGTCCCATAGACGTCAATGGGGTTCTAACATTCGTGCGAACTTGCGGTCCGTTCGCGGGTTCTGGTGCGAACCGAACCGGGGGGTGTTCAGCTCATCCCTACTAGCAACACTACTCCTGGTAAATGCCCTGACAAACCAGTAGGACCTTCTCCCTTTGTGCCAATCTAAGTGGAAGGCATCTACACAAAGGCCCTTCTGGACACAGGGGCGCAAGTGATCCTGATATACTGAGACTTCCCTGACAAACACCTCAAACATTTGCCCCCACATAATTTAGAGGAATTAGAAATATGGGGTGTTGGAACCCAGTATTTCCCCTACGATGACTGGTAAGTAGCTAAGGTAACCTTTGATCCCTCTGTGGTAGGGCAATCAGACATTCAAGACACTAGCTGTTGTATGTCCTCGCCCACCAGGAGCCAACAAGAGTTCCCAGATCATAGGAACCAGCATGGACCTCGTCAGGAGGCTACCCACTCCTCTTGTCTTGAAGCCTGACACCCCAGCCAAGGGTATACACCCCATACTGTTAGGACAAGTGAATCCAGCCACCCCAGTCTCACAATCTGATTTGGTGGGGGAAGGAAAGGACAGGATCCCAATAGAGGAGTACCCATAAAACACGCCACTCTCACCCAAGTGAAAGAAGTCAAAGCCCAGCTTTTGAGATGCAAGGATATGTTTTCAAAGAATAAGTTTGATGTGGGGAGTGCAAAAAGTGCCTGACACTGCATCCTCCTTCAGGAAGACAAGCCATTAAGGAAGAGAGTCCAATGGATCCCATTGGGGACCTGGAAGATCTACGTGAACAACTGGCAGAATTGAAGAAAGCGGGCTTCATCCGGGAGTCTAGGAGTCTCTATGCCTCCCCCATAGTGGTGGTGCGGAAGAATAATGGTTCCCTGAGGATGTGCATCGACTATCAGTTGCTAAACTGGAGAACCATCCCTGACCAGTACACCACTCCAAGGATAGAATATGCCCTGCAGAGCCTGTCAGGGGCGAAGTGGTTCAGTGTGCTGGATTTAAAAAGTGGGTGCTATCAAATCCCATGCATTCTAAATATAGAGAGAAGACAGCTTTCATCACCCCAGTAGGGTTCTTTGAGTTCGACAGGATGCCCCAAGGTCTGTCTGTCAGCAACATTCCAGAGGCTGATGGAGAAGACAGTAGGAGACATGAACCTGATCGAAGTGTTGGTGTACCTAGACGATTTTATTGTCTTTGGAAAAACCCTCGAAGAACACGAAGAGCATTTGGAGAAGGTTTTGAAGAGACTCCATGACAAGGGGTTGAAGTTGTCCCTAGAAAAGTGTCAGTTTTACCAGCCTTCAGTTAATTACCTTGGGCATGTTGTTTCTGCCGAAGGAGTGGCTACTGACCCCCAGAAGTTGGAAGCTGTCACTTCCTGGCCAAGACCCACTAATGTGAGCTTATGTCATTACTGGGGTTTTGCTCATATTACAGAAGGTTCAACGAGGGAGTCACTGGAATAGCTCGGCCCTCAACAAGTTGTTGAAGCACGTGAAGGATGACCCCGATTTATCAAAACCAAAAAAGCAAGTCAGAGGGCCATCAAAGCCACGGTGTTGATTCAAGACCAGTGGATTAATTCACGTGAGCAAGCTTTCCGGCAGTTGAAGTGTAGTTTAACAAATACCCCTGTTCTGGCCTATGGTGACCCAGCCAAACCGTATGAGCTGTATATGGATGTCAGCCGAGATGAGTTAGGCAGGGTGTTGTATCAAGAACACAATGGACATCTGTCGCTTATGTGAGCCGAAGTCTAACATCTAACATCCTCTGGGAAGAACTACCCCACTTATAAGTTGGAGTTCTTGGCTCTGAAGTGGACAGTGGTGGACAAACGGAAAGACTCTTGTATGAAGTAGACTTCATAGTCAAAACTGACAACAACCCGCACACATACAGTATCTCACAAAAGTAAGTACACCCCTCACATTTTTGTAAATATTTTATTATATCTTTTCATGTGACAACACTGAAGAAAGTACACTTTGCTACAATGTAATGTAGTGAGTGTACAGCTTGTATAACAATGTAAATTTGCTGTCCTCTCAAAAAAACTTCACAGGTTTCCACGCCTCCATAATGACATCATGGAGCTGGTGGATGTTAGAGACCTTGCGCTCCTCCACCTTCCGTTTGAGGGTGTCCCAGAGATGCTCAATAGGGTTTAGGTCTGGAGACATGCTTGGCCAGTGCATCACCTTTACCCTCAGCTTCTTTAGCAAGGCAGTGGTCGTCTTGGAGGTGTGTTTTGGGTCGTTACCATGTTGGAATACTGAGCTGCGGCGCAGTCTCCGAAGGGAGGGGATCATGCTGTGCTTCAGTATGCCACAGTACGTGTTGGCATCCATGGTTCCCTCAATAAACTGTAGCTCCCCAGTGCCGGTAGCACTCATGCAGCCCCAGACTATGACACTCCCACCACCATGCTTGACTGTAGGCAAGACACAATTGTCTTTGTACTCCTCACCTGGTTGCCGCCACACATGCTTGGCACCATCTGAACCAAATAAGTTTATCCTGTTCTCATCAGACCACAAGACATGGTTCCAGTACTCCATGTCCTTAGTCTGCTTGTCTTCAACAAACTGTTTGTGGGCTTTCTTGTGTATCATCTTTAGAAGAGGCTGCCTTCTGGGACGTCTGATGGTGGCTTGCATGTGGATTTTGTGAACATAAGTGGAATTTTGAACTAAAGTGGAGAGTTAATAACCAGGACCAGGAGTTGTGCTTTTGACTGCTTCTGCCTGCAAGTGTTGTTTTGGGTTTTTTTTTTTCCTCCTTTATTTGATACATTTGCTAGCAGTTTTTAAAATACTTTTTTCCCCTACTTTTTTCTGACACTTTTTAAACAGCTTTTTTTTTCTTCCTTTATTTGATATGTTTGCAAGCAGTTTTTAAAATACTTTTTTCCCCTCCCTTTTTCTGATACTTTTTTAACAGCTATATTTTTTTTCCTCCTTTATTTGATACGTTTGCTAGCAGTTTTTAAAATACTTTTTTCCCCCCTCCTTTTTTCTGACACTTTTTAACCCTTTCATGACTAAGCCTATTTCTGACATTTGGTGTTTACAAGTTAAAATCTGTATTTTTTGCTAGAAAATTACTTAGAACTCCCAAAAATTATGTATATTTTTTTAGCAGAGAATCTAGAGAATAAAATGGTGATTGTTGCAATATTTTATGTCACATGGTATTTGTGCAGCGGTCTTTTAAACACAACTTTTTGGGGAAAAAGACACTTTCAGGAAATCTAAAAAAACGAAACAGTAAAGTTAGCCAATTTTTTTTGTATAATGTGAAAGATGATGTTACACTGAGTAAACAGATACCAAAGATGTCACGCTTTAAAATTTCGCACACGTGGAATGGCGATAAACTACGGTACCTAAAAATCTCCATAGGCAACATAAAAAAACATACAAAAAAAATAACGGTTACCAGGCTAGAGTTACAGAGGAGGTCTAGTGCTAGAATTATTGCTCTCGCTCTGACGATCACGGCGATACCTCACATGTGTGATTTGAACACTGTTTACATATGCAGGCGCGACTTCCATATGCGTTTTCTTTGCTGCGCGAGCTGCGGGGACGGGGATGCTTTGCAAAATTTTTTTTTTTTTTTTATTGCATTTATTTTAATTTTTTTCCTTTGTGTTTTTTTTTTCAATTTTTGATAACTTTCATTACTGTCACAAGGAATGTAAACATCCCTTGTGACAGTAATAGGTGGTGACAGGTACTCTTTATGGAGGGATAGGGGGTCTAAAAGACCTCCAATCCCTCCTTTGCACCAAAAACGGCGATCTAAATACTGTATATTTTTTAAGAAACCGGTGCCATTGACAGCCGAGTAAACAGTAAGTGACGTTGTGACGACACTTCCGTGTTTACAGAGAGAAGACTGGAACAAAGCCGTTTCTGGCTTCTGCCAGTCTCTCTCTAGCCGTCGGAACAGGCGGATCAATGATTGGGACTCCCGGTGGGTCGGGAAGCCTGGTAAGAGCGGCAGAAGGCGGTGGGAGGGGGGGTGTTGTCCCCTCCCGCTCCTCCGGTATAACAACCGAGCGGCTTTTAGCCGCATCCGTTGTTATTTCTGAATAACTGATCGCCGGCTCTAAAAAACGGTACCAGGATGATGCCTGCAGCTGCGGGCATCATTCCGGTATAACCCACGAAAGCCGAAGCCGCGTATCTGCGTACACTCTGCGGCAAGGTGTTAAACAGGTTTTTTTTTCCTCCTTTATTTGATACATTTGCTAGCAGTTTTTAAAATACTTTTGTAGCGCCCTGCTCCTGTTGATCAGGCACTTGCATGTAAATTTAGGGGGTTATCTGTTCTGTATATAGTTCAGATCTGTGGCTAAATTAGCTTCTGTTCCAGCATTGGCTGTGTTGCTTGTAGTTCCACACTGTTGTCTGTAAGTGTCGTTTTCACCACAGGCCAGTGTTGGAAGAGCAACAGGCTGAAGTGTATTGAGTACTCTTCTTTCTTGGAAACAGCCCAGTGGGGGTGGTCCACTGCTGTGAATTCTGGAAGAGGGTACTTAAGGGGCAGACGCAATTTTCTTCTCTCTCTTACCTCCTGGCCCTCCTGGCCTAAGGTATGTGGTAACTTTTCTGCTGCCTCTGGGCCACGCTGGCCCGAGGCTATGTGACTACAAGTAGGCCCAGAAGTCTGTCTGGGGCCTACCACCGCAGAGGTGGTCCTTAGGCTGCCTTGCCTGTTAGGAAGAAGCTGAGCCAAGCTGAGGAGATCCAGGGGAGGACCCTTGCTGGAGAGAGTCAGGATGAAGGCTGGTCTCTCGGGAGGGCTTGGTAACTTACTTGGAGGACGCACCTATACCTAACTAACCTACAGCACAATACTGCCGGATCGGCAAAAGGTTCTGGTACTGTGTTTGCTGTTCATCTAATACTGATTGTGTAACCATTTTGTTCTTCTCAAGTCTGTGACAGAGACTTTTCGTCTGTGTGCCATTCCGGCTGCTAGGTCAGTGAGAGAGGTCTATCCGGGTGGGCAAAGATCTGTTGACTAAAGGTGTGTTTGTCTTCATGATCTCAAATTCCTCAGTGATCTGCATAAGGTATCTGAATCCTCCTACAACTCCCTTTCTACCTCTTTACTGCTACTTCTTCAAAAGTTTTGCAATAAAGCATTGGAAACATAACAAAGTGACTGGTGCATACATTGGTGGGCGTAAGGCCTAATACAGTCTCTAAGTCCCGTGTCTGGTGGAAATACAGGTAAGGGGGTAACGGCAAAGACCCAATTTAAATCAGCCACTCCTTCGGGAGTAAGCGCTACTGTTTTGGATTCAGAACAAAAATTCCAATATATTATAGCTACCCCCGATCAGATTGTTGAATACAAAAGCATGCATGCTTCAAGTAAGTTCACACTGAGACAGCTTAGTTCAGAGTCAAAATTACTTTCTGTTTAATATTTCTGCTTCTCAAGACTTTTATACAATTCCATTGAAGATTGAGATACGTCAACAAGACTGGCGCATACATACCACAAATATAAAAATACAAATATGTGACCAAATTTTGGCTTCCAGCTGATGCACATTTGCATAAGTGAATAATTGTTTTTGCAGCATTCTCTTGCTCTTGCTCCATTGTGTTATGCTGTTATATTCTGAATGTATTCTGGGAAGCAGGCGCAAACTTTTTGATTAACTTTTTGCAGTCCAGTTCCTAAGCAAGTTTTGAGCTTTGCAGAATATCTGTAAATGTCTTAAGGCTTAATAAGCATAGAAGCTGAGTTTATATATGTTAGGTATATAAAGCAGGTATTGGAATAGACAGTTCATCGTGATCACATCCATTAGAGTCCCCCTTGAAGCTGTCTATTTCATACTGTCCCTCATACTAAAAAGTCCTACTCACTACCCCGGCCTTCTCCTCTGCAACTCTTTTCAGCTGTATATAGAGAAGAGCAGTGACTAACTCACCAACTCACTACCCCCCTCGATACAGCTAGGAGGAAGCAATCAGGTGTTGTCTGTCCCTGTAATCCTATGCATCTCGGGAGGAGGTGACTCCCGGGAGGAGGTGACTGTAATCATCATCTGGTATTTCCTGGTTCACAAACATGGGAGTAGATTGGGCAACAGCTTTTTCTACACACTTCTTAAAACAGGGAAGAACACAGCAGACCATGACAGCTAGGGTCACTAGAATTATCAGAATGGCTATTCCGATCTCTGTTAAAATTCCCTGCCATCCCCCTTGATCCAGGTGAAGTATTGATCCCGGGGGTTGGAAAACTGAATTCTTCCTTAATTCTTTGGACAAATCCTCAAGTTTCTGGATGACTAAAGTAATTTTACCATTTGGACCTGTGTTATCTGGGATATAATTACAGCATGTACTCGTTTCAGGTAACATTTTACACCCCCCCCCCTTTTCAGCTAGGACCATGTCTAAGGTCATACGGTTTTGGAAGGTCATATGTGAAGCGGCTTCTAGTTGTTCGACTAAACCCGAAGTTTAGTGCATCCCTGGTGCATCCCTGGTGTAATTAACAAACCTTTGTTGGTTTTAGTAGATGTAATTTATCCAGTCTACATTCTTGTTTACAGTGATGATGGGGATCAGGGACTCAAACCCTGCTGCTACTTGGTCTCTTGCTTTGAACTCATCTGGGACCCCTCTAGGGACCCCTATGGCGTCTATGTATACATGAGGGTCGAAGCTTCCTGCTGGGGCACTCCTATGCCTCCTGTTAGGCCTGGGTGTGTTGTTTGTATTTGGCTTTGGGCTTTCCAAGAGAATATGTAGAGGCATTATGGCCTTGGCCAGTGCACATTCTCCTGTCCACTGTCCTGTCTATCTGCTTCTAATTTTCAGACCTCCGCAGATTCAGTACACGTCT
Organism: Lithobates clamitans; assembly: GCA_037952925.1. Lineage (NCBI taxonomy): Eukaryota > Metazoa > Chordata > Amphibia > Anura > Ranidae > Lithobates > Lithobates clamitans. Next base: position 274,327 of record JBBGZY010000412.1, on the reverse strand, counting down.
CCCAAAGACTGGATTCGATTTTGCACTAGATCTGCAGACACCTCACTATAAGATCCACAGTAACCCTTAGTGAAATTCCCAAGATAAACAAAAGGGGGGGGGGGGTTTCCGGCGCTCCGCAACATGTGATGTCTAAGATAAATAGTACAATGGTAGCTATAATAGCACATTAAAATAAGGCAGGTAAATTCTAGAATGAGGAGGCAGCCATCCTCAGAGGGTGTCCATTACCTCTGTTGATAATCAATGTTGGAAAAAGGAGGGGTGTGGAGGCGCCAACTGTGGTAGCTTGTTTATGAAAAAATAAAAGTTAGTGTAACAATTACACTTACTGGTTCGCAGGGTGGAGGTGTTTTTTTGAGATGGAAAGTGTCCTAGGATGTGCTGTTATCTTGTTTCCGGCTCGGATTTCATTCCTTTAGGCGTCTGGGTGTGGAGTCTGTACACAGGCTGAACCGCTGCATCCAGTGCATGGAAAGCTCCACGCTGACCACTCTGGAGCGCTTTTTTTCGTAAAAAGGCCAGTAGAAGGAGCTGTGAGCCCCGAGCGCGTAGCCTGTACTATCCCTGCATTATCCCCAACACCAGCCTGGACGTTTGCCGTGCATCAGTGACGTCATTTCTTCTTCCGTGCTCCAGAGTGGTCAGCGTGGAGCTTTCCATGCACTGGATGCAGCGGTTCAGCCTGTGTACAGACTCCACACCCAGATGCCTAAAAGAATGAAATCCGAGCCGGAAACAAGATAACAGCACATCCCAGGACACTTTCCATCTCAAAGAAACACCTCCACCCTCCGAACCAGTAAGTGTAATAGGGCATACACACGGTCGGACTTTGTTCGGACATTCCGACAACAAAATCCTAGGGTTTTTTCCGACGGATGTTGGCTCAAACTTGTTTTGCCTACACACGGTCGCACAAAGTTCTCGGAATTTCCAATCGCCAACCACGCGGTCACGTACACCACGTACGACGAGACTAGAAAAGGCCGGTTCAGAACCAAGCACGGCACCCTTTGGGCTCCTTTTACTAATCTCATGTTAGTAAAAGTTTGGTGAGAGACGATTCGCGCTTTTTCAGACTCATGGCTTTCAGATCGTTTTCTGCCGTTCAGTTTGTGCTTGTGGGTTTGTATCTGCTCTTCAGTGCGTGCAGCAAGTTCCGCGTGACTTTAGGTAGTCATTGTATTCTTGTTCGTTCGTTACTGTTTTTCAGGTCGCTCTTCACAGGCCTTGCTGTTCTTCAGTGCGTTCTGTTACTTCGTTCTGAGCAGCCGACCGTTTTCTAGCCATGTTTCGTATGCGTACTCCTCGTAGAGTTCGTGCTGTGCGGGGGCTTGGTGTTGGGGTCCTGACCTTGACACAAGTCCAGTCCATGAACAGGGTGGGGAGGAGTTCATGGACCAAGAATTGGTTGCTTCAGCGTGACCAGTTCTCTCATATGCCTTTGCTCCGTGAGATCCGTGAGAATAATACTGATGATTTCAGGAACTTTCTCAGGATGACGGACCCCGTGTTTCACCGTTTGTTGGCTTCGCTGACCCCTTATATTAGCAGCCAGGATACCTGCATGAGGCAAGCCATCACTCCGGAGCAGAGGTTGGTCGCTACCCTGCCGTATTTGGCCACAGGGAGAAGTCTGCAGGACTTGAAGTTCTCGACAGGCATCTCCCCCCAGGCTCTGGGTATCATCATCCCAGAGACCTGTTCTGCCATCATACAGGTCCTGCAGAAGGAGTATATGAAGGTAAGATTTTTATCCTTTTATATCACATTTTATTGTATTTAATGTTTGCTAATATATTGTATTTCTTTCCTCATTCCCTAATTACCATGATTGTAATATGCTGTGAAGGTCCCCTTTGTCCTCATGCATGCTGGATTTTTATGTAATTATTATTTTAGGTCCTTCATACATATTTGCCCTTCAATAACCTCCCCAGCATGGTGTCTCCTGCCCTATATTCACCCCATGTAGTCACTTAACAATGTATTTTATCAGCTCCATAGTAGTGCTTTACCCCAAACACCCCCTAAAATGTTTGGAAATGTAATTTTTGATTTAAATTCAGGCAGAGTGCCAGAGGCTTTTTTTGTGGTGTCCCCAAATAATTTTTACTAACCTTCCCTCCCCCCAACTGCTAAGTCAGCCGATCCCAATTCTCTATCTATCCTCAATCATTTATCTGCTGACTTTGCCAAACCCATACACACTATACCCATCTCTTTTGTGCTCAGATTTATGGATGAATTCCCCAAAGCATGTAGTGCAAGGGCCTGCCTGAATACTTTACAATGGTACTGTTTAAAGTTTTTGTATCCTAATATTATCTTGATAGGTAATAGCAGAATGTCCAAATGTCCTCAAATGTGTACAATGTGTATTTATATCTTTGTATTATGACACTTCTTACCTGTCCAGTGGGCTACCAATAGTGTAACTAAGGAGGGGCTGTTCCAAGTAATACACATTATTTAGGCATTCATCTCTCAATGAAGTGAAGAGGGTTACCTGTCCAAGATTTCCACACACCCCCTATAATGTTAGAAATGGCCCATGAGAGGGGGGGAAGGGGAATATGATAGGTGTATCTTATACTTTGGCGTTGTTAAATTCCCCTTAATAAATGCTATCTGGAGGTTGCCCCATAATGTTTGTGTATAATCTGCTTGCCATGTTTCTGAGTAAAAATAGTAATGTTTATTGTTTTGTCCTCAACAGTTTCCTTCCACGCCACAGGAATGGCAGACTGTGGCCTCCCACTTTGCCCAGCGGTGGGACTTTCCTAACTGCAGAGGGGAAATTGATGGGAAACACGTCCACATCGTCCCACCACCCAACTCGGGGTCGTACTATTATAATTACAAGGGGTTCAATAGTATAGTAATGTTGGCGGTGGTGTCGGCTAATTACGACTTCTTGTATGTGGACGTGGGGAAGAATGGCCAGATGTCCGATGGTGGAGTCATCGCCCAGACGGAGTTTTACAGGCGTCTCCAGAATGGCAGCTTGGACTTGCCAGCTCCAGAGGACAATGTGGAAGGACTCCCATTCGTGATCATTGCTGATGAAGCGTTTGCGCTGGGGGACCACCTGATGCGGCCATTCCCAATGAGGACCCTCACCCCGGAACAGAGGGTTTTTAATTACCTGCTGGCCAGAATCCTGGCCAGCCGGTTCCGCCTATTTATGACACCCATCCATATGGCGGAGTATAAACTGAACCATATAATACTTGCGTGCTGTGTTCTCCATAACTTTTTAAGGAAACATTCGGCCAACTATGCTGGCTCAGTTGGGCCTGAGGCCGGAATGATACATCAAACCACACTGACGGCGCTTGAAAGCAGCCGTCCTGGCTTGCCCTCCCTAAGTGCCCGTGATGTCCGGTTACGATACCAGGAGTTCTTTGCGGGTAGGGGGGCCATCAATATGCCAGACAATCTGTGAAGCCTTTTTATAATAAAAAACAAAAAAAATCTTTGTGGACATTTACTGCTTGTGTTTGTTTTAGCTGACCCTGACAGAAATGTTTGGAGTGCAGAAAATGGCGTGATTGTGTAACCTTATACAAAGCCCTGTTGGCTGTTATTTACTAAATGCAAAAACACATTTCACTACAAGTGCATTTGCAACTGCACTGAAACTGCACTTGTAGTGCAAAGTGGATTTGCCCTTAGGAAATAACCCCCATTTTCTCATAAAACAACAATTACATCACCCCAAAAGTGTTGTAGCGTTGAGACAATAATCCACACATTCTTGATTAACAATCTTTTTAATACCTGCACAATCACATGTGCATTTACCAAAGGTTTTTCACACAAACCAACATGTTTGTTGTATACCAATTTTTGTGATGGCATTATCCAAAATCAAAATGTCCATTTTATAGAAAACAGGCCTGTGTAAAACCAACAAGAAAGACACAAATCTTGATCTTACAAAGTTCACATTTGGTAGAACTTGAAGGCAATATCAGACATGAGTATTTAGGAACTGTGTTTGATATTGCGTTCAGATGGGGGGAAATCACCCCTGGAAAAGCCAAATTTGGAAGATGCACACAAATTTCCCAATGTCAACATGTGCTACCTGCCATCACGGGGGATCAAGGGATGTGTTTTGGGGGAGCAAGCCCTTCCTCACCGCTACTTTATTATTGAGGAAGGGGTTGCACCCCCAAAACGCATCCATTGATCTCCCGTGATGGCATATAGCACATGTTGACACACTGTGTGCATCCTCCAAATTTGGCTTTGGGAAAAATCACAAAAACATTTAGCAAATTGTAGCACACAAAAGAAGAAAGTGATTTGGAGGGGTTTTAAACTCGCCCCAAAACATCAATGATGTTTTTATATTTTGGAATAACATCATTGATGTTTTTCTTGATGATTTCCAATTGTAAATTACACCCCATGATCTCCCCGATCAGGATCTGGGCACTTTCGGATGTGAAAGGATCTTCATCCACAACCTCACGATCACCTAAAAAGAGAGGAACCCCAAAATAAATTTGGTTTAAAAAAAATGCCGCCATCCATCTCTTATCTGAGCCTGTGGTTGCAGACACTCACCTGTTGTGGTGACTAGTTCCACCACGTCTTCATCCTCCTGCTTAGCTTGTGTTGGGGGGATTTCCCCTTCTTCCAGAGGGGGGGGCTCTGGTCTCAGATGAGGGATGTCCTCCGAGTCTTTTCTCCCCTATGTGCAACAAAATGGTATAATTAGCACACAGATATTTAATGTCATAACTATAAATAGGAAACATTGCTTGGAAGTGGGGTACAATTGTCAATTTTAGCAGAGTTCCAAGTTGTAATTTTTTGAATGCCCTTTGTTAACCTGCAATACTTTACCTGTTTAGTGAGCTTCACAGATGGAGACCCCCCTATAGTATACACTGGAGCACCTGTGTGGCCCCCTAATAAAAATGGCGTTTTTGTGTCCCACACTAGTGCTCCAGTGTCCAGATGTGAAAACAGCTGCTCAGTGTCCTCTCCTTACACAGAATCTAGTTTGCATTTCATTCTAGTAACAAAGCCATCTACACAACCCAATTCTTTGAAGACAAGTATAGGGCGTCAAAATGGTGGCCAAATGCATATGGGCTAAACAATGGTATTTTATATTTGGAACGAAAAATGTTTGATCAGAACGAATAATGTGCCCATGAACATGAAAGTTGCCATTTTAAACTGTACAACAGTTCCTAAAAGCACATGGAGCAGCATGAACGTAATAAACACAAAAAGAATAGGAACACAGCACAACTACTTACTTTTTTGCAGTACTCTCCGGATCCTTCTGTACTGCTCATGTTCTCGTAATTTCAGGTCCGACCGCCGCTTCCTGAGCTGATCTTTCGATCGTCGTACCCCGAATTTCCGGTGCAGACTCCTGACCACTTTCGCCATGATCTTGGCCTTTCGTACATTGGGGTTACGGTAAGGCCCATACTTTCCATCATAGTCGGCCTTCTTCAGGATGTCCACCATCTCCAACATCTCCCCAAAGGACATATTTGAGTCCTTAAATCTCCTTCTGGATCGGGACGTTTCAGGCTCTGGCCTTTCCTCCTCCTCCTCGTTGCTACAATTAGCACGCACCTGCTGTCTATCCGCCATGTGCTCTTGGCGGGGAATAGACTAGAAAGAACGTCAGGGGCGGGCGGAGTTATACGCATGCGCAGTGTGTATAAAGCGTAACACACGTGCGTCTTACATACGATCTGTGAGCGGAAGAAGGAGCATCAGAGACGCCGATCGTGATACCAAAGGTAAGATCTAAACTGGGCCTATACTGCTTCGAAATGGAAGCCTATATTGTAACAAGATTAGGGGAGTTTGGCCTTACATTAGGGTTTGTCTTGTGTTGTGTCTTGCAGAGAAAATGGATGGGTTTAACGACCACAATTTCCTGCCCCTATTCATAGACAAGTACAGGGAGCTGCCCTGTCTGTGGCAAGTGAGACACCCCCACTATAACCACAAACAGAAGAGGCAGGCAGCGCTGGAGAAACTGCTGGAGTTGGTGAAGCCGGTGGTCCCCACAGCAACCATCCCTTATTTAAAAGCCAAAATTGGTGGCCTGAGGAGCACTTATCTAAAGGAGCGCAAGAAGGTCACAGATTCCCAGAGATCCGGAGCTGCAGCAGATGACATTTATGTCCCCAGACTGTGGTACTACGAGAGACTGCGATTTCTGTCAGACCACACTGAAGTCAGGGAATCCCTCTCTACTCTTCCTTCCACTCTTCCTTCCACCCCAGCTGAGGCTTCCGATGTCCAACCCGGGCCTTCCAGCCAGGAAGAAATGGAGGAGCCCAGCTGGAGTCAGGTATAGCATTCTTCTACAGATTTCTGGTCAATAAATAAATGATGTTTACTAGATTTTATTATTGAACACTAATTGCTGATTGAAAAAAGTGTTTTACATATCAATAGACAGTAGTGGGCACCCAAAATTGGGACAAGAATGAAAAATGCTGGGCTCAGAATGATAGTCTGTTATATTTGTTAACATTCAATTTGCAGCAGTCAGGAGGTGAAAATTGTGTGTGATTGATGAAAAAAATACTAAAACTATGTCCCTTTTTCATACACAGGAAGACCACAGCCAGGAGGAGGTTGTGGAATGTGGCAGTCAGGAGGAGGCGGGGATTAGTGGCAGCCAAGAGGAGGCGGGGCTAAGTGGCAGCCAAGAGAAGCCTGGGACAAGTCGCAGCCTGACTGAGTCTCAGGTCCCTCCCCTCCGCCTGCCACATAATTGAGCCAGGAAGACGACTCCGAGTCCCGTGCAGGATTCAGCGTACAGGCTGATCCAGGAGGGTTCTGCGTCCCTCAGAGCCTTACCAACTCCTGAAGAGGCCTTTGCCTGCATGGCTGCCATCAAATTGCAGGGCATGCAGGAGGGCCAACGCAGGCTCTCTGAGGACCTTATTTATAAAGTCCTACGTAAGGGGGTGAGTGGGGAACTAACACCCAAGACGGATGTCGTTGAGATGGACGATCCTCCTCCTCCTCCTGCTGCCACAACTCCACCACCAGAGCCACCACGTGGAAGGAGGCGTGGAAAGAAGACCAAAGAGTGATGGCCCTGGGTTCAGTCTGGTCTGACAGAAGCTGCAGTCTCTCGTATGACCACAGCCTGGGGACACAGATGTCATCTGCTGCTTTCCGGATCTCTGGGACTTCTGGACCAGACTGCCCTCCCTTAGATAAGGACTCCTCAGGCCACCAATTTTGCTTTTAAATAATTGATGTCTGCCCTGGGGGTCCAAGGCTTCACCCACTTCTGCAGTTTCTCCAGCGTTGCCTCCCTCTTTGTTTATAGTTGTGAGCCCTTAATAAATTTTTTGGGGAAATTCTACTCTCCTGTGTGTGTTTTCATCCAAAAAGGACAGTTTGTTGGTGAGGATTCAGGTACATTTCTAACATAAAATGTGAAATTAACAAGAGACAACAACACCAAACAATCTCCTACAGATTAAATAGAACAACATATCAATGGTGTTGTGGGAACTTGTCACAAAAAACACACTCAAACATTTTCGGGAGTACAAATCAAAATCGCAAAAATAAAAAAAATAAAATAGAAACACAAAAAAAAATCTACATTAAAGCCAAAAAATATATAAAAAATATACAAAAATATGTTGTCAGATGTGAGAAATCAAAATATATTGAGGGAATCCCAAAAAATAGTAACGAAAGAAGTTTGTGAGAAGTGTGTGTGAATATGAGCAGCAAAACTACTTAATTCTTGTCACATTATAAAGAAGAAGAGAGTGCGCTGTATTAAACCATTTTGAACATTGCAGCGTGACGAAGTGCTGTATCCATTGCGAATGCTAAGTTTACCAGAATGAGCTGTCCCGTCTCGGAATTTCTTCTGAGCATGCGTGGCACTTTGTGCGTCGGAACAGGCCACACACGGTTGGAATTGACACGATCGGATTTTGTTGTCGGAAAATTTTATCTCCTGCTGTCCAACTTTGTGTGTCGGAAAATCCGATGGAAAATGTCCGATGGAGCCCACACACGGTCGGAATTTCCGACAACACGCTCCGATCGGACATTTTCCATCGGAAAATCCGACCGTGTGTACGGGGCATAATTGTTACACTAACTTTTATTTTTGGAAATTCCCAAGATGTTTCCCCACTCCCTGGTACCGTCCATAGCATGTGTAATTGCCAGGATATATGGTGATACCTTCTCCTGGCTTTGGGGGTCTTGGTAACTATGGGATATTCCTTCTTCCAATGTTCACACAGGGAGTGATCAGTGGTTGTGTTGGTAAATAGGCTGAGGAAACATGTTTCATGTTCAGGGGATATGTTCAGGGGTACCATTCCTAAGTGTGGCTAGCCCCCCCACACACATAACAATTGGTCTTATTGTGTTTCCCTGCACTGTACCTCATCCACTCAAGCCACAAGTTGACATCTGAGAACCCGGTTTCTGCAGTCATGGTATTCTCAAAGGTAGGGTCTGCTATGGCCACCGTGTCCTTTAATGTCTGCATATGGAGCCTCAGGTAGTTTGAGCTAGATGTGGATTGGGGAACTCCCCACTCTGGGTAATTGCCAGGATATATGGCGATACCTTCTCCTGGCTTTGGGGGTGTTGGTAACTATGGGATATTCCTTCTTCCAATGTTCACACAGAGTGATCAGTGGTTGTGTTGGTAAATAGGCTGAGGAAACATGTTTCATGTTCAGGGGATATGTTCAGGGGTACCATTCCTAAGTGTGGCTAGCCCCCACACACACATAACAATTGGTCTTATTGTGTTTCCCTGCACTGTACCTCATCCACTCGAGCCACAAGTTGACATCAGAGAACCCAGTTTCTGCAGCCATGGTATCCTCAAAGGTAGGGTCTGCTATGGCCACCATGTCCTTTCATGTCTGTATATGGGGCCTCAGGGGGTTTGAGCTAGATGAGGATTGGGGAACTCCCCACTCTGGGTTATTGAACATATCTTTCAGTTGGAAAGGCTTTCTAAAACCGGGATATCCACTTCCCCACCATAGACCCAGAACATAGGTCCCACTGTCTCCTGGGCTAGGATTCTCAATGGTCAGCCTGAACTCCTCGGTGTAAGGCTGATCTGTGTGTTTGTTGATGGTCATTCTATCTAAGAGTGACTTCCCATTTTTGTCTTTTCTATTTTGGGCATTTTCAGGTTTGTACCCCCAGTGTTCCAACCCACTGCTCCCCAGGAATCACAGTTGTTACCCCAATAGGTGTTAGTGACGCATACATACACAGTCATGGGTCTTACTGCTTCATCCCAGGACCAGATCTTGTACATAGTACCTGGAATAATCTGTTTATAAGAGGATATAAAAGTGGCAACATGTGTATTGGATGAGTTATACCAGAATTGGGTTATACCATCTTTTTGTCTGATGGCTACCTCTTGCGCCTGGGCAATGATTACTATAAAAAGGATATACAGATTCATTGTTTGGTCCCCTCGTCCTCTTCCTCAGGTATAGGAACTTTCTTGCAGTGGGAGGCGTGTGTCCACGTGTTCTTCCCGGCCACTTTGACTGATGTGGCAGTTGTTTGACTGGAGTTGAGAAACCCTGACCTATACGCTGATTGGAGCTGTTGTGAAGTGACCTTCCAGTATCTGAATATTGCCTGCTGTCCCATTGGAGCCGATCCATGTTATAACCCACGCTTTCCCTGATCCTCTGTGATGGGGAACATGGGGTCTTGCATAACTGTATTACGCTATGGAGCATCTCTCTTTCTATTTCTGGGATTTGAACACTAATACCCCAATCCTGTGAACTTGAGAGTGTGAACCGTGCAGAGACCCAGTGGCTGGGGGACACAGCCACCCGCTTACACGATCTCTGTGACAGGAGATCTAATCATCTGGTAAGGGGCGTTTTTGTCAGAGGTGGAGGAACTTCTTATATCACCACGCTCCCCAGGGAGATATGTTTGTGCATGCCTCACTCTGCATCAAGATTGGTGTTTTCTTCTCTCATCATAATGTTACTTTTCTCATAAGGACTATTATTTGAGAATTTGGACTTTGCAGCAATATATGGTCCTCGATTCTGAGTTGTCACTGTTTTTTGCATTCACCTTGAATCGTGTAGTTTGTGGAGTTTAGTCTGCATTGTTTTAATTATTCACTTTATTTGTTTTTTGTACACTTTTGTCATCTATTTTGAGTGTTGTTTATCATCAGGAATGTGCTTGGCATGATTATATTCACCTGTTATAATCACGTTCACTTATTAAGCAGCGCAGCCTATTCCATCTAGTTGTTGGGAGAACCTGGAAAGGACCATCATATCTGGGTTCAAGAGTGTGCTTTCTCACAAACTTCTTTATCAGGACCCAATCACTGGGAACTAGCTTGTGTGTGGCTGTATCTAGCTCAGGATCTGGAATGGAAGAAAACACAATGGATACGGGTTAATTCTCGATATAAAGCAGTCACATAATCAGTTAATACATCAGATTGGAGCTGCAACTGTTGTGGGAAATAACAACCTAGTCTGGGGGCTGAACCAAACAATATCCCATAGGGTGATAGACAATGATTTCCCCTTGGAGTGTACCTAACACTGAATAAGACAATGGGTAGGCTGTCTGGCCAACTCATTCCCGTTTCCTGAGACATTTTTAGCATTCTAGATTTTATTGTGCCATTCAAACTTTCCACCTTCCCACTGCTTTGAGGATGGTATGGGGTGTGGAAAGCTAGTGTGACCCCCTAAAGCTGCCCATACCTCTTTGGTTACTGGGGCCATGAAAGCCGGCCCCTGATCACTCTCTATGACCTCTGGGACACCATATCTGCACACTGTTTCCGTTAAAAGTCTTTCAGCTGTGGTCTTTGCCGTCATGTTGGTAACGGGATAGGCTTCCGGCCCACGTGGCAGACACGGTCTCTTGTTTAATTCCATGATTCCCTCAACTTCTGTGGCTCCTTTTTTGATCCACACTTCTTTTTCTACTTTGTCAGCTGTCTCCTGTTGCTCCTTGAGGTGGGTCCTGTTTACAGGAGGGTTTTGTAGAATCATAGTGGTTTGTACAGTTTCTTCAGGGGTGTCTATTGGGTCAACCAGGATAGGTGCATTCACTCTGCTGATCACTTCTCGTGTTCAATCTGCAGCTTGTTTCGCAGCGGTATCTGCCAGGTGATTGCCTCGTGCTTCTTGGGAAACCAGCTTGCCGTGCGTCTTTACCTAAGGTATAGCCACTTGTGCTGGGAGGAGTAGGGCATCCATTAAGTCCTTGATAGCTGCACTGTGTGTTACAGGTGTTCCTGCTGCTGTCAGAAACCCTCTGGTTTTCCGGATGATCCCAAAATTTCCTTCAGCCAATTTGGATGCCATAGTTAGGAAAATATAAGTAATACAGCGCTGCGTAAGGAAGGAAGTAGATAGCAGCCAACACACCTATAGACTCAAGTGTTAAAGAAAAATATAAAAAAGTGTAGCGCTATAACTTAAAAATTAAGTGAATAGTGTTTTAAACATGACACCCATATATAACAAACAATTAAGTGTGATCAAAAAATTATGATGCACTATATATAGTACAAATACAATTGTAAAGACTATAAATAGAATTACAAAAAGTGAAAAAGACACCGTGTAGTATTAGTATGAACTAGGTATAATACACTGTGTGTAATATATAGGTAATGTGAACAAAATTACAATAAAGTCCAAAAAAATCAGATGGGGTTGACACCACTCAGAACTCATATAACAAAAGTCCACCAAGTTTATAGGCCTTAGGGGGCTTGCCAAGGGCAAATGCCCAGGCAGGACATGTGTCTATTAGGTTAGAAAAAGCTAAGGGATCAACTGGATCAAATGGGTAAATAGAGAGAACAGAAGTGGACAGAGAAAACTGATGGTAGTTTAGAAGCCATCACCGAAGACAGGAACAGTCACCGAAGACATTAAGAGGCTTACCGGATGTAGTTGACTTGAGAGAGCTTCTGTCATCCAAGTCAAAAAAGGCTTAGAGGGGGGAGGAGGAGCTGACGCCCAAGATGGCAGCTCAGTGAAATAGAGTGGCTGGCACGCTGACATGCTGTTAAGCTGAATATAACAGACGCTGAACACAGGTATCTTTGGGAGATTGTCTCAAGACACAACCAAAAGTCTACCATATCTCTATACTACAACTTATCTGCCTGGATAACGGAGGGGTGACAGAAAAAACGAAGCGCAATCCTACCTGTGGAGTGCCGGCGAAGAAGCGAAGGCGGACCTGAGCGAGAGCGCGTGGCCGGACGGGTGCCTGGCGGGTCTGCACACACAGTCGGCAGATTCGACAGAGACGGCTCACTGGCAGAGACGCGCGCGCATGGTCGAAAGGCTCAACCCGGCAGGGATCAGGAGAAAGCAAGAGGACCGAGGGGTGTCCCCTCAACACGGCTTAGCGGTAAAACCCCCACCAGGTCAGAAAGCGGTTATCAAGAACCGGTAAGACAAAAAATACCTGTCTACAAACAAATGATATGTATGGACTTGCAAGAAATATGCAATAGGGGTATATAAAAAGAAGAAAATTTAGTCTCCTATATATATCTGGGAATAACGCAGACACGCATGTTATCTCATTGCATCTGACATACTAGAAGATACATAGACTTTTGAATCTGACAGGCTGGATTAGAGCATAGTGCTCAAGGGAACAGAAATACAAACATATAAATATAAAAGATACTAAAGGCAGAGATATTGAGCGGACCACCTATTTTTTTTTTTTTTTTTGCTCTTTGCTCTCCCAAGAAAACAACACTGTATGGGGGATAGCCTTGGTAAAGAGAAACCATGAGGTGCAAAATATTGGTATAACGCATAACAGAGTATATATGGGTTGGTAACTTTTGGGCCATATAAAATACCCCGTAAAGAAAGAGGAAAAGAAAGGACAAGATAAAACACAAAAGGGTATAATAATAAGAACAGTATCCCCTCCAGTATGGCGCCCAAAAAAGGCAATAAAACGCCACAACCCCTGAAAAACAAAAAGGATAAAGAGGAAAATAAAAGTAAAAACCCCATTGGGACACAAACCACACAGACATCAGATATTAAGGAGATATTTCAACAACTTCAGTTGCAAGCTCCTCGAGCTCCACAAGGGATTAATACACCACAAGATATCTCAAATATAGCGGAAACATCAAGTACATCTAGTTCATCAGGGGAACTGCAACTGCAACACCCTAGAAACAGCTCATTACTAGATATAACAGGCTCAGCCAGTGATCCAAAGGACATGGAAAAAGAAAAATGGGATATGAGAAAATATATCCAATCCCTCCCAACCAGAGAGGATATGGATCAATACGTGCACAGATTGGAAAATTCATACAAAACGGAAATACAAGAGCTCAAAGAATCCATTAAAACCACACAGGAAAAAACCTCTAGACTAGACACAAAAATTTTAAAAGTAGAACAAGAATCAAAGAAGCTAAAGGAAAATGTGCACAAACAAGGAATACAGATAAATCAACTAATAGGAAATCTCGACGAGCAAGAGAACAGAAGCAGGAGATCCAATATTAGAATCAGAGGATTAAAGGAAGAGGTGGGCGGTAAAGAGTTAATATCTACACTACAAAAGATCTTTCAAGATCTGACTCAGGAGATAGAAATGAAAGATTTATTAATAGACCGGGCCCATAGAACAGCAGCAAATAGAAGAGTGGATCCCATTAGGCCGAGAGACATTATCTGTAAGATGCATTATGTCCATATAAAGGACAAGATCATGCAAGCTGCCCGACAAAATAACGGTATTCAGTATGAAGGGGCCCCATTGCAATTTTTCCAAGACTTATCCAAATTTACATAGGATCGCAGAAGAGCATTAAAACCCCTAGTGGAACAACTGAGGAAAAATAATCTACAGTATAGATGGAAGTTTCCATTTCAACTACAGACACAAAAAGAGGGACTCAATATAGTTTTTAGGGACCTGGAAGATTTACCACAGTTTGTATCAACTCTTAATCTACCGGAAATAGAACTACCGAATTGGCCCGTTTCATCTATGCAGTTGTTCAGATAACTCTAATAGAATATACATAATAAATGGGAGTGGAGAATGGGGGGCTCTGGGTATGACGGGGAGGAGGGAGGGATTGTTTTTTTTTTTTTTTTTCGTGACAATATGTGCACACTTAATAGATGATGAGATATAGAGGGGAGGAGGGATGTAATGGGGAACTGGTGATAGTGGTATATGTAAACACATTGAAAAACAGATGGTAAACAGATACACTTTAAAACGCATAATTATAACATAGAGTTAGATAGGGGGCGGAGTTCTCCCCCCCCCCCCTTTTTTTTTTTTTTCTTTCTCCTCACTATAAATAGATTTGCAAACACAAATATACTAGATGTAAATAAGACATTGGTTCAAGATAATACACTTCTTCCTTCTTTTTTTTTTTTTTTCTCACTAGAGCAAGTTTTGAGCACAAAATTCACCACCACTGCGCACACTCTCATTACACCAACTATTGTATATGGGATACTCTTCCTCTCCCAGATCCCCCTTGGATCTGGGGTCTGGTGGGGGGAGGAGGTTTGGGTCCAAAAAGGAAGGGAAAAGGGAAAGAGATTTTTTTTTTTTTTTCCCCACTATTAAAGGTACTTCACTATATATTGGACACAAAATGGAACCTTCGTTGGATGTTTTAATAATATTTCTTGTATTGTGGACACTAAGGGGGAAAAAGAAGGGGGGGGTAAGAGAAGGGAAGGGAAGGGATAAAAATAGAGGAGGAAAGAGAAAAGAAGAGGAAAGAAGATTTTTTTTTTTTTTTTTTTTTTTTCTTCTGTAGTATTTCTTGCATTATGGCAGATTATGAGTATATAGAAATGTATTGATGGGTAATGCACTTCCAGTTTTGTGCACAGCGATGGGGATGCGGGGGGGTTGGGGGGGAGGATGGGATATAGATGTAAATTATGGCAATAGTTTGTATATTTATCAGCACTGTATTTAGGATCTCATGCACTTATTTTGAGATTAGGATAGGTAAGGTTGCTTTTCTCTCCCTTTTTTTTTTTTTTTTGATATAGAGTCTTTTATAGACCATGAAGCTAATATCATTACCATGGTAGGGTATACCACATATTTTATGGATAACGAAGGATGAGAGGAGGTTGGGATGGGGGGACAAAAAATTCTCTTTTTTTTTTTTTATTTCTTGTCCCCCATTCCCTCCCATGCCTCGGGGTCTCCTTTCTTCCTCTCTCCTTCCCCCTCCCTCTTCCCTGCCGGGGGTCGGGGGGGGGGCTGGGAGACAGAAGCTCCCTTAAATGGAATGATCCCCCCCAGACTCCAACACTCAGAGAGAAGATGCATAATATAAAGCATATATAAGAGTGTAATTTAAAAGGTCAGCGTGTCGCCACCGACTGAGTGGCAGTAACTGGACGTTAGGCTCCAATCTCCCTAAGTTGAGGGAGCTTACATAAAGTAAGATAGACTGTTTTTTTAGTCATTAGAGTACGAATCGGGGTGTGTGTGTGTGAGTAGATTACATCGATTTCTTTTTTTTTTTTTTTTTTTTCTTCTTTCTTTCTCGTCTTTCCCCCTTTTCTTTTTTCCTCCCCCTTTTTTCCTTTTTTTTTTTTTTTTTTTTTTTGTTCGTTCATCTTGGAAATATAATGAATATATGCTCATATAATATTAGGGGCCTTAACTCGGCATCGAAAAGATCCCAGGTTCTATATTCTCTCCACAAACAAAAGGTTGGAATAGCCCTCTTTCAAGAGACGCATTTCCGGACAGATCACATACCTAACCTGCGTAACAAATATTACACTACATGGTTCCATGATTCCTATGGATATTCAAAGGCGAGAGGAGTATCTATTGCAATCCATAGAACAATCCCTTATCAAATACTGGAAGAATGGCGAAACAGGGACGGCAGAGCAATCCTACTGAAGCTCAACATATATGGTAAAAAGTATACGCTTATAAATCTATATTTACCCAATCAAAATCAGATTAAAATAGGACTACAACTGATTAGTCAACTGATGGAAAAAGCGGAAGGTATAATCATAATCGGGGGGGACTTCAATTTTGTTTTGGATAAAAATATAGATACTACAGCGCCAAAGACAATACAGGTTAGTAAGGATAAGAAGAAATTTAAAGAAATGATGCAGAAATGCCAACTGGTGGATATATGGCGTCTTTTACATCCATCAGAGAAAAATTTTACCTTCTATTCTAAGGTTCATGGTTCATATCATCGACTAGACTATTTTTTAATAAATCAGAGAGGGGTAAATGCTATATTGACCGCAGAGATCGGTAGTACAATATGGTCCGACCATATGCCCGTTTTTGTGAAAGTAGATACATATATAAGCGAGAATAGTAGGGGAAACTGGAGACTTAACGATAATTTATTATATGATGAGACATGTGTAAAGGAAATAAGAAAAGCAATAACGGACTTTGTAAATGACCATACGGAAGACAATACATCTCCGCCAATACAGTGGGAGGCACTGAAATGTGTGATTCGAGGCCTATTTATAAAACACGGGGCTAGGCTGAAAAAAATGAAAAATAATAGAATAACTCAATTATTCAAAGAAATATCCCTAGGGGAAGACCAACATAAGCAAAACCTTACACGAGAAACACTAATAGAGGTAACAAAATTAAAAGCAGAATTACAAACATTATTAAATGAAAAAACACTTAATATTAGGGATAACAATCGTTCCCTATATTACCAACAAGGGAACAAGCCAGGCAAATTGTTAGCCAGAACCCTTAAAAATAGAGGTAAAACAACACCTATCATAAAGATAAAAACAGAGTCGGGAGAGACGAAATATGACCCAAAAGGGATTTTAAATGAGTTCCAGAGATTCTACACGAAATTATATAATATACCTAATCATTGGGCGGATAGAAACCCCGATAAATTTCAACAAGAGATACGGCAATATATAAAGGAAACGGCAATACCGGCTATAAACTCTTTTGAGGCAACGCAGTTAGAGCAAGACTTCTCTATAATAGAAATACAAAGAGTGATTGATTCGCTAATACTCGGGAAAAGTCCAGGCCCAGACGGGTATACCCCACGTTTTTACAAAACATTTAAAACAGAGCTTATGCCTATAATGAAACGAACCTTTAATGCAGTTTCTACAATAACACCTTTCGGATCACAAAGTATGCAGGCTTACATCACGTTAGTACCTAAACCAGACAAGGACCATACCTTGTGTGGAAACTACAGGCCAATATCGTTAACAAATATCGATCTCAGAATATACTCAAAAGTTATTGCCAATAGGCTCACCCCTATAATACCTGACCATATACACCTAGATCAGGTGGGCTTTGTAAAGGGTAGAGAGGCTAGGGATAATACCCTGAAAACTCTTACATTAATGGAATATGCACAGGGGGGCTCCATCCCATCCTGCCTACTCTCAATAGATGCTGAAAGAGCATTTGACAGGGTGGGATGGAGCTTCCTTAAAGAGACACTTATACAATGGGGAATAGGACCTATATTGTTAAATAAAATAATGGCACTATACCAACACCCCACGGCAAAGATTTGGGCGAATAGTGGAATGTCGGAGGAAATACATATAGCAAATGGTACTAGACAAGGCTGCCCACTATCCCCAATACTATACATACTGGTCATGGAGCATTTATTAAATGCGATTCGGGCGAGTAAAGATATACAAGGGGTAAAAGTAGGAGATATGGAATACAAGATGTCTGTATACGCAGATGATATTTTGCTTTATGTTACAAACCCACTAATAACATTACCAAACCTGATAGCTGCATTTGACCGATTTGGGATCTTAAGTAACTTCAAAGTAAACTTTAATAAATCCGAGGCACTAAACATCAATATGTCAAGAACTATGATAGAATTGCTCAAAAAGGATTTTTCCTTTAGATGGCAAGAAAACTCTATCAAATACCTTGGTACATATATCCCCACAGATTTGAAAAAACTGGAGGTATATAATTATGTACCGATGGTACAAAAAATAACGAAAACACTCCAGCAATATGAAAAGGGCACTTTCTCCTGGATAGGCAGGATAAATATCGTAAAAATGGATATATTGCCCAAAGTATTATACATCCTACAAGCGATCCCCATATATCCTGCTACGGGCATTATGAAAAAACTGACCAGAGCGATTGGACAATTTGTTTGGGCGGGCAAAACACCTAGATTAAATAGAAAGCTACTAAATAAGTCTAAAAAAATGGTGGCCTTGCCCTCCCGGACATAGCAAGTTATTTAAGGGCAATAATGATCACCAGAATCGTAGATTGGTTCCAAAATAGGAATAATAAACAGTGGGTAAAATTGGAAGAGGAGATCACAGGACTAAAATTGAAATCCCTACCATGGATTCAAAGAGAACAAAGAGCGGTAGAGGGCGCTATACCCTCCTTAGTAGTTTCAACAATGAAAACCTGGGATAATATGATTAAAAAGGGAGTAGGTTCTACGTTTAAAGGGCCTATGACCCCATTGTTTGATAACCCCGAATTTCCATTGGCACTAAAAGCAAAAACCTTTCTCAAATGGAAAAGACATGAAGATACAAGGATAATAGAAACCATGGTGGGGAACAATGTGCTCCCGTTGGGGATGATGGGAGAGGACCACAAAAATGAATGGATGCAACATGGTCTACTCCAAAGATATGTATCATCCCTGGTAAAAGAAACAGCAATGGATAGGCCCTTAACAGCCCTGGAAAAAAATTTTACTCAAGAAGAGAGACCCGTACATGTACTATCTAAGGTATATAAAATCTTGAATGACGAAAGCCAAGACCAGGTGATATCATATATTAAGAAATGGGAGGAGGAATTGGGGATAGAGATCCATAGGAAAAAATGGGAAAAAGCCATTGCAGTAACCCATAAACTATCCATATCCAGTAAGCATCAAGAAAGAAACTATAAAATTTTAGCTAGATGGTATAAGTGCCCGAAAGATTTACATAGGATGAACCCAACAAATGAAGAAGAATGCTGGAGATGTCAAGCTTCATCAGGGACTATGTCCCATATATGGTATTACTGTCCCAAAATCCTGCCATTCTGGCAAAAGATTTTTGAAATCTATAGAGCTATGACAGGAAATGAAATATATCCAGATATACTAATAACAGTATTATCTATGATACCTGGTTCAATAAAAAATATAAAAAGAGACTCATTAAAATATTTCTTAACTGCTGCACGTACTTGCATAGCAAGAAAATGGAAAAGTAGTATTACGCCCTCCATGATGGAATGGGAGTGTGAGATGGCGGAAATGCGGGCTCTAGAGGAGAGAAAAGTGCTAGAAGAGGGCTCAAATAAACAGATAAAACAGATACAAGCCATATGGGCTAGATGGGTAGACTATAGTGCCTCCTCACAACTGTTATGTGATGGATAGAAATAAGTAGACCCCCAGGGACAGGAGACATTGTATTTCCAGATGATTCTTCCCCCCCCCCTTTTTTTTTTTTTTTTTTTTCTCTCTCTCTTTCTCTTTCTTCTTCTTCCCCTCCCCTTCACATGAATGGATGGATAGGATGAATGGGTGGATGGTGGGATGATATAGGAGTTTTAATGTGTTTAATCCAAATAGTTAGTTAGTATGAGAGTGGATGTAGATCTGAAGCGTACTGAAGATAAATACTTTTGATATGATTGTGTTTGTATGTTATGTTATAAAATGTAAAATGTTTTTGGACAAATAAAGATATTTAAAAAAAAAAAAAAAAAAAGGCTTAGAGACCAACTGGTCAGAATGAAGCGTCTTCTCAGGTATCCGCAATGACTTCCAAACCAAAATGGCAGTTCAACTTCCACGTTTATTGGCACAGCATAGAAAATGGTATTCCCATAAAGGTCACAGACGAATTTTCATGTACCGTGCGAGAAATGGATGAAAGAGCTCACATAGCGTGATAACGTAAACACTGGTTTATTGAAAAGGGTAAAAAATAGTAATATTAAACCCACACAAGAAAACAATATTCTTGAATTATCATCATATATTAAAAAAGAAAAGACACTGGCCCCAGGAAGTAAAAAAACGGGACCAAGCCTCGTTTTCATAACGTAGCTTAATAGGCTACCTTTATTGCATGAGGCTACGCCTCCTTTAACCCATATAGCATGACGCCGCACTAACGTTGCGGCGTCACAGTGTTCTGTGGGGAAGTAGATCAAGCCTCAATTTGAGGCTGGTCACATGACCCTGTATTGAGATGGCGTAAGAACGTGACGTCGTGACGCTGCACTCATGCCACAGCGCCACAGCCTCACAGCGTTCCACAGGAAAATGATCAAGCCTTGTTCTGAGGCTGATCACATGACCCACTGCTAAGATGGACATACCGTACGCAGCAGGACAATAGACAGAGCCAGGCGTAGTTAATGCAGCGCTTCACAGCGCTACAAATTACAACAGCGGCGGCACGGTCCCTCATGGATAGCAAACTAGTGAACAAACCTCTATGAGGATGCGCGTATGGCTACCCTACATTAAACAATGAAAATAGAAAAATGAAAAATAAAATATGAAAAATAAATGATAAAATATCAAAAATCAACTGCGGCTAGAGACGTCAGTAAAACAACAGAGTCACCACTGATGAACAAATTGGTCGACCACAATTGAATCCTATAGATCAAAAATGGTCATCATCAAAGCCGCAGAACAAATCATATATTTAAATATTATATAAATTAATAAAAAATATTTATAAACAAATTTCTTTGCGGGGGCAAAATAAAATTATAAATAAAACAAGAACTAAGCCGAGAATGACTGAAGGTTATAAGTCTAAACAGCTAAATGGCAACAACCAGCAGGGGTCACTATTACATAAAAATATATGCAAAAGGTAATTACCATAATGGTATAATCGATTGCCAAACCTTATTACAGTTAAAATATAAAATTGTTAAAATATAAAATTGCAATTATTTAAAACCAAAAAAATATAACAAGGCAAAAAGGAGAATAAAAAAAGAAAAAAGAAAAAAAAAAAAAAAGAAAGAAAGAAACATTCCTAAGCCTGGTTAATAAACGAGTTGATGTCCCACTCCACGTTCATTCCTTGCGGGAAGTGGGACTGCAACTCGTATATCCAATACGTTTCCAGGCGAGAAACACCCCTTAATGTAGCTCCACCCCTCCAAGGAGCAACATATTTATCAATGATAAGAAATTGTGTACCTATAGCTTTACGGTCATGAAATTCCCTATAATGCCAGGGGACCGTGTGTTTGGTACTACCGGCCTTAATCAAATTTATATGTTCAGACACCCTCGTTGAAAAAGACCTAATAGTCCGGCCCACATATTGTTTGCCACAGGGACACGTTAACAGGTACACCACTGCAATGGTAGCACAGGTGCAAAAATGCTTGATTTGATATGTACAGCTGGTTGCGGTGGAATGGAAGTTATGAGTGGCTATGAGTGATTTCCCTATCGAAATCCAAAGGGTCATAACCCTTTTCTACAAACCTTTCTCTTAAGACATTGGCCTGAATTTTGAAGGTACTTAAATCTGTACAGTTCCTGCGTAAACGCAGGAACTGACTCATCGGAACTGATCTAATCCAAGATCTATGATGGCAGCTGTCTGTGGGTATGTACCCATTCCTATCTGTTGGTTTGAAATAGGTACTGAATATAAATTTATGGTCAATCCTCTCAATGACAAGATCCAAAAAATGGATAGTGGATCTACTAGATTCGATGGTCAGGATTAGACCCCTATCATTGTCATTAAAAACCCAAAAGAAGTCTGCCAAGTCATCCTGGGTGCCAGTCTACAGGAGGAGGATGTCGTCTATGTACCGGGCCCACAGCAAAAGATGTGGGTTATCCATGGCATAGACGACATCCTCCTCCCGCCTGGCCATAAATAAATTGGCCAGGCTAGGAGCAAACTTAGCTCCCATTGCCACCCCCTTATGTTGCCGAAAAAAACGTCCGTCAAACCAAAAATATTTGTGTTGCGTGGCAAACTCAATCAGATCTACAATAAACTTAACCTAAAGGGGAGGCAAGGGAGGCATCTCTGTTGAGAAATCCGAGGACTGCATCTACACCTTTATTGTGCGGGATACAGGTGTAAAGAGATGCCACATCCGCAGTGGCCATAATTAGATCACCTGAATAGAAAACATTAGAAAGTAGTCTTATCACGTCTTTAGTGTTCTTAAGATAAGATGGCATATTACGCACTGATGGCTGTAGGAAAAAATCTATATATTTGCCTATTCTAAAGGTGACAGAGTCGATCCCGCTAATTATAGGCCGACCAGGGGGGTGCAGAGGGTCTTTATGAACTTTGGGCAAATAATAATGGGAATACGTGGAGCTAGGGGGACAAGGAATGATTTCTCTTTCTTATTTAAAATAAAGGTTTCAAAACCCTTGGACACCAGATTATGTCATTCCTTCTTGTATTTAGAAGTAGGATCACTAGGTAATTCCATATAGGTTTCACGGTCTCCTAAAATATGGTTCATTTTTTTCATATAGTCTGATTTGTTTAACAGAACTATGCCACCGCCTTTATCGGCGGGGCGAATCACCAGGTTTTTGTTATCACATAAAGACTTTAAACCAGTTTGGGGTAAAGAATTATAAAATTTACATTTGAGTGGAATTTTGGCCAAATCCTTTAACACTAAATCCCTAAACATGTGAATGGTAGGGGGGAGTTGTGTTGGAGGATTGAAAAGAGAGGGGTTAGATAAACCTGAATGTACTGTTTCGGACGTTGCCGCCCTAACAACGTTTCTAGTTGGATTAGAAATAATGTAACGTTGGATATTAATTTTTCTAATGAACTTATGTATGTCAATAAATGTGTTACATTTATTGAGCTTACATGGAGGGGCAAATTTTAGGCCCTTCTTTAGGACAACTTTTTCTTCCTGAGTCAAAACAGTATTGCTCAAGTTAAACACACCCTGACACGTTAGGTTCGCTTTCTCTTTTCTTCTCTGGCTCCTCCTCCCTCCTCGGGACCCTCTCGTTTCTGGACCCCTTTTTTTGCCTTGGGCAGGGGCGTTGCTAGGTGGCAAAAAGACCAGGGGCTTCAGCCCGAAGTCCAAGGCCGGCACGGGGGGGAGGGCCTCTAGTGGCGCTGAGTTTTTTTTGGTTGGGCGGAGGGGTTGTGTGGCGGGGGGTACGCTGACTTGCTGGTTGCTGCCTGGCTTACCAGTGCCCATCAATGCTGACCACTAAACTGACCTACCTACCTGACATACACTGACCTACCTGACATACACACACTGACCTACCTACCTGACATACACTGACCTACATACACTGACCTACCTGACATACACTGACCTACATACACTGACCTACCTGACCCACACTGACCTACCTGACCCACATACACTGACCTAGCTGATATGCACTGACCTACATACACTGACCTACCTGACTCACACTGACCTACATACACTGACCCACCCACACTGACCTACCTGACCCACACTGACCTACATACACTGACCCACACACACTGACCTACCTAAACCACACTGACCTACCTGACCCACACTGACTGGGTTAGACACAGGCAGGGGTGGTGAGGGGGGTTTAGACACAGGCAGGGGTGGTGGGGGGGGTTAGACACAGGCAGGGGTGGTGGGGGGGTTAGACACAGGCAGGGGTGGTGAGGCGGGTTAGACACAGGCAGGGGTGGTGAGGGGGGGTTAGACACAGGCAGGGGTGGTGAGGGGGGTTTAGACACAGGCAGGGGTGGTGAGGGGGGTTTAGACACAGGCAGGGGTGGTGGGGGGGGTTAGACACAGGCAGGGGTGGTGAGGGGGGGTTAGACACAGGCAGGGGTGGTGAGGCGGGTTAGACACAGGCAGGGGTGGTGAGGGGGGGTTAGACACAGGCAGGGGTGGTGAGGGGGGTTAGACACAGGAAGGGGTGGTGAGGGGGGGTTAGACACAGGCAGGGGTGGTGAGGGGGGGTTAGACACAGGCAGGGGTGGTGAGGGGGGTTAGACACAGGCAGGGGTGGTTAGACACAGGCAGGGGCGGTGAGGGGGGGTTAGACACAGGCAGGGGTGGTGAGGGGGGTTAGACACAGGAAGGGGTGGTGAGGGGGGGGTTAGACACAGGCAGGGGTGGTGAGGCGGGTTAGACACATGCAGGGGTGGTGAGGGGGGTTTAGACACAGGAAGTGGTGGTGAGGGGGGGTTAGACACAGGCAGGGCTGGTGTGGGGGGCTTAGACACAGGCAGGGGTGGTGAGGGGGGGTTAGACACAGGCAGGGGTGGTGAGGGGGGGTTAGACACAGGAAATGGTGGTGAGGGGGGGTTAGACACAGGCAGGGGTGGTGAGGGGGGGTTAGACAGGCAGGGGTGGTAAGGGGGGTTAGACACAGGCAGTGGTGGTGAGGGGGGGTTAGACACAGGAAGGGGTGGTGAGGGGGGGTTAGACACAGGCAGGGGTGGTGAGGGGGGATTAGACACAGGCAGGGGTGGTGGGGGGGGTTAGACACAGGAAGGGGTGGTGAGGGGGGGTTAGACACAGGCAGGGGTGGTGAGGCGGGTTAGACACAGGCAGGGGTGGTGAGGGGGGTTTAGACACAGGAAGTGGTGGTGAGGGGGTGTTAGACACAGGCAGGGCTGGTGAGGGCGGGTTAGACACAGGCAGGGCTGGTGAGGGGGGATTAGACACAGACAGGGCTGGTGAGGGGGGGTTAGACACAGGCAGGGCTGGTGAGGGGGGGTTAGACACAGGCAGGGGTGGTGAGGGGGGGTTAGACACAGGCAGGGGTGGTGAGGGGGGGTTAGACACAGGCAGGGGTGGTGAGGGGGGGTTAGACACAGGCAGGGGTGGTGAGGGGGGTTAGACACAGGCAGGCCTGGTGAGGGGGGGGTTAGACACAGGCAGGGCTGGTGAGGGGGGGTTAGACACAGGCAGGGGTGGTGAGGGGGGGGTAGACACAGGCAGGGGTGGTGAGGGGGGGTTAGACACAGGCAGGGGTGGTGAGGGGGGGTTAGACACAGGCAGGGGTGGTGAGGGGGGGTTAGACACAGGCAGGGGTGGTGAGGGGGGGTAGACACAGGCAGGGCTGGTGAGGGGGGGTTAGACACAGGCAGGGCTGGTGAGGGGGAGTAGACACAGGCAGGGGTGGTGAGGGGGGTTAGACACAGGCAGGGGTGGTGAGGGGGGGTTAGACACAGGCAGGGGTGGTGAGGGGGGTTAGACACAGGCAGGGCTGGTGAGGGGGGTTAGACACAGGCAGGGGTGGGGAGATGAGATCAATGGTGCTGACACTTACTTTCTCTCAGTGTCAGCCGCGCCTCCAGCGATCCCCCTTTCATCAGGGGGTCTCAGTGCACAGCAGGAAGCTCCTCCCCTCCGCTGTTAGCCATCAGCTCACTTGACACGACATGTCAGCAGCAGTAGGGGGGAGCCGTGGAAAGGATGGGCGGCGGTCCGCTGTGCCAGTATAGTAGCGAGTTCTCTGCCGTCACCTCTAAAAGCAGCGGCGCCGCCCAGGCCACCCTCACAGCGGGATAAGAAGTGGAGCGATCGGTGGGAGTTCCGCCACCATCTTCCTAGGCATCAATGTGCCGCCCCTCAGAACATGCCGCCCGGGACCCATGGTCCCACCAGGTCCCATGGTAGGGCCGGCCCTGCCCATGAGCACTAGCGCGGAGGAGGAGGAAGTGCAATCCTCCTCCGCTTTCAATGCTGGGAAGTGTGAGCACAGTGGGCAGTGACGTCACTGGTTGCTAGCCGCTAGGTGGCTATAGCAACCAGTGACCAAGAGTAGAATCAGGCGGGGGGTGGAGGCGGAGCTGGAGCCGGAGCCAGCGCTACCATGGCGCAGTCCGCCCCTGTCCCCGGCATTCTAGGACCGGGACAAGAGACTCGGGGCTATTAGCTCCAGGCTCGGGGCTGTAGCCCCAATAGCCACCCCCTAACGACGCCTCTGGCCTTGGGGGTCCTCAGAAAACCCCGAGCAACCCTAAAATTGGAATTGAGCTGTGGATGTCTATAAGGGGATGGGTCATAACCCGCATTAGGGAAGGGGTAGACATTTTCATTGTGCTGGTCCCGTAAAGGAGAATATCTATTGTACGTAGAAATAGGGGGGTGCCTGTAGTAGGGTGGATTGGAATGATTAGAGTAATAGGGGGGGTCTTGATAACGTATAGGGGATCCCTGGTAATAGGAGTTCTCCCGATCGTAGTAATGGTAATCACCATGATTGTGATAATTCCCCCTATTTCCACCCCTACCTCTTCTATTAGAATGGAGGCTCCTCCCCCTTTGTGTATTTTTAGGGGGAATGTACGCTAGGAAGTCAGCCCCTATATGGTGGGGGGCCTCTTCCCTGTGATTGGCCCTTATCCATAAAGGGTTTTGGGCGTACAGAAAGATCAGTAGAGGGAATTGGATTATCCTGGTTCAGGGTATTGGTTTCCATCACTGGCAGGGGTGGTGAGGGGGGGTTAGACACAGGCAGGGGTGGTGAGGGGGGGTTAGACACAGGCAGGGGTGGTGAGGGGGGGGGTTAGACACAGGCAGGGCTGGTGAGGGGGGGGTTAGACACAGGCAGGGCTGGTGAGGGGGGGTTAGACACAGGCAGGGGTGGTGAGGGGGGGGGTAGACACAGGCAGGGGTGGTGAGGGGGGGTTAGACACAGGCAGGGGTGGTGAGGGGGGGTTAGACACAGGCAGGGGTGGTGAGGGGGGTTAGACACAGGCAGGGGTGGGGAGATGAGATCAATGGTGCTGACACTTACTTTCTCTCAGTGTCAGCCGCGCCTCCAGCGATCCCCCTTTCATCAGGGGGTCTCAGTGCACAGCAGGAAGCTCATTCCCCTCCGCTGTTAGCCGTCAGCTCACTTGACACGACATGTCAGCAGCAGTAGGGGGGAGCCGTGGAAAGGATGGGCGGCGGTCCGCTGTGCCAGCATAGTAGCGAGTTCTCTGCCGTCACCTCTAAAAGCAGCGGCGCCGCCCAGGCCACCCTCACAGCGGGATAAGAAGTGGAGCGATCGGTGGGAGTTCCGCCACCATCTTCCTAGGCATCAATGTGCCGCCCCTCAGAACATGCCGCCCGGGACCCATGGTCCCACCAGGTCCCATGGTAGGGCCGGCCCTGCCCATGAGCACTAGCGCGGAGGAGGAGGAAGTGCAATCCTCCTCCGCTTTCAATGCTGGGAAGTGTGAGCACAGTGGGCAGTGACGTCACTGGTTGCTAGCCGCTAGGCGGCTATAGCAACCAGTGACCAAGAGTAGAGTCAGGCGGGGGGTGGAGGCGGAGCTGGAGCCGGAGCCAGCGCTACCATGGCGCAGTCCGCCCCTGTCCCCGGCATTCTAGGACCGGGACAAGAGACTCGGGGCTATTAGCTCCAGGCTCGGGGCTGTAGCCCCAATAGCCACCCCCTAACGACGCCTCTGGCCTTGGGGGTCCTCAGAAAACCCCGAGCAGCCCTAAAATTGGAATTGAGCTGTGGATGTCTATAAGGGGATGGGTCATAACCCGCATTAGGGAAGGGGTAGACATTTTCATTGTGCTGGTCCCGTAAAGGAGAATATCTATTGTACGTAGAAATAGGGGGGTGCCTGTAGTAGGGTGGATTGGAATGATTAGAGTAATAGGGGGGGTCTTGATAACGTATAGGGGATCCCTGGTAATAGGAGTTCTCCCGATCGTAGTGATGGTAATCACCATGATTGTGATAATTCCCCCTATTTCCACACCTACCTCTTCTATTAGAATGGAGGCTCCTCCCCCTTTGTGTATTTTTAGGGGGAATGTACGCTAGGAAGTCAGCCCCTATATGGTGGGGGGCCTCTTCCCTGTGATTGGCCCTTATCCATAAAGGGTTTTGGGCGTACAGAAAGATCAGTAGAGGGAATTGGATTATCCTGGTTCAGGGTATTGGTTTCCATCACTGGATTGGAAACAGGCAAAGTGGTTGATTTCTGCCACCCAAACACTCTACTCGCCTTGTAATCTCCTATGTCACGAGAGTATTTTTTATGTTTCTTGGTTTTTTGATCTTTGTCTTCTTTAACCACTTGAAGACCGCCGCACGACGATGTACATCGGCAGAGCGGCACGGGCAGGCAAAAGGACTTACAGGTACGTCCTTGCCTGCCCGCGGGTGGGGGGTCCGATCGGACCCCCCGGTGCCTGCGGTGGTCGTCAAATCCTCCCTGGCGATCGGTGGTGAGGGGGAGGCCATCCATTCGTGGCCCCCCCCCTCGCGATCACTCCCAGCCAATGGGATCATTTCCCTGCCTCTGTATTGTACACAGAGGCAGAGGAAATGATGTCATCTCTCCTCGGCTCGGCATTTTCCGTTCTGGCGCCGAGGAGAGAAGACTGGAATGTGAGTGCACAACAAACACACATACAGTAGAACACGCCAGGCATACAATACACCCCCGATTACCCCCCGATCACCCCTCCCCCACGTCACACTGACACAAGCAGGTTTTTTGTTTTGGTTTTGTTTTTTTTCTGATTACTGCATGGTGTCAGTTTGTGACAGTTACTGTGGTGGGACAGTAACTGTTAGCCCCCTTTACCCCCCTAACCCCCCCAATAAAGTTTTAACCCCTTGATCAACCCCCGTCACCAGTGTCGCTAAGCGATCATTTTTCTGATCGCTGTATTAGTGTCGCTGGTGACGCTAGTTAGGGACGTAAATATTTAGGTTCACTGTCAGCGTTTTATAGCGACAGGGACCCCCATATACTATCTAATAAATGTTTTAACCCCTTGATTGCCCCCTAGTTAACCCTTTCACCACTGATCACCGTATAACTGTTACGGGTGACGCTGGTTAGTTCGTTTATTTTTTATAGTGTCAGGACACCCGCCATTTATTACCGAATAAAGGTTTAGCCCCCTGATCGCCCGGCGGTGATATGTGTCACCCCAGGCAGCGTCAGATTAGCGCCAGTACCGCTAACACCCACGCACGCAGCATACGCCTCCCTTAGTGGTATAGTATCTGAACGGATCAATATCTGATCCGATCAGATCTATACTAGCGTCCCCAGCAGTTTAGGGTTCCCAAAAACGCAGTGTTAGCGGGATCAGCCCAGATTCCTGCTAGCACCTGTGTTTTGCCCCTCCGCCTGGCCCAGCCCACCCAAGTGCAGTATCGATCGATCACTGTCACTTACAAAACACTAAATGCATAACTGCAGCGTTCGTAGAGTCAGGCCTGATCCCTGCGATCGCTAACAGTTTTTTTGGTAGCGTTTTGGTGAACTGGCAAGCACCAGCCCCAGGCAGCGTCAGGTTAGTGCCAGTACCGCTAACACCTACGCACGCACCGTACACCTCCCTTAGTGGTGTAGTATCTGAACGGATCAATATCTGATCCGATCAGATCTATACTAGCGTCCCCAGCAAATTAGGGTTCCCAAAAACGCAGTGTTAGCGGGATCAGCCCAGATACCTGCTAGCACCTGCATTTTGCCCCTCCGCCCGGCCTGCCCAGCCCACCCAAGTGCAGTATCGATCGATCACTGTCACTTACAAAACACTAAACGCATAACTGCAGCGTTCGCAGAGTCAGGCCTGATCCCTGCGATCGCTAACAGTTTTTTTGGTAGCGTTTTGGTGAACTGACAAGCACCAGCCCCAGGCAGCGTCAGGTTAGTTCCAGTAGCGCTAACACCCACGCACGCACCGTACAACTCCCTTAGTGGTGTAGTATCTGAACGGATCAATATCTGATCCGATCAGATCTATACTAGCATCCCCAGCAGTTTAGGGTTCCCAAAAACGCAGTGTTAGCGGGATCAGCCCAGATTCCTGCTAGCACCTGCGTTTTGCCCCTCCGCCCGGCCCAGCCCACCCAAGTGCAGTATCAATCGATCACTGTCACTTACAAAACTCTAAACGCATAACTGCAGCGTTCGCAGAGTCAGGCCTGATCCCTGCGATCGCTAACAGTTTTTTTGGTAGCGTTTTGGTGAACTGGCAAGCACCAGCAGCCTAGTACACCCTGGTCGTAGTCAAACCAGCACTGCAGTAACACTTGGTGACGTGGCGAGTCCCATAAGTGCAGTTCAAGCTGGTGACGTGGCAAGCACAAGTAGTGTCCCGCTGCCACCAAGAAGAAGACAAACAGGTCCGTCGTGCCCATAATGCCCTTCCTGCTGCATTCGAAAATCCTAATTGGGAACCCACCACTTCTGCAGCCCCGTACTTCCCCCATTCACATCCCCAACCAAATGCAGTCGGCTGCATGAGAGGCATTTTCTTTATGTCCTCCCGAGTACCCCTACCCAACGAACCCCCCAAAAAAGATGTTGTGTCTGCAGCAAGCGTGGATATAGGCGTGACACCCGCTATTATTGTCCTGACAATCCTGGTCTTTGCATTGGTGAATGTTTTGAACGCTACCATGCACTAGTTGAGTATTAGCGTAGGGTACAGCATTGCACAGATTAGGCGCCATTTCACAGGGTCTCCCAAGATGCCATCGCATTTTGAGAGACCCGAACCTGGAAAAAAAATATATATATACGGTAAATATATAAAAAAAAATAAATACCGTATTTATCGGCGTATTACACGCACAGGCGTATAACACGCACATTCATTTTAAGAGGTGAAGTTTCAGGAAAAAAAATTAATTTTAAATAAGGAATGCCCATCTGCAGCCTCACAAGTGCCAACAATGCAGCCTCATCAGTCCACATCAATGCAGCCTCACCATTGCCATCAATGCAGCAGCCTTGCCATTGCCATCAATGCAGCAGCCTCCCCATTGCCATCAATGCAGCAGCCTCACCATTGCCATCAATGCAGCAGCCTCACCATTGCCATCAATGCAGCCTGATCGATGCCCATCTGCAGGACAGGGAGGGGGGTGGGATGAGCACCGACAGATTACATACAGTGAGAATCTCCTTTGATAGACAGAACAGTGATCCAATGGCGTCCCAGGAGACGGAGATTCTCCCAGGAGATTCTCACTGTATTTAATCTGACGGCGCTCGTCTCGACCCCTTCCCTGTCCCCTCCGAGGCAGCTAAAATTTAAGTATTGGCGTATAACACGCACGCACTATTTGCACCCAATTTTCATGGTGAAAAAGTGAGTGTTATACACCAATAAATACAGTAGTTGTTTTATTGTTCTCTCTCTCTCTATTCTCTCTCTATTGTTCTGCTCTTTTTTACTGTATTCTTTTCTGCAATGTTTTATTGTTATTATGTTTTATCATTATTGCTTTTCAGGTATGCAATTTTTTATACTTTACCGTTTACTGTGTTTTATTGGTAACCATTTTTATGTCTTCAGGTACGCCATTCACGACTTTGAGTGGTTATACCAGGATGATGCCTGCAGATTTAGGTATCATCTTGGTATTATTCTTTTCAGCCAGCGGTCGGCTTTCATGTAAAAGCAATCCTAGTGGCTAATTAGCCTCTAGACTGCTTTTACAAGCAGTGGGAGGGAATGCCCCCCCCACCGTCTTCCATGTTTTTCTCTGGCTCTCCTGTCCCAACAGGGAACCTGAGAATGCAGCCGGTGATTCAGCCAGCTGACCATAGAGCTGATCAGAGACCAGAATGGCTCCAAACATCTCTATGGCCTAAGAAACCGGAAGCTACGAGCATTTCATGACTTAGATTTCACCGGATGTAAACAACGCCATTGGGAAATTGGGAAAGCATTTTATCACACCGATCTTGGTGTGGTCAGATGCTTTGAGAGCAGAGGAGAGATCTAGGGTCTAATGCTGCGTACACACGGTCGGACTTTTCAGCTACAAAAGTCCAACGGACGCTGACGGACTAAAGCTGGCTGGTAATCCGATCGTGTGTGGGCTTCTCCGGACTTTCAACGTACTTTTTTAGCCTCAAATCCGACGTACTTTAGATTTGAAACATGCTTCAAATCTTTACGTCGTAACTACGACGGACCCCGAAGTCCGCTCGTCTGTATGCTAGTCCTACGGACAAAAACCCACGCTAGGGCAGCTATTGGCTACTGGCTATCAACTTCCTTATTTTAGTCCGGTGTACGTCATCACGTACGAATCCGTCGGACTTTTGTGTGGTCGTGTGTAGGCAAGTCTGTTCGTTAGAAAGTCTGCCGCAAGTCCGCCGCAAATCCGCCGAAAGTCCGCCGAAAGTCTGTCGGACAGGCTGTCGGACTTTTGTAGATGAAAAGTCAGACCGTGTGTACGCGGCATAATAGACCAAAATTTTTTCAAATAAGAGTACCTGTCACTACCTATTGCTATCATAGGGGATATTTACATTCCCTGAAATAACAATAAAAATGATAAAAAAAAAAAATGAAAGGAACAGTTTAAAAATAAGATAAAAAAGCAAAAAAATAATAAAGAAAAAAAAAAAAAAAAGCACCTGTGTCGCTCCCTGCTCTCTCGCTAAGGCGAACGCAAGCGGCGGTCTGACGTCAAACGTAAACAGCAATTGCACCATGCATGTGAGGTATCACCGCAAAGGTCAGATCGAGGGCAGTCATTTTAGCAGTAGACCTCCTCTGTAAATCTAAAGTGGTAACCTGTAAAGGCTTTTAAAGGCTTTGAAAAATGTATTTATTTTGTTGCCACTGCACGTTTGTGCGCAATTGTAAAGCATGTCATGTTTGGTATCCATGTACTCGGCCTAAGATCTTTTTTTTTATTTCATCAAACATTTGGGCAATATAATGTGTTTTAGTGCATTAAAATTTAAAAAAGTGTGTTTTTTCCCCAAAAAATGCGTTTGAAAAATCGCTGCGCAAATACTGTGTGAAAAAAAAAATGAAACACCCACCATTTTAATCTGTAGGGCATTTGCTTTAAAAAATTTATAATGTTTGGGGGTTCAAAGTAATTTTCTTGCAAAAAAAAATAATTTTTTCATGTAAACAAAAAGTGTCAGAAAGGGCTTTGTCTTCAAGTGGTTGGAAGAGTGGGTGATGTGTGACATAAGCTTCTAAATGTTGTGCATAAAATGCCAGGACAGTTCAAACCCCCCCCCCCAAATGACCCCATTTTGGAAAGTAGACACCCCAAGCTATTTGCTGAGAATCATGTCGAGTCCATGGAATAAGTTTATATTGTGACACAAGTTGCGGGAAAGAGACAAATTTTTTTTTTTTTTGCACAAAGTTGTCACTAAATGATATATTGCTCAAACATGCCATGGGAATATGTGAAATTACACCCCAAAATACATTCTGCTGCTTCTCCTGAGTACGGGGATATCACATGTGTGAGACTTTTTGGGAGCCTAGCTGCGTACGGGACCCCGAAAACCAAGCACTGCCTTCAGGCTTTCTAAGGGCGTACATTTTTTATTTCACTCTTCACTGCCTATCACAGTTTCGGAGGCCATGGATAGCCCAGGTGGCACAAAACCCCTCCAAATGACCCCATTTTGGAAAGTAGACACCCCAAGCTATTTGCTGAGAGGTATAGTGAGTATTTTGCAGACCTCGCTTTTTGTCACAAAGTTTTGAAAATTGAAAAAAGAAAAAAAAAAGTTTTTTCTTGTCTTTCTTCATTTTCAAAAACAAATGAGAGCTGCAAAATACTCACCATGCCTCTCAGAAATTAGCTTAGGGTGTCTAGTTTCCAAAATGGGGTCATTTGGGGGGGTTTTGTGCCACTTGGGCATTCCATGGCCTCCGAAACTGTGATAGGCAGTGAAGAGTGAAATCAAAATTTTACACCCTTAGAAATCCTGAAGGCGGTGATTGGTTTTTGGGGCCCCGTACGCGGCTAGGCTCCCAAAAAGTCCCACACATGTGGTATCCCCATACTCAGGAGAAGCAGCTAAATGTATTTTGGGGTGCAATTCCACATATGTCCATGGCCTGTGTGAGCAATATATCATTTAGTGACAACTTTGTGCAAAAAAAAAAATGTGTCACTTTCTCGCAACTTGTGTCAAAATATAAAATATTCCATGGACTCAACATGCCTCTCAGCAAATAGCTTGGGGTGTCTACTTTCCAAAATGGGGTCATTTGGGGGGGGGGGTTTGTGCCATCTGGGCATTTTATGGCCTTCAAAACTGTGATAGGTAGTGAGGAGTGAAATCAAAAATATACGACCTTAGAAATCCTGAAGGCGGTGATTGGTTTTCGGGGCCCCGTACGTGGTTAGGCTCCCAAAAGGTCACACACATGTGGTATCCCTGGACTCAGGAGAAGCAGCTGAATGTATTTTGGGGTGCAATTCCACATAGGCCCATGGCCTGTGTGAGCAATAACGGAAAATTGTATACTCACCTTTCCGTAATTTTCCTTTCCTGACGCATCTTCATGGCAGCACACACTGGGGTTGTGACTCCGCCCCCACAACCTGACAGGATTGGTTTAGCTATAAAAGTTGAAGAGAGATGACCCCCACCATTCTCAGTATATATCATCTTAAGACAGGGTGGGAATCTGTGTGCTGCCATGAAGATGCGTCAGGAAAGGAAAATTACGGAAAGGTGAGTATACAATTTTCCGTTTTCCTGACGCCTCCATGGCAGCACACACTGGGAAATAACTCGCCAGTCGGGAGGATGCAATTAAAGTTTTATTATACTAAAGAGCTGTGGAATTGGCTGTAATAATGGATCTGCCAAAGTCTGCTGTAGTTAGATACGCAGAATCAATCTTATAGTGAGAAGTAAATGTATGTCTTGACGACCAGGTAGCTGCCTTACAGATTGTCTCCGGTGAAACTCTGCAGTATGCTGCCCATGAGGTTGCCACTGCCCTGGTTGAGTGTGCCCTGATGCCTTCTGGGATGGCTAGTTGCTGAGATGAATATGCCTTCTTAATGGTGTTGACCAGCCAGGATGCGATTGTTCGGGAAGTTGCTGGATGACCTCTCCTAGGACCGTGAGGGATTATGAGAAGAGTATCTGATTTTCTGAAAGAGGCTGTGGCTTCCAAATAGCTGGTAATGATAGTTTTAACATCCAATGCATGAGGTTCACCCTGGTCGTTAGTAAAGGATGGAAGGTTGATATCTTGATTATAATGAAAAGAAGATGATACCTTGGGAGTGAAACGTTCCGAGGGTCTTAGTACCACTCTATCGGGATAGAAGACTAAGTAAGGTTCTGTTATTAATAGCGCTTTGAGTTCTGAAACTCTTCTAGCGGATGTAATGGCGATCAGGAAGGTTACTTTCAAAGTCAGGTTCCAAAGTGAGATTGATTCAATTGGCCAAAAAGGAGGTTTGGATAATGCATCGAGTACTGTGGAGAGATTCCAAGCTGGAAATGTGGGTTTCTTTGGAGGTCTGATTTTTAAGCAAGCCCTCATGAACTGAATCACTAGCGGATGTAGTGCCCATCTAATGCCTGTTTTAGCTGAAAGAGCCGAAATCTGGACTTTAAGAGTACTTGAGCTTAAGCCTTTGGAAATACCCAACTGAAGGAATTCCAGAACTTGTGGTGTCTCTGGTGATACTGGGTTCCATTTTCTTTGTTGGGCCAGAGAACAAAACTTATTCCATACTTGTGAGTATGTCTTGTTGGTGGTATTTTTCCTCGCTTGTAGAAGAGTAGAAATGACCTCCTGCGAGTATCCCTGTTCTAACAGCCGAGTCCTTTCAATTTCCATGCTGTCAAGTGTAACTTCTCTGGAGCTGGGTGTAGAAATTGACCCTGGGACAGAAGGTCCGATGTTACTGGGAGAGGAAGCGGTTGTTGTAAGCTGAGCTGTAGTAAGGTTGTGAACCATGGTCTCCTCGGCCAAAAAGGAATTATGGCTATTACTGTCGCTGATGATTTCCGAAGCCTGGATAGGAACCTTGCAATTAAGGGTACTGGAGGAAAAATGTAACCCAACTTGAACTTCCACGGATGGGTCAAACAATCCATCCCCTCGGCCGATGGGAAGGCTGCTCTCGCCAGGAATCTTCGACATTTGGTGTTTGCAGGTGTGGCTGCTAGGTCGATCTCTGGTGTTCCCCAGGTTCTTGAAAGAAGGGAGAAGGCCTGTTGGCTCAATGACCACTCGTTGTTTGAGAGCAGTTCCCTGCTCAAATAGTCGGCCAGCATGTTCTGAGCTGCTGGGACATATACCGCTTTCAGGTCTATTAGGTGTACTTGAGCCCACTCCATGATAGGGCGTACCTCCTGCATCAAAGAGCGACTCCTCGTCCCTCCTTGCCTCTGGATATACGTTACAGCGACTTTGTTGTCCATTCGAATTACGACATTCTTCTCTACCAGATATGGAGTGAAGGCCAGGAGTGCCTGAAAAGCTGCTCTGAGCTCTAGTATATTGGATACCATCCCATGAGCCTGGAACCTCCATTGCCCCTGAGATGCTAGATTCTGGTAATGGGCTCCCCATCCTAGCTGGCTGGCATCTGAGGTGACCACCTCTGGTTGTGGAGAAACTAGAGGTTTGTATCTCTTGAGATTTTTGGGACGTGTCCACCACCACATCGATTGCTTCACATACCTGTGTATGTAGATTTGCTGAAGCATTGATACTCCATCCCACTGCCTCAGAAATGAATTCTGAAAGATTCTTGTGTGCCATTGAGACCACTGGATCATGGGCAGGGTTGCGGACATGGAGCCCAGGATACTCATGCATACTCTGGCTGGCAAGTGTGTAACCGAGATTAGTCTCTGAATTTTCTGAATCAGAGGCATGATTTTCTCCTGAGGAAGTTGTACTCTGTTTAGGATGGTGTCTAGTTCCGCACCTAAAAAAATCATCTTCTGAGTGGGCTGAAGCTTGCTCTTCTGCCAGTTCACCAGCCAACCGAATTTTTGCAGAGTTAATAGTAGGATTTCTCGGTGTTGTATCAAGATCTGGCGACTTTCTGCTAGAAGAAGTATATCGTCCAGATAATGATGTACTCTTAGACCTTTTTCTCTGAGGTATGCGATGAGAGGCAGGAGAACTTTGGTGAAGGTCCTGGGAGCTGACGAGATGCCGAAGGGTAGGCATTGGAACTGGAAGTGATGTTGTTTGATTGAAAAGCGGAGAAACCTTTGAAAAGCAGGGTGTATTGGGATGTGAAGATAGGCGTCTGATAAGTCTACGGACAGCATCCAATCTCCTAGATTCACAGCTAATAGTATGGACTGTAGGCTTTCCATCTTGAAGGTCTCTAACTTGATATTTTTGTTTAGTCTCTTTAGGTCCAGTACTGGCCGATAATCCCCCGTTTTCTTTTTTACCAGAAACAGAGGGGAGTAAAAACCTCTTCCTTTTTGACATGGTGGAACCTCCAAAATTGCCTCCTTTTGTTTTAGTTCCATTATGTATTCCAGAAGGATTCTTTTCTTGTCTGGAGAAGCTGGAAGTTTGGTTGGCAGAAAGTGGTTCCTGGGTATCTTGTTCAGGAATCTCCATCTGTGACCGTACCTGATTGTAGAAATGGTCCAATGGTCCCTGATGTTTTCTGACCATATTTGTATGAATTTCTTTAGTCTGGCGCCCACCCCTGGAGGATGGGCGGGCGTACCTTCAAAAGGACTTCTGTTGCTCGGTAGAAGGGGTGGTCTTGGTTTTTCGCATCCTCAGGAAAGAAGACTGAGTGTTCTTCCAGTTTCTCTTAAACTCTCTGCCTGGTCTGTAGGTTTTGGCTTCTCTGTACCTTTCGGGAAGGTTACCTTTATAAGCAGGACCTCTTGGTCTCTTGGGTCTCCTGTCAGAGGGAATGAGCCCCGATTTCCCCCCTGTCACCTTAGAAATTGCTGTATCCAATTTGGAGCCGAAGAGATTGGAACCATCATAGGGAATTCTACACCAATTTGTTTTTGATGCTGCGTCGGCTACCCATGGTTTTAGCCACAAAGCTCGTCTTGCCATCACCGAGGCTAACATTGCCCGGGCCGAGCACCTAATAATGTCCACGGAGGCTTCTGCGATAAAATCGCCCGCTAATTTAAGTTCTTGTAGGGATGAAATTACTTTCTCCAAGTCTATCTCTCCCTGAAGAGATTTTTCAATATTGACAGCCCAGCCTGTAATGGCTCTACCAACTGCTGCCGTGGTGACTGCTGGTCTGCAAGCGCCCCCTGCTGTGGAGTAGGCTTTTTTGAGTTCTAGGTCAATTTTCCGATCTAGGACGTCGCGGAAGGAGACAGCATCTTCAATGGGTAGGGTGACATGTCTTGCCAGACGCATTAAAGAGGCATCCACCACCGGGGCATTAATTAAGGAGGTGACGTTAGGTTCTCTTAAAGGGTACATCTTTGCAAGTCTATTGTTTAAGTTAGGTCTCTTGTCGGATCTTTCCCATTCATCTTTAATTAAATCATTCAGCTCTTCGATGAAGGGGAAGGTTTCTGGATCCCTCTTCAGGTTCGGAAAATATTTCCGCGTTTTTTGAGGTATTTCCTCGGATTCTTCCCAACCTATGGCCTCTTTGACAGACTTTGCAAAGGGTTCGACCAAGGTGAAATCAAAACCTGTTGGTACTTCCGGATCTTCGTTATCTGAAGGAGACTCTTCTGCCCCTGCCTCGATCGCTGGGCGAGGAGGAGCCATGGAAGTACTTGGGTCTGACCTGGTCGGCAGGGGTGCAGTTGACTCCATTATAGATTCTCTGACTGATTCTCGAATCAGGTCCGTTACTTCCCTGACGTCTGAATCTCTATCCTTCGTAGCTTCATTGAAGCACGAGCGACATACCAATTTATCTGGCAAAGCAGTAGCGCCACATACCCAACAGCAATTGGCCGCGGGACGAGTGTGCTGGGTTTGCCTGCGATGTGACGAAGGTGATCTTCTATGATGAGATCGGCTACGTCGAGAACGACTGTGGCGTGAGTGGCCATGCCGTGAATGGCTGCGGCGTGAGTGCTTGTGACGAGATGATGAGCGTGATCGGCTTCTGCGGGATCTTCTGCTTGAGGCATGGCTTGATCTCTCCTTGCGTCTTGATTCAGACCTGGAGGGACTGATAGAAGAAGTCTTGTCAGCAGCTGTGCGCTCTTTTTTCTCTCTCTTCAATACTTACCATACGGACAGCCTCTTACCTTACTGGACGTGGGTGGTCTGCTTGGGCAGTGGTCTCCATGAGCAGAGAGGAGGAAGGTAGGCAGGAATAAAGGAGGTCTGGAAGAGTTTAAAAAGAGGAGGACAGATATATATACATATATATACAATACCTGGATAATACTAACAATATATATATATATTTAATTATTACATACATTATTATTATTATTTTTATTTATATTTTTAAAACCCTTGTAACGAAGGATCAGGAAGGAAAACAAGAGCTTACCAGTTTCCAGAGAAAATTTTGCTCCAGGATGCAAGGAAAAGGCAGGCAAAAACGAGCAGGATACCAAACTGCTGTTTTCTTTTTTTCTTTAAGAGCCAGAACTCTTTTTTAAATAGACCGCCGCCGTCGCGCCAAAAATGACGCTTCGCGCATGCGCAGAAGCGCCGCGACGGCTCCGGCGCCATGTTGGGAGCTGGCAAAACAGTAGACTGTCCCCATGTGACTCCTCCGCACATGCGCAATGCGGAACGAGACGCGCCGCCGGCCATCTTGAGCGCTGTGGGACTACAGAGCCCAGAGAAAAGAAACATAAGAATTTCCAGGCAAAAATAACTTACAGGGGAGATGAGGTTTAAGAAGTGGAGACCACTGCAAACTGAAGCTTCTTTAAAGCTTACTCTGTGCCAGATAATCCATGTTGCCGCCCCTGAGACCACCAGAGTGGGGATTCCCTCCATAGAAGCTCCTTTAGAGACTGTACAGGAGGGACTTCCAAACAGGAGAGGCTTGAACCTGCTGGGGCGATGCGGTAAGAGGCTCTGCGATGTCCAACCATCTTGTCAGGTGAGGATAAAAAAGAGAATGGTGGGGGTCATCTCTCTTCAACTTTTATAGCTAAACCAATCCTGTCAGGTTGTGGGGGCGGAGTCACAACCCCAGTGTGTGCTGCCATGGAGGCGTCAGGAAATATCATTCAGTGACAACTTTTTGTAATTTTTTTTTTTGTCATTATTCAATCACTTGGGACAAAAAAAAAATATTCAATGGGTTCAACATGCCTCTCAGCAATTTCCTTGGGGTGTCTACTTTCCAAAATGGGGTCATTTGGGGGGGGGGTTGTACTGCCCTGACATTTTAGCACCTCAAGAAATGACATAGGCAGTCATAAACTAAAAGCTGTGTAAATTCCAGAAAATGTACCCTAGTTTGTAGACGCTATAACTTTTGCGCAAACCAATAAATATACGCTTATTGACATTTTTTTTTACCAAAGACATGTGGCCGAATACATTTTGGCCTAAATGTATGATTAAAATTGAGTTTATTGGATTTTTTTTATAACAAAAAGTAGAAAATATCATTTTTTTAAAAAATTTCGGCCTTTTTCCATTTATAGCGCAAAAAATAAAAACTGTAGAGGTGATCAAATACCATCAAAAGAAAGCTCTATTTGTGGGAAGAAAAGGACACAAATTTCGTTTGGGTACAGCATTGCATGACCGCGCAATTAGCAGTTAAAGCAACCCAGTGCCAAATTGGAAAAAGACCTCTGGTCCTTAGGCAGCATAATGGTCCAGGGCTAAAGTGGTTAATCAGGTGTGCCTGTAAGTTGGAAGACAGGGTATTGTATTCAACTGAATTCTTATATACCAGCAATTTGTCTTTTAACTCCTTGATCTCCTGATCCAAAATAGAAAGACGGTTATGCTTTTTACCGATAATTAAACCAAGGAAGTCAATACCGGCATCATTAAAGTATTTAAACCAAGAATCGAGATCAGTTTCACCTTGTTGTGGGTGAATGTCCCACCTAAGACTACGTGGGATCATACCCTCTGACACATACTGCTCTAAAAATGCTAGTCCCACTGAACCCACTGAATTTAGTCCCACTGAAGGTGAAGTTCTGAGACCATGATGTTTTTCAGTCTCATAAAAAGCCCTCCTATTTCTGTGTCGTTGTTGGTAGCAACAAACACACCTTCGGTGTTTACCACCCTGGATGCACTTGTAATCAAAAACATCCATATTAAGACCTCAAGAAAAGGCTAATACGCTGCAGCCGTAATATGTGTCCACTCAAAATAACAAGAAAATATAAGTAATACAGCGCTGCGTAAGGAAGGAAGTAGATAGCAGCCAACACACCTATAGACTCAAGTGTTAAAAAAATATATAAAAAAGTGTAGCGCTATAACTTAAAAATTAAGTGAATAGTGTTTTAAACACCCATATATAACAAACAATTAAGTGTGATCAAAAAATTATGATGCACTATATATAGTACAAATACAATTGTAAAGACTATAAACAGTATTACAATAAGTGAAAAAGACACTGTGTAGTATTAGTATGAACTAGGTATAATACACTGTGTGTAATATATAAGTAATGTGAACAAAATTACAATAAAGTCCAAAAAAATCAGATGGGGTTGACACCACTCAGAACTCATATAACAAAAGTCCACCAAGTTTATAGGCCATAGGGGGCTTGCCAAGGGCAAATGCCCAGGCAGGACATGTGTCTATCAGGTCAGAAAAAGCTAAGGGATCAACTGGATCAAATGGGTAAATAGAGATAACAGAAGTGGACAGAGAAAACTGATGGTAGTTCAGAAGCCGTCACCGAAGACAGGAACAGTCACTGTGTAGTATTAGTATGAACTAGGTATAATACACTGTGTGTAATATATAAGTAATGTGAACAAAATTACAATAAAGTCCAAAAAAATCAGATGGGGTTGACACCACTCAGAACTCATATAACAAAAGTCCACCAAGTTTATAGGCCATAGGGGGCTTGCCAAGGGCAAATGCCCAGGCAGGACATGTGTCTATCAGGTCAGAAAAAGCTAAGGGATCAACTGGATCAAATGGGTAAATAGAGATAACAGAAGTGGACAGAGAAAACTGATGGTAGTTCAGAAGCCGTCACCGAAGACAGGAACAGTCACCGAAGACATCGAGAGGCTTAACGGATGTAGTTGACTTGAGAGGACTTACGTCATCCAAGTCAAAAAAGGCTTCGAGACCAACTGGTCAGAATGAAGCGTCTTCTCAGGTATCCGCAATGACTTCCAAACCAAGATGGCAGTTCAACTTCCACGGTTATCCGCACAGCATAGAAAATGGTATTCCCATAAAGGTCACAGACGAATTTTCATGTACCATGCGAGAAATAGATGAAAGGACTCACATAGCATGATAACGTAAACACTGGTTTATTAAAAAAGGTCAAAAATAAACTCACATCTTAGAAGATCATCAAAACACAGATTCGAATAGCGGTAATGCGAAGGGTCCACCCAACGCGTTTCTGCTTAAGAGCCGTCATCTGGGGTACGGACCCCCCCCACCTCACTGCTATATAAAGCACTAATGACCCCTTATGGAAGTGTCATAGAACCAGAAGTAAAAAGATCACATCACTTCCGGTTAGATAAAATTTTAAAATTGAATTGGCCAATATATGCATAAAGTTCCCAAGTAATATTAAACCCACACAAGAAAACAATATACTTGAATTATCATCATATATTAAAAAAGAAAAGACACTGGCCCCAGGAAGTGAAAAAACGGGACCAAGCCTCGTTTTTATAACGTAGCTTAATAGGCTACCTGTATTGCACAAGGCTTCGCCTCGTTCAACCCATATAGCATGATGTCATAACGCCGCACCAACGTCGTGGCGTCACAGCGTTCTGTGGGGAAGTAGACCAAGCCTCAATTTGAGGCTGGTCACATGACCCTGTATTGAGATGGCGTCAGAACTTGACGTCGTGACGCTGCACTCGCGCCACAGCGTCACAGCGTTCCACAGGAAAATGATCAAGCCTCGTTCTGAGGCTGATTACATGACCTACTGCTAAGATGGACATAACGTACGCAGCAGGGCGTAGTTAATGCAGCGCTTCACAGCGCTACAAATTACAACAGCGGCGGCACGGTCCCTCATGGATAACAAACTAGTGAACAATCCTCTATGAGGATGGGCACATGGCTACCCTACATTACACAATGAAAATAGAAAAATGAAAAATAAAATATGAAAAATGATAAAATATCAAAAATCAACTGCAGCTAGAGACGTTGTCAGTAAAACAACAGAGTCACCACTGATGAACAAATTGGTCAACCACAATTGAATCCTTTGGTCGACCACAATTGCGGATACCTGAGAAGACGCTTCAATCTGACCAGTTGGTCTCTAAGCCTTTTTTGGCTTAGTCAACTACATCCGTTAAGCCTCTCTATGTCTTCGGTGACTGTTCCTGTCTTCGGTAGGGATGAGCTTCGAGTTCGAGTCGAACTCATGTTCGACTCGAACATTGGCTGTTCGCAAGTTCGCCGAACAGCGAACAATTTGGGGTGTTCGCGGCAAATTCGAATGCCGCAGAACAACCTTTAAAAGTCTATGGGAGAAATCAAAACTGCTAATTTTAAAGGCTTATATGCAAGTTATTGTCATAAAAAGTGTTTGGGGACCCGGGTCCTGCCCCAGGGGACATGGATCAATGCAACAAAAAGTTTTAAAAACAGCCGTTTTCAGGAGCAGTGATTTTAATAATGCTTAAAGTCAAAAAATAAAAGTGTAATATCCCTTTAAATTTCGTACCTGGGGGGTGTCTATAGTATGCCTGTAAAGGGGCGCATGTTTCCCGTGTTTAGAACAGTCTGACAGCAAAATGACATTTCGAAGGAAAAAACCCATTTAAAACTACCCGCGGCTATTGCATTGCCGACAATACACATAGAAGTTCATTGATAAAAACGGCATGGGAATTCCCCACAGGGAAACCCCGAACCAAAATTTAAAAAAAAAAATGCCGTGGGAGTCCCCCTAAATTCCATACCAGGCCCTTCAGGTCTGGTATGGATATTAAGGGGAACCCCGGCCAAAATTTAAAAAAAAAATGACGTGGGGTTCCCCCTAAATTCCATACCAGACCCGAAGGGTCTGGTATGGATTTTAAGGGGAACCCCGCGCCAAAAAAAAAAAAAACGGGGTGGGATCTCCCCAAAAATCCATACCAGACCCTTATCCGAGCATGCAACCTGGCAGGTCGCAGGAAAAGAGGGGGGGACGAGAGTGCGCCCCCCCCTCCTGAACTGTACCAGGCCACATGCCCTCAACATTGGGAGGGTGCTTTGGGGTAGCCCCCCAAAACACCTTGTCCCCATGTTGATGAGGACAAGGGCCTCATCCCCACAACCCTGGCCAGTGGTTGTGGGGGTCTGCGGGCGGGGGGCTTATCGGAATCTGGAAGCCCCCTTTAACAAGGGGACCCCCAGATTCCGCCCCCCCCCCCTGTGTGAAATGGTAAGGGGTACTTACCCCTACCATTTCACTAAAAAACTGTCAAAAATATTAAAAATGACAAGAGA
Organism: Lithobates clamitans; assembly: GCA_037952925.1. Classification (NCBI taxonomy): domain Eukaryota; kingdom Metazoa; phylum Chordata; class Amphibia; order Anura; family Ranidae; genus Lithobates; species Lithobates clamitans. The sequence goes on along the minus strand of JBBGZY010000412.1, from coordinate 229,912 downwards.
CCGTTTTTGACAATTCCTTTATTTAAATGCTTCTTCTTTCTTCTATCTTCCTTCATCTTCTTCTGGTTCTTCTGGCTCTTCTGGTTCTTCCTCCAGCGTTCTCGTCCAGCATCTCCTCCGTGGCATCTTCTATCTTCTTCTCCTCGGGCCGCTCCGCACCCATGGCATGGGGGGAGGCTCCCGCTCTTCTCTTCATCTTCTTCTTCTTCTTCATCCTCTTCTCTTCTTCCTTCTTCTCTTCTTCTCTTCTTCATTTTCTTCTCCGGGCCGCTCCTCACCCATGCTGGCATGGAGGGAGGCTCCCACTGTGTGACGGCGTCTCCTCGTCTGACGGTTCTTAAATAACGGGGGGCGGGGCCACCCGGTGACCCCGCCCCCTCTGACACACGGGACATGATGGGACTTCCCTGTGGCATTCCCCGTGACGCTTTCATGTGGACCACGGTTGGGGCTTGATTGAGTGTGGGTGAATTTCCGGGGGCTTCGGTATTCCCTTCTGGAGTGGCCGGGTCTTTCGCAGTTGTAACAGACACTTGGAGTTGGTACCGGTGGGCGCAGATAGGGTTTGCCAGATGCCATAATGAGAGGAGCTACTCTCTACTGCTCCGTGAGGTTTCTGGATCTAATAACTACTAATAACAACGTCTCAAGCTCCATTACTCTATACTCAGACCCTTTCAGATTGACTCTTTAAGACCTGAAATAAATGCGGCAGCTAACATGTGTCTATGCGCATTGGTCGGTCAGTATGCTAAAACCCAAATCAGTAAACTTTTGTGCTATTCTATTGTGATATTTCTCAACAGATTCGCCTTTCCTTGTGTGACCTCTTGTACACATATTGGCTTCAGCCGTTTTAGAGTGGAGATATGAATACACCTCCATACAGAATAATTGTTTTTTTTTTTAGACTACAAAACGCTCAGATGTGAATGGGGCCTAAATATAGCACATAGATTTAAGCAAGGAAAGCACTTCCTCTTTTGTTCTTCTGGCATAATGCCCAGAATACATAAACTTCCTCTTTATTTATAATACTCTTAAATATTGAAATTGAACATTTTAAACTCCCCAATTACTGCTAATACAGCTTAAACACAATTAAAACCATTTGCATAAATATAGCACATTTGCTACATTTACTGTTATTAGAGAAACTCCTTAACGTCAGACTCTCGGTGATGAAGGGAAGGGGCCGTATTGGGGCCATTGTCTTTGTTGGTGTGAGGGTCCAGGAACCCGTTCAAAGGGGGGTTTAGGGAGAGTACTGGGTAATGGCTGCTGGATTTGTGTATTGGATTGCGAGGGGCGTAAGAGGGACTGTGAATGTGTGTCACCATATAGGTGGTCAAATGGGTCATTGGACAGTGGCGCGAAGGAACCCATTGCCCCAGCTGATGAGTCATTCATGGGGATGGATCCAATGTGGGGTTTGCCTCGAAATGTAACAGGCTGTTGTTTTGGGGTTGTACCTGTTCCGGCATGTCTGTCAGCTTGGTGCATCCTGGCAGGGCCGGCGTGACTCTGGTCGGGACTTTGAGAGGAGAGACCGGGTTGGGGCTGAGGTTGGATCTCCTGGTCTATTAGCATTAGCTCGGGCTGAGTCTGAGTCCCTAGTCCCAGGTCTGTTAGGGCAGAAGGACCAAGGGAGGAACCTCCTGAGGCTTGGGTGTCTGGGTTTCCCCCATGGGAGCTGTCTGAGTTTTCCCCAGAATGTACACTTGTCATTAATGGGGTAGGTTGGGCCTTGTAATACGATCCAGAGGACTGGTCTATCACCGGATACATGTGTGTAGGTTCCATTGTGGGCGGTGGTGCAGGTGGTACAGTTTGGGTCAGGCGTGTGTGGCAGCAACCACCTGAGCCATACAAAGACAAGTGTGCCTTGTCTACTGTTAAGCACGGCGGGGGAGGTGTCAGAGACTCCTCTGTCACTTGTAGCAGAGGGGCGGTATGGGGAGGTGTCACTTGGAACAGAGGGGCGGTAGACGAAGGGCAGTGTCTACTTCCTGGGGTCCAGACGCCATTATAGGGCGGTGGCTGACTACTTAGCTTCCTCTTTTCTGTTTTTTTATACACATATACAATACCACCATTTTGACTCATTTCTTGCTCTGTCCACTCCTCATGAATAGCTTTTGCAACTTTACACCAAGCATTTGCTGCTCGTAGCAACCCATGATCTGACAACAGACCTTTTTTATGTTTCAAAACAGCACGCCATTCATCTACCTGTAGCCTTCCGCCCAAATGCATATCAACCCCATGCACTTTTGACAACTTCTTTCCCTTTTTGACAGCACTCTCTCCTTCCCGCTCTAACACCAAGTCACAAGCCAAACTGCCCTCTTTGGGCCTCGCTAACTTTTGCCCCATCGTTAGAGAGAGAGAGAGAGAGAGAGAGAGAGAGAGATAGAGAGAGAGAAAGAGAGAGATAAAGAGAAAGAGGGAGAGAGAGAGAGAGAGAGAGAGAGAGAGACAGAGAAGATAAGCAGTACAGTAGTTAATATTTAATGAACCACATTAAATGTCATTTACATGTTCCAACTCAAAGCCCAAACTTCTCACTCTGTCTTTTTCTACCTCTTCGAACTGTTCTGGTTGTTGAGGTTGTAAGGGGCACCTTTGGGCTGCATGTCCCCTCCTTTTAACTTCTCTTTCTTTAGCCTGTGGTGACTTGCCAACCTCAAGTTTAACTGGGTATTGCACGTTTAATCTGAACACCAACACATGTGTGGTCTCCGCTAACAGGGGTTTATAACCAAGACATTCCCTTTTATATCCTGGCTCAACCACTTTAACCAACCCCCAGCCCTCTTCATGTATCCCAAATAACAGGCCACAAACACACTTAGGACACGACATTACCACCAACAACAAAAATGTGACCCACAACCAACAACAAGCAATGTGTGTCAACCGTAGAGGAATACAGGATTGCTCAGATCTCACGGGATCCCCACGCCATGTGGGGGCGTCATCCGGGATTATTTGCCGTTACCTCTCGTAACTCTAAGAAGTATTTCACAGAGAGTCTATGCTAAAAGAGGGTTTCCTGGACTTTGGGGGTTAAATTGCAAGATCACATTTCTGACTGCGTAGACTGCTGGTGGAGAAGTAAAAGCCCGGGAGTTACGTGATCAGAGGAGAAAGTGGGAGGAGCAACACCTGCTTGCTGCCGCGTGAGACACGTGTGTGTGTCTGGCGCCAAAGAAGAAGAGAGGCCTTGTGATCATACTGAGAGGATCAGAGTCTTCTTTTTCATTGATGCAGTCAGCCGTGGGATCCAAGATGTGCTCTACAAGCACCGCTGCGGGTGCTATGCTAACCGGAACCCTGCTGACGGATACTGGCATCCGCTCGAAGCCGCAGGGGCGGTTTGTGTTGTACACTGTTGGAGATATTGAAGGGCTGGCATGCTGTGCCACAAGTGCGAGGGATTAGCCATACATCTCTGTCCATTTGTTCAATGTTTGCAGTGCGGAGAATACCTATTCTATGTGGAGCAACCTACAATGTCGCCCTGTGCTTATCGAGTGGACTGGGCTACAGGGATCGCTACGGCGGAAACTACTGCCATTGCTGCTAGAGAGCAACAGGCCCTTGTCCCAACTGCTACTGTGAGTGTTCCTGAGAGAGATGCCGCTGTTACTGCTGCATCAGTGGACATCACCCTTGCTTCTACTTCCATTACACCTGTACCCGCTGCACCGGTCCAGAGGAAGGTGGGATATGTGAAGGCTTCCCGCGGCCGTGGTAGAGGTCTGCCCCAAAGACTACCTGAACCGGACCCGGAGGAGAGCATGAATCCGGAAAAGCCCACAACAGGAATGGGTGAGAGATCAAGGGGGATTTATCTGGGACTGTCTGTAAATATTTGCCTGCAGTGGAGTTGAGAGACTCGGAGATAGATTCTCTATCAGAAATCTCCGGCGATAATGATTTGTTTGAGACAATGTCACAGGAATTGTTGTGGGCCCAGGGTGCAGATATTGCTTCTGCCTTTACAGCAGAGCCCGAAATGATGAGGGTGGCCTCTTGCACGGTTCCGGTCCAAGCACCCCTGGTGGTGGGTACAGGGAGTGCGAGGGCAACGAAAGGGTGCAGGTGGCTTTAACTTGGAGATCTAGGAACCTCTGCTGAGGAGATGTGGAAACTGATCACCAAACTTGTTCAGCGGGAGCCAGATCAGGATCAACTGCAGAATCAGGAACAGGCAGGAGTCGGCAACAGGCTGGCAGCGGGGTACCAAGTCAGAAGGCAAAACCGTAGTCAGGAACAGGCAGGGGTTGGCAACAGATGGGCAGCAGGGTACAGAATCAGGAGGCAGAGCCGTAATCATAAGTTCAAGCCAAGGTCAGTATTGCAAGTAGAGGCAGGTTCAGCAGGCAGGGGAGATCCAAGAGAATGGACAGAAGATAGCCGGGTTTTCAGGAACAAGGTCAATCAGGCAGAGTAACAACAGGAACACAGGAACAAGCTGAAGACAATCCAGCACTGATGCTAGGCAGACTCTCTGTTTATATAGGGTGCTGAGTGCCAGGATTCGCGCCAGCGTACATGCGTATGCGCATTAGCAACTTAGCACATTGGCACATGCGTGTTAGCACATTAACACTTTACCACATTGCGAATGCGCGTTAGCATATTAGCGCCCTGGCACTCGCGGACGCGCGTTAGCGCGCGTGCCCATTCGCATAGAGGTGCCATTGTGCATGCCCACCCTGGATCTCATTTGTCTCTGGCTATGGTTCTGTGCATGCACCTTGGCATTAGCAGAACGAGGATTGGCAGCTTCTGCATGGAGACGGGTGCTTGCTGTGTGAGTTCTCTGACATTATGCAGGAAATTGCGGCCAATCGAGAACAGTGGTACCGTGAAGCTGCCTGGGACTATTTGTGTTTGCTACATTGGAATTACAGTCAGCACATCTATGCTGAAAAAGTAGTAATTTGCAGACCTGGAAAAGATGACATTGTTTATTTCATCACCACTTTGGATAAACAAAGGAAGAAACTAACTCTGCCAGATCCCCGGTTCTATTGGTGATTATGCAAAGGGACTGTTGTTTTCTACTTTACCAAAGAAAAGAGAACTCTGGGGTACATAGTTAGATAGCGTCAGGGTTGGTGAGAACTTTGTGTTAAAGAGGTTTCATCTACTTCAGCATTCCTATACCCAAAGACTCTTTGTCATGCCAGATTTCTGCCACTAGGTGGTGGGTTTCGCCAAGAGATAGGGATGGACTTTTAAGTTACATTTAGTTCGCTTTACATTTAAAGAAAATGTGTGGAAGAAAGTTTCATTCTCTTGGGAGTGAGGCTTTGTGCCCAATTGATGAGTAACACCGTTATGTGATTTTTGTATGTGTAACTTTGCTTTTCAGGTAACAAAAGATCTTCTATCAAGCTGCTAGCATGGGGGTGATTAGATAGATAATGAGGTTGCTGTAACATGATTGATGTGAATATGCTATTGATTAATGTTTGAAATTGTAACATTCTTCTTTATTGTCTTTTTTCTTCTCACATCCAAGTTTTGGTTCAGATACCTACTCTCACGCTTGAGAGTCATTTTTTTCCTAGACGTTGAGGACACCGTCTTTTGTAGTGGGGGGAGTATGTAGCACCCTGCTACTGTTGATCAGGCGCTTGCATGTAAATTTAGGGGGTTATCTGTTCTGCATATAGTTCAGATTTAATCTGTGGCTAAATTAGCTTCTGTTCCAGCATTGGCTGTGTTGCGTGTAGTTCCATACTGTTGTCTGTAGGTGTCGTTGTCACCTCAGGCCAGTGTTGGAAGAGCAACAGGCTGAAGTGTATTGAGTGCTCTTCTTTCTTGGAAACAGCCCAGTGGGGGTGGTCCATCGCTGTGAATTCTGGGAGAGGGTACTTAAGTGGCAGACGCAATTTTCTTCTCTCTCTTACCTCCTGGCCCTCCTGGCCTAAGGTATGTGGTAACTTTTCTCCTGCCTCGGGGCCACGCTGGCCCGAGGCTATGTGACTACAAGTAGGCCCAGAAGTCTGTCTGGGGCCTACTACCACAGAGGTGGTCCTTAGGCTGTCTTGCCTGTTAGGAAGAAGCCGAGCCAAGCTGAGGAGATCCAGGGGAGGACCCTTGCTGGAGAGAGCCAGGATGAAGGCTGGTCTCTCGGGAGGGCCTGGTAACTTACTTGGAGGACGCACCTATACCTAACCAACCTACAGCACAGTACTGCCGGATCGGCTTAAAGGTTCTGGTACTATGTTTGCTGTTCATCTAATACTAAATCCTGTGGCAGAGGATCATGCAACCATTTTGTTCTTCTCAAGTCTGTGGCAGAAACTTTTCGTCCGTGCGCCATTCCGGCTGCTAGGTCAGTGAGAGAGGCCTATCCGGGTGGGCAAAGATCTGATGACTATAGGTGTGTTTGTCTTCAGGATTTCAAATTCCTCAGTGATCTGCATAAGGTATCTGAACCCTCTTACAACTCCCTTTCTACCTCTTTATTGCTACTTCATAGTTGCCAACATTGGGAAAAAAAAATTAGGGACACTTTTTTTTGCTGTAGGCGGAGTCAGCCTATAATTAGGGGGCGTGGCATGTGTTAGTAGGCGTGGCACAATAAAAATGAAAAATGCGGCGCGCGAAGCGCGCCGCGCAAAAAATGGGCGTGGTTTACGTGAAATAGTGGGCGTGGCTTACATGGGCGTGGCTAAATGGGTGTGGTTAGAGTCTGAGGTGAATGAGGCATGCAGAGGGAAAGGGGGGTAGAGGGATGGAGGGAAAGCAGACCCAGATCCTACACCATAATAGCAATGTGTATTCCAGAGTTTAACAATCAGCAGATAAAGATACTCCAAACACCTGGTGTTAACGCTTCAATCATCCCGGCACCATGGTTGTTATAGTGTCAGGATGATTGAAGCACATTATTACTATTATTACATTGTAATATAAATAATGAAATCATTCAACTCACCATAATGCAGAATCAGTGGGACCCCTGAGCGTGTCACCTGCCACGTCGCCTGCCACCAGATGCCATCAGGTTCCCCCAGCAGAGTCTGTCCTTACATAAGGTGCCCCCAGCAGAGGGGGGAGAAGGGGGTGCAGGTATGTTGGTGACACAGGGGGGAGGGGGGAATCAGGTATGTTGGTGACACAGGGGGGGAGAGGGGGGTGCAGGTATGGTGGTGACACAGGGGGGAGAGGGGGGTGCAGATATGGTGGTGACACAGGGGGGAGGGGGGAATCAGGTATGGTGGTGACACAGGGGGGAAAGGGGTGTGCAGGTATGTTGGTGACACAGGGGGGAGGGGGGAATCAGGTATGGTGGTGACACAGGGGGGAGGGGGGGTGCAGGTATGTTGGTGACACAGGGGGGAGGGGGGGTGCAGGTATGGTGGTGACACGGGGGGGAGAGGGGGGTGCAGGTATGTTGGTGACACAGGGGGGAGGGGGGGAATCAGATATGGTGGTGACACAGGGGGGAGAGGGGGGTGCAGGTATGTTGGTGACACAGGGGGGGAGGGGGGAATCAGGTATGGTGGTAACACAGGGGGGAGAGGGGGGTTCAGGTATGTTGGTGACACAGGGGGGAGAGGGGGGTTCAGGTATGTTGGTGACACAGGGGGGGAGAGGGGGGTGCAGGTATGGTGGTGACACAGGGGGGAGAGGGGGGTGCAGGTATGTTGGTGACACAGGGGGGGAGAGGGGGGTGCAGGTATGGTGGTGACACAGGGGGGAGAGGGGGGTGCAGGTATGTTGGTGACACAGGGGGGAGAGGGGGGAATCAGGTATGGTGGTGACACAGGGGGGAGAGGGGGGTGCAGGTATGTTGGTGACACAGGGGGGGAGAGGGGGGTGCAGGTATGGTGGTGACACAGGGGGGAGAGGGGGGTGCAGGTATGTTGGTGACACAGGGGGGTGCAGGTATGTTGGTGACACAGGGGAGAGGGGGGTGCAGGTATGTTGGTGACACAGGGGGGGAGGGGGGAATCAGGTATGGTGGTGACACAGGGGGGAGAGGGGGGTGCAGGTATGGTGGTGACACAGGGGGGAGAGGGGGGTGCAGGTATGGTGGTGACACAGGGGGGAGAGGGGGGTGCAGGTATGGTGGTGACACAGGGGGGAGAGGGGGGAATCAGGTATGGTGGTGACACAGGGGGGAGAGGGGGTGCAGGTATGTTGGTGACACAGGGGGGAGGGGGGAATCAGGTATGGTGGTAACATGGGGGGAGGGGGTGCAGGTATGTTGGTGACACAGGGGAGAGGGGGGTGCAGGTATGTTGGTGACACAGGGGGGGAGGGGGGAATCAGGTATGGTGGTGACACAGGGGGGAGAGGGGGGTGCAGGTATGGTGGTGACACAGGGGGGAGAGGGGGGTGCAGGTATGGTGGTGACACAGGGGGGAGAGGGGGGTGCAGGTATGGTGGTGACACAGGGGGGAGAGGGGGGAATCAGGTATGGTGGTGACACAGGGGAGAGAGGGGGTGCAGGTATGTTGGTGACACAGGGGGGAGGGGGGAATCAGGTATGGTGGTAACATGGGGGGAGGGGGTGCAGGTATGTTGGTGACACAGGGGAGAGGGGGGTGCAGGTATGTTGGTGACACAGGGGGGGAGGGGGGAATCAGGTATGGTGGTGACACGGGGGGGAGAGGGGGGTGCAGGTATGGTGGTGACACAGGGGGGAGAGGGGGGTGCAGGTATGTTGGTGACACAGGGGGGGAGGGGGGAATCAGGTATGGTGGTGACACAGGGGGGAGAGGGGGGTGCAGGTATGGTGGTGACACAGGGGGGAGAGGGGGGTGCAGGTATGTTGGTGACACAGGGGGGAGAGGGGGGAATCAGGTATGGTGGTGACACAGGGGGGAGAGGGGGGTGCAGGTATGTTGGTGACACAGGGGGGAGGGGGGAATCAGGTATGGTGGTAACATGGGGGGAGGGGGTGCAGGTATGGTGGTGACACAGGGGGGAGAGGGGGGTGCAGGTATGTTGGTGACACAGGGGGGGGAGGGGGGAATCAGGTATGGTGGTGACACGGGGGGGAGAGGGGGGTGCAGGTATGGTGGTGACACAGGGGGGAGAGGGGGGTGCAGGTATGGTGGTGACACAGGGGGGAGAGGGGGGTGCAGGTATGGTGGTGACACAGGGGGGAGAGGGGGGTGCAGGTATGTTGGTGACACAGGGGGGAATCAGGTATGGTGGTGACACAGGGGGGAGAGGGGGGTGCAGGTATGTTGGTGACACAGGGGGGAGGGGGGAATCAGGTATGTTGGTGACACAGGGGGGGAGAGGGGGGAATCAGGTATGGTGGTGACACGGGGGGGAGAGGGGGGTGCAGGTATGGTGGTGACACAGGGGGGAGAGGGGGGTGCAGGTATGTTGGTGACACAGGGGGGGATGGGGGAATCAGGTATGGTGGTGACACGGGGGGGAGAGGGGGGTGCAGGTATGTTGGTGACACAGGGGGGAGGGGGGAATCAGGTATGGTGGTAACATGGGGGGAGGGGGTGCAGGTATGGTGGTGACACAGGGGGGAGGGGGGAATCAGGTATGGTGGTGACACAGGGGGGGAGGGGGGAATCAGGTATGGTGGTGACACAGAGGGGGGAGGGGGGAATCAGGTATGGTGGTAACATGGGGGGAGGGGGTGCAGGTATGGTGGTGACATGGTGTGCAAGAGGGGAGCCAGGACCATCAATGTCCCCAGCCAGCGGAGCCCCGGTCCATCCATGCTGGACCTCAGCCTTTGAGAAGTGTACTGCAGGGAAAGCTCCAAGCCTCCCATACACTGAGTACACCCCCTCCCCCTATCTCTCCTCTCCCCCACTACACTGACAGGCCACTACTCACAGTGTCAGACAACTCCTGAACAGCCAGATGAAAGCCTCCCTTCTTCCCCCCGTCACTCCCACTATTCCCCGAGCTCCGTTGGACACACGGGGGGGGGAGGGTGATGGCAGTGGAGGCTGATCACGTCTTCCTTGTGTGCAGTGTAGAGCGGGGAGGGGTTGCCAATCCCTCCAACCAATAGGCTTCAGTGTACAATAGAATTTTCTATTTGTACACTGAAGAGAGAAGCGGATTGGCTGCCCCTCTCCCCTGCACTGAACACAAGGGGAACATTGTGACTGACTCGTGGAGGCAACGGCGGCCATTTTTGTGGAGCCGTTGCCGTTTTTTACAAAAACACTCACGATTTTCTCGGGACAAACCCCAAAAATTCGGGAAAACACCCGGGACAAAATTAAATCGGGACAAGGGTCCCAAAATCGGGATTGTCCCGGGAAAATCGGGACTGTTGGCAACTATGTTACTTCTTCAAAAGTTTTGCAATAAAGCATTGGAAACATAACGAAGTGACTAGTGAATACATTGGTGGGCATAAGGCCTAATACAGTCTATAAGTCCCGTGTCTGGTGGAAATACAGGTAAGTGGGAAAAGGAAAAGACCGAATTTAAATCAGCTGCTCCTTCGGGGGGTAAGTGCTACACTTTTTTTCCCCTCCTTTTTTCTGACACTTTTTAAACAGATTTTTTGTTTTTCGTTTTTTTTTTCTTCCTGCTAATTAAAGGGGAGTGGTTAATTGTTCACAGGTGTATAAAAGTATCTATACAAACTCCCCTAGGAGCTTGCTCCCTGCTGATGGTGGCTTGTGTGTGGATTTTGTGAACATAAGTGGAATTTTGAACTAAAGTGGAGAGTTAATAACCAGGAGTTGAAAACAGGAGTCTTCTAACCTGTAAGTAACATCTTAAACTTCCTTTAAGTGTTGTAACTGGGAAATGAGTGCTAGCAGGGTTTAAGGTTTTTCTCAGTGCACAGTGTGCCACGTGTATGCAAAATTGATGCTACAGCTCCAGGATCGATACCCCTGTGACAGATATGAGCAGGTTGCCCTTCTGGAAGCTCACATTAGAGATCTGGAGGAGCAATTTGCAACACTGGGCAGAAAGGACAACCTTGAAAGAGGTCCTCTGCTCGCTGAGCAGGTGGTCAGTAGGGTTGATGTGGAGGGGGGAGGGGCAAGTCAGGATTTTCAGATAGGAAGATGGGTTAATGTAGTTAGAGGGAGTGGAAGGGGCTCGCAGAAAAGGAAGGCCAGTCCTGTATTTGTGCATCAAAACAAATTTGCCAAGTTGGTGGAGATGGCAAACACAGAGTTGGCAGCCCTAGATGTCACTGCTACCCCTAACAGCCAGGAGAGCAGCCTATCTAGTAGAGGTGGTGAGGGGATTGCAGGTAGGCCTAGACAATTGGTGGTTATAGGGGATTCTATAATCAGAAGGACTGATAGAATAATTTGTTGCCAAGATCGCCTCAACCGAATGGTTTGCTGTCTCCCTGATGCTAGGGTTTGGCATGTGGTGGATAAATTACTGGGAGGGGCTGGGCATGACCCAGCTGTCTTGGTCCACGTTGGGACCAATGATAGTATACATGGATGGTGGAGGCTCCTTAAGAATCAATTTAAAGAACAAGACTGCAAGCTGAAGGGAAGGACCCCCAAGGTGATATTCTCTGAAATATTGCCTGTGCCATACCCAACACAGGAAAGGCAGGGGGTGATTAGAGAGCTGAATGCATGGCTAAAGACCTGGTGTAGGGAGGAGGGATTTGGGTTTCTAGAGCACTGGGATGACTTTTCATTGGGGTGCAACCAATGGGGGGGTCTGCTGTGCTGGGGGAGAGGTTTATGGGAAGGCTGGAGGAGTATTGAAACTAGGATGGAGGGGGGAGGGTGAACTAGAATTACATCGGGCAGACAGGTCAGTTAGGGGTCAGACATTAATGGAGGGTGGAATGGGGATAGATGGGGGGAGGGTTATGGCAGATGACAAATGATGTGAAAAACACCAGAGCAAAATGTAATAATGCATTAAAGTGTTTGTACACCAATGCCAGAAGTCTGCCAAGCAAAATAGGTGAACTGGAAGCTCTGGTGCATGAGGAGTGCTATGATATAATCGGTATTGCTGAAACTTGGCTTCAATCCTCACATGACTGGGCTATTAATATTCCTGGCTATGCACTCTTTCGGAGAGACAGGGTAAAAAGGAAAGGTGGGGGGGTCTGTCTCTATGTGAGTAAGTGATCTCAAAGCAAGTGTGAAAGAGGACCTGGTTGATGGAGAGTGTGATGAGTCTGAAGCATTATGGGTGGAACTGCATATAGATATGCGTAGTTCAAAGTTAATCATTGGAGTTTGTTATAGACCACCCAATATTAACAAGGAGGTGGAGACTCAGCTCCTTGCACAGATGGAAAGGGCTGCAAGGGCTGGGACAGTGATAATAATGGGGGATTTTAACTACCCAGAAATTGACTGGAGTAATGGCACTGCTGGGACTGTCATGAAGATCCTTCCAGTAACAGGCAGAGTAGACCCATCGGTGCACGATTGCGGGCGTCTATGCGCACGCGCACATGCACTCGTTAGTGTCTGGCGGGCTATTTAAACCTGCCTGGCACTTGCATCATTGCTGTTTGCTCTGCAGCTCTGTGTATGTGTTCCCTGAAAACCTGATATCTGCTCCTGTTTTGACCCGGCTTGCTTTGAGACTATTCCTGTTATCTGCCTGTACCTGATCCTTGGCCTGTTTGACGATCCCTCTGCCTGCTCCTTTTGTACCTCTGCTGCCAGCCTGCTTACCGACCCAGCCTGTCTGACGATCCTGGACTCCCATCCAGTCTGCTGAGCCTGTCTGCTGAGCCATCCAGGCTGTTCACCTGTCTGCTGATCATCCAGTCTGCTGGGCCTGTCTGCTGAGCCATCCAGGCTGCTCACCTGTCTGCCTGATCCATCCAGTCTGCTGTCCTGTCTGCTGAGTTGTCCAGTCTGCAGTTCCTGTCTACTGATCCATCCCGTCAGCTGTGCCGGCCATCTGATCCTTCTGCTGTTGATCCTGCCAGGCACACATACCACTCTGCACTCCTGCACCCCTGTCATCACTACCAGGGGCTCTCGAGTCGGAGGCGTAGGAGAGGCCATCCTCTGCAATTCGGGCTCACCCTATACGTACGTCACAGTAGCAAACAGCCATGTCTGAGCCCGAGCAGGGAACCTCTCCTATGCAGGAACTTTGTTTGCACTTAGCAGGCCTGACCCAGGCTGTCAAAAGCCTTCAGGAAGGATACACCCGGTTGGAGGAACGGGTCCAAGTACTGTCTTCTCCCACTGGAATTCAAGGAACCCCTCAAGCCTCTACCTCTTCTACAGGCACCGCATCCTCTCCTACGGTGGTGATGCTTCCGCCCGAACCACATGTTCCTACACCCGAAAAATGTGCTGGGAAAGTAGCAAATTCAGGGCGTTTCGCAATTCATGTGAACTGTACTTCGCCCTCCAGCCACGTACCTCCTCCTTGGAAGCCACCAAGGTGGGCTTTGTCGTCTCTTTACTTTCGGGTGAACCTCAAACCTGGGCCCATCGCCTCCGGGAACAGAAAGCCGATGTGTTGACCAACCTTACCACCTTCTTCAATACCAAAGACCCTCAGCTTTCTGCAACTGCCGAAGCCGCACTGCACGCCCTTCAGCAAGGGCGCCGGGCGGCGGAAGATTATGTGGCTGAATTTCGGCGGTGGAGCGCAGACACTGACTGGAATGACGCTGCGCTCCGTTACCAGTTTCGCATGGGACTGACCCCTTGAAGGACGAGCTAGCCCGAGTTGGTGTGCCCCAGACCCTAGATGCAATAATCAATCTTGCCATACAGATTGACCGTCGGCTGAGTGAACGTAGGTCGGAAAAAGCAACTGGATTTTCCCGACCAACCTGGATGCTACCTAGAGTGCCCAGTCACCTGCATCCGGCCCCTACCTCTCAGTCCACTTCTACAATGGACACTTCGGAACCCATGCAGTTGGGGGTGCTTCGCCCTTCTCTTACTATGGAAGACAGCAAAAGTCGCCTGACAAATAGTCTATGTCTCTACTGCAGGGAACTCGGTCACTATGTCAAGAATTGCCCTACTAAACTTCGTAAGTGTTTCCGAAAATCTCCTGAACAAATGCTTACTGTAATCCAGACCTCTTCTCATCTTGCCCTCTCTATCTCTTTGCAGCTTCCAGGAAAGACTCTGTCAGTGCCCGCCATTATTGATTCAGGAGCCTGCAGCTGCTTTATGGACTCATCTTTTGCAACAAGACATCAGATTCCTCTGCTTCCTAAGACCCAAAAACTGTCCATTCACCTGGCTGATGGGTCCACTATTAAATCTGGGCCGGTTATCCAAGAGACTTCCCCTTTGCCAGTCACCATTGCCGGTGCCCACCACGAACTGCTTCGTATTGACATTATCTCCTCACCTCTGTTTCCTGTAAGTCTTGGAATGCCTTGGCTTCAAGCCCACAATTCTGGTGTCAACTGGGCCACAGGGGAGGTCACCTTTTCCTCTCCTTATTGCCAGCAATTCTGTGCCTCAAAGGACCCCCATGGGCCCTTTTCTTTGCTATGTCTGGACACTGAAGCTGAGCTATGCCAAACTGTCCCGAAAGCCTACCATGACTTCATTGACGTGTTCAGCAAGAAAGGAGCAGAAACTCTACCTTCCCATCGGGCTTATGATTGCCCTATCGAGCTCCTTCCAGGGGCCGAAATTCCCTTCGGAAGAATCTTCCCGTTAACCGAGTTAGAACAGGTGGCCCTTAAGGACTATATCGATGAAAACTTAAAGAAGGGTTTCATTCGTCCATCCACTTCCCCATCAGGTGCGGGTATCTTTTTTGTAGAGAAGAAGGATCACACACTTCGGCCTTGCATAGACTACCGTGAGCTAAATAAAATTACCGTCAAGAACAGGTACCCCCTCCCCTTGGTCCCAGAGTTATTCCAGAGACTGGGAAAAGCTACTATCTTTACTAAACTTGATCTTTGAGGAGCCTATAACTTGGTCCGCGTCAGGGAAGGAGATGAGTGGAAAACGGCGTTCCGCACCCGTTTTGGGCACTTTGAGTATCTAGTAATGCCCTTCGGGTTATGTAACGCTCCTGCCACGTTCCAGTATTTTATTAACGACGTTTTCCAGGATTATTTAGATCTGTTTGTCATCGTCTACTTAGACGATATTCTAATCTTTTCTTCCTCCCTAGATGCTCATCGCAGACACGTCAGGTGTGTTTTGACACGACTTCGACAGCATGGCCTGTACGCGAAGTCAGAAAAATGTGAATTTGAACAAGAGAGTATACCATTCCTGGGATTAATCATCTCCATAGAAGGTATCAAGATGGATGCGCAGAAGATCACTGCAATACTTGACTGGCCAGTTCCTGTTGACAAAAAAGAAATCCAACGTTTCGTTGGATTCGCTAATTTCTACCGGAAATTCATTAAGGGGTTTTCTGCCATCATTGCCCCTATTACCCAATTAACCAAACTGGGGGTTCGCTTCCATTGGACCCCAGAA
Organism: Lithobates clamitans; assembly: GCA_037952925.1. Classification (NCBI taxonomy): domain Eukaryota; kingdom Metazoa; phylum Chordata; class Amphibia; order Anura; family Ranidae; genus Lithobates; species Lithobates clamitans. Next base: position 214,514 of record JBBGZY010000412.1, on the reverse strand, counting down.
GCTCAAGTTGCCTTTGAATCTCTCAAAGAATTGTTTACATCTGCCTCCGTTCTAAAACACCCTGATTCTGCCCTGCCATTTGTACTTGAGGTAGATGCTTCTGAGATCGCTGTTAGAGCAGTACTCTCCCAACCAGGAACCAAGGCACTGCTCCACCCGGTAGCCTTCTTCTCCCGCAAACTTTCGGCTGCCGAAAGGAATTACGATGTGGGGGATCTGGAACTGCTGGCAATCAAATCGGCACTTGAAGAATGGCGGTACTTACTTGAAGGAGCAACTCACCCAATCTTGATCTTCACTGATCATAAGAACTTAGAGTACTTGAGGTCGGCAAAGAGGTTGAAGCCACGGCAAGCCAGATGGGCGTTGTTTTTCTCCAGGTTCTCTTTTCATGTTACTTACCGGCCAGGCTCTAAGAATACAAAACCTGACGCCCTATCCAGAATGTTTCACAAATCCAAAGAAATGACTTCCCCCGATACCATTCTTTCTCCAGGGAATTTTCTTCTGCTGCAGGAAGATTTGCTCTCCCGGATCAAACAGGCTACTCTGGGGTGGACGCCCCCCGCTAATTCGGAACTACGAGCAAAAGACGGGTTGCTCTGGTACAGGGACAAGATTTTTGCACCTGAAAGCGTACGAGTCCCTATATTAGAACTCTGGCACGATCACGCACTAGCTGGACATTTTGGCATAACTAAAACCACCGATTTGGTACAACGTACCTTCTTTTGGCATCAGGTAGGCAGAGACTGCAAGAAGTTTGTGGAATCCTGTGTCACTTGCATTAGGAACAAGAGCAGTAGAGCCAAGGCCTGGGGATTATTGAGACCACTGCCTGTTCCGGATAGACCCTGGAAGATGTTATCCATAGACTTCATTGTAGAGTTACCCCCAGCAGAGGACCATACCACCATCTTTGTGGTGGTAGACCGGTTGTCAAAAATGGCACACTTTATCCCTATGAAAGGCACTCCCTCTGCTTCTGAGACTGCACAGGTATTCATCAGAGAAATCATAAGACTCCATGGAGTACCGGCCAACATTGTCTCAGATCGGGGGGTACAATTTACTTCCCGATTCTGGAGGTCCTTATGCAAAGCTTTGAAGATCGAGCTATCTTTCTCTTCCGCTTATCACCCCCAGACAAATGGGCAAACAGAGAGGACCAACCAAACCCTTGAACAATACCTCCGCTGCTTTTCTTCATTTACTCAAGATGACTGGATCTCTTTGCTTCTGCTGGCTGAATTCGCCTACAACAATTCTACACACTCTGCTACAAAACAAACCCCATTTTTTGCCAATTATGGCTTCCATCCATCATTCCTGCCCAGCTCCATCCCAGAATGTCCTGTACCAGCAGTTCATGAAACAATTAATTTTTTTTCTCTCAACAATCAGCTCTTGCAAGAAACTATGGCCAGGACACAGGAACACAATAAAGAAGTTTTTGATAAAAAGAAACGTGGAGAACTGTTACTGGCACCCGGTAATCTAGTTTGGTTGTCTACACTGAACCTGAAGATGGCATGTCCTTCGAAAAAACTGGGTCTTAAATTCATAGGCCCATTTCCTGTGAAGAGGAAAATCAATGAAGTGGCTTACGAGTTGGAACTTCCTGAGTCAGTTAAAATTCATCCTGTTTTCCACGTAACACTATTAAAACCCTCTGTTGCTAATCCCTTTCCTGGCCGAAGCTCTGACCCTCCTGATCCTGTATTAGTAGATGGGGAAGAAGAGTTCGAAGTAGAAGCAATAGTGGATTGCAGGAGGAGAAACAATCAAACTCAATTCCTGATCAAATGGAAGGGCTATGGGCCCGAGGAGAATTCATGGGAACCTGAAGAAAACATCCACGCTGAGAGTCTGGTTCAATCCTTCAAAAGGTCCCATCCTGAAAAATTGGCTCGGATGGGCATCCGGAGGCTGCCCCTTGGGGGGGGGGGGGGTGGACAATGTCATGAAGATCCTTCCAGTAACAGGCAGAGTAGACCCATCGGTGCACGATTGCGGGCGTCTATGCGCACGCGCACATGCACTCGTTAGTGTCTGGCGGGTTATTTAAACCTGCCTGGCACTTGCATCATTGCTGTTTGCTCTGCAGCTCTGTGTATGTGTTCCCTGAAAACCTGATATCTGCTCCTGTTTTGACCCGGCTTGCTTTGAGACTATTCCTGTTATCTGCCTGTACCTGATCCTTGGCCTGTTTGACGATCCCTCTGCCTGCTCCTTTTGTACCTCTGCTGCCAGCCTGCTTACCGACCCAGCCTGTCTGACGATCCTGGACTCCCATCCAGTCTGCTGAGCCTGTCTGCTGAGCCATCCAGGCTGTTCACCTGTCTGCTGATCATCCAGTCTGCTGGGCCTGTCTGCTGAGCCATCCAGGCTGCTCACCTGTCTGCCTGATCCATCCAGTCTGCTGTCCTGTCTGCTGAGTTGTCCAGTCTGCAGTTCCTGTCTACTGATCCATCCCGTCAGCTGTGCCGGCCATCTGATCCTTCTGCTGTTGATCCTGCCAGGCACACATACCACTCTGCACTCCTGCACCCCTGTCATCACTACCAGGGGCTCTCGAGTCGGAGGCGTAGGAGAGGCCATCCTCTGCAATTCGGGCTCACCCTATACGTACGTCACAGTAGCAAACAGCCATGTCTGAGCCCGAGCAGGGAACCTCTCCTATGCAGGAACTTTGTTTGCACTTAGCAGGCCTGACCCAGGCTGTCAAAAGCCTTCAGGAAGGATACACCCGGTTGGAGGAACGGGTCCAAGTACTGTCTTCTCCCACTGGAATTCAAGGAACCCCTCAAGCCTCTACCTCTTCTACAGGCACCGCATCCTCTCCTACGGTGGTGATGCTTCCGCCCGAACCACGTGTTCCCACACCCGAAAAATGTGCTGGGGAAAGTAGCAAATTCAGGGCGTTTCGCAATTCATGTGAACTGTACTTCGCCCTCCAGCCACGTACCTCCTCCTTGGAAGCCACCAAGGTGGGCTTTGTCGTCTCTTTACTTTCGGGTGAACCTCAAACCTGGGCCCATCGCCTCCGGGAACAGAAAGCCGATGTGTTGACCAACCTTACCACCTTCTTCAATACCAAAGACCCTCAGCTTTCTGCAACTGCCGAAGCCGCACTGCACGCCCTTCAGCAAGGGCGCCGGGCGGCGGAAGATTATGTGGCTGAATTTCGGCGGTGGAGCGCAGACACTGACTGGAATGACGCTGCGCTCCGTTACCAGTTTCGCATGGGACTGACCCCTTGAAGGACGAGCTAGCCCGAGTTGGTGTGCCCCAGACCCTAGATGCAATAATCAATCTTGCCATACAGATTGACCGTCGGCTGAGTGAACGTAGGTCGGAAAAAGCAACTGGATTTTCCCGACCAACCTGGATGCTACCTAGAGTGCCCAGTCACCTGCATCCGGCCCCTACCTCTCAGTCCACTTCTACAATGGACACTTCGGAACCCATGCATTTGGGGGTGCTTCGCCCTTCTCTTACTATGGAAGACAGCAAAAGTCGCCTGACAAATAGTCTATGTCTCTACTGCAGGGAACTCGGTCACTATGTCAAGAATTGCCCTACTAAACTTCGTAAGTGTTTCCGAAAATCTCCTGAACAAATGCTTACTGTAATCCAGACCTCTTCTCATCTTGCCCTCTCTATCTCTTTGCAGCTTCCAGGAAAGACTCTGTCAGTGCCCGCCATTATTGATTCAGGAGCCTGCAGCTGCTTTATGGACTCATCTTTTGCAACAAGACATCAGATTCCTCTGCTTCCTAAGACCCAAAAACTGTCCATTCACCTGGCTGATGGGTCCACTATTAAATCTGGGCCGGTTATCCAAGAGACTTCCCCTTTGCCAGTCACCATTGCCGGTGCCCACCACGAACTGCTTCGTATTGACATTATCTCCTCACCTCTGTTTCCTGTAAGTCTTGGAATGCCTTGGCTTCAAGCCCACAATTCTGGTGTCAACTGGGCCACAGGGGAGGTCACCTTTTCCTCTCCTTATTGCCAGCAATTCTGTGCCTCAAAGGACCCCCATGGGCCCTTTTCTTTGTTATGTCTGGACACTGAAGCTGAGCTATGCCAAACTGTCCCGAAAGCCTACCATGACTTCATTGACGTGTTCAGCAAGAAAGGAGCAGAAACTCTACCTTCCCATCGGGCTTATGATTGCCCTATCGAGCTCCTTCCAGGGGCCGAAATTCCCTTCGGAAGAATCTTCCCGTTAACCGAGTTAGAACAGGTGGCCCTTAAGCACTATATCGATGAAAACTAAAAGAAGGGTTTCATTCGTCCATCCACTTCCCCGGCAGGTGCGGGTATCTTTTTTGTAGAGAAGAAGGATCACACACTTCGGCCTTGCATAGACTACCGTGAGCTAAATAAAATTACCGTCAAGAACAGGTACCCCCTCCCCTTGGTCCCAGAGTTATTCCAGAGACTGGGAACAGCTACTATCTTTACTAAACTTGATCTTTGAGGAGCCTATAACTTGGTCCGCATCAGGGAAGGAGATGAGTGGAAAACGGCGTTCCGCACCCGTTTTGGGCACTTTGAGTATCTAGTAATGCCCTTCGGGTTATGTAACGCTCCTGCCACGTTCCAGTATTTTATTAACGATGTTTTCCAGTATTATTTAGATCTGTTTGTCATCGTCTACTTAGACGATATTCTAATCTTTTCTTCCTCCCTAGATGCTCATCGCAGACACGTCAGGTGTGTTTTGACACGACTTCGACAGCATGGCCTGTACGCGAAGTCAGAAAAATGTGAATTTGAACAAGAGAGTATACCATTCCTGGGATTAATCATCTCCATAGAAGGTATCAAGATGGATCCGCAGAAGATCACTGCAATACTTGACTGGCCAGTTCCTGTTGACAAAAAAGGAATCCAACGTTTCGTTGGATTCGCTAATTTCTACCGGAAATTCATTAAGGGGTTTTCTGCCATCATTGCCCCTATTACCCAATTAACCAAACTGGGGGTTCGCTTCCATTGGACCCCAGAAGCTCAAGTTGCCTTTGAATCTCTCAAAGAATTGTTTACATCTGCCTCCGTTCTAAAACACCCTGATTCCGCCCTGCCATTTGTACTTGAGGTAGATGCTTCTGAGATCGCTGTTAGAGCAGTACTCTCCCAACCAGGAACCAAGGCACTGCTCCACCCGGTAGCCTTCTTCTCCCGCAAACTTTCGGCTGCCGAAAGGAATTACGATGTGGGGGATCTGGAACTGCTGGCAATCAAATCGGCACTTGAAGAATGGCGGTACTTACTTGAAGGAGCAACTCACCCAATCTTGATCTTCACTGATCATAAGAACTTAGAGTACTTGAGGTCGGCAAAGAGGTTGAAGCCACGGCAAGCCAGATGGGCGTTGTTTTTCTCCAGGTTCTCTTTTCATGTTACTTACCGGCCAGGCTCTAAGAATACAAAACCTGACGCCCTATCCAGAATGTTTCACAAATCCAAAGAAATGACTTCCCCCGATACCATTCTTTCTCCAGGGAATTTTCTTCTGCTGCAGGAAGATTTGCTCTCCCGGATCAAACAGGCTACTCTGGGGTGGACGCCCCCCGCTAATTCGGAACTGCGAGCAAAAGACGGGTTGCTCTGGTACAGGGACAAGATTTTTGCACCTGAAAGCGTACGAGTCCCTATATTAGAACTCTGTCACGATCACGCACTAGCTGGACATTTTGGCATAACTAAAACCACCGATTTGGTACAACGTACCTTCTTTTGGCATCAGGTAGGCAGAGACTGCAAGAAGTTTGTGGAATCCTGTGTCACTTGCATTAGGAACAAGAGCAGTAGAGCCAAGGCCTGGGGATTATTGAGACCACTGCCTGTTCCGGATAGACCCTGGAAGATGTTATCCATAGACTTCATTGTAGAGTTACCCCCAGCAGAGGACCATACCACCATCTTTGTGGTGGTAGACCGGTTGTCAAAAATGGCACACTTTATCCCTATGAAAGGCACTCCCTCTGCTTCTGAGACTGCACAGGTATTCATCAGAGAAATCATAAGACTCCATGGAGTACCGGCCAACATTGTCTCAGATCGGGGGGTACAATTTACTTCCCGATTCTGGAGGTCCTTATGCAAAGCTTTGAAGATCGAGCTATCTTTCTCTTCCGCTTATCACCCCCAGACAAATGGGCAAACAGAGAGGACCAACCAAACCCTTGAACAATACCTCCGCTGCTTTTCTTCATTTACTCAAGATGACTGGATCTCTTTGCTTCTGCTGGCTGAATTCGCCTACAACAATTCTACACACTCTGCTACAAAACAAACCCCATTTTTTGCCAATTATGGCTTCCATCCATCATTCCTGCCCAGCTCCATCCCAGAATGTCCTGTACCAGCAGTTCATGAAACAATTAATTTTTTTTCTCTCAACAATCAGCTCTTGCAAGAAACTATGGCCAGGACACAGGAACACAATAAAGAAGTTTTTGATAAAAAGAAACGTGGAGAACTGTTACTGGCACCCGGTAATCTAGTTTGGTTGTCTACACCAGTGTTTCTCAACTCCAGTCCTCAAGGCGCACCAACAGGTCATGTTTTCAGGATTTCCCTCAGATGAAAAGGCTGTGGTAATTACTAAGGCAGTGAAACTGATCAAATCACCTGTGCAAAATAGTGGAAATCCTGAAAACATGACCTGTTGGTGCGCCTTGAGGACTGGAGTTGAGAAACACTGGTCTACACTGAACCTGAAGATGGCATGTCCTTCGAAAAAACTGGGTCTTAAATTCATAGGCCCATTTCCTGTGAAGAGGAAAATCAATGAAGTGGCTTACGAGTTGGAACTTCCTGAGTCAGTTAAAATTCATCCTGTTTTCCACGTAACACTATTAAAACCCTCTGTTGCTAATCCCTTTCCTGGCCGAAGCTCTGACCCTCCTGATCCTGTATTAGTAGATGGGGAAGAAGAGTTCGAAGTAGAAGCAATAGTGGATTGCAGGAGGAGAAACAATCAAACTCAATTCCTGATCAAATGGAAGGGCTATGGGCCCGAGGAGAATTCATGGGAACCTGAAGAAAACATCCACGCTGAGAGTCTGGTTCAATCCTTCAAAAGGTCCCATCCTGAAAAATTGGCTCGGATGGGCATCCGGAGGCTGCCCCTTGGGGGGTGGGGGGTGGACAATGTCATGAAGATCCTTCCAGTAACAGGCAGAGTAGACCCATCGGTGCACGATTGCGGGCGTCTATGCGCACGCGCACATGCACTCGTTAGTGTCTGGCGGGTTATTTAAACCTGTCTGGCACTTGCATCATTGCTGTTTGCTCTGCAGCTCTGTGTATGTGTTCCCTGAAAACCTGATATCTGCTCCTGTTTTGACCCGGCTTGCTTTGAGACTATTCCTGTTATCTGCCTGTACCTGATCCTTGGCCTGTTTGACGATCCCTCTGCCTGCTCCTTTTGTACCTCTGCTGCCAGCCTGCTTACCGACCCAGCCTGTCTGACGATCCTGGACTCCCATCCAGTCTGCTGAGCCTGTCTGCTGAGCCATCCAGGCTGTTCACCTGTCTGCTGATCATCCAGTCTGCTGGGCCTGTCTGCTGAGTTGTCCAGTCTGCAGTTCCTGTCTACTGATCCATCCCGTCAGCTGTGCCGGCCATCTGATCCTTCTGCTGTTGATCCTGCCAGGCACTTATACCACTCTGCACTCCTGCACCACTGTCACCACTACCAGGGGCTCTCGAGTCGGAGGCGTAGGAGAGGCCATCCTCTGCAATTCGGGCTCACCCTTTAGGTACGTAACAGGGACAGTTAAAGGGCAAAAATTTATAAACCTATTACAGGACAATTTTATGGTACAGTTTATTGAGGCCCCAACTAGGAATGAAGCTCTGTTGGATCTGGTAATCTCAAACCATGCAGAGCTTATTACTAATGTCCAGATAAAGGAACACCTGGGTAGCAGTGATCATAACATGATTTCATTTGATGTTAGCTGTAAACAAGAAATACATACGGGAAAGATAAAAACACTTAACTTTAAGAGAGCAGGCATGGCCAAGAGCGGCATGTGAGCAGACGTGTCTCACAGAGCTCCCTGTAAGCATCCTACAAAAGATCTTTCTCCCGCTGACCCAGCGATATAAACCTGCACCGGAACCTACCGCCAGATCCCAGAACACTACAGGCTCGCTCCGGACCCTCCGCTGGCCTCGGAACCGTCATGCTGACCCGCAAACAGCAGAAGGGGAAGAGATGATGCCACAGGATCTCCAAAATGGCGCCACGGCAGCCCAGCGTGCATGAGGTGACAAGAAAGAACAGGATAAGACATTACCTAAAACACCTAAAGCACAGGGGAAAGACATGGTGTATTATACACAAAAAACTGAATGGCATGGCTGGGCCCCAGTCAGATGAAGAGCTGGACACTACTCCTGACATTTTTCACATGCAGCAGACAGGGGAACCATCTAAACAGACCCAGCAGCATGCCTCAGAGCAGCCTCCCCCAGATATAGCGATGGAGGAAGATGGGGAGGACATTGAGCAGCCCACCCTGGCTGAAATCTTAAGAGCAGTACAGAAGTGTACAGCTTCAGTACAGACATTGCAGGAACACTTTGGAGGATTGAAAGAGGAGGTGGGATTGATCCGACATGATATACAGAAGATCAGAGAGTGTACTACAGCAGTGGAGGGCGTACTACAGCAGTGGAGGGCCGGGAGAGTGAGGTGGAGGACAGAATGGCCCCCCTTGTCAGAGAAATGCAGATTACAGCCAGAACTGCTACCGCCAATGAACTTAAAAATGAGGACATTGAGAAGCGCTTGAGAAGAAGCAATATACCAGAAAAGATGGAAGGCAGGGACCCCACTGAGTTCATTGAAAACTGGCTGCTGGAGATATTTGGAAAGGAGGCATTTACACCTTTCTACTCGATTGAGAGGGAACACAGAGTCCCACCCAGACCCCTTCCACCGGGACATCCACCGCGCACCATGCTGGCCAAACTTCTTAACTTTAAGGACAAGGAGATCATACTGCGCTTAGCCAGGGAGAGGCGAAACATACAAAATTATGTTTTTTATTAATTTATCCTTTATCCTGATTTTTCGGCTAAAGTGCAGAGGCGCAGAGCAAAATTTGGAGACGTGAAAAGGAGATTGCAATGCCTCCAGGCCAACTATGCCATGTTATACCCTGCCAAACTTTGAGTGCTAGCAGGAGGCAGGACGCAATTCTTTGAATCAGCAGTAGAGGCATCTGCGTGGCTGGACGCGAATGAGCATCTCTTTCGCCAAGCAGGAAGACAAGAAGAGGAGGCGGAATGAGATCTACGTGAATATACACGGTTGCAGCTTCTGAAAGAATTCTGTGGATTACAAATTCCCTGTGAAGGGATTACCTATTCTATTGGTTGCCTTAGGGCAACATGGTTACATGGCCGGGAGACTTACACACACAGGTTTTTTTAGGAAATGAGCAAAAAGATTTCCTATGTGGTTAGTACAACCATTGAAGTGCAAAATAAGATGTGAGACTTTGGTCACTGTATGCCTGTTGCAACAGGGACCGGACTGGGTTTTTGTTTACACCCAGCAGTTACTACTAGTTCAGTTTCTGAAGTTAATTTTTCTCATATTTACTGAAGGCTCTGTCTCCGTAGGGAGCAGGGGAATATCAACATTGCATTTTGTCTCATTGGTAGAGATACAGGCCACTGGACATTCCCTGCAGAGAGAACACTGGACTGTCCCTATAAGGAGTCACCCTGAGCGAGACATTTTAGGCCCTACAGCTACCCGTTTCATTACAGATAGGGCTTGTACTCAGCAGCTCCCCCAAGATGGGGACATGAGACGGTCCCGGGATAACAAGATCTGGTTTTGTATAGTACAATTTGCCATGCTTCTAATGTGTAGTGGACACGGAGGCCCACTGTGTAACAAGTTGGTTTGGTGGGCAGCCGTGTCGTCTCAACTATTGCACAGTAATCATTATAGTGATGTGACATAATGAGTTGTACCTCTATAGTGTCATGGAACGTGAGGGGCCTTAGTGATCCCCTCAAACATACCATGGTTTCCACATCTCTTAGAAAACATTTTCCAGCCATCTGTGTGTTGCAGGAAACCCATTTAACCCCAGATACACTGTCGTGGTTGGGATTTTCCTGGGCGGGATGGTCATATCACTCCACACACACCTCATACACAAGAGGGGTGAGTGTGTTGGTGCATCGTACACTTGATTTTCAAGTGTTTGATTCACGGGTTGACCAGGAGGGAAGATATGTGTTTTTAGTGTGTAGAGTTTCACAGTTAACATTTATTCTTGCAGCAGTATATATACCTTCACCATTTAATCCAATAGTTCTGCGTGCCCTACTGACATTCCAACTGGCCAAACCGGGGACCCCCTTAATAATAGTGGGAGATCTTAATGGTATCATAGATGCAACTCTAGACAGACACCCTCCTCCGATGGGGGGCCCTACCAGGACTAAACCAGCTCTAGCAAAATTCATGGAGGAGGTGGGATGGACTGACCCCTGGAGAAACAGGAACCCCGACAGAGAGGCAATTCTCGTGCTTTTCCAAAACCCACCTCTCCTTATCTAGAATTGACCTGTGCCTGTGTTCGGCATCGGCATCTCAGCATGTGGAGAAACTACAATACGTCACTAGAAGTATTTCTGATCACTCCCCCCTACTAGTGCACCTAAAGGTCAGACCAGCATCTATCTTACCGAGAGCCCCATGGAAGCTAAATGCTTTTTGGTTAAATCTCTTCCCATCCCACACAAAAATTGAGACAGACATTGCAGCTTACTGGCAGAGGCACACAGACCATCCTGATTTGAATGCCGCATGGGATGCTTTTAAAGCTTTCCTGCGGGAATTTTTTATATCTGAGGTCAATGCCATTAAGCGTAATACATCTGCTCAGAGGGAACAGGCTGACTGACTGGTGAGACGCCTGGAGGCAGAATACATTGCCAATTCGGGTGAGAGCTCCCGGGAGGCATGGATAGCCGCAAAGGATGCAATTAATAGAATAGATGTTTCAAAAGCCGATAAGAAAAGGTTCTTCAATTAAATGGCCTTTTATGAGGAAGAAGAACAGACGGGCAAACTCCTAGCTAAAATAGTACACCCACAACTATCGTCCCCATCTATTGGGGTCTTACACAATAAATTGGGAAGGGTGGTTAACACCCCTGACCTGGCTATGCAGGAATTGTGGACTTCTGTTTGGAGCTTTACCAATCCAAACAGACACACTCTGTGGAGGAGGTTCGGGATTTCCTGCAGGGGATAGAGCTACCGTGTTTAACGGAGTCCCAGGTGGAATTTCTTGAAACCTCTATAACTGTGGAGGAGCTGCTTATAGCCACCAACTCCTTTCCCAACTACAAGGCCCTGGGCGATGATGGCATCCTGATCGAAGTATACAAACAGTATGGGGATATAATACTACCACATTTACTCCGCACCCTAAATTTAGCTAGGCAATCACAACACCTTCCAGAATCTATGAGACAGGCCAGCATTGTATTGCTACTCAAACCAGGGAAAGACCCACTAGACCCCGGCTCATACAGACCGTTATCGCTCTTACAGAACGATATCAAAATCCTTGCTAAAGTGCTGGCCCTGAGACTTAATAAGGTGATATCGTCCATTATCCACCCAGATCAGTCTGGCTTTATACCGGAAAGATCCACGGCCATTAACCTCCGTCATTTATTCCTTAACATACAGTCCCACGCAGATAACACTGGAGACATTGCTGTCACTTGATGCTCACAAAGCATTCGACAGCATAGAATGGCGGTACCTTTGGGAAACTCTTACAAAATTTGGGTTTGGGCCTGGGTTCCTATCCTGGGTGTAACTTTTATATAATTCTCCTTTGGTAGTAATTAGAGAGGCGGGCCGGGTATCCTCCCCTTTCCCATTGTATAGAGGGACCAGACAGGGTTGCCCCCTCTCCCCTCTACTTTTCACCATTTCTATAGAGCCTATGGCAGCCCTAGTGTGCTCTAACTCCCTAATAACTGGCTGCAAGTATGGACAGATACACGAAAAGCTAATGCTATATGCCGATGATGCCATGTTGCTGCTGTGGGACACATTGGGAGCCTTGGTTGAGGCCATGACTGTGGTTAAAAAAATTGGGTAATTCTCAGGTCTAGTGATTAACTGGACCAAATTGACCATTATGATGCTAGATTCTACAACTCCACAGGGTCCCACATTGCAAGACATCCCGGTGTCAACCAAATTTAAATACCTAGGGATATGGGTCACACCACAGGCCTGGGAGTATATAATATTAAATCTTTTCCCATTATTAGGTCGAATCAGGGACAAAACTAAAATATGGGCAAGACTGAAAATGTCATTGGTAGGCAGAGTAAACCTCACTAAAATGATTTTCATGCCGCAACTATTGTATATACTGCATAACCCCCCCCATGGTAATCCCACTTAAAATATTTAGAATCATAAAATCCCTTTTTAGAGCCTTCATCTGGCTTAACAAACCCCCTAGAATCAGATTGGAGCAGCTCCAGAAACCTAAAGAGGTGGGAGGACGAGCCCTTCCCAACCCATGGCTTTATTATCTGGCCGCTCAGCTTCAGCATATTGCTCGAGCCATACCTAGTGGATCAGAGACAGGGGGGAGGGGAGAATACCACTTCCGCCCTTTTAGGACATACCACAGGCTCAGAGAATGTGGTCACAGGACTAGAGGCTTTATTGTTCGCCAAGTCGAACAAGCTCTTCCCAACATAGGCTTTGATCCAGAAAATCTGGAATAAAACATGCCAATTGCAAGACGTAGATGGCTTTACAGGGCACAGCCCTATATGGAATAACCAGTATTATGGGGAGCTGCTTCTTTTGACTTGTGCGGAACATTGGAAACAATACAGGGTTACACATTTAGTCCACATCTTTGTCAGGGGAAGATTACTTTCCTTTGCGGAGCTACAGGAAAAATTTGGATTACCCCAATCAATGTATTTCTACTACCTGCAGTTGAGACATGCAGTCAAAGCACAAGCAGGAAATAACCTATGGATACAATCCCCTGCTCAGATTTTTCATTATATGATGGAGGTATCCAGCTATAGGGGCTTCATATCAAGATCGTATGCTATGTTACTTACCGCATTTTTGCCAAGATTCCCAGCAAAGGTGATTACTTCATGGGAACGGGATGTAGGAGTATTTGAGGAGGAGCAATGGGCAGAGGCCTTACAGGCAATACAAGGGTGCTCACTTAACACAGCACAAAGACTGTCCCAACTGTATATTGTAATGAGGGTGCACCTCACGCTGGTTAGACTGTATAAGATGGGTATTGGGAACAATGACAACTGCACCAGGTGTGCTAGGGATCATGGAGATCTCATTCATTTGTTGTGGCGGTGCCCCAAGCTACACCTCTATTGGAGGGCGGTCATCAAAACCATAAATGAGGTATTCTCAGTAAAGATATCACAAGGTCCTGTGTGTATCCTAGGCATTTTGGACGGTCTTCCAATCGAAGATAATCCAAAAAAGGCCATCAGTAGAGCTCTTTTCCTAGCTCGCAAACTTATCCTTCAACATTGGAAAGCTAGTGATCCTCCTAAGTTGCAGGAATGGATAGCTCAGATGGGAGCTACATTACACTTTTATAAATTCCTTTTATTAACACAGGGGCCGCCATGGTAAATTTGATCTATTGTGGGCTCCTTGGTTGAATACCCCAGGCATATCCCCCCTGGAACTGGTAATGGACAGACTGCTGCTGTAAGAAATGTGCTGTTGGGTCAGAGCAAAGGGTATAGGTGTACGAAGATAGAACAATGTACGGGAATGTTAGGGTGCAAAAGTGTTGGGGTCTAGCTGCCCTGATACTCATCATATGTTAGCATGCGGAATGTTAGCAATACCATTACATTTATGTTATTATGTTACATTGGAATGACATATGTGATGCTTGTTTTTCTGTATGAACGTGTATGTCACTTTGTTATATATCAATAAAAATCCCTTTTTGAGAAAAAAAAAAACTTCAAGAGAGCAAATTTTCCAAGGATGAGGGCTGCTCTCCAGGATTTAGACTGGGAAGGAATATTTGCATTGAAAAACACAGAACAGAAATGGGAATTCTTCAAAAGGACTGTTTGGGACCTCACTGCAAAGTATATTCCCATGGGCAATAAGTTTAAAACGCTAAAAACAAAACCTATGTGGCTCACGGCCAAAGTTAAGAAAGCTATAAACAATAAGAAAAGAGCTTTTAAAAAATATAAAAATGAAGGAAAACTAGTGTAGTTTAAATGTTACAAAGAATTTAACAGAATATGTAAAAAGGAAATCAAGGATGCAAAAATGCAAAACGAACGACAGATTGCAAAAGATAGTAAGACGAACCCCAAAAAATTCTTCAAATATATTAATAGTAAAAAGGTCAGGTCTGAGCATGTAGGCCCTTTACAAAATAATCTAGAGTGGGTGACTGCGGACAAAGAAAAGGCAAATTTATTAAATACTTTCTTCAGCTCTGTGTATACAAAAGAGCATGGGGGAGCTCATGTCGTGTCCGTATTGACACAGCCCCGAATGATCCACAATGGCTCAAAAGTGATATGGTTCAGAAATATTTAGACAAAATAAAGGTGGATAAAACACCTGGACCTGATGGCATCCACCCACGGATCCTAAAAGAATTGAGCTCTGTAATTTCAAAGCCATCGTATCGAATTTTTAGGGACTCATTAATGATGGGAATAGTACCACTGGATTGGCGCAGGTCGAACGTGGTGCCTATATTTAAAAAGGGATCAAAGTCTTTACCAAGTAACTATAGGCCTGTTAGTTTAACTTCTATAGTCGGGAAGATACTGTGGTAATAAAAGACCACATAGATGAGTTCTTGCTGAAAAAAAAAAAATTTAAGCAACGGATAGCATGGATTCATGAAAGATGGAAGTTGTCAGACAAACCTGATTTCTTTTTATGAAGAGGTAAGTAAAACCTTGGACAGAGGGGTGGCTGTGGACGTGGTATACTTGGATTTTGCAAAAGCGTTCGACACAGTTCCCCACACGCAGCTCATGTGTAAGGTAAAGTCTACAGGCCTGGAAATATCAGTTTGTAAATGGATAGAAAACTGGCTAAAAGAGAATTGAGAGAATAGTGGTTAATGATTCTTACTCTGAATGGTCTAAGTGGTGTACCCCAAGGTTCAGTGCTGGAACCCTTACTTTTTAACCACTTGCCGACCGCCTAACGCAGATATACTGCGGCAGAGCGGCACGGGCAGGCAAAATCACGTACCTGTACGTGATCTGCCTCCCGCGGGCGGGGGGTCCGATCGGACCCCCCCCCGGTGCCATCGGCGGTCGGCATCTGACTGGGAGCGTCGGGAGGCGAGGGGGAGACCATCCGATCGTGGCCCCCCCCTCGCGATCGCTCCCAGCCAATGGAAATCCTCCTCTGCCTGTGTGTCGTTTCACACAGGCAGAGGATGTGATGTCATCTCTCCTCGGTCTGGCAGTTTCCGTTCCAGCGCCGAGGGGAGATGACATGTAAGTGCACACAACACTCACACACACAGTAGAACATGCCAGGCATACTTTACACCCCCGATCCCCCCCCGATCGCCCCCCGATCCCCCCCCAATCACCCCCCCCCCCCCCTGTCACAAACTGACATTAGCAGTATTTTTTTTTTTTTTTTTTTTCTGATTACTGCTGTGTCAGTTTGTGACAGTTAGTGTTAGGGCAGTGAGTATTACCCCCCTTTAGGTCTAGGATACCCCCCTAACCCCCCCTAATAAAGTTTTAACCCCTTGATCACCCCCCCTCACCAGTGTCGCTAAGCGATCATTTTTCTGATCGCTGTATTAGTGTCACTGGTTCCGCTAGTTAGGGACGTAAATATTTAGGTTCGCCGTCAGTGTTTTATAGCGACAGGGACCCCCATATACTATCTAATAAATGTTTTAACCCCTTGATTGCCCCCTAGTTAACCCTTTCACCGCTGATCACCGTATAACCGTTACGGGTGACGCTGGTTAGTTCGTTTATTTTTTATAGTGTCAGGGCACCCACCGTTTATTACCGAATAAAGGTTTAGCCCCCCGATCGCCCGGCGGTGATATGCGTCGCCCCAGGCAGCGTCAGATTAGCGCCAGTACCGCGAACACCCACGCACGCAGCATACACCTCCCTTAGTGGTATAGTATCTGATCGGATCAATATCTGATCCGATCAAATCTATACTAGCGTCCCCAGCAGTTTAGGGTTCCCGAAAACGCAGTGTTAGCGGGATCAGCCCAGATACCCGCTAGCACCTGCGTTTTGCCCCTCCGCCCAGCCCAGCCCACCCAAGTGCAGTATCGATCGATCACTGTCACTTACAAAACACTAAACGCATAACTGCAGCGTTCGCAGAGTCAGGCCTGATCCCTGCGATCGCTAACAGTTTTTTTGGTAGCGTTTTGGTGAACTGGCAAGCACCAGCCCCAGGCAGCGTCAGGTTAGCGCCAGTACCGCTAACACCCACGCACGCACCGTACACCTCCCTTAGTGGTATAGTATCTGAACGCATCAATATCTGATCCGATCAGATCTATACTAGCGTCCCCAGCAGTTTAGGGTTCCCAAAAACGCAGTGTTAGCGGGATCAGCCCAGATACCTGCTAGCACCTGCGTTTTGCCCCTCCGCCCAGCCCAGCCCACCCAAGTGCAGTATCGATCGATCACTGTCACTTACAAAACACTAAACGCATAACTGCAGCGTTCGCAGAGTCAGGCCTGATCCCTGCGATCGCTAACAGTTTTTTTGGTAGCGTTTTGGTGAACTGGCAAGCACCAGCCCCAGGCAGCGTCAGATTAGCGCCAGTACCGCTAACACCCACGCACGCACCGTACACCTCCCTTAGTGGTATAGTATCTGATCGCATCAATATCTGATCCGATCAGATCTATACTAGCGTCACCAGCAGTTTAGGGTTCCCAAAAACGCAGTGTTAGCGGGATCAGCCCAGATACCTGCTAGCACCTGCGTTTTGCCCCTCCGCCCGGCCCGGCCCAGCCCACCCAAGTGCAGTATCGATCGATCACTGTCACTTACAAAACACTAAACGCATAACTGCAGCGTTCGCAGAGTCAGGCCTGATCCCTGCGATCGCTAACAGTTTTTTTTGTAGCGTTTTGGTGAACTGGCAAGCGCCAGTGGCCTAGTACACCCCGGACGTAGCCAAACCAGCACTGCAGTAACACTTGGTGACGTGGCGAGTCCCATAAGTGCAGTTCAAGCTGGTGAGGTGGCAAGCACAAGTAGTGTCCCACTGCCACCAAGAAGACAAACACAGGCTTGTCGTGCCCATAATGCCCTTCCTGCTGCATTCGCCAATCCTAATTGGGAACCCACCGCTTCTGCAGCGCCCGTACTTCCCCCATTCACATCCCCAACCAAATGCAGTCGGCTGCATGAGAGGCATTTTTATGTCCTCCCGAGTACCCCTACCCAACGAACCCCCCCAAAAAAGATGTCGTGTCTGCAGCAAGCGCGGATATAGGCGTGACACCCCCTATTATTGTCCCTCCCCTCCTGTCCTGATAATCCTGGTCTTTGCATTGGTGAATGTTTTGAACGCTAGCATGCACTAGTTGAGTATTAGCGTAGGGTACAGCATTGCACATACTAGGCACACTTTCACAGGGTCTCCCGAGATGCCATCGCATTTTGAGAGACCCGAACCTGGAACCGGTTACAGTTATAAAAGTTAGTTACAAAAAAAAGTGTAAAAAAAAAAAAAAAACACAAACAAAAATATAAAATAAAAATAGTTGTCGTTTTATTGTTCTCTCTCTCTCTATTCTCTCTCTATTGTTCTGCTCTTTTTTACTGTATTCTATTCTGCAATGTTTTATTGTTATTATGTTTTATCACGTTTGCTTTTCAGATATGTAATTATTTATACTTTACCGTTTACTGTGCTTTATTGTTACCATTTTTTTGTCTTCAGGTATGCCATTCACGACTTTGAGTGGTTATACCAGAATGATGCCTGCAGGTTTAGGTATCATCTTGGTATCATTCTTTTCAGCCAGCGGTCGGCTTTCATGTAAAAGCAATCCTAGTGGCTAATTAGCCTCTAGACTGCTTTTACAAGCAGTGGGAGGGAATGCCCCCCCCCCCCAACATCTTCCGTGTTTTTCTCTGGCTCTCCTGTCTCAACAGGGAACCTGAAAATGCAGCCGGTGATTCAGCCAGCTGACCATAGAGCTGATCAGAGACCAGAGTGGCTCCAAACATCTCTATGACCTAAGAAACCGGAAGCTACGAGCATTTTATGACGTAGATTTCGCCGGATGTAAACAGCGCCATTGGGAAATTGGGAAAGCATTTTATCACACCGATCTTGGTGTGATCAGATGCTTTGAGGGCAGAGGAGAAATCTAGGGTCTAATAGACCCCAATTTTTGCAAAAAAGAGTACCTGTCACTACCTATTGCTATCATAGGGGATATTTACATTCCCTGAGATAACAATAAAAATGATTTAAAAAAAAAAAAAATGAAAGGAACAGTTTAAAAATAAGATAAAAAAACAATAATAATAAAGAGAAAAAAAAAAAAAAAAAAAAAAAGCACCCCTGTCCCCCCTGCTCTCGCGCTAAGGTGAACGCAAGCGTTGGTCTGGCGTCAAATGTAAACAGCAATTGCACCATGCATGTGAGGTATCGCCGCGAAGGTCAGATCGAGGGCAGTAAGTTTAGCAGTAGACCTCCTCTGTAAATCTAAAGTGGTAACCTGTAAAGGCTTTTAAAGGCTTTTAAAAATGTATTTAGTTTGTCGCCACTGCACGTTTGTGCGCAATTTTAAAGCATGTCATGTTTGGTATCCATGTACTCGGCCTAAGATCATCTTTTTTATTTCATCAAACATTTGGGCAATATAGTGTGTTTTAGTGCATTAAAATGTAAAAAAGTGTGTTTTTTCCCCAAAAAATGCGTTTGAAAAATCGCTGCGCAAATACTGTGTGAAAAAAAAAAATGAAACACCCACCATTTTAATCTGTAGGGCATTTGCTTTAAAAAAAATATATAATGTTTGGGGGTTCAAAGTAATTTTCTTGCAAAAAAAAATTATTTTTTTATGTAAACAATAAGTGTCAGAAAGGGCTATGTCTTCAAGTGCTTAGAAGAGTGGGTGATGTGTGACATAAGCTTCTAGATGTTGTGCATAAAATGCCAGGACAGTTCAAAACCCCCCCAAATGACCCCATTTTGGAAAGTAGACACCCCAAGCTATTTGCTGAGAGGCATGTCGAGTCCATGGAATAATTTATATTGTGACACAAGTTGCGGGAAAGAGACAATTTTTTATTTTTTTTATTTTTTTTTGCGCAAAGTTGTCACTAAATGATATATTGCTCAAACATGCCATGGGAATATGTGAAATTACACCCCAAAATACATTCTGTTGCTTCTCCTGAGTACGGGGATACCACATGTGTGGGACTTTTTGGGAGCCTAGCCGCGTACGGGACCCCGAAAACCAAGCACCGCCTTCAGGCTTTCTAAGGCCGTAAATTTTTGATTTCACTCTTCACTGCCTATCACAGTTTCGGAGGCCATGGAATGCCCAGGTGGCACAAAACCCCCCCAAATGACCCCATTTTGGAAAGTAGACACCCCAAGCTATTTGATGAGAGGTATAGTGAGTATTTTGCAGACCTCACTTTTTGTCACAAAGTTTTGAAAATTGAAAAAAGAAAAAAAAAAATTTTTTTTCTCGTCTTTCTTTATTTTCAAAAACAAATGAGAGCTGCAAAATACTCACCATGCCTCTCAGCAAATAGCTTGGGGTGTCTACTTTCCAAAATGGGGTCATTTGGGGGGGGTTTGTGCCACCTGGGCATTCCATGGCCTCCGAAACTGTGATAGGCAGTGAGGAGTAAAATCAAAAATGTACGCCCTTAGAAATCCTGAAGGCGGTGCTTGGTTTTCGGGGTCCCGTACGCGGATAGGCTCCCAAAAAGTCCCACACATGTGGTATCCCCGTACTCAGGAGAAGCAGCTAAATGTATTTTGGGGTGCAATTCCACATATGCCCATGGCCTGTGTGAGCAATATATCATTTAGTGTCAACTTTGTGCAAAAAAAAAAAAAAAAAAAAAAAATTTGTCACTTTCCCGCAACTTGTGTCAAAATATAAAACATTCCATGGACTCAACATGCCTCAAAGCAAATAGCTTGGGGTGTCTACTTTCCAAAATGGGGTCATTTGGGGGGGTTTTATGTCATCTGGGCATTTTATGGCCTTCAAAACTGTGATAGGTAGTGAGGAGTAAAATCAAAAATGTACGCCCTTAGAAATCCTGAAGGCGTTGCTTGGTTTTCGGGGCCCCGTACGCGGCTAGGCTCCCAAAAAGTCCCACACATGTGGTATCCCCGTACTCAGGAGAAGCAGCTAAATGTATTTTGGGGTGCAATTCCACATATGCCCATGGCCTGTGTGAGCAATATATCATTTAGTGACAACTTTTTGTAATTTTTTTTTTTTTTTTTTTTTTTTGTCATTATTCAATCACTTGGGACAAAAAAAATAAATACTCAATGGGCTCAACATGCCTCTCAGCAAATTCCTTGGGGTGTCTACTTTCCAAAATGGGGTCATTTGTGGGGGTTTTGTACTGCCCTGCCATTTTAGCACCTCAAGAAACGACATAGGCAGTCATAAATTAAAGGCTGTGTAAATTCCAGAAAATGTACCCTAGTTTGTAGACGCTATAACTTTTGCGCAAACCAATAAATATACACTTATTGACATTTTTTTTACCAAAGACATGTGGCCGAATACATTTTGGCCTAAATGTATGACTAAAATTGAGTTTATTGGATTTTTTTTAGAACAAAAAGTAGAAAATATCATTTTTTTTCAAAATTTTCGGTCTTTTTCCGTGTATAGCGCAAAAAATAAAAATGGCAGAGGTGATCAAATACCATCAAAAGAAAGCTCTATTTGTGGGAAGAAAAGGACGCAAATTTCGTTTGGGTACAGCATTGCATGACCGCGCAATTAGCAGTTAAAGCGACGCAGTGCCGAATTGTAAAAAGTGCTCTGGTCAGGAAGGGGGTAAAACCTTCCGGGGCTGAAGTGGTTAATAACTTTATAAATTATATTGGGTCTGGGATCAAAAGTAACATTTCTGTCTTTGCAGATGACACCAAGCTATGCAGTGGAATAACGTAATTACAGGATGTCTCCAATTTACAAGCCAACCTCAATGCAGTGTCTAATTGGGCGACTATGTGGCAGATGAGGTTTAATGTTGAGAAATGTAAAGTTATGCACTTGGGGGCTAAGAATATGTATGCATCATAGGGGGAGTACAACTGGGGGAATCCATGGTGGAGAAGGATCTGGGGGTTTTGGTGGATCATAAGCTCAATAATAGCATGCAATGCCAAGCTGCGGTTTCCAAAGCGAGCAAAGTCCTTTCTTGTATTAAGAGAGGTATGGACTCCAGACAGAGAGATATCGTTTTGCCCTGTTCAAACCACTCATAAGACCTTATCTGGAATATGCAGTTCAGTTTTGGGCACCAGTTCTCAAAAAGGATATTGGGGAACTGGAGAATGTGCAGAGAAGGGCAACCAAACTGATAAGAAGCATGGAGGAGCTCAGCTATGAGGAAAGATTAGAGGAACTGAATTCATTTACTCTTGAGAAGAGGAGAATAAGAGGGGATATGATCAACATGTTCAAATATATAAGGGGTCCATATAGTGAATTTGGTGTTGAGTTATTCTCTTTACGGTCAACCCAGAGGACACGGGGGCACTCTTTATGTTTAGAAGAAAAGAGATTTCATCTCCAAATACGAAAATGTTTCTTCACAGTAAGAGCTGTGAAAATGTGGAATAGACTCTCGCCAGAGGTGGTTCTGGCCAGCTCACTAGATTGCTTTAAGAAAGGCCTGGATACTTTCCTAAATGTACATAATATAACTGGGTACTAACATTTATAGGTAAAGTTGATCCAGGGAAAATCCGATTGCCTCTTGGGGGATCAGGAAGGAATTTTTTCCCCTGCTGTAGCAAATTGGAGCATGCTCTGCTGGGGTTTTTTGCCTTCCTCTGGATTAACTGTGGGTATAAAATTGGGTATATTGGATTGTACAATATTTTTTATTTTATTTATTGTTTTTAAGGTTGAACTGGATGGACTTGTGTCTTTTTTCAACCTGACTAAATATGTATGTAACGTCAGCCACACAGACCAATTTGATGCAGTGTGCAGCGTATGGTCTGAGCACTAACAGGCTTACCCCCCCACCTCTTCAACCTCTGCAACAATGCTGGCAGCACTCATACGTCTATTTCCCAAAGACAACCTCTGGATATGACACTGAGCATGTGCACTCAACTTCTTTGGTCGACCATGGCGAGGCCTGTACTGAGTGGAACCTGTCCTGTTAAACTGCGTATGGTCTTGGCCACCGTGCTGCAGCTCAGTATCAGGGTCTTGGCAATCTTCTTATAGCCTAGGCCATGTTTATGAAGATCCTCAGAGAGTTCTTTGCCATGGAGGTATCATGTTGAACTTCCAGTGACCAGTATGAGAGAGTAAGAGCGATAACACCAAATTTAACACACCTGCTTCCCATTCACACCTTAGATCTTGTAACACTAACGAGTCACATGACACCAGGGAGGAAAAATGGCTAATCGATCCCAATTTGGACATTTTCACTTAGGGGTGTACTCACTTTTGTTGCCAGCTGGTTGCTACCAGGCACTGGTGGTTGGCCACATTATTAGGGTTCTGTTTCAGCTTAAAGTACCATCCAGAGGTCAGGAATAGGGATGCTGATGCCCTGTTGAGGAGACCGTATGACACAGGGGCTTCCTCTAAAGAGTGGACTCAACTGACAATTCCAGAAGGAATACAGATTTAAGGAGCAGAACATTGGGCCAGAGGAACAGAGCCATCAGAGCCTCAGGTGTTCCCAAATACTACTGTGGCCCGTCCCAAGGCAGGGACGAGGGCTTACCTACGTTTTCAAACAAAAATTTAAGAAAGGACCAGATGGGGGATCCCCTCTGCAGTTTAGCATTGAAGGCCTTGGAAGGTCAATGTCTAGATCTACTGCTGACAGGCTCTCCAAAAGAAGCACGTCTGGTACACAAAGAATGGGATTTGTTGTAGCTACGCAATGCAGTGGTCTATCGAAGGGGCCCCTCAGACTATCCTAAAGAAAAGTGGTAGCTATTCTTGCCATGAAAGCATATCGAGACATCATCATGGCCACCTAGGACCTGAGAGAATGTTCAAGCTGGTGAGAGACCCCTTCTGTTGGCTCTGCATGCCGGCTGAAGCTGAGGGATACTGTCAGTCTTGCATACCGTGTATACAGAGGAAGACTTTACCCTGCAGAGCTGCCCCAATGGGCCATCTTCAAACTCAAGGACCAAGGGAATTGGTGTACATTGACTTCCTGTGTCTGGAACCTGACTCGAGTGGACAGGTAAATGTTCTGGTGGTAATCAGCCACTTCACCCAGTATGCCCAGGCATTCCCAACTAAAGACGAACAAGCATTTACGGTAGCCGAAATTCTGATAGAGAAGTTCTTTGTTCACTATGGCCTACCTCAACATATTCACTCTGACTGGGGGGAGAGACTTTGAGAGTAAACTCATCAAAAGACTGTTATGCCCCGTACACACGGTCGGACATTGATCGGACATTCCGACAACAAAATCCTAGGATTTTTTCCGACGGATGTCGGCTCAAACTTGTCTTGCATACACACGGTCACACAAAGTTGTCGGAAAATCCGATTATTCTGAACGTGGTGACGTAAAACACGTACGTCGGGACTATAAACGGGGCAGTAGCCAATAGCTTTCATCTCTTTATTTATTCTGAGCATGCGTGGCACTTTGTGCGTCGGATTTGTGTACACACGATCGGAAATTCCGACAACGGATTTTGTTGTTGGAAAATATTATAGCCTGCTCTCAAACTTTGTGTGTCGGAAAATCCGATGGAAAGTGTGTGATGGAGCCTACACACGGTCGGAATTTCTGACAACAAGGTCCTATCACACATTTTCCGTTGGAAAATCCGACCGTGTGTACGGGGCATGATAGCGGCTGTTTTTTCGGTGCCAAGTGTTTAGTGGGCCCGTGCTTCCTTCTGGGCAGATCTGGTAGTCCTGGCAGCTGCTTGCAGTTAATATAAAGCTATGACTTCCAGCAATCAGCCAGCTTGTGTTTGACAGGGACACCCAAGTTCCTCAGTAACAGATTTCAAGTGGGGGAGGATATAGCCAGGTGCTGGCTAGCTTTGCCTGTGTCATCGTATGATTCAGTGCTCCCAGTAGCTGCATCACTAAAGTAAAGGAAATGGTTTGTTTAGATCAGTTTGGCACCAGCTATTTAAAGGGAAGGAAAACCTAGAGTTAGGCTTTAAAAAATAACCAAACTAAAGAACAAAAAATGTATGTGGTGGCTGCATTTGTTTTCTTTTTTTAGGCTAAGTATAGCAAGCACATTAGATGCCTGTTAATATTGAAAAAATGCAGTGCCTTTGTCACTTTCTGTGAGCTGATTTTTGTTTTTGTTTTTAGATATGTATTAAATCCTCTGCTGCCAGTAGAGGCCACTGTTGGTTGACAGGAGGCTGGCTCTGTATTGGACTAAATGAGAAGTCTGTCTCCTAGGCGGACCCTGTATTAGTTACTGGAAGTGTAGACTTGTAGAGCATTTATTTGCTGTCAGAGAGCTGTCTAATCATTGTGCATAAATTTTAAGAAGAAAACAGAATATGAATATTTCAAGACCAAATATAGCTAAAGTTAAACATAAAGCTAAAATTGCTTTAACAAACTTTTTTTTTTGATATATAAACCTGATCAGTTTCACATGCATGTCAAAATAGAAGCTAAAAGGTTTGGGACTTTAGATGAGGCAGGTAATAAGACAAAGGTAGAAGATAAAGGATAAATTACATGTTTATTCACATGGGCCATGATGACCCATGGCACAAATAGGGTACATAAAAGAAAAAATCCTGGACATGCAAAGCACATCAAAATTGCAAAAAAACAAATACGCATAAAATGGGACCACAATTAGACAGTATGTTATATATACTATACTGTATATGTTAAACCACATATAAAATAGGTAGATATACTGTAATAGGGTAACCATAGTAGATGGACATGAAATAGGGTATTGCCATGAGGCTGTAGAGCTCAAAATGGTTTCATCGGTAATTCCAAATCATCAGGAGCGGATGCTGCATAATCTATAAAAAATGTAAAATAGGAATAAGGAAAGTGTCTATAATGGTCTAGATGGAAATACATGTTGTTGAAAAATATATATATGAAGAAGAATAAATGATCTGACCCGATTTTTACAGGCGTGATGACGTAGTGCGCATCACGGAGGGAGGGAGGTGAAAGTGTCTGCCAGAGAAGCGGGCTCTCCTTGGATCCCCGAAGCACGCGCTCTCGGCTGCCGCTGCATAAGGAGAACTATGCATACCTACGAGGTGGAAAGGAAGATCCCTGTACGCCGCTGCTGAAAGACCCCAATGGGGGAGGAGGAGAAAGAGCTCCACATGCCGCTGCAGAGCGGACCAGAGAAGGAAGCAGAGAACACGGAGTGCGGCTGCTAAGCGAAGAAGCAGACGGCGTGTACAGGAGGTTTGGACGGCGTCCCCCTCCCCCCCGCACCTCTCTTTAAGCGCTGTGGAACCAGCATAGATCTCCCCTGAGTCCAGGAGTTGGTAATGTAGAAACAGCTTTGTTTTTCTCCTCTCTCTCTATGTGATATACAGGTATATGGTTTAATTCAGAAACCAGGAGTCAATAAGGAGGATCGTAGTTGAAGGTACTGAAACATCAGAATTCTTTGCTGTTTTGGGTAATAATAGCCTGTTTGTATCTGCAAGGGGGAAACGAGGAAACTAAGGAAGTTCACCCATTGTAAACTTGAGAGGGGGTGTGAAGAGGAGGTGAACACAAAGAGCAAGTAACTACATCTTATGTATTGGCTCATTAAAACAAGAGACTGAAAGTAATATACAAACTAAAGGATCTGTATATAAAAATGAAAAGAGGACTGTGAAATTATATAGATCTGGAGGGGCTAACATAAGATCTCAAGGTGGGGAGAGATGGATCGAGGTATCTCAGAGGTGCAGGTGTGTGGAGGGATCTGGTCGTTGGCCACAGAATTGTTACCCCCCCCCCGGTTATTCGTGCTTATAGAAAGGAGAAGAGACAGGTTGAAATAGGGCCCAGAACAAGGACTCACTCGGTCCAGCCCCCCCGTAGGAAGCTTATTCCACAGGTGGAGGAAGAAAGCTAGATTTAAAACTGGGGAAACAAACAGGAGGGCCAAGAAAGAAGGGAGCGATGAACAAAGCAGCAGCTAAATCAGGAAAAGGGGGAGCACCTAAAACCCCAAAGGACAAGACTGCTGGAAGCACGATAAAACAGTTTATGTCCCAAGGAGTGAGCCCAAGAGGTGGGGAGCAAGGGGCTAAGGGAGGATCAAGGACAGAGGGAAAAGGGGGAACCCCAAATAAAGCTGGGGACAAGACGGCCCAGTCCAGGGAGAATTCAATAATGGAAAGCGAAGCGGAAATAAGTCGGGTGGAGGAAAGAAGAACAAGTGTGCAGATGCTTTCAAAAGAGGAATTGTGTGATATGCTCAAAAAGCTTGAGAACTCAATAAAATCAGAAATAGGCCTGGTGAGAGCAGACCTGGGAAGCCTTCTAGAAAGAGTAGAAACAACGGAGAAAAAAACAGAGGAATTAGAAATGGAGATAATGAATCTCAAAGAACAAATAAAAATTTCCAGACAAAATCAGAAGAAAATCCTATATAAGATCGAGGATCAGGAAAAAAGAGAAAGAAGACAGAATATAAGACTCCGCTTTGTCCTAGAAAATAAAGGAGAAGATCTGAGGAACGTGGTTTCCTTAATATTAGGTCCACTACTTGGAGAAGAGGTAGTAGAATTCCCCAAAACAGAAAGGATTCACCGCGTGGGAAGACTATATAATTCAGATCACCAGAGGCCGAGAGATGTAATAATTAGGTTCAGATACTATGAAGATAAAGCGGCAATTCTATCTAAAATGAGAAGTAAACCCCCGTTAAAATTTGATGGGTCAGAGATCCAAGTGTATACAGACCTCGCGCCCGAAACTCTAGCAAGGAGAAGGCTCCTGAAACCTCTGTTAGACCAGATGAGAGATCTAAATATAAAATATAGTTGGGGGTTCCCAGCGTGTCTAATAGGCTTTAAAAATGGAAGATCAGCAAGACTGAGGTTCCCTGAAGAACTGAAGGATTTCTGTGACAGACTGGATATGAAAGAGCCAGAACTGCCGGGCTGGGTGGAAGAATGATCTGGAGTTTATGGAAGAAGAGGAGGAGAGAGGGGAGAGAGAGAAGAAAGGGGGGAGAGGGGAGGCGTGGGGAGGGGAGAAGAGGGTAGGGGGAATAGAGCAGGTGGGAGAGAGCGGCGGGGAAGGTGGGGGAGGAGATACCGTGGATACTGGATTACCCCTTTCTGCTTAAAACATCATGCATGGGGGGGTAAGGGGCACACTCGGACTTTCACCTCAATAAGAGATTCGTTAAGCTCCATGGTATCCATGGCGCCTGGCGAATGGGGAGCCTAGAGGTGGCTGGGGGGAGGGGAGGGGGGTGGGTGAGGGGAAAGGGGAACTCTGTGTACAAGGAAGAAAAAGGGAAAGAGGAAAGAAAAAGAAAAAAGAGGAAAAGGAAAAATCTTGGGTTAGCTCAGTAATGCAGGTCCAACATAAAAAACATGAGAGGAGATGAGGAAGTTAAATTTTATGACTTATAATGTAAAGGGCCTTAACAAGCCCACGAAGAGACACAAGATATTGGGGGAATTGGAGAGATACAAAGCTGAGGTTGTGTTCCTCCAAGAAACCCACCTAACATGTTATTCAAAGATTAAGTTATGGTCAAAAGTTTTTCCAAACTGGTTTTATGGGGATTCAATAACAACAAGGGTAAGAGGAGTGGCAATAGGAATAGCAAAAGGGGTAAATTTTAAGGTTGATGAGAGATTAATGGATCCAGGAGGGAGGTATATTTGCCTGAAGGGCTCCCTGGAGGGATGGAAGTGTACGCTGGCTAATGTATATGCACCGAATAAAGAGGCTAGTTGATTCCTAGTGAAAACACTGAAAAATTAATGGAGTTTAAAGAGGGTGGTCTGATTATGATGGGAGACTTCCACTTATGTATGGTACCGGAGGTAGATAGTACGTCGCGTGCGCAGGGGACAATGAACGAGAAATTGAGAAAGTTAAAACGGAAGTAATATTCCTGTCAATTGGTGGATATATGGAGGATTATGAACCCAAATAAGAAGGATTTTTCATTCTTCTCCCCAGTGCACGGGACGTACTCTAGGATTGATTATATATGGACTGAACATTCGCTTTTAGATAGAGTAGTAGAATCTAAGATAGAGGCTACTACCTTGTGTCAGATCATGCCCCGGTTAGTATGGGAATGTATGTTTCAAAAACCCAGAGAACCCCAGTAAGCTGGAGAATAGATGAAGATCTTTTACAAGATGCAATAACTGTAAAGAAAATAGAACAGGAACTTAAACAACATTTTTAAATAAATGATACAGGAGAGATCTCGGGGTCCTCCCTGTGGGAGGCCCACAAGGCTTACATTAGGGGGATATTAATGAAAATGGGAGCAAGAAGAAAAAGGGAAACAAAAGAGCAAATTAAAAAATTAACTGAAGAAACATATAATCTAGAGCAGGAGCATAAGAAAGGATTGGGCCAGGATAAGAGGGTCTATCAAAAATTAATTCTAAAAAGAGAGGAATTAAAAGATTGTATAGACATAGAAACAAAAAAAGCATTTTATAAGGTGGCAAAAGAAAGTTATCACAGTAGAAACAAGAGCAGTAGACTACTAGCTAAAATCTTAAGAAGGAAAGAAGCCAGAAATTATATAGAAAAAATCCAAAATAGCAAAGGAGTCATGGTTCATACAACGAGAGAAATAGGGGAATCCTTCAGGGAATATTATAAGGATCTATACTCAGTAGGCAAAATTGCAAGGCAAGACGGAGTACAGGAAAAGAAGATAGTAGAATTTCTTAATAAAGCTAACCTCCCGAAGATTACTGAGAATGATAAGGACAACTTAGAAAGCCCGATAACGGTAGAGGAGATTAATAGAGCATTATCTGAATCAGCTCCAGGCAAAAGTCCGGGTCCAGATGGATTTACTAACGTTTATTACAAAAAATTTAAAGATATATTATCCCCTAGACTCTGCGAATACATGAATGGGTTGGGCACGGATTTTGAGCTAAGTAGAGAGGCGCTCAAAGCGGAGATCACGGTTATCCAAAAAGAGGGGAAAAACGCTACGATCTGTTCTAGTTATAGGCCAATAGCGCTGATTAACACAGATGTAAAATTGTATGCTAGAGTTTTAACAAATCGGTTGAAAGAGAGAATGAGCGAATGGATACACCCAGATCAAGTGGGGTTTACCCCAAAAAGAGAAGGGAGAGATAATGGTGTGCGAACGCTCCTTTTGTTGCAGCACATTAGGGACAGGGGACCCCCAGGTCTACTCTTGTCTATAGACGCGGAAAAAGCGTTCGACAGAGTAGACTGGGGGTTCATGTTCCAAACCCTTAAATATATGGGAGTGGGCCCGAAAATAATTAATAGGATACGTGCTTTGTATAACCATCCTACGGCCTTGATAAGAATTAATGGTTCCCCTTCGGAGGTATTCGAAATGGAAAATGGGACGAGACAGGGGTGTCCCCTGTCTCCTTTGCTCTTTGTCCTTTCCCTGGAGCCTTTGCTGTCGGTGATTAGGGAGGATACGGATATTGGGGGTTTCAGGGTTGGGGATGAGGAGCATAAGGTCGCGGCCTTTGCAGACGATATTCTGCTCTTCATAACTAACCCAAGAATTACAATGCCAAACATACATAGAGTCTTGAGACAGTATGGAGAAGTGTCAAACTTCAAAATAAACTCGGCAAAATCGGAAATCTTAAACATTAACTTGGGTAAGAGGGAGGAAAGTAAGCTGAAAAAGGAATTTAAATTTATATGGAAAAAATAAATAAACTATCTGGGCATAAAGTTGGCAAACTTACTAGGGAAGATCTATAAATCAAATTTTATTCCACTGCTAGATGAAATAAAAGCTGAGAGTAAAAGGATAATAAGTAAACCATTTTCATGGGTAGGACGCATTAACGCCATAAAGATGATATTACTACCTAAAATCATCTACAAACTACAGATGCTCCCATTGGCTATCCCACAGTATTATTTTAGAAAACTTAAATCACTTATTATGAAAACTGTTTGGAAAAATAGAAGGGCTAGAGTGTCTTTTAATATTTTAAAACAGGAAAAAAAGAAAGGGGGTCTGGCGATGCCCGACATTCAGGGCTATTATAAGGCAATATTGGTGTCAAGAGCGATCGAGTGGATTAGAGAGAATAAACAGAAGAGATGGGTGAATATAGAAAATAGTTTGAGTAAGGCACACTTAGGACACATAACTTGGAATCCCCCACATTATAGAGTATTAGATGGTAACACACACACACTGACAAAGGTGGTCCTTAGAGTATGGGACACAGTATATAAACAAGTAAACAAGACATATAATTCCCCTTTAATATCACTTTGGGAAAACGATTATTTTGCACCGGGGAAAAGGGAAATTGGTGGTAGCTGGATTAAGAATGAAAAGGTACAATTTAGAGACATAATAAAAGAAAGGAAGATTGTTGCATTTCACAAATCAAAGCACAACAAAGAAACATGGGTGTTAGATCGTTGGAGATACCTTCAGCTAAGCCATTTTGTCAATCGCCTTCCACAGCCAATAAGGTCATGGGAGGAGTTATCAGAGCTGGAAAAGCTATGTCTGGCGAATAGTACTAAAGGCATAATATCTAAAATTTATAAAATGGAATTGACGATGGGTAGTAGGGAGGTACCTCCATACATCACAAAATGGGAAAAAGAATTAGGATTGCAGATAGATAGTAATAGGTTAAGGAAAGTATTGGAACTGACCCACGGCTCGTCGATTGACACCAATGTTGCTGAAATGAATTATAAAATTCTAACGGGCTGGTATGTCACCCCAGATAAAGCTTGTAAATACCAAAAGGATAAAACATTGGAATGCTGGAGGGGGTGTAAAGGAATAGGCAATATGGCCCATATATGGTGGGACTGCCCTGAAATTAAAAGTTACTGGGTAAAAATCTTGGGGTTCATTAAAGAAATAACAAAGATAGAAGTAAAGGCAGACCCCTGGTTAGTTTTACACCATGGAATAGGAGGGGAGGTCAAAAAGTATAAAGATACCCTAGTACCACACCTGCTGAATGCGGCTAAAAAGATCATCCCAAAAAAGTGGCAGAAGGCAGAATGCCCATCAATTTGGGAGTGGGTTGATGCAGTGGAAGGCATTCGATATATGGAGGAAGGAGAATATGGGTGGGAAGCCGATTCAGCAGGGGGGGGAAACAACTGGCAAAGTTGGAAGGAATTTAAAAAATCATGGAGTATTACTGAGGGTTTGAGAACCAGATTTGATTAAAGAGAGCGACATTAACCAAGTGTGCACAGAGGTAGGGGGGAGGGAGAGGGGAGGGGGTAGGGGAGAGGGGTAAGGGATGGGGTTACTTGGGGGAAAAAGAGAAAAGAAGATTGGTATGATGAATAGAAAGCTACAAATTATGTGAAAAAAGAAGAGACATAGATGACACTGACAAAGTGGATTAAGTCTCTAATAGAATCATTGAGGTGGCAAAAAAAAAAAAGAGAAAAAAAAAAAATGATCTGACCCGAAAGACTTACATCCCATTAGAGGTTCCGCCTGAGCGGTACTGGTGTAAGAAGCTGTTGGGATCTGCAGAAACACCGGGCAAAAGACGAGTGTCCCCAGAAAGGTAAAAATCATTGAGATATAATAGAAATTGAGACAAAAATTGGCTACAATGGGTCTGTAAAGTAAAAAAAAAGTTGTTATATGTAGCAAATTGGGTGGCCCTGCTGAGAAAGGTGTAAGGAAACCAATATCCAATAGGGGTACAAGGAAACCCAGATCATGAAGTGATAAGAGAAGCTATAATATAGTGGATGAGGTATAATTAAGTACAGTATAAAGTATGTGCATGGAAAACATGCAAAGTAAAATCCGTGAAGTCCTGAAACAATGGATATAGAGAGGAGAAAGTGAGAAGACGAAGTGAGTGTGCAAGCGTAACTGAAGGTTACCTTGTGCAAGCTCATCCAAGAGTGCTACATGGTGTACCTAAGCAGTGCAACCCGATTGCCTGTGATGTTATAAATGGGGATGCCTGGATGAGCCCACCATGTCAAAAAAAATTGAGAAATAAACACATAGCCGACCCTTTCTTGCTTGGTCCTGAGATGGACTGGGAACTTTGGACTATGGGATTTGTAGTGTGCATAGAGAAGTGCACATGACTGCAACTAACGTTGACTGCTCATTCCAAACAAGCACAGTGAGGAGAAAAAGGAAAGGTTTGGGAGCTCACTACATTACAAGGGGGCAGAAAAGGGGACATTACAAGGGCGCAGAAAAAACGGAAAATTGTATCATACTTACCGTAATTTTCTTTTCCTGACGCCAATCCATGGAAGCATACTAGTGATAGGCTCCGCCTTTCTCCCCTCCCTCAGGACCAATGAAATAGCATAAATTAAAGGCCAGTTAGGCCCCGCCCCATTCTTCGTAATTAGCTAGATACCGAAACGCACAAGGGTGGGTCCGTATGCTGCAATGGATTGGTGTCAGGAAAGGAAAATTACGGTAAGTATGATAAAATTTTCCATTTTCCTGACGCCACTATGGCAGCATACTAGTGATACATATCCTAGCTGACAGGGTGGGTTCTACTTAACAAACCAAAATAATTATTTTATATATATTATATATATATTTTTAAATGGACAGAAGACTGAACAGTCATTCCTCCGAAGCCCACTGATGACAAGGCACCCAGATCTATTCTGTAAAGGTTGAAATGGTATGCTGGGAAAAGCATACCACTTTCCTGTAGAATGAATCCATAGATGCTTTCAACTGGGCCGCCTATGAGGCCTCAAACCCTCTGGAAGAGGATGCATCCTACCACTGAAGGAGGCTTGCGACCCATTTCCCATGTGCACAACCAATCTTGCTAAAGTCCAGGAGGCAACCTCTCTTGCCTGATGAATTCCATCTGGAACAGTGAAAGACTTATCATATGAATTGAAAAGAGCAATTGTGGACAGAAACTTCTTTCAAGCTCTGGGAATGACCAATTTGTGTGGTTTTCTTGCTTGAACGTCTGGAAAGTTAGGCAATGGACAGATGATTGAGAGATGGAGGGCTGTCGCTACCTCTGATATAAGCTGAACTACAGGATGCAGCTCTACTCCTGTAACAAAAGCAATATGCTTTTCTGAAGGTCTAAGGGCTTGAAACTCAAACCGACTTCTGTTTGACAATTTGCGCTAAATACTGGTTAGTAAGCGATGTCTTAAACCGAACACTGCCCTGTTGGAGTAAATAGTTGAAATAAACCCCAACAGCATCGAAAGATTTTAATTGTGAAAGATTCTCTCTCACGGTTGACGAAACCTCCTGACTGTCTTCAAAATTTTGCAAACTAAAGGGCCTTTGGCCAAATTAAACCTTGTTCTTGCTGACACCTGCAACCTCAAACGAGTATAGGGTAAGGTTCATGTCCAATCTGACCTACAAGAAGACCAGAACAGCTGCCACCAGAGGTGAAATAAGAATAATATCTTGCCATGCAAAATAGAGAAAAAAAAAGACAAGTTTGTTCCAGATCTTGGCATAGAGGCTGTTAGTAGAGTGCCTTTCGAACCCCCCAAAGTAGAGCTCACTCTTGGAGCAACTCTGGAGCAATCTAGGTTCTGGGGCTTCCCCTTCCCGCCATTATGCTTGCATCTCTGGTCTGTGCATGTGTAAAGGGGAATCGACTTCTGTATTCTGAAGTAGATAGACAGGAAGCACCAAGACTCCTATGGTCAGAATGGAGGGGTGGTCGTGACTACCATGCTCATTCTTGACAGCTTCCAGAGGAATTTCATTACGAGAGAAGTTGGGGAAAAAAATATACAGTAGGCTTGATTGCAGTTTCATGGAGAAACTCAGCTTCTGTTCTCTGCTTTGGGGAGCGGAAACCGAGTCAGACCTCTTCTTAAATTGGCATTTGCTGTGAGAAGCAAAGAAGCCTGTCTGTGGTAGGCCACCTGTGGACAAGCCTCCCCCTCATGCTCTGGCAAGCTTGCATGATGGACAGTATGTCCGTTTATTCCAGTCCCCTAGGGGGTAAATTGCTTCCGGAATTTGCTGGTAATCTTCCTACCCAGACATTCTGGGTTCTACATCTCTCAATAGCATATTGCCGCAAGATCCTCCCTGGAGCTGAAAATACGCAATTGCTGTCCTTTTGCTCAACCGCAAGATGACTGGTCACCCTTAATTATGTGTATTCTGTTTCCTTGGCTAGCAATCTCCGCTTGCCTTGACCGACAGACCCTCGCAGTAAGCCTTCCAGGCTGTCTTGGCGATATGATTCATCACATTGATCCAGTCAGCTGGTTCATGACATGCTCAAGGTCTTTCCATCACCGTGGACCGCTATACATACTGCGTGACACTGACCATAGCTGCGCCGGATCCTGTTTCCTCCATTGTAGTTGAAACTAGCACCGGTGCCCATGCACCCAAGGAATCATCGGTATGAATGACTGAGGCTGAGACACCTAGAAGTCTTCCAGGAAGTAGAGGCATCTAATCTCAGAATTCTACTTATGACCGTCACCGTCCTTTTCTGATGGAAGCAAACCAGAGGAACCAGTAGAGCCCACACAGGCACTTTAGCTGTTGGAAAGCAAAAGTTGGCCTTTAAGCAAAAGTTGGCCTTTTTTTTTTTATGTAGAAGGGAATGGCGCCCAGGTAGTGGCGAATCTGGAGACCCCATTCTCCAAGAGGAACTGACACGGCACTGAAACCTCTGTGAATATTTTAGATATTCATAGGCTAAAAGGTAGACTGATAAAGCGGAGATGTGTCCAACCAATCGCCAAATTTACTTGCTTTGGAATAAAAAAGAAAGGAAAAAATTTTGGGATGTAAGGCTAAGAATCCTGACGATCTAGCAAAAGCCTCCAGCCATCTGCTGCAAGCGAATGCTTCTCTCCAAGCCCCGCGCCCTACAAACAGGGGTGGGTAGGAAACCTACAATCTCTCCTGTGAGATGGGACCAGGACAGCTCCCCTCTGAGTCTGAAGTGTAAGTATTGTATCCGCCGTAGTTGCAGTGGATCTGGCAGCTCCGGGGGGTAGAAAAAGGTCCGGAGAAGGAACAGCGAGGAATCCACCGAAGTGACCTTGAGTGCCTATCCTCCAAGGATCTGCACAATCCACTGTCCAGTAAACCGTGATGCGTGCCCACTGGGACTTGCCTTAAAAGTCTGGGGATACGCCCGGTAAAAGGGTTTTGTGGGTACCTGCGGTACACCCAAAGATTTTCATTTATGGACCTTATAAAAGGTTGCCCCTAGAGGAGCGAAACCTAGTGGGAGAAAAATATTTCTCCCTTTATTTATTATTATTTATTTTTAGAGATATATATTTTTTTTTTACTTTCCTGCTTTCTGTTATGGGAGAAGAACAGACCCTCCTCCTGTCACTTCCGACATGGCTGTCTCTGGTTTCATATCAAACAGAGATCTTGCACTATAAAGTGACTATTCCAATTTTGTTTCTAGGAAGCCAAACACAGCCATGGGTCTCAACCATAGGGTACCCCTAGCTGTAACTGAGTATAGCATTGCATTGGCCAGGCACCAGTTTGAGACTATTGCTGCTTCTGCTGTGAAATTTGCAGATACATCTTGGCCGGGTCCCAAGATATCAGCCTTAAGTATTTCCTCCCCAACCATATCCTGGGAGCAGAAACCCAAAGTACCCATCACCAAGGTAAGGGCCTCTGTTAAGTGGCAGGCCCTTCCCAGCCACCAACCTATTGGACAACAGCTGGTCCCACTGTAGGCATGGATTTCAGCGATGCTATATCCGCCCTAAATTAAACCAGTTTCCTAATGGAAAAGTGATTGCTCATTGAAAGGGTAAATATGACTTTGTCTTTTAACCCATGTAATGGTCTGCATGACTGCCTGGATACACAGTTCTCCAAAGAAAAACTGACACCAAAGTAGCTCCAGATCTTCCTCTGGTACAAGGGAGCTAAAATCATTTGCAGGCTGTGCCACCTCATCAGGAGTACTGAGAGGATGAGTGATCCATGAGGCAGGTTGTTCTGCTAGTGGCTAGGCCCGCAACAAGGGGGCTGACTACCTAGAGTAATTACAGTGAGTTTAAAACAGAAGTTTTGTGCCACCTTATCAGTGATAAAGACATTTGGTATTACCTGTTAGCTGCAAACTTCAACCAGGCCGACTTCACTCACCAGCCTCCTGGGCATAGGCACTGTGCCACAGGTCCAGCAGGACTCTTGTTGGGGTGCTGGGTTTGGGAAAGAAGAGCTAAGACATTTTCCTTGGAACCTCTCTCCTGAGTGGGAGCGGCATCCAAGCTATGCTTCTCTGAAGAACGTCCACCTTTCTATGGCCTCTGGCTCTGGCCTTTGAGAGCGTGGGTGTGCAGAGCTGAAGCAAATCAAAGCAATCCGCATGAGAGGGCACTCTTTTCCTGAAAACTTACCGACACGGTGGTCCCCACCCTAAGTGTTGAGGGTCTTTTGTATGGGTGGTGACTGATACTTGAACCGTGGAGAAATGGGATGACCAGCTGAGAGATGGACAGCCACAGAAAGACAGAGAAGAGGAAAAATAGATAAGGCAACAGCGACTT